>JAYDZK010000056.1:11722440-11741432 GCA_034509185.1 Euphonia xanthogaster | reverse complement strand
GTGGGTATCTTCTCCCAGTTTGAGGTGTTTACTCAAGGCAATGTCTTGTGCTTTCTCTTTTATTTGTTGGTATGTTTTTAGGCTAGAAAAGTAGTTCAGTTGAATGTATACATCCATTTTTAAAACCATATCAGAAAAATGATTCTGCAACATTTATCTTGCATGCCTTTGCAGTGGACACTCAGAAGCAGCAGAAATAGTTCTGCAGAATAGTGCACTTGTGAATGAAAAGTGCTTTGCTGTTCTCCAGATCCAGTGAGTGGGTACCTTGTTTGGAAGATACCACAATAATCCTTTCCTGCTAACAGAAATCATCCATTTGTTTGCTAAATCTAAACATGCAGAAGAATAAACTCCTTTGGGAGATTTTCCTGACTGTCTATTGTAAACTGTTGTACCCTATATCCTATAAAATGATCTGTGTCCCCTATTTGATACCAGCACCAAATCTTTCATTTGTGTTGCTTTTTTTGGTGGAAATTGTCACTATCATGCTATATTTCTTCATCTCTTATGTCCAAGTGTCCTATTGCCACCAAGAAGCAGAAAGAACCTTTTATGAATATTTTTCATTACTATTTTGAAGCTCAGAGTCTTTCTGAGATTAGTAATTTTATACTCCTGACTTCCAAAAGCAGTTGAACTGCCAAATAAAAATGCTAACCAAAATCTCAATTCTAGCGGAAACACTGAGCAAAATCTCAATGTTTACCAAAAAATCAACAGTTTGACAAAGAATTCTCAAGCAAATTTTGTTTCTGATTATCTGATGCTGATTCGTGTCTATCTGCTATCTGTAAAATCTTTAATGTCAAAGAATGATTCATGTGTTTAAATGGTGTTTGAGGGGAGAAAGGTACTTCTCATTTTTCTCCCTTTTCTCATCTGTGCTGCAGGAAAGAAGAGGAAGTCACATAAAGGTTGGCTTATATTTTCAAATATAAATACTAAGAATCAATATTTCATATAATTCTTCAGTGACATAGACACATCTAACAACACCCTTCTAGAAATTAGAGTTGTTTTCAATTTCTTTTGGTAACAAACTGGTTTTTAATTCTCTCCTAACTTAGGTTAAGTGATGGGTGTAAACAAGTTTCCTTCAAAGAAAAAAGTTTCATTATCTTTAAATGAAAAGTTTCCTGGAAAAGCTACCTTGGTAGATCATGATAGAAATTTATTTTTTTTTTTTTACATAATCACCATTTTCATTTCTGTCCCCATACATATTCTGTTATGTGCTTTCTGCTATTATAAAGTGGGATCCTCACTGTATTTTTGCATGGTAACTATAGCAGTGCATAATTTGTTTTAGTACTCACCACATATGTATGTACTCTATCAAAGATATAAAAATCTTGACACAGCTTAGTATGTTAAAAGCAAACAACATTTTTAAACTTAAGCTGATCCTGGCACACTCCACATGACACACTTCAAAGGCTCCTGGCCCAACAAAAAAGCATATAAATATGTTGGCACAGACAGCTGAGACAGATGTTGTCTCCACCTCCATGCACAGGAATCTGACTGCTAATTAAATAAACCTTTTTTGACTTAGTTGAAATGGTCACTTGGGAAGTCAGCTATGGCTGATAATGTTTCTGTAAGCTAGAGTATGGTTTTTTGCAACAGCCTCCAGCAAGTAGGAAATAGTTTGTATTGTGAATGTTAAAGCAAACCATCGTTGCAACAGGAAAGTTGATTGTTCCTAAAAAAGCTGCAGAGGAATTGGGTGAATTTACAGGTGCCTTCAGACAGCAGGAATGGGAACAGAGCTGGTATAACATGCTCATTCTACAGAGAGGTTCTTTTTACCAATAGCAGGTGACATTGTGAGGAAACAAGGCCAGGAAGTGGTTGGGTGTGTTTGAACTATCACAAAGCAGATTTCTGAATCATTTCTGTTCATTTCTGAAAAGTCTGTTTAAAAGTATTTATGATGTCTTGTTTTTCTGTGCTGTTATAAAGTCAAGTGTGCAGATTTCATACCAGGCAGAGGAACTGGAGCTCCCTAGTGTGAGACTAGGGGAAGGAATAACCTTTAACTGTAACATCTTCTTGCATTTTGGCCTTTTCTCAGCTGTTTCTCAAACTCACAAGACTTGACAAGTATATTGCTATATTGTTTCCAAAGCTATCTCTTCCTGTTTTCTCACCTGAAATGTGCATTTTAGACAAGGCAAATTTGTGCTAAAAACTGGGTCTAGCTGGGTTTGTATGTCAGCACAATCATGTGATGAGGAAGCCAGAGCAATGTGAACCAATCATACATTCAATAAAAACTTCATTGGTGGAGAATCGTCTGTTACACACATGAGGTTACTTTAAATGTTACAAAGGGGATTCCTGGTTTACTTATTCAAAGCACCTGTGTCCAAATACTCCTGATTGAACAGAGCCTTAAATGTCTGCATGAGAAAGAATCCTTGTGTTTGGATTTAGCACATGGAGGTTAAACTGCAGAGTGAAGTGGAGAGGCTTTTGTACCCTGTCTGAAGAAAGGCATGAGAATTTCTGTTTCTCAAAGTGCATCCTGCTTTTCCATAAAAATCATTCACTCCATGCAATTGCTTAAAAATATGTAAAGCCAACTATTATTTTGTACAGTGTAATTTTAAATGATGGCGTATTATTCCTGCTGAAATGGAGGCTTAATTAAACTTCCAGTTTGTCTTGATTATATGAACATAATCAGGTAATTTGTGTTCTTTTTTCCCATTATTATTTTCCAAATGGATTACTCTTTTACTGAGATCAGAAAAAGCTGATGAATGAGGACTTAAAAAATAATATTGCTTTCATAATTTCCATGTTCTCGTGACTTGTGTGAAGATTGGACTTGACATACCATCTCAAAATATTGTTCTCTGTTTCTGGTTACCATTGAGTGTCACAGCCAAATTAACTTCTGGCAGAAGAACTATAACTCCATGAAAGTTTAATTAAAGCAGTGAATGAAAGAGATCAATTTAGTATGGGAAATTTTTGCGTCTAGTAGGGCCAATAGATGGTATTGCTCAGCCATTTTTCTTTAAAACGTATGTCAATGTCTTCAGGCCTGTGTGTGCCATTTTATCTTTTTTTTCCTGAAATAAAACACAAAACAATCGAAGAATATTTTAATATATTTAAATCCCCTTTCTTTGTCAGCCAGTATTTAATTATAGTTTGGTTTTTTTTGTTGTTTTTTTTTTGCAACCTTGCAGCTTTGGTTTTTCCATGACATGTAAATCATTGAAATTTGGCACTTTTGTTCGATTTTGCTTTATTTTTTTCAACAGGGGTCTGGGTAGGGATTGTCAACCATCTTCAGTTCTTTTCCAAATAAACACATAGAAGTAATTTTTTTCCCCACCAATTTGTCAAGCTACATATTGTTCTCAACTCCAAGTTTGACTGCAGTCTTTCCCAATAAACACAGTTAAGGAAACAGGTATTTGCAGTTAAAAGGGAAGGAAAAAGCACCAGTGCTTTCAAACCTTCTTTGAATTTCTTCTCTGGTTTGTTTGGGTTTTTTGTTTTTTTTTTTTTTATTTTTGGTTTGGTTTTGTTTAAGCAATGTGTAGAAAGCCAAGACATTACAGTCTGCTTGGCTGATCATATTGAATGGATGGGCTTGTGCCTTTATATTTTGGAAACAAGCCATAGGAATTTTGCTAGCAAACCCACTGTTATAATATAACAGTGGGTTTGCTAGCAACGGTAATTTTTTCCACTAAAATTCACTATTTAAATATTATCAGGATTTATGCCACAAGTGTCTTCATATGCTAATCAGTGTTACATAGATGTTTTCCATAGACTGAAAGACATGTTTTGAATTATTAAGCCTTAGGCAGAGATCAAGGGCTTTTTCTTTGTACAAAAAATTGCATGATTTAATTTGGGGTATGTATTTGTATTTGTATTCATATGCTTTGATGATTCTTGTATGTGATCTGAAAGGTCAAAACGTTGGTTTGCTTCTCCAGTTTCATGTTAAAGATAGAGGTTGTGTAAGCTTTTCATTGGGCAATTACTTTTTCCTCTTCCAAAATATGAATAGTTACAAAAAATATCTGAGATTTCAGCCTTGGTATTATCTGGCAGCTGAAGGGTCACAAAACAGATCTCTAAGGAACTGTCATTACTGGCAAGTACTCTCTTGGCATGTCCTGTAGTCATCTCTGTTGGTTATTGGGGTTTTCTTACTGCTTCAATTTTTACAGAAAATCAATAAAATTATTAATGAGAATTTTTAGTACTCCTGATGTACATCTATGACAGTAGTACAGTTTAACAGTAGGACATTCTTATTTTATTACACCAAGCAAAACCAAATCATGTTTGCAACAAGTAGATGGAGTTACACTTTGTAAAACTAGTGCACATTGACAGAGATTCAGCTACAACAGTTCCAGGCAGGTAATAATCAGATTTCTGTAATAGCACTACACTTTCCTTTTCTTTTTTGCTTTTTCTTTTTAAAGACATGAGACAGAGCTTTTGCAGGTGATTTTAGTCACGTTTGCTTATTCTGCTAACATTTCTGTGTTTTACAAAGTTTCCTTTAAACAAGATCTAAAAAGGACAGTTTCTCTTCTTACAACTTAGTAGTAAAAAGGCATTTTCAAGTGGAATCTTGTAGATACCATAGGTCACACTTTGCTAGTTATCATATAATGAATAGGAACAAATTGTGCATTTCATGCAAAATGATTAAATGTAGTCATATGCAATTAATTACTCTTCTAACCAATACTTCATCAGTTGCTTTTTTTTGTTTTGTTTAGACAACTATTTTTTATCCCAAAATAAATATTCTATAGTTTAAAACATATTCTCAAGCAAAGATAATACATCTTGCAGTTAAAACTTTTCATTGCTCTTTAAAATTGAAATATAATAAACCAAATTACATTTGAACTACCCTTCAAAGTATTTACTTCTTTAAAATATAAATTAATATTTTACAATTTAGCTATTGCCAGTGTTCTTCATTTGCATTACTTATAACCATAATAGTTTTGTTGTAATCTTAAAAAACCAGTAGCAATCATATTTATAAAGTATTAGGTCAGATGTATACTTATATTCTTTTTTTTTAACGTCTCTTTTAATCAAAAAAGCCATGCCAACAATGACCACACTTAGTTGATAAAGAAATAGTCTTGGTGTAGTTTTTCTGCATCTCAGTATTGGTGTAAGCAAGATAGTACAATAGCCTCTTGGTAGGATAAGTTGCATCTCCACTCAGTGTTGGTCACTATCTTTATAGAGACATGGTCTAAATATGTGCAGTCAAATTTGTGCTCACTATCTACAATGCAAAATTTAATAGCAATATCTCTAATTTGAAATTCCTGCACTATTTGACAATTTTCTTTTTTTATTTTTTATATTTTAGAAACTAAATCTTTGATCATATATTCTCTTTTTTGCTTAGGACGGACAGTATGCTTTTGTGTTTCTGTGGCTACAAAACATGTAGTCTAACAGTCTTATGTTACAAAACATTTATAATGTCTTTTTTAGTTTTAGAGTGTAATGATTTCTAGATTGAATGAGAGCCTGAGTCTCTACAAGAGCATCTTGTAACATTTGACTTACCTAAAGGATTCAGGAGAAAGCAAAATGGTACTGGAAACTATTTGTATGTATTTAGAGGCATTAATGCAAAGAACATGGATTCTTATTGTCTTCCTCCTATTGTCTACCTGCCTGCATAAATGTGCAGTAAGCTACATAATAGCTCCTTTCTCCTGTGAATGACAAATAGGACCTTGAGCTTGAATGGAGGAACCGAAAAGAGAAGAATGTTGTTCAATGCATGCTCTCTCCATGTGTAGATGTGACACCTAGGGACATGGCTTAGTGTGGACTTGGCAGCTCTGTGTTAACAGTTGGACTCAGTGATCTTAAAGGTCTTTTCCAAACTAAATGATTCTATGATTTTATGAATATTTCCTCTGCTTTTATTCAATTCCTCTACCAACTTCTCTGAAAAATCTTTGATAATGGGATGAAATTTGAGGAATCATCTTCATTTTCTGTTTTCTTCAAGGCTTTGTTTTCATGGCTTTGGGCAAACCATGTGGCCCTCTGTTTTCTAGTTCTTTAAAAAAATAATTTTTAGTACTTTTCCTAATTTATATTGATATTGTCATATACATTTGAAGTTATGAAGGATAGATGATTGAAAAAGACTGTTTTAGAGAAACTAGGTTTTTTTCAAAGTGTTGACAAATTTATATTAGTTACATCTCTGAATTATTTTCAGGTTAGAATGTAGGTATTCATTCAGACACAACTTGTGGAAGACAATATAAAATTTTAAATCATAAAATATGGTATATCACAGTCAGTAAAGCACCAAAAGCAATGTTTAGAATATTTACATAACAAAACCAAGATCTAACTGGTGTTAAGTTTTAGCAATAACTATTCATGTATTTTAATGCTGGTTTTAATACATTATATGGGTCAAACCCTCTCTAAAAATATTATGTGGAAGTATGTTATTTTGTCTAGAACAATCTTTTGCCAAACATAACTGAATACTTGATTTCAGAGTATAATACTGAGTAAGTACGATTTTGAGCGCAATCCAATGCAAACTAGTTAGGAGAAATGTGTAGAATTACTGCACAAAACTTTTGGGTCTGATCATGATCTTTACTGATTTAAAGGGTTGCCTATATCCAGTGGGAATATCATCAGAAATTCCATGCCACGTGCCCCAGAAAATGCCATTGCGAACACCTTTGTATTTCTTGTGGTAGTACTTGCCGTTGAGATTGGCTGACAAGCAGGCATCAAACCACCAGCCAGAGCTGTAGTAGGCACCACAGTTTCCTGAGGGATACCTGTCGTTGTCCTTGTCTGGGGTTGTAAAGAACTTTTGGTCGTGGTTGTAGTGCCTGCTGTAGTGGAGAGCATCTCCTGCTGTGCCGCTGTAGCCGTGGACGCTGAGACGGTACTTGAGGTACTCGTTGGCCACGTAGAAGTGGTCGTATTTGGCATATTCTCTGATCCCATTGAAATCTTCGAGATCAATTCTCAGTTGCATTTCCTGGCTCCTTGTCAGGAGGTGAATTTTGTCATTGCCTAGCCAGAACTCCCTGCTGAGGTTTCCAAAGCCATGTTTGTAGTCATTCCAGGTTCTGTTGAAGTTAGTGCTGCCATCCTGACGCCGTTGCAGCACTGTCCAGCCGCCTCCTTGTGTTTGCATGTCACAGTAAACTTCAAAGCTCTCGTTTCTGAGATCAGGGCTAATCCTGTAGATTCCATTACTCCTTCTCCCTGCTGTGTAATGGTCAGCACAGTCTCTCTGCATTATTTGTATAACTGGTGAAAGAATAAGTAGTGTTAGAATAAACATAATTTCAATTTAAAAATGTAACAAATTTTTGCCCAGACTGATATGGCATACAGAGCTTGCATTGGAGAGACTTTTACATTGCAAATAGTGTTGCAGCAATTTCAATTCTAGGGAAACACACCTTTTCCATCAGATTTACCTTATAATAGATGTCACTTAGGATCTGCATCAGATATCTGACTAAAAAAACCTAGCTAAACTACATTTTTTAATTAAAATGCCTAATATAAGGGCATTTTGATGATTTGCTTTCCTTTTTGTCCTTTTCTCTACTCTATCCTTTTATTATCTCATGTAAATTCAACCTGATTTCTTCCGTCCATATTTCTAATGCTTTGCATTTACATACTTGCTGCTTTTTGTATTTAAATGTATAGCTTCACAATCTGCCTAAAATTTACACCTCCATCTGGCAGTATGTCAAAGAGCTTTGTCCATGAGGGAATGATGTTAACCTGGCTATTGTTAAGTAAACATCATTTGATAGAGAACATAACATCATTAGGAATGCTTTTTGTGTTAATGTTGACTGTACTTTAGGAAGCAGGAAAAAGGTAATAAAATTATCACATCTGTTGTTGTAATTATGTGAGTCCTAGAAAGATTACGGTGATGGTGCTTTCCTGTGTATGTGGCGTAGCTGGCTTTACGGAAAGGAAGAATGTTAGCATCTACTGCTAACAGTACCTTTTTCCCACCAATGGGTGATGTGTTTTATTCAGAAGAAAAATACCCCCAGGTTTTTTTCCCAGAGTGAAAATCCATTTTTGATCCACAGTGTCATCCAGTAATTTCATTCTGTTCAACAGCATGGTATTAGAATTCCATATTCTTAAGAGATATGGAGAGGTCTCAGAAGTTCTCAGTTAAGAGTCAAAACCATAATGTTCATTCTTATTGCAGATTTGAATGCATGGGCATTTTCATTTTTCGATTCTGTTGTAATTTTTTCCTAGAAAATTTGAACAAACTGCTTCTTGAAAGGGAGGAGTGATCTAAGGCTTCAGCAGGGAGTAAGACTCAGGACCTCTTGTTTGCCAGAAAACTGGAAATTTATGAAACCACAGAGTATTGGAGTCAAAGGCTTTAAAGCCAAATCTAAATCCATAATAAATTCTTATTTATTTTGATGAACTTTGTGTAAAATCTTCGGTGGGCTAAAGTTCAAAACAGTTATTAACAGAGAATATACATTTCAGATAAAATACTTCTATAATCCAATTCAACTCCTATTTAAATAAAGTTTTACTGTTACTTTCAGTGGATGCAGGAATGGCTTCTGAATAGGAAAAAGTTGTAGGTGTTTTCCTTGCTAGCTTTCATAATGAATATATTGCTGCTACAAATGCTTTTAGCATGTTGTTGTAAAATATAAGGAATATCTACATGATCATGTGCCCTGAACACTACCCAGCATTTCAGTAAATATGAGGAATATCAAAAATTAATTTAGTCTGTTATTTAGTCTGTTTTGAAGTACTGTACTTGAATGGGATTTATTTCTCATTATTAATATAACAAAAAATTACTCATTCTTTTTGTGGATGTTTTGTATCTGAATGAACGCAATTTATTTGTAGTGATTTTTATCTGATTTGATTACTAATATAGTAAGAGCATTACCTTTATTAATACTTATTTCCTCTTTTCAAAGAAGAACACTTTCAAGAATTTCAGCTGTACACACACTGTACACTTGCAGATCCATTTCCAATATGTGTAGATAGAAGGAAAAGTTTTTTTTAAGCTTGGATGCTAAGCAAGAGACTTAAAGATTGTAATGCAGCCTGCTCTTTCTCTGTTTTGTCTCTTGAGAGCTTTATCTTCTTATGTTTGATATCTAAGTGGTAGAATACACTGACAATCTAGGGAGCATTTCTTGTTTTCAAGGATTCCTATATGTAGTATAAAAACTTTATAACTTTAAGAAAACCTCTCAATCTTGACTTAATAACAGCAAACATTAGAAAGAGAGCATGAGTTCTATTCCTTTATTAGGAGAATTAAATAGTAAAGGAAAAAAGTGGATTTTTTCAGTAATAACTCCTGTTTTCTCTTTTATACTGCTTATATATTAAATTAATGCAAAGGGTTTAGTGTTAAAATGATGATACAAATGTTACCCGGTCAAGAAGTGCTGTTGATAAGCTTTTATTACCTGAGCCTTTCAGATGTTTTCTGTGAAGATAAGAAAATTATTATCCATTAAAAATGAAGCATTTTGCTAGATTCACTTGATGATTGATGATGCCTGGCACCCCTTTTCAGAGTATCTGTAGTTTTGCAGTAAGAAAAAATAAAAGGCAGTTTTCTAAGGCACACCTAGAGAAAATTTAACCCTTTTCATCCAAAGAGAAAATATGTGTAGGTCACTGATGTTTCATGTCTCTAATGAAGGGCATTATGGTGTAAAATAAGTTAATTTTTCATGTTTATTTATTAAATTGCAAAAAATTGTCCTTTAAAAATTAATGTTTCAAATCCCTAAATGAAGTCCAATCCTAGGAGGGACTGAACACCTGCAGCTCTCAGTAACCCTCTAGTGGCTGCTAAAATGTTTTACAGGAGTATAAATAAACACTAAAAGAGCAGATACTTGAGAACTTAAAAACACAGCTATTTGAGTAAAATATAATTTAAATTGTTTACCTAATACTAGTGAAATGCACTGAAAGTATATGCAGGCAGTAAGAATGAACAGATTACATACCAGGTCTTGCTTGCATTGCTGAGCATTTAGAAGAACATTTGTTATCCAGGTTGTTCACAGCAAATGTCAAATTTGCAACTTTGCTGTCAACATAATGTTCCACACTGTTCATGTTTATGAGGCTCAGCTTCTCTAAACGACCCTGCAGTGTCTGAATCTGGCTCTTTGCATTTTTTAAGCTGGTTGCCATTCTGTTAACTTTGCTTTGCAGTTCCTGTACTCTGTTATCTTGGCTTTCACTGTTTTCTGCAGTGTTGGGTAGCAGGAATTCATTACTTCTGTCTCTTTCCTGGTTGTCATCTGCTTGCAGCTTGCAATCTTGGCAGCATTTTTTCAACTTGTTTACTGATTCTTTAAGGGTCTGTACTTCTTTGACAGTCTTCTCAAGCAGTTTGAATTCTTTGGGTATCTGGATGGTCATCGGAGGCAAATTTATCTGGTAAGGACAATCCTCTCCTTCATCACATTTCCGATTAGTTTTGAGCTTTATGGCACAAGTCTCAGTAAGTTTTGCTTCTTTAGCATTCTCTTCTTCTTCTAAAATAACTGCAAAAACATTTGTCAAAGCAAGGAGAGTTGACTTCAGCAAGACTATGTAAATGAGGAGCTTCATCTTCACCAAGAAACTAGCAGTATGAGAAGTATGCAGAAGTGGAACAACTTTATAAGGGCAGCTCAAAGCCTGTGAGTTATCAGACAGCCTACACTGTTCTCAGAAATGGGTGGGAGTGCTTGCATCACGAGTGATTAATAGCAGAGCAAAGTTAGGTAGTGCTTGCAAGAGTAGCACATTTCAGTGAGTATTTCTGACTCAGAGCTAGTGTATGTAAGCCAGATGATGAAATGCATGTGTGCTGGTAAATTATGCAGTTTAATTTAATTCCTTGTTGTACATGGGTTTTCTTTTTTCTTGGAAAAAAGAAGCAGGTAGAGAAAGTGAAAACCACTTTCCAGCCTTTTTCCCAGTTTGAGGTTTATCACAGCAATAGCTTTACTGACAGTCAGTCCCCTTTTCCCTTTTTTTTTAACTTAATAGATATATTCGTATAAATTATTTTAAACCCCAGACATTGACACACAGGTATAGTTTTGGTTCCAAACATTTTTCAGTATGGAGTCACAATTTCAGGAGGATGAACAGCACTTTCTTCTTACTATTTCACTTAAAATAGTTATCTGGAATATTAATAATCTCTATGGCACATCACAGTTAAAATTCACTATTATCTGATTTGGGGTACTTCTTATTAAGCCTTTTAAAATGATGGGAAGTGAACTTAAGATACTTTCCCCTTTGATGCATCAGATCCTACTTGTTAGACTAATTGTACAGGAAAGCCAAATAAAATCCTGATGTTCTGATTAATGTCCCAATTCTAAATCTACAGTGAGGCAGAGACCTAGGGAGAAAAACTCTTCTGTTTGAGGTATTGCTCTTCTTTTTATTGTGCTTCATAGCAACTTTCAGAGTTAATCATATACTTTACATGACTGATTGCTCCAAATCAAATACTTCTCCAGGTGACAATTGCCATTTTCAGTCTACAGCCACCTTTGCCATTCTCATGTGATACCTGTACAGTTTTAATGATCTATGTAATGTTCCTTGTACCTGAAAGCAAGGCTACGTGAATATGTCTTTATGGATTCACAGCTCAGTTAAGAGCCAAATAACTTGCATAAGTAAAGGGTATTTACACCATAACTCATAACACAGATTAAACATTAAGCAGACATTAGTCACACATATAATCTACAGGTTCATGATCTCTGTAATGTTACTAGCTATTATTCACACCACGTGCTTATATTGATAGCACAGGAGGGAGGCTTGGTAAAAAAAACCCACTTGTCTAACCCCTGCAACAATTCCTACAGATTCCTGCATAGCACCTAAGTTGAGACACTTTCCTACGAGATAGGTCTTGAATGTATCTTTCTTGTATTCTGAATGAGTATCCCAGAACCTGCCATGATGCTTTTAGTTATGTGACAAAACTGTATCTCCACTTTCCAGATCATGGTAATTCACCAGCAATGAGGTAAAAGCCACTCTCTGCCATTCAGGTGTAAGATACTGACAACGCTTTGGTTTTATCAAAACTGAAATGTTTGTAAAAGATAAAATGTATGATTTTAATTTGCAAGTAAATCTTTAAATTTTTTATTTGATTTAATTTTTGATTTGATGCTAATTTTTATTGTATCAGTCGAAAATCAGGTATTTCTGAAGCCTTTTCCTTGTGTATGGCTGCTACTGCCAAAGAGAGAAAAGTTATACCAGCCTCTTTGGAGAGTCTTTAGAAATAGGATAGAATTTTTAAATCCTTGTTATTTGTGAAGCCACATTCCCCCCACAGTCTTGTTTGTTCAGTTTACAATTAACTCTGCTATCTGCTTTGTTACTTTGAACTGGAAAAACTGTTCTGTATCTGTAAAATGGATAATTATTATTCATTTTACCACATGATAGACCACATTCTATGATTTGCCTTGAAATATTTAAATGTATAACAAACATTGTTGTAATTTGTGGTTGCTGTGCTACATTGAAAGCCTAAACTATCTTTAGAATTTTGTAAGATCTAGAAGGGCAGAAATTTTTGCCCATACTGAATGTAAAAAAAAAAGTTCAGACAGTAAGGTGAAGAATCTGAGCTTTTCAAACATCTCTGTCTTGAGACATCCATTCCTTAGTCCCATATATATCTTCCTTTTGGGATATTTACTTCCTCCTTTGGATGATACTTCAATAATCTTGAGTTGCTCTGTTATCCTCCTGATTTCATTCTTGGTCTGATGTTCTGCTCCTAAGCTGTCACCAGCCTGCCTGGAGTCCAGAAGATCCATTTCTGCTCCAGTCTGTGTGCTTCTCCTACCTGGAACACTCTTGTAATTATGAGTACTGGCCTTTCTTCCTGTTCTGCCAGGGGGTGTCCATTCCCAACAATCTATCACATCTCTTTTCTTTCTTCAGGAGCCCAAAATAGTATGACATAGCCTTTTTCATGTTTCATGTCTCCTATCTTTCTTGGAATAAATGAAGCAAAGTTTCAAATCTGAGTTTTTCAGCAAAGAGGAAGGACACTGAGTAGTCTTAAGCTGATGCAGTTTAACCAATGGCAGAAATATTGGACCAGATTTAAACTAAGACCTGCTGTTTGTTTACCAACAAAGTTTCTTCCCAGGTGGGGTCTCTCTAGATCCAGAGTGTTCTGCATAATACTAAAAACTTTAAATTAGTTAAGCAATCACAAACCCCAAAAGCCAATCTTTTTCAACTGTGAAAGGATCTAACTGAATAACAGCTGATGACTGTAACTGAGACTTTTCTGCTAAGCTCTTTGCTTTTTACTTAAAGCTAATTTTCTTTTAGCTTTTAATCTCTTTTAGTTTACTTTTTAGGAATCTATTTTTTTTCCTGTGGACTGAAGAGATATCTTTATCATACAGACATCTTCCTAAAGATAAAGAAAATAACTGACAGCTCAAGATACTCTGAAATTCTACTGAAGTTTTTAATTCTGTTCACAGAACTTCCCAGTGATTGCACGGTTAAAGAAGTGATATATTTCATTTTATTAGACTTGTCTGAGATTGTTTATCCAATGTTTATCAAAACCAGCATGAACCATTTCCCATGAATTTTTAGAGTAAGATTTTTTCTTTTTCTGGCAGATAATGGAATGTAGGTCAAGCAGAAAACAACAAAGCTATGACTGTAGGCAGATGTTAATTTAACTTGTGACTATGGCAATTTAAAACACAACAACTTGGCATCTGTTTGGTTTCTGGCTTTGTTCTGGGAGTCAACATCTCCTGCAGAAGAATTGCTGCAAAATATCCAGGTTTGTCTAAGCAGTTCAAATGTACAAACCTGAAGTACATTGGGACGCATTCATACAAACCATTTTGGTGGCAGAGATGGAATGTGTTGAGATTCAACTGCTGCAGTAATATTTCGGACTTCTTTTGTAGACTTCAGTGATTCTGTGATACATTTTGACTGAGAAAGAGAATGAAAGTAATTAGATTAATTTTCAGGTTTTTCCACAATGTGAAATATATACCAAAAATCCACACTAGAAACAAATTCTGATTTAGAATTCTTTCTGATTAGGTAAATTGTTTTCTTTTTTAACTCGGTAGTCATTCTTCATGCAAGCAGTCCTTATGTTGTCCACTGGATTGTGGGACTACCTATTCAACTTCCTCATGTGTCTGTAAGAACACAACAGAACACAAAAGGAAAGGCAGTCCTATTCCATTTGATATTATAAATATTCTTGTTCAGATACAGATTACCTAGAACTAGTGGCTGCATGGCTTTCCTACCTGCTTAAATTGTTCATTGCTTTGTTTATAAATGCTGGCAGCAGGCAGAAAGGCACCACTGACTCAGCATGTAAGCAGTGGATACGATATTTATATCAGCAACTGTAAATATAATGCATGTCATAAAATTCATGTGGTCAAAGAAAATCACTCCTTCTGTTAAAGTGAGGACCATATTTTTAAAGAAGGAGGTCCACAAAACTATGTTCTTATTAATTCTCTTTCTCCCATGACATCTGCTCTGCCTGCTCAAAGTCTCTAGTTTACTGCTGACTATTTCCTTTATCTGTAGCCATGGAAGATGCTGTAGTTAGTTCAATATACAAAGAGAATAAACCCAAATGCACTTTCAGAGCAATGATATACCAAATACAAAAGCATCTCCCTCCTTTGTGTTTTCAGAAAAATTCCTTTCTGATTCCTGCAAAACTGCTCCAATAAAAGCAGCAAGTGTAAGACTGTGCTCGTTACTTACTATCCTGATTTCAAGCTTTGTAGCCAAACAAAATTTGGTGAGAGCAGGAAAGTTATGTCCTTTCCTGAAATGCCTGTCTTATCAGTCTCCTATGCCCTCTTTTCTGATCCATGCAAGCCTCAATTGGCCAGCAGCTTAGTCTTACCCACTGTACCATCTTGATTGTGGCTGATGTTTATATTTTCCATGTAGGGATTGCTTTTTCCCATGAACTGGGCAACAAAACTATGGTTGTGAACTATGCCTTGGGAAAGAATTTGGGATATTATTTTTCCTAGTCATTATTTGTTAGTTTTAGGAGGCTCTTCAGCAGTTTATTTTTCATTAAAGGAGGCCTGGTTCATCCATCTGTAATTAAAGTAAAATTGCAGAAGTTCAGTGTAAGGCAGTACTTACTGTACGGACGTGTGTTTATGATTTGTGTGTATGCCACTACTCCCACCTGACTACATTTGTGCAACCAATAACCTCATGGCTTAAGTGTTGTTGTTTGTCACCTAAATTAAATGTTTAGGAAACTCAGTGACAAATATTTTTCTACTTGAAAAGCTAATACATAGACTTTTTCTATGGACTTCCCATACTTATTCTGAAGTCTACTTCCTGTAATAAATGTATGTAGTTCCAGGTGAGAGGGATGACATCTTAATTTTAAACTCCACTTACAGTATCTATTTAAAACTGTCAGTGCATTTTTCTTTACTTTTTATCATCGTAACCTTTCTCTAGAATAATGACTTAAGCAAGGCATATCATTCTCTAAATATCTGCAGTATAGCTATTTCTGTGTGTGCTTTCAATGTTTCCCAATCTCCAAAATGGAATGCAGTATTGCATACCAATAACTGCAATTTATTGCAAACTGTTTACTGTCTTAAATTAGTGACTTTTATCTTCTTGTTTTAAAATACTTTGAAGTATGTGCTGAAGCCTGAAATGTTGATGAGTAGAGAAATTATAATTTTGTAAGTGTTAGTCTTCCATATGTGTATGAATATTTGAGATGTATTGAAAAATGCAAGCAATGACTGAATAAAAAGTGTAAGGATTATATTTTCTTGTATTGTGTTTGGCTTTTTTTAAGATTACCAGAGGTTCCAAACACAACCTTTTAATTGGTTTTCCTTCATATTTGAATGCTTCATCTTGAAATAGCCAGAACATGATCTTCAGAATTAGTGAGAAGTTTTGAACTTGCTCTGAGCATTGGGTGAACTTGAGGAGGAATCTTCAGTTCCCTTAGTGAATTATCATGGGTCCAAGATTTTGCCCAGATAATTTGGATATACCAGGCACAGGCAAGCCAAACACCTGCAGGAATCCCTAGCCCTGTGAATCTGTGGAGACTGGTATCCAGCAATATGGACAGAAATGCAAGAGTCATAGCATGGGTTCAGTGTGCTTGTACCTGCTGCCCTGCTGTGATGTTGAAACAACCCCTGAGAAGGTGGTGTTGCCTTCTCCCCCAAATAAGGCACATCTGAGCTGTGTGCTGTGTCCAAACTGTGTGGCTTCATGAGGATTTTGACAGAGGAGGCAGAGCTCTCTGTTCAAAGTGGAGAACGTACCCTTTCTCTTAGATAAATGTTTAACCTTTAAATATTATATGAAAGAGGTAAGAAAAGCTCTTCAAATAAACAGCACAGAAGGAAAATTCCAAACCTGAAAAAACAGACTGGGCAGAAGAGCCATATGCCAAGGGGCTACTACTATACTGAAATCCTGAGTGTATACCAACTATAAAATATATTAATCCCTTTATATTTTTCTCTAGTCTTCTATTAGGAGGCAAAAGAGTTGTTTGATGAAACATTTCAGATATTCGAAATAGCAAAAGAATATAAAATGTTGGAAATTCTGTGTTAAAATTACACTAAGTGTAGTCACAATGTCCTGTTACAGTTACAAAACCAACAACTTAACATGAAGAAAGGGAAAGCATTTTTATTCCATTTGAGCTTAGAATACATTTTAGTTGTTTTGGAGTAACTGCAAACATAATTAGAAACATGTGTTAGCTACATCATTTCTCCAAAATGCAGAGATACTGCTGAAACTGAGTATTTCCTAAGAAGCCTCAAGTGCTTCACTTTAATAATGATTGTAGGTAATTGATGTTAAGTGGTAATTTCTTGGTGGTGACTTTATTTATCTTCTGTGCTTGTTTTGTGTGCTTTTTTATCAAAAAAAAACTGTGAAGAGTTAGACCAATATTCAGATTCCATCATCTATTTATGTTTAATATTTGGCTGAATTTTATTCATTTCTGGAGAGTCCCAAAAGAACTTTAAGAGCCTTGAAATCTGAAATGGGAAATGTGCCTGGAGTTCTTATTTATATCACATTCAGTTAGAGAAAACTTGTTTTGGAATTTCAGATGAGTTCCTTGCAGCATTGTTTTGAGCTGACTCTCAGAAAGAGTTGAATATAATCTGATAAAGTGGAGAATGCCCACTGCACTTAATGCAGAGTGAGGTGTTGATCAAGTTAGGTCCAGATTTCACTAGTTTTACCTTCATGGATGAGTACCTCATTTATCAGGTGGGTCCTCTCCCTTCTGTGATTTTAATTCCCATTCCTATTCTGACATATTCTCTTTCTTACTAACATCTCTATCCACCTTCCAAACTTGGAGAAACTACTGTGGTCTTAGATCCAGGGGCTCATGTGCCTGAAGCCAAGCTGAAATGATATAAAAGAGGCCCCTCAGATAGTGTATAACCTCACATAGTGCCCACTTTTTCTTGGAATTTTCAGCAGGAGATTTTGCAGACAGGTCTGGTGGGGAACTGATGGTAGCAAGTGAATATGAACTTGTAGAGAGAAAAGTTTTTCAAGTGTGCAGAACAACTATTTGAGCATAAGTATGTTCTGTTTTTCTCATGGACTCCTATATTTAAATGAGTCCTGCTCAGAGACAGAATATCTACCTTTTCCTGCTAAAAATATATTAAGGATATGTCCTTCCCTTTCACTTTTCCTGCAAAAGTTTCCTCCACATTTTTTGTAACAGGACAGAATTGTCCAGCACTTTGGGACTTTTTACTGATCGAATGAAAAAAATTTGCTTTGGAACTTGGGTTTGGGTTTGGTTTTGCTTTATTATATTTTGTTTTGTTTTGTTTTTTCTGATAGAAAAGCCAGACTTCAAATTGCATAGCAATATAAAAAATTGTAACAAAGTTAGAAAATCACAAAGGTAATTTAAGGGTAACTTAATATGGTAAAATAAACATAGCAGAAATTTTACATTAAAAGAAAAGGTTCAAGTAAATCCAGTAATGAGACACATAATTCCATGTAATTGCATTTATGGGAATATGGGGAAATGGAAAGCAGAAAGTTGCCAGGCAACCATTTGTTAAAAGACAAATCTTCATCCAACTTTCCAGTAATTCTGCATTTAGATAAGGATAATTTATTCTGGTTTATCCAGATGGTCTATCAATGTTGAGTGTGTTTGAAAACGTATGGTGTCCCAGTACGTTATAAAATGAGAAAGAAAATCTGAGAAAAGCAATATACAGTTAAGTACAACTCACATGGAATAGGACTGGAAGACTCAACAAGTCAAGAATATTTATCCAACTATATTCTAGGCTCCAGATCTGAGATCACCAGTATAATAAAATTACCTCAGTTCTTACAAGGGCATTATGGTTAACACAGAACTGAAAAAAAGTCATCCTCGATTGTCATTTAGAAGCCCTTTTTTTTTCTTCTCCATCTTTTCACTCGCTCTTTTACTTTTCAGTGTAGCAATGTAAATAGTTACACTGAGTTACACCTACCCCAGCAATGTGAGAGCTTCTGAGCAATAAAATGCACTATGAGTGCATAAATACTCTTGGTTGTTTTATCATTAATGTGGGACAGGCCACCTGGAAGGAATTATATACCTTTACATCAGGAGCATCATCTCTTGTCTGGTTTTATCATCACAATTAATTCAATTTTTCTAGAGTAGGATCGCATTTGCTCTCTTCTTCCACAAACTATTTCTTCCCCTCAAAGAGTTGCCTCTTTCCCTTCTGCTCTCCCAAGAATCTTGGAGAATACCAAGCCTGGTAGACCAGACTTTAATAACAAATCCTGGGACCAGGGTAGCC
>JAYDZK010000056.1:11668286-11716818 GCA_034509185.1 Euphonia xanthogaster | reverse complement strand
CCCCGCTGCCGCCGCCCCTCCTCCTCTGCCCTACTTCCCTCCTCACGGCCCCCCTGCCCAACCCCTGCTGCAGTCTGGTGCCGCGGCCGCGCCCAGACCCCGGAGCCGTTCTGCGTGTTGCAAAATGGACTCTGAGGGCTCGGCGGGCGCGGGCTGCGCTCCCGGCCCGTAAGCAAAATGGCGGCTGTTTGGCTTCGCCTTGGTAACCCTGCCCCTGTCAGGCGGGGCGGGTGAGCCCCGTGCAGGGGGAGGGAGGGGAGAGCGGACGCCATTTTCCCAGAGAGAGGCAGTGACATAGAAGGGAGCGTAGGAGGCTGGAGGGAGGGAGGCACGGGAGCAGCGGCGGCAGGAGCAGCAGCAGCGGGGTTTGTACACAGGTCCCAGGGCAAAGGCGCCTTTGAGCTGATCCCTGTAGGGTTCTGCGCACTGAGCTAGGTTTGGGGGGAGGGGGGGTCTCCTCTTACCCTTTCTTTTACTAGAGCCTACTGAGGGCTGAGTCCTACCTAGGGTAGGGATATCCGCAGTGGGGCTGTTGCATTGTTTTGGTTGGGATAGAGAAGGGGCTCAGCTGAGGGGTCCTGCTGCCTGGCCTGTGACCATTACAGGTGAGTCTTTGGTTATTTACCAGCATATTCTGCTGTGGGTGCTTTGGGGGAGGGGGCGGGTGGTGGAAAAAGAGAGTGAAATACGACGGGAATGTCTCATTACCTTCGGTGCGAGTATTAACTCCTTCCCACCCTGAAATGTGTTTAATTTCTGTGTAAGTTGCCTTGAATTTGCTTTTCCTTTTGTGGGGTTTGGTTAAAAAATGGCAGGCTGTCGCTATATCTTATGAATATGGCGGGTTACTGTAACTGGAGGAGCTGAGGAGAATTTTTTGGCAGTTACGCCAGATTTATGCATTATGCTTGGAAAATGAGCCAAAAGGAGCTATTATGTGACAACATAGTCTTCCTTGGGCTGGCGGTTTTCAGAACGGGTTTGTGCGTTATTGGGACTGCGTATTGAGTTTTACGAAGCTTGGGGAAGCGTATTCTTTTCCTCCATCCTGTATATTTTTGCTTTGTGGTACTAAAATGGCTCGTTATAGGCCTAATCTCTTTGCCTTCCACACCCCCGCCTCCTTGCCTGCCTCCCTGTTAATATCTCCGCTTCGTGGTGTAACCTGGACAAACGGAGAGCTGTCCCCAGGAGTTTCTGTGCCAATTTAAAAGGGGATCGTTCTCCCCACCCCCTTTCTCGAGGCTGTAAGTAGTTAGACGGGTGCACCCCTTTCTTGCTTTAGTATCTGCATTCAGTGTTCGTGTTCCTTGGGTGGCATTTTTCATTCTCTTTCCTGAAGCAGTAAGTGTTGGTGGGTTCGACCGTATTGCTGCAGACACCGGGGAAGAGAAACAAACGGTTCACTGTGTACTACTAAATAGGGTAGAGAAACATAATATAGCCTGATTATAAAGGTCCTGTATTCCCCCATACTCGGCTATTAGGGAATGTGCTGTGTCTGAAAGCCCTGAGGTCCCTAAAATGCTACGTACTACGTGTCGTCAAAAGCAGAAGTTCAGTGCTGCATCTAGATTTACGAATGTTTTAGTCTGTTTATTTACAGTTGCTTAAAGGAATAATAACGAAGCATTTTTGTTACTCAGGGTTCAGATCGGAGAACAGCAGGAGATATCCATGGCAGTACTTGCAATGTGTGATTAATTGCTTATCAAGACTATACTTTTGAAGTTACTTTTTAAAAAATGGGGAGCAAATTTATTAATTTCCCTCTTTTGTCCTTTAGAGATTCTAAAAATGGCGGCCTCAGGCTGATGTTGTGGTAATCTAATCAGCTCGGGTCCTCCACACCCCATGCAGTGCGTTTGTCTGCAGCATATTAGTGTCTTACTATGTTAAAATGAAAAGGCCGTTCCCTTCAAATTACGTACAAAACAGCTCTTGACTTTACTTCGATTTAAAAATGTTGTGTTCCAGCTGATTAATTTTATTGGTTATGTGTGTGAAAGGCAAGTGAACGAGACCACTCTTGTCGGGGAGAAGGGGGGTGGAAAGAGGCAGCAGACTCAAGCAGCTCCTTCGAGGGGTGTGTATGTGGTGCTGTAAGGTAATATGTATGTCCGTTTAGTAAATTGGAAAGGCTACTGGGTTTGTGATCGATACTGTACAGCTGTCTGTGCTACTAACGACATAAAATCGGTAATATTTATCAACGAGAGTCGTGGATTACGATCACTAAGACAGTCAGCTAAATTCTTTGTGGTAGCACATTTGTGAACGTCACGTTCATCTTCCAGGAAATACCTTCACTGGACATCGGTGTAGTAATTCCATGTATTCATAGTTAGAGAATACAGAATGAATTTAAGGGAATAATGCATGCGATTTTATAACCTGTTACTTTATTTAAAGACACAGAATTTCTTCTGCTGCCATGTAATTTTGGCATTACTTTTTTTTTTCTTCAGATTATTTTGTATATTGCTATATAAATTGTATATGTGATAATACACATACAAGTACTGAGGGAAGGTGCGACTCATAACGTCTAATTTTTTTCCTAAATGAAATATGAACCATTTAGTATCACCACTATAAATATGTTTGAGTGGGGGGAAGGGAGGTCACAAGGATTCATTATTTGGTAGTTGGTGTAGTGTACTCTGATATGTAGGATAGCAGCTGCAAATTGTATGTTTTAAGCAACAATACGAAAAAATAAATTTTCACCTTTTTAAATGCCTGTCTTTAGTCTTGTCCTTTAAATTAATGAGATATGAATTCCTATTCCAGTATAGCTTTAGAACCTTCTGGATTTAAGAAATCAAAAGTGAGGTATTGAAGTGGCAAAGCTGTCTTCAATCTCTGACGACTTTTCATTTGAATACTATTTAGAAGGACTGATGTAGGATTTAAGGTATACTTGAAGTTGAACAGTAAGATAGACTTTTAGGGTATTGTTAATGCATGCCTTTAGTGTGTTTTGAGGCCAAAGGCTGAGTGGTTTCATTAATACTCCAGTAATGCATACTCCCATCATCTTTATTTATATAAATACAATTTTTTCTTCTTAGCCATGTCTTATTTTCTCTATTTAAAAGTACATGAAAAAGACAAAGAATATACGGGCCTTTATGGAAACCTTTTGCCTTTTTCTTTCCTTGCCTTTAGTTGAAAGCTCCCGTTCTTGATGCTATACAGTCTGCAGTTCTTCATGGCTTCTGTCATATTCTCAAGCAGACATCTGATTGACAATTAGAGGAAAATAACCTTGTATGCTTTACAAAAAGTGTTTGGGGGAGGTAATGAAATAACCCAAAAAATACTAAATTTCAAATTATACAGTTTATTTTATGCACTAAGAACCTCTTGGGAATTTAGAGATCTTCCAGAGTTTTCCTGTATGAGTTTTAATGACTCAGTTTGCCTTCATGACTCAGTTTCTCCATTTGTATAAACAGATTGGTGATTTGTTTTAAGGAGATGAGACGACAAAACGTATTCTACCTTTATTTTTTAGCTCCATTGATGTTTTTATTTATATATTTATAAAGAATGAAATACACCCCCACCTCAAAACTAATACAAGCTTCTTGAAAGGAGGAAGGTCCGAAATCAGAATTCCTTCTATTTTAAGACATGTTTTTTTTCCACAAAATTGTGTCACAAATGCAATAATATGGATTGGAGTTATGAATCCATGTATGTATCTTAAAGTTTTTCATATCTAAAGGAGAAATTTGCTTAATTGTCACTTAGGCTTTTGGGTGAGTGTTTTTGCTGTCTGGGAAATTGCAGGGGGGTAATAATACTGACTCTTTAGATTAAATCTAGGGAAAGTTTCTCTTAGGACTAAGTAACCTCTTCAGGTTACTTTGAGGTAATGCAACTCCTGATTTCTCTTGGACAGTTTCAACATACACAGCTGTTAAAGTTCTGTTGGAAAGCAGCAGTAATGCAGAAATCAGTGTCACACTGAAGGCTGAAGTGTTTCTCCAGTTCTGTTCTTGGTTTGACTAAGGACAGTCTTAATTTTGCATGCATGCTAATACTAATTTTAGTAAGGACTATTTGTGGGACTGAGTTAAGGAGTGGTGTATGTAATTGTAGAATCATGGTATTGTTCTAACTAGATTAATGTAAATGAAGGTTTAATGAAAGTATTTTACTGTTGTCATGTGACATTATAACAAAATTTAGTGGGAGGGGTATAGATGGGTAAAGATATAAAATAGAACCCAATTCAGACTTCTTCACGGATCCTAAAGAAGTGCATCTATGTTATTTGCCTCATGACTTCCATACAAATGAGCATTTTTGAATCTCTCAAAAACAGATTTTCTTGGACAGTGTTTTTTCAACAGGTACACTGTTTAAGTGTTTCCACTGTGCAAATAGTTCTGATTTATTGCTGAGAGTGACACTTAAGGCATCTCTGGGGAAAAAAATTTCCACAGATGAGAAACATGGATTAGGGAAAAAATCCTCAATTCTATGCTTCCAAATTCTGGATTATTTAAAATATTAATTGTAGTGGCCTTTTGAATGGTGCAAGATTGATATTTCTTCAGTGTTCACATTTTCTTAGTAACAGAAGAGTTGTACTCACAAGACCTAATCTCTTTGAGGATCCAAAATTTTGCTCATGACCTTCACATTACAGAAGAAACCTGCAGTGGTTGTGTTCAAAGAAAACCTGTTGTTAACCTTTAAGGCATAACAAACAAGTACTTAAAAGAAACCTTTTGAAGGTTTCATAGACTTGCTAGGAGATGCTGCGATTTCCTTTTGCAAATCTTAATGTAATAATGAAACAGGCAAGATTTAAGCTGTGTTGGTAGTTAGAAAATTTTAATAAGGTTATCTCTAAACCTTTGAAGACAGTTTTATTGCATAGATTGTATATATTTTTAACATGCCTGACCTAAGTGGTTTTGTATCTTATTTTTCAAAATTAAAATACGGGTAAGAAGTATAGTAAATCAGCGTCCATTCAAGTTATGTGTTTCAAAAGTGAATGTAAAGAATATATTACAGTAGCATGCAGATTGCATCCTGTGCAAGTAGAGTATGTTTGTTAATTTTGCATATTGTATTATTAGAGTGCTACCTCTTGTTTCATGTGATAGTTCATACACTGCTTAGATGGAGATCCAGTGCTGTAAAACCTAAGTGAGACTTTAAAAGGACCAGCAATTTTGCAAATCAGGCACTTCCAAAATAGTATTGTTCCTAGTTTGAGAGTTTAAAATTAGCACTTGGATAGTTTAGATACTAAAATTTCATATTGCAGGCTCAGGTTAAGGAAAGCTTTTTTATTTTATTCTCATTTGTAGTTGTGTTTTTTGTATTTTATGCCATCATAATCTTGGTAATCATTCACTTTTATATCTTCATCACAAAAGTAAATTGCCTTCAAGTTCAAAGACAAGATGATAAGACTAAATTTTAATGACATTATTGTACTTTATATTGCAACTTAAGAAGGAAGCCATATAATCTGTTGTTGGCCCCCTTATACAATGGTGTGGAGTTGGAAGGGACCTTCAAAACCACTTTGTTCCAGCGCCCGTGCCATGGGCAGGGACACCTTCCACTAGACCAGGGGTGCTCAAAGCCTCATCAAAGTCTGGCCTTGAACTTCCAGGAGTGGGACACGCGCTGCTTCCCTGTGCAACGTGTTTCTAATGCCTCAACACCCTCACTGTGAAGGATTTCTTCCTACCATCTAATCTGAATCTTTCATCTTCCAGTTTAAAACTGTTTGCCCTTGTCCTATTACTATCTACTCATGTAACAAGTCACTCTCCCTCTTTTTTTATAAGCCCCTTCTAGGTACTGAAAGGCTTCATTAAGGCATTTGGAGCCTTCTTTTCTCCAGGCTAAATAACACCTGTTCTCTCAGCCTTTGTAGAAGTGTTTAGGCCTCTGGATTATCCCTGTGACCTCCTCTGGATCTGCTCTAACAGGTCCACTTCTTTCTTGTGTTGCAGACCCCAGAGCTTGACAAAGAACTGCAGGTGGGATTTCTTGAGAGTGGAGTAGAGGGACAGAATCACCTCCTTTGACCTGCTGCCGACACTGCTTTTGATGCAGCCCAGGGCATGGTTGACTTTCTGAGCTGAGAGTGCCCAACTGCTGAGTTGTGTCGTGCTGCTTGTAAACCAGCACCTGCAAGCCTCTGTCCTCCTCAGGGCTCTTTCTCCTCCCATTCTCTGGCCAGCCTGTACTTGTGCTTCCTGGACACAGGTGCAGCACCTTGCACTTGGCTGTATTGAACTTTGTGAGGTTCACACAGGCCCACCTCTCAAGCCTGTCAGGGTTCCTCTGGATGATATCCCTTCCCTCCAGCATGTTGGCCAAACCACAGAGCTTCATGTCATTGACAGACTTGCTGAGAATGTGTTTAATCTGTGTTGCCAACTGATTTTAAACAGCCATGGTCCCAATACCAGTTTGTGAGGAATGCCACTCATCACTTGTTTCCACTTTGACATCGAGCTTGACAGCTTTTGCACCTTGTACAAGTGCAGCCATGCGGCCAGTTCCTTACTCACCAAATGGTCCATCCATCACATTCATGTGTCTCTCCATTTTAGAGTTAGAGATGTTGTGCAGAACAGTTGTATATCAGTCACAGAAACTGATAAAACTAGTAGCCTGTATTTGCCACTCAGGAATTTAAATTTCTGTATAGAATGGTAGATTCAGGTCTTCTACCTTGAGGAGTTCTGAATATTTAAATTTGTTTGGTGTTCATTCCTTTTTAACTCTTCTAAATTGATAGGACTGAAGATACTTGACATTGGTGATGCTCTTAGTTTGCCTTGAGTAGACGGAGGGACCTGACTTCTAATTAGAATTGTTATAATGGGCCTGAGTTGAAAACTGTATCACAAAACAGGTGATAGTTAAGTCTAGGTGGTTAATCCTGTTTTAACTATTGGTTTAAAGAAAATTTTCTAATAAGGAGTGGTTTTAGTCAGTTCTGCTTAAACTGAAGACTTGAGAATTACAGCAACTTACATATAATTTTTAAGGAAGGTACAGAGTGGTTACATGTCTGTTTTGGTTTCCAAACCTGTCATTCTAGAACTGTGAAAGAAACATGAATACTTTATATATAATTCATAAACAATACAGTACTTATTTTACTGGTGATAAGGGTAAGGTTCCTTCCTCAAATGCCTTACCAAGTGATTCCACTGATTTTTTTTCTTTTGCTTAGGATAGGAATGTTTGATGCAAATCTTTAATATCTTTAATATTATGAAGGGTTTTTATGAATGACTGTGTTGTGGGGTTCTTTTAAATGCTTGTTCCCTGTCTTACTTTCCAGTGATATCTTTTGTGCTGAAAGACAAAAGCCAACATTGCTTTTTGTTCCCTTCTGTGTGGCAGTAGTAGTGAAAATTAAAGCTGTTTATTGAGCTTCCATCACTGGGTAGAATTTCTTTGTGCTTATTTAAAAATCAGGTATTTTATGTCTCTGTTACTGTAATTGAAAAATGTACGGGAGCCTCCATTGAAAACACAAAGCTATGGAGTTAAAATGCATGGAATGGAAATTTCTTAATTCAAATAATACAGTTTTGCAAAGTAATCGTAGTTGAAAATAAATTCAGTTTTGTTTTCTTGAAGGTCGGAAGGATCTTTTGATCATACACTTCTGTAATTTTTTGTGTGTCCTTGAACATGAAATAGTCCCTCCATCTGTTCTCTAATTTTTTTTTGCCAGTATCCTCCCCAAGTTTTTGTAAAGAACATTGAAATACTGCCAAGTTGTTATGAAAAGATATAGTCCAGGTTGAACTGCAGTTAATGGAGTTCTTCGAACTGCCAGAAAGAATTAGAAGTATGTGTTTGAAAGAATGTAACTTTCTGACTTGCTTGTGTTTCGATTCCTAGACATAGGTGTAGCAGTTAGGTGAATGTCTACAAATTGCTTCCACGAGTAAAAGTAGAAGCACTGTTGAGCTATTTAGGTAAATCAAATGTCACAGATAAAAAAGAGGAGCTAGTTTTTGAAATCTACATAAGTGAAAACATATCAAAACAAAAATATGCTTAGCTGAAGTCAGACTTGAAATAAATAAAAAGAATTTACTTCTTCTGTAGTAGGTAGCTAATAATTACAGTAGACTCCCAATTCTTATTGAGCAGCATAGAAAAAATTAATTAGCTTATTTGGGATCATGAAGCCCACAAAATATTTCTAATAATTGAAGGCAATGCCAGTATTTATTTTTAGCCACGTATTTTTTCGCCCCAAAATCTGTACTTGTTGGGAGGAATATTGGTGATTGAATTGCCATGAGGGATACTGTTACATTTAATAAAAAATAAATAGACTTAGCCCATACAGTTGGGACATTATTTGGCTATTCTTACAGAATGTGGACTTGTATATACTTGCAGAAAGCCTTCATTTTTTTGGGATGTTTGTCAAGAATAATAGTGTAAGATAACAGATAAAATGTGTTCGTTGAGAGTAATTGCTAAGTCACATACAGGCAGTTTGTTTAAGTTTAATCAACAGCTTTTTATCATTTTGTGCTAGATGAAGAAATACTCATTTGCAGTAAAATAGCTGATGTAAAAAATGACATAAAGCCAAGATATTTTTACTGGGAAACTACTTTATGAGTGTTCCTAGCCTTTGAATTTTTCTTTGAAGGCATTTTACATTTTTCAGTGATAGACTATAACAGGCTAATGTTAGGAAGCTACTATATACTTCTCCAGGCAATATGCAATATTGCTATAAAAATAATCTTACACCTCTTGATGTGCTGAACTTGTTTTGTATTTTACTGTTCCTTGGCTCTCCAGCTCAAATGATTGATAGTTTTTGAATGGCTAGGACTTTTTTTGTGTAATTTATTTTCAGAAGTATAGCAGGTGTTTAGTAAACTTACATCAAGCAGTTGGTAGTTAATTTTCAATCCTGGATGTTGAGTTCTGCAAATAGAAAACCTAAAATCTGTAAGCTTGGTGTGTGTTAGTATATCTCTGTTTACTGTTTCTTTGATTGATTCTTGTTCAATAAACTAATCCTTATTCTTTCTGTAGCTGCTTTTACCTTTTATTTCCCTTCTACCACTCATTCTTTTTCTCTTCCTAGTCCCATATTTTGTCTAACTTCCACTGAGAGAAGAAAAGGAGTGAAGAAAGAGAAGAGGTAAGGTCAAGCCTTCATGTTTAAGGGACTAGCATAAATAATTGAGGAGGAGACCTTGCTTTCACTCACAGGAGTAAGCAAGAGCAGCACTGTTGGACCAGATAGTAAAGGAAAATAGCTTATGTCCGGTGGAAAGCAGCTTTGGTGTGTGGCAAAGGCTTGGCTAAACTGGCAGGCTGACTCTTGGTTTGTACTCGAAAGCATGGCTTGCTTTGTGCAGGCTAGAGCCTGTGTAGTGCATGTTATGACCCGTGTACCGATGAAAACCTTGTGACATGATGGAAACTCAAGTTTTTTATGCATAAATCTTGGATACCATGAAGGAGGCAGGGGCTCTTTTTCCCTGTTTTAGATATTAAAGTCTGATGAATTCATAAAGTTTGGCTCTCATTCCAAACGTGACTGTGGTCTTTATTGAGTGTGAAATCCTGCATTTGTCTCAGGATGTTCATAAGCTGAAACAGGTTGCCCAGAGAAGTTGTGGATGTCCATCACTGGAAGTGTTGAAGCCCAGGTTGGATGGGGACCCTGAGCAACCTGATAGCAGAGGTGTCCCTGCCTATGGCAGGGATGTTGGAACTGGATCATCTTTCAGGTCACTTCAAACCCAGGCCATTCTGTGATTCTCTGCTAGTAAATTTTGCTTACTGGCACTATTTTAAAAGCATAGTTGGAGGAGGAGTCTTACTTTGTAGTAATAACAGTGTTTCTTAAATAAGTTGGTCTAATGATTAAGTAGGTCTGTGTCAGTAAAACCAATAATGTGATAAAACAAATTTGACAGAGCTGAGAGCTTAGTAGCCTTGAGCTCTCTGAAGCTTACTGAAAATCCAAAAGGAGGTAGGGGCAGCTATGAGCAGTGTCCTGTGAGAAACAGGGACAGGAAGCATAATGATTTTAGCCATTAGTAATGTGTGACTTTAAACAAGTCATAGCAAGTACTTTTTTGGGTTTTTGTCTGTCTGACAGGGTTCATGAGAAAGAGGTTAGATGGACATGATTACTGACAATGTGTAGGTGACCCTGAACAGCATAGGAGGATATTGAGGGGCTCATGAGTGAGGCTAAAAGCAGTTAATATTGTGATGCAGAAGAAGATACTGCTGAGAGGGATATAGAGAATATTAAATCAGTGGGAATGTTTGAGCACACGCTCCGAATACCAGATTTCTTCTAGAACAAGTTGTTTCTTCTATATGATTTGCAGGACTTGGTCATTAATTGGTCTTAATTTGTTTATTTGAGTGTGCCTACTGTGTCTTATTTTTTCTACTCCCCCTTTTTTTGTTTTAGCACAGATTAGAAGTAAGCTGTCTGTTAGGTTACCATAGAAAGCAGCAAACAGTAGCAAAGGTCTGGATTTGGACTTGGAGTTGTTTCTAAGTCTGTAAGGGTCTTACTGCAGTGGTGTAACATCTGGAAGTTGGATATCCATCCTAATCTCTTAGGAAATATGTACAGTTATGGAGCATGTTGGGGAAACAGAAAACTTCCTTGTATGTAAGATCAGTCATTTATTCATGTATTCTGCTTCTAGGTCTGATTAAAGGCGTGTTACCTCCTGAGAAACAGACAGCAATGAATAAATATTGATTACTTTATAAATTTATTTTATGGTATGTGTATATATGCTGCTTATTTTTTCCATATTTGTGTGTTGATCAAAGTATATACACGTGCACAGCATAGTTCATTATTTGAATGATACCTAGAGTGTACTCTTAAAATGCCAGTGTCTCTTGCTAATTTTAAAAATAATCTCATTTCTTGTTAGACTTCTATGCTCAGACCAGTAGTAGAAAGCAGCAGTTTAGAAAAGCATGATTTTATTTAATGACATCTTCTTTAAATCTTCCCTCTTATTCCTTTCCAATTAAAAAGAAAGTTAAAAAATCAAAACCAACAAACAAGCAGAACCCAGACACACCTCCCAAACCAAAAACAAACAAAAAAAATCCGAAGGAGGGAAAAACGTGTAGGTAGGAAAGCCAAGTAGTAAAGCTTAGTTTGTTGGCCTTGTGACAGTTCAGGACATTAGTTTTCACTCTGTGTTTGTGGAGTCTGACAAACTATTGATAGCTGTATTTTTAGTTAGATTTCTACTGTATAGATTGTGCCAGGGCATAGGTGTATCAACTTTCTTGTGGATTTCTTGTGGTCAAGGGTGGTTCCCATGACCGTGGGTTAAAATTATTGGCCTGTAAATCTGAAGGAAAATATGACAAGAATTGCTTTTGCTTATGATTGCAAAATGTGTGTACACATATGATGTAATTGGAGGGAGGAGGAGAATGTTTAGATTGCATTCTCAATAAATGCAGCTCACGCATTGAAGATGCATGGTGAGGTAATAAAATGCAATAAAACAGAAGTACTGACTTTTGGTCATCTTTAACCTGAGATGACTTTGTATAAACAAGTGACTATAAGATATGCAGGAGTCAGCAGAGGTCTGAAAGCAGTAATACAGTCTTGGAAATCTTTGCATCTTGCCTGAAAGACCTTATTGATGGGAGACAGTAATTAGTTTTGTAGTGGTCCTTTGTAACTTTGGAGCCAACCTGGGCTCAGAGTAGTGTGAATTTTCTACTGGGAGGAAATGGAAATTAAGAGTAGAACACTTCTACATTCAAATTGACTTGAAGTTACAACCAGGTTAGCATTGCGTGCTGGTAAAACTGAAAGGTCTTGCTTGACTCAAGACTGTCATGTTTGTGTGTTTTAACACCGATTTATTTTTTATCTGTAAATCTTGTAACTCTTCTAGCTTGGTCAGTGCTTGAGCAGAAACTTGACTGTTTCAGCAATTTCATTTGTTGCTTCCAGTTGATTCCCTTAAGATTTGTACACATCTCATGAAAATGAGCCTTCATATATACTGTGTGTATTCTAATACTTAATGTTGCTCCAGGAAATGGTTATTAATTTTTTGCCTGGATTTAAAGGTGTGAGGGGAGGGGTTTCCAAGTACTTGGAGTTTAGCAAAAGGGAGCCTCTTGTGTGCTTGTGTTGAGGGGAAATAAGCTCTTGGTAAGCATGAGGTGAACTGTCCATTGCTGGGTAAATTGGGAAACAATGTAAGATTTTAGGTGGGGGGGGGGGGGGGGGAACTGACAATTATTCCTGGCCCTTTCAGGTACTCAATTTACTACATATGGGAAAGTTACTGCTTTCACCTTTTATGTAGTTTGTAATACACATTTCAAGTTACATAATTTTGCTTTTAAGGAAAGATAGTTGTCATATGTAGATAGGTTAGAAGGTTTTGATTAATTTTTCTTTAACTCTAGTTATGTGAATCTTGTATATAGACCTTGTGAAAATAAAGAGTATGGAGATGGTAATTTGGTTAGTATATAAATACTTCTGTAGTTACATTAGTTAAGGACTGCATGGTGAAGTTGTATGTATCAGTATAAAATCTAAATAATTATTTATCTTAAACCAGCACTGTTGCGTCTAATGAAATAGCCTAATTGTAGGCTAATTAGAATTAGATTTTTCTCCTTAAATGTCTGTGTTTAGGAAGATCCTGGTGATTTGCTTTGCAGAGCCATTCTGTGATGAAATCTCCCAAATCTTGAAGCATCTAAACCATCTAATACCTATTTTTTTATCTTGTAATTGTTGATGGGTGATAACTGCAGAGAAAAATATTGAATAACTTTACATGTATACAAAATTCATAACAACGGAAACAAAAAGATTTAGTGTTTTTGTAATGCCTAGTGATGTGAGAAACTTGAACTGATCTAGGAATCCGTGTACTTAAGTTAATGTGGTCTTCTGTGTATGTGGGGAAATTCTTATATTATTTAACTGTAAGCTTAATTCATGGTTCCACTTACGTCCCTTTATAAATTAGAAAACAAATGTTAAGTTTCAAGTTTCTTTGAATCTGTTCCTAACTTCTATAGTAAATGTATTTTTTCTAACTTCTGTATACTTTTTGTATTTGTCACATGACAACAGAATCTGGAAATTGTTCATGGGAAGGGAAAAACAAGGAACAGTGACACTGTCTGTAAAAAGTTTTCAGAAATGTGAAGAAGAATAGCAGCAACAGCTTTTATTAATTCTTTTTCCTCTTTGGTTTTGTAGTATTGGACATAAACATTGTTTAAAAACCTTCCAACAAACTAGAAACCCTCATCATATTGTAATAATAATATTACTGTGTTATAAGTAGTTATGCTGTCTTGATATATTAATGTCTCTTTAGGATTTTTTTTATGTTTAAGACAAATAAATTGTTACTGGTGTTGCCACCATCTCTTACTGATTTTTATGAAAAGTTTTGTATGTGCACCTAGACAAGAGCTTTAGTATTCTTAGGCATACAGCCTATGGTCTAGCAGGTTTAACACTTCAGGAGATCACACCCTCACGTTCTGATTCAAGAGCTGAGCTGTCTGTATTTGGGGTTTTTTCCTCCTTTGTGTACCAGTGGCGAAGTTAAGTTTTTTCTCCTGATGTGGCACAAGTGATCTTAGCAGGACATGAGAGAAAGGAAACATGTGGTCTCTGCTAGACCACAGAATAATGTTGTTTTAGTGGAATACCTCAGGGATAATGTATAAGTTATTTCCTGTTCCTTAAAGCATAAATTGTGTTCTCTGTACAAAGCCACAGAGATTAATATTTTGGAATGTGTTGCGCTCTTATACTTCTGGTTTTTGAGTGCAATTAATTTATACAAAAAAAGGTCCTGGTGTCATAAACAAAGTGGATCATAAGAAGTATGGTGAGGCTTCAGGTATTTGAGACTTGATGCAGCTGTTGAGTCAAAAAGCTCCTGTGTATTCTCTAGAGACAAAGAGAAGTGCCATTAAAAGTCTAAACCAGTATGAGTGAATGGTGAACTGTGATGGGTGTGAAGAGGTTGATCTTGCACAAGATAAATGTTTTAACCAGATTGAACAGAAATTTGTCTGGGTTTTGAGATGAACATTTTATTATTAGGGCAAGATAAATTTTTTTACTGCAACTAAATAAAAGCAAAATTTATTTGAATAAGGTTTTTTTTTTCCTCCTGTAATAAAGCTGTAGGGTGATTATGAGAAAATTTGGTCAGTTTAAGAAATTGCCACAATGCTTTCAGAGCTTAGAGTGTACTATTACTAATGGAGTAGACTATACCAAAATTGTTGTTAATTAAGGTACAATAGATGAGCCACTTTGCCCAGTGAAGAGCTGATCAATTGATTTTGGACTAGCAGTTTTTCTATGGTGGCTTTTAAATCTGTGACCCTGAAATTAACTGGAGAAACCAGTGTGGTCTTCCTGTCTTTCAAATTCATGTACTGCTTGAAGAAAGACTTTCTTAAACAGTAAGTTGTGAAATGAGTGTACCTATGAAAACAGTTTCTTAAAGGCTATGGATGACAGTTTGCCAGAGTTCTGAAAGAATAATTACTAGAAATAGATGGATACTTGCAGGAGTTGGAAAGTACCAAATCATGACAGCAGATAGTATTTTATGACTCATGTAAAATACCAGGCTTCAAAGGATAAGCAATCTCTTCATAGATAAAATTCCCCAGCGGTTTTGTTATTTTCTTTCTGAACTTATAAAAATACTGGGAATATTAGTATGTCGTGACAATGCTTCAGATTCTGACATGGTGGAAAATAATTATTTTCCATCATTCCAAATTTAACATCACTGTAGGGATCATAATTGGATGGCCTATATATAAGGTCGCAGTTTTGTTTAATAAGTGGGTGTAGTGTTATTAATGTATCCTAGATCTCCCCCCACTCTCATTATGGGCATTTGTTGAGGATGGCTACTCATAAATAATGAGCAATGTTTGTTTGAATTAACTTGGCCATGTAGGTGTTGCAAGCCAGTGTCTGCCTTCATTCTTCCCTACTGAACTATAGGCAAAGGAAAGCTTTAGGGAGTTCTGTGTGTGTGATGAAGAAGGTGGTAAAAACCAGTGAGTTAGTATTGCAGTCATGTTCCACTTCCTTTTAGATAAAACGTCTGTTTAATGCTCTTCAGGCAAAAAAATCTTGATTCCTCAAGTTTCTGACCTTATTCAATGTAGATCAGGTTATTAGAATTTTTTTCTGAATTCTGACAAAGCTGTATTTGAATAACTTGCCGTAGGCCAGGAAGTTGGTTCTGGTTGACTGTTGTTGTCATCGTCCCCCCCACTTTTTTTTTTTTTTTTTTTTTAACAGGAATGGTGGTGTATTTGCATTGTCATGAATGGGGGCATGCATTAGCCATTGATTTTCAATCTATACGTAGCTATAAAACATGCGTGGCTCATGTTTTAAAAAAGCCCCAAATATCACTTGATTATCAGATTTGGTAAGCAGATCTCTTTTCTGTGTTGACAGTGGATGTCACTTGAATCTATAATGATTGGGTAGTCTCAGTTGTTTTATGTAAGTTTGAAGATGTCACAGCCCATGAGACAGCATTCTAAATGTGTTCCTCACTTCCATCTGTCTCCAGGGCATTTTTGTCTCTGTTATCTTACAGCTGATGCTCTACCTGGTCAGAAGTGTTTAAAGAAAATGTTTTAAGAAAAACCACACCACCAACAAAATCAAGTTTAATTGCAAGAAACACCTTTCTAAGTGAGATTCTTCATCCCAGACAATGTTGTCTACTATGTCTTTTAGACCTACATTGAACCACTAAAGCTGTTTTTTAAGAATTACATAATAATAGGCATAAAGTAAAAACTCCATTCTGCTGATGATTTGGTAGCATAGGTCACACTGCAGGGAGTACTGGAACAGCAATTAACCCTAGGCTAGCTGATTTACCTGGATTTAGAAAATTCATGGTTTCTTTAAAGTTATTGGGTAAATTTTTTACTTTTCCAGAAGATGGGGACTAAATAGTGAGTGGATGTTTCCTTTAAGTTGTAGGTACAGCCATTCAGGGTTCAGCCCTATGAGTAGAGTTAGCTATGTGGTGGGAAAATGAGTGCTCAGTTAAACTGTTAGAGGGGCTTACGGTTTTTTCAAGCCTTCTACTGAAAATATTCTATACCTGCTTTTGATTTAACATATTTTTCTTGCTACTTATTTTTGAAAATAGTAGCTTTTTTCTTATTTTCTTTGCATAGCTAGTGATGCAGTTTGTTACTTGTGATATTTAGTAAGAAAACGCTCAGTATTTAAATGAGGAAAGCAAAATATTCCAATGGCTACTTGGCCCAACAGCTTTCTAGCTCATTGTATTTGGTGTCTTACATAATAGGACCAAAACACCTTTTGCTGTCTAGAAGAAGAGTGAACTAGCTGTAGTTTTAGGCACTTCAGACATCTTTGCATGTTCTTAATTGCCAATCTTCACTAGTGTTAAAGAATTTAGGAAGTTTGATGAAGACTTGCTGCCTTCTCATACTTTAGAGATGTCTTGTACATGCACTTTGTCATCTTGAAGGTGCTGACCTAATGAATAAAAGAAGACAGTTCAGATTCAATTCACAGTGTTTATCTGAAGTCCATTTCTCACCAGGGGCTTGCGCTTTTTGTCAGCGTAGTGTTTGGCAAGGATAACATGGTGAAATGCAGTTCAACCAGGATAGGTGCTGGATTCTGCACCTGGAATGGGGCAACAGTGGATGTATGGACAGACTGGGAATGAGAGGCTGGAAAGCAGCACCCACAGCAAGGGACCTGGGGGGTCCTGGTCGGTGACTAGCTGAACATGAGACAGCAGTGCCCTGGCTGCCAGGAGGGCCACCCATGTCCTGGGGGCATCAGGCACAGCATCACCAGCTGGGCAAGGGAGATGATTGTCCTGCTCTGCTCTGCAGTGGGGTGGCCTCGTCTTGAGTGCTGGGGGCCCTTTTGGGCCCCACAACATAAAAAAGGCATTAAACTATTAGAGAGTGCCCAAAGGTGGAAGGACCTTGAGGAGAAGCCATATGAGGAGTGGCTGAGGTTGTTCTGTTCAGCCTGGAGGAGACTGATGGGAGACATCACTGCAGTTTCAGCTTCCTCATGAGGGGAAGAGGAGGGACAGACCCTGATCTCTGCTCTGTGGTGACCAGTGACAGGACCTGAGGGAGTGGCCTGAAGTTGTGCTGGAGGGAGGTTTAGGTTCAGCATTAGGAAAAGGTTCTTCACCCAGAGGGTGGTTGGGCTCTGAACAGGCTCCCCAGTGCAGTGGTCACAGCAGCAGCCTGACAGAGTTCAAGAAGCGTTTGGACAATGTTCTCAGGCACATGGTTGACTCCTGGGAATGGTGCCATGCATGGCCAGGAGTTGGTCTTGATGATCCTGGTGGGTTCCTTCCAACTCAGCACATTCTGTGATTCTGAGATTCTGTGATTTTCTTTCAAGCCCATGGGATAAAATTAACAATTTGAAAGAAAGAGGCAGAATAGCAGACACCCTGAGATTCCCAGAAGTAAAACTGTGTGGTTTATTTTACAAATATATGAAAATTAGCAGATAAACTGAACTACCACTCATTCCAAAGTGAGGCAGAAATTCCTATTTTCCTGTTACATTTCAAAGCATAAATAATGGTATTGATTTAGAGAAAGAGGGAAAGAAAACTCTTCCTATGACTAGTCACTGTATTTGCTGCTTGCATTTTTCTGGCATGACATGTGCTGTGATGTCATACAGAATTTGCTAAATACCAAATTGCTATATGGAAACAAGGTATTGATGTTTCCAAAACGTATGTCTGTAATCAGATAAATTAGATATGCAAACTCTGTTTGTAAAAAATAAACAAATAAAATCAGTCCATAAACAAATAAAACAAATAAAATAATACAAATTCAGGAACACACAGACAAGCCCAAAGTTGCAACCCATCATCCACCAGCTTTCCCTAATACCAATCTCCTCCTCCTGATACCAGTGGCAGGGGAGAAAAGGCCTCTCAATTTAGGATTGATGGCCCAGGCTATTGAGGACTGAACACAACTGGAATCAAAAGATCCAGAAACTTAAAAGAATGCAATTCTGCTCAAACATCAGTGACTGCTTAAAAGTCAGAATTGAGTAAGAAAGAAATTTTATTCATAAAGTAAAGTAAGAAAGAAATTTTATTCATGCTTCATATGCTAAATAATTATATACCGAAGGACTTGACAGGCTGATAAGTAGAAAGAGTGGAACTCCAGATAGAGGGAACCAAGCATTTAAGATGCAGCATCAAAGTATCTACATTACTAATAGTAATTGTAAGCTTAATATAAATAGAAAAACTGTGCTTTTTTATGTTGTTGCAATAAAAACATTCTATTATAATAAGAAAAGGTTCTTACAGTAATGTCCTCTCACTGTCTTTTTCTCATCTAAGAGTTGTGCTGGGTAATTTCACTGAAGACATTTCTTTAGTATATCTAAAGTGCTTACTAAATTTTATTTAAATTTCAGATTCAACTCCAAAGTCTTGTTAAGGAACTAAAAAGAATGGATAATGAACTAATCATCTGTAAAAAGATGAAAAAAGAAAATGAAAAAGAGTAAGAAAATAATAACAATACGTTATTTCAAAAAAGTCTTCTAAAGCAAATTTTATCCAAGTAATGGAGGCATAAAATGCTTATAATTATTTCTTTCACACATCTCATTTCTTCAGACTCCAAGGATTTACTAGGATGTGTGATCTTATCCAAATTGAAAAGGACAAATGTATAGATTTGATGCGTATTGCTCAGTGGAAAGCAAAAGAAGGTGAAAACCGGGTAAAATTGCTAGAAAATAATATAGAAAATTTAAGAGATGCTCTTATGACCAGAGAAAGGTGAGTTTAAAGTACGCTGTAGTTCACAATTACAGAAATTTAAGACTGGAAAAAATCTTAGGAGGGAATCTATTCCATCTTCAATTATGCCCATATCATCCTTGATAGTTATTGTCCTGACTTTTTAAATCTGATTAAAACAAAGGCATTTAGAAAAACCCCTCCATAACCTGTTCTAATTTCATATCCCACTAACACTCCACAACTAGTTTGGGCATCAATGCTTGTCAGAAAGTAGTTTTGGAGTTTGTCTGGCTACTCTCTCATTTCACATCCTTTATATCAGAGTTCATGGATCTCTCAGGTTTTGCATTATCATGCTGTTTCATTCAATGTGAGCATCACTGTTGCACTCATATCTGCTGTCCTTAGAGGAAAAGAGGTCTGACACATATGATTCCCTAATGAAGTGGTGCATGGGACTATTAAATGAGTCACTAGGTAGGAATATGGCTGTCTAATTATGAAATTAGATCAAGTTGGGGATTTTGGTTCAAACTCACACTGAATTTTATTACATAACATTTATTTCAGATAAAATGTGGTTTCAATTTCCAAACAAACTTAGACAAAATGAAAGGTTACATTCACAGCAAAGATAATGAGGCAGAATAGCTGGTACTTGTGACTCTCTTTTTTCCTAGACCATTATTTAGTGAGGATATCTTTTTGCCATATTTATGTCATCCTAGCGATGAAATTCTGCAATATAGACAGAATTACAATGTCTTGGAATTCTGTCCTTGGGCAAGTAGAGAGACAGTGAATAGCTGTGTAAGCAAAACAGGAAAACCAAAACTGAGTAGTTAAAATGACCTTGATTTTCCAAAAACTTCATTATTTGGTGCCAAAAATTGTTAAATCAGACAAAGAATACACTAAGAATTTTTTTGTGAACCTCCTAGTAGTTTGGTTTCAAAGTCATGCTAGAGACAGCTGAAAAAGAAGTAGAACTTCAGTAATTGAAGCAATTTTGTCAAGATGTACAAGCTGACATTTTGTTGTAAAAGTTTTGAGGCCTTCCCAGTTGATGAAAGAAGGGGGAAAAAAGGCTGATAAGACATAAATTTTGTTTAGATATCAGAAGTATATAAATATTATTATTGATGTCCCTACTCGGTACAGATTTTTTGGGTTCTGCAAAACTAGATTTAAAACTAGTCAGAGGTATTGAATTTTCAGTAACTCTCTTGCCTATGGAAAATATTTTAAATTCTAGTAATAGACTTTAGTATCAGTATCACTGACTTCACTGCAACCTATGCAGTTTGGAGGACAGAGTATCAGTCCAAGTAAGGCAAGAAATTTTCAGAAAATATTTAAAACACATTGCATTTCTGCAATTCTGTCATACTTTCAGTCTGAAACTTGACTTACAGACATTTAATTAAATTCAGTAATACCCTGTGGTACTCAAAGTGTTATACATGTGGGGGAAATGAAAGAAAGCAGCTCCCTGCCCTGTATACAGCAAATCAGCAATTTAATGATGGAGCCCATGAGGGAAGGATATTTCATCTGCAGGTCTGTACTTTAACAGGAGACTTTGCTTCTCCTTTCACTACCTCTTTTGTATGTTGACATGAATATCTTCCTGGTGTAGCTAAAGTTGTGTCTTGATCCAGAAGTGATACCACAGATCAAATGCAATAACTCTAAATTCTGTGCTGTGAGATAGTAAACACTCCATTTGGTGACAAGAATCTGTCTTTTAAATGAGGGGCCATCATCCAGTGATCAGAAAGGATGCTGGAAATAATGAGATCTGTTCTTTATTTTGATGTGATCTAACCTCCCACTATGTTTTGGTTTCTTTTTTCATCTGTCACATGGGCAGATGAAATAATAATGGGCAATCTAATAATTTTCTTTCTTGTGTTAATGTTGTGACACACTGTTTTATAAACAATAGCTTTGGAGAATTTTGAGTTGCAACCACAAAATAATTTAAATATTGTTTTTTAAATAGAATGGCAGGATTTCTACACTTTAAGACTTTTCATCACAGTTTATGTATGTGCTCTTAAACTTTATCTTTTATGGCTACTTGGGCTACCTAGTACAGAGTAAAAAAGCTATAGTGCAATGCTCCCTGTATAGCATTTTTCTTGTGCCAGAATCCAGTTCTTGTCAAGCTGGAAAGAACTTGCAAAAAAACCTGCTCTCAGAATGGCTTTCTTCTCCTCGTAAAGCTTCTGTGAAGCAGAGACATAGAGGAGCCCTTGTGTGCTTGAGAAATACATTTAAGCTCTGCTTTTAATTGCTGAAGTTGGTTTCAAATTGAAAGAACTAAAAATATTCCCACATTTCTGTTACGTTAAAGAAAATTGCAGGAGAACTATCTGAAGATTAAAAAGAATGAGAGAATGAAAGAGTTGATCCAAAACGATTATGCCAAAGTTGAACAAGAGATGCTAGACAGTAAAGAAAAGGAAAAGTATTTCAATGTTGACAGACTTACTGCTGCAGCCACACACATGGAAAAGGAAATTTCACAGCTACGCAAAAATTATGAGAGGGTTATTGAGCAACGAAATGAGAGGTACATTGGCAAATTTGATCTAAGGTAGTGCTTAATTTTGACATTCATGAAGCAACAATATTTTTCAGCTTATGAGCACGCCCCACTAGAATTGCTAAAGGCCTGGGGCACAGCAATGTTTCACTGACCAGTCCCCCTCACTGCACTGCCAGTGCTGCTTTGCATTATGTAGATGTTTGTCCAGTGGTGATCATGGTCATGCTTCAGAACAATTATTCAAAACAATACGGTATCTTGGCCACTGAATGCCTTGAGAACTTGTAGCCACCTGCTCTGTTTGTGCATTGTGCACAGTTATGGCATCTGCAAAAATGCAGATTATCTAGATCTCTTTGATCTTAATCCAGTTTTAAATGCTGTGGAAGGCCAGAAGACCTTAAAAATTATGTGAGAGACAAGAGTCACCTTTCCAAGAGTTTGTTTTCTGATTTTTACACTGCAATTATTTTGTAACTTATTTATATGCTGTCATTAGATTAAAATGATAATTGAGAAAGCTTCATACATTATCACAGATTATTACTATCTTTTAAGATAACTTTTTACTTGAATGGAATATACTGAATATGACTCATTTAAAAAAAATCTTTAAATTTTGGTTTTATTTCAGTGGTCTTTTGCTCAGAGAACGAGAAGAAGAACTGGGCATTTTGTATGAAAAAATAAACAGGCAAGAGGTGTTGCGTAGGAATGGAGATACTAAGATGCAAGCTATGGATGAAAAGATCAGTTTTCTGAAGCTGAAGTTAGTTGAGAAAAAAAGAGACGTTAAATTGTGTTTTAAAGAGCTCACAGTGAAGAATGCCCTGGATGCACATCTGGTGAAACTTCGGATACAGGTTGGTGTTAAAGAAAGGCTTTTTTACTATTGTTCTGTAGTTTAAAATTTAAGGTAATTTCATAGGAAAAAAATATCTGGATGTACAAGGTTAATTAAAACAGCAAGTTTAGTAATACACCTCTCTAGCAAAACACTGATACATGTTTTTAACTTCACATATGTGAGTTTCTGTGCTTATGTGTAACTGGCTCATGGACTTCAGACATGCCAAATGTTTCCTGGGTATGGAATTCCAGCTAACTCCCCCCACAGCCTGAAATGTCAGTATGACTAAGCTGGAGAATGGGAGTCATGGGGGAAAAATGAGACTGTAGATAAAATTTGTTAAAACTGTATTGATGGAGTAGGTGGAGGGGTGGGAGATACACTTAGACCATCAAATTTCTAAAATAATAACTCAATTCACACTTGACCCTGAGCCTACTCTGGAAACTCTGCTGCCTACAATGATATAATCCACATATATTTTCTTTTGCACAAAAACAGTGTAAGTTTTAGTCCTAGTTACAAAATAGCATTAAACAGCTAACAAACTGCAGTGCTTGGGACATTCTTTCCTTGCTTTCTGAAATGGCTCATTTACTTTTGACCTTATCTCCAGATGGAAATTTTTCCCATAGATACTCTGTTAATGCCTGCACAAAATCATAAATTGGGCTGTACCATTGCCTTTCCAACTCGCATCAGTGGAAGCTGTGGCTCACTGTCTAATAGTGCTTGCACTATTCTCTTACTTTTGGCCTTTTGAAGAAATTATATGCTCTGCTACAAGAACAAAACATAGTACGTGTTTTAATACCTCATGCAAATCATGCCCCAAAGACCTTTGCAGGGCCATCACAGATTTAAATGATGAACTGAGACAGTATAAAAAAAAATAAGAAGACTAAATGAAAAAAAACTAAAAAGACCCCAAAGTTTTCAAGTAAGATTTAAAATGAGACTGAGAGTCACTGAGTCAAATACAAGTAGTAGCAAAATGCAGATGATTTCTGTGAACTGACAGAATCAATCATGAAACTTTGCTTTTTCTGTTCTGCATTCCTGCAACTTTCTCCTTTATGATGATAGTTCCTGTGAAACCTGAAATCACTATTAAAGGGAGGCTATTGTTGGAGGTGTTTTAAATACTTTTGTAATGTTGACAGAAAATTAAAAAGTAGGAAAATACAGAGTGGTGTGATATTATGCATGCAGTAGTCTTACTAAATATTCCCAAGTGAGGAGTTTTCCAGTGAGGAATGGCAAATAATCAGTTATCAATCTTTAAAATTTAACTAGATACTGTGATTACTGAATATTACATGGCTCAGACTGGCTGTTAACTCATTCATCTCCTTATGCTCCACCATTCATCATTCATACTCTTACTCCCACTGCCAATAGGAATTAAGTCCAATGAGAAGCAGTTTCAAATTGTTTGGCTTTATCTCCATGATGTAAACAAAACCCATGAGCCCGAATCTCAGTTTTGGTGTTGATTGCCAAATTCATGCTGCTGGTTCTTGTACTGATTACAGATTTGACCCCATGTTGAAATCTGACTCAGCTTCTGTTCAGCCACCACGGTCACAGACTGTCTGGATTAGGCAGGGTGAATCCTGCACCTGTGCCTCTTTTGGCTTCCCCTTTTCCTACCCTTCCTGCCTCCTTCTGTCTTCAGCAATACCAGACCTCCTTGAAGCAAGTGCTAGTAACACGGACTAGGTATTTTCATTATTACCAATGAAAAAAAGTTTAAATCAGAAATATTTACAGCCTGCAAAAACTGACCCATAATCTCAGCAGCTGTAGTGTCCATTGGAAAGGGAAAAAACCCAGATTAGGGCTGTGTGCCAGTTCAGCAAGAACAAACACTTCACCTGGGTCTCCTGCATTCCACATGAGCTGCTTAATCATCAAAGTGATGCATGTTCCACTTGTATGCTTTTCATCAGAAGCTTCCTATTTCCACAAAACATTGGTGAATACTTAAGCTAAAAAAATACCATCATCTGAAGCAAGGCCAGACTTCTTCTAAGCAAGTGCAAGTAACATGGACTAGGTAGACTTGTTAACATCAAGGTAAAAATTTAAAAATAGAAATATTTACAGGCACTTCTTTACACAAAAAATACCTGGTGAAACTGTAAGGTAGTTTTCTCTGGGCATAAAACTATGCAACTTTTAATTGGGACTGCACATCAAGGGACTGTTCCTGCTGACTGAAGTGACCCATAAAAACTAATCTACCTTCATGCTTCAATGAGAAATACTTAGCATTATTCATTAATTAGTCCAACACGCAGACCTGCTGAGCTGTCATGGTAGTGTAGATGGGATTTCCATGCCTTAGAGCTCAGGCAATATACAAGGACTGTCAGTTTATTTGAGGCATTTGGCAACAACATTTGTCCAGGTTTTAATACATGAAAATCTTCAGACTATATCACCACATCATAGAATAATGGGACTAGCAGAGACATAAAGAATTTATCTAGGCAATCTGCTCCCACAGCAGCATGGGATTGCCTGAGAGGGCTAAACTGTGGTTCCAAGCTACCACTGAGAAATGGGTTTCCCCAAGTAAGCTATCCCAGTCTTTCCTTAACAATGGAAAAATTTTCTTGAGCTTTAGCTTGGATCTTTCTTGCTGTGGTGTAAGAATATTGGTTTGTATTCTGTCCTCCAGGAACATTACAAATGGACCATTCTTTCCCTTTCTGCAACATTTCATGTTACTGGAAGGATGTTAATCATGTTCCTCTCCCATCCTTTTGCTGGGCTATACAACCTTGTTTCTTTCAATCAGCTCTTACAGATTTTTCTTAGATCATTCTTCTTCTGCATTTCTTTAATTTTTGGCAATATAGTCTTTATCTGTCATGAAGGGCAGTGCCTTGTACCTGTGGCTGATAGTGAAAGGATTCATTCAGGCATCTTGCAGGTTACCTTCCTGCTTATGCACCCAGCTATGGTGGCACCTTTCTTGACACATGACATGGTGATTCATCTTCATGTTACTGTGTGTAACAACCAGACCCTTTTTTAAAGAAAGGACATCCAACCAGTCAATTTGATTCTGTGTTTGTACAGGCAATTTTTCCTTCCTTCATGTAACTATTTACATTTTTTAATTTATCATTATCTTTTTGGTTCAGACCTTTTTTTCTGAGAAAGGTAATTTTGCATTTGAATCTTTTCTAAAACATACTTGCAATCTCTGAGCTTAACCTCATTCTACTGATGAGGTATTTACTGTATATTTTAATCAAGAACCCATTTATGTTGCTTGTTTATGAGACTATCATATGAAATGTTGAAGCTATATAAAGATCAAAATGTATTACACCTACTATTTGTCATCTATAGACCTGTGGAATTATCATAGTAGACATTGATCTGGCATGACTCAACACACCTGTGGTGGCTGTTAGTCCTGTCATTTTTATCTTCTTGATACCTATGAAGAAAACCTAATTATGTGTTCCAGATTTATTCTTCAGAAAGAGAAGTTATCATGGCTCCAAAGCTCCATCTGCACCCCCTCCACTTTTTAAAATAGGTCTTGTATTTGCCCTTTTTTAGTGCTGTACATACCTCACCTACCTTCTCTGAGATTTAAAAAAAAACCTGATGTCCACTTTTTCAGAGCAGTTGCTTTATCTAGACATGTGTTCCCTCCAACAATTCCTCCTGACTGATTGCAGTCCAACATAGAAAAGCCTCTCTTATGTAATCTTTTCCTGTACCTTGTATCCAACCCACTCTAGGAAAGAGAGAAAGGATTTTTTAAAAATTTTAAGACTTAGAATCTCTTATGACTCAGATAGTCTTTTCTAAGGAAAACACTACAAATTAGTAAAAAAATAAAGAAAGATGCCTGTAGTCATGTTACTTAAGCAGACACAGAATAGCATGGTTATCTCTAGATGCACTTTGCTGCTTTTGGATTGGCTTGCATCTGATCACTTCCAATTGATATTGCATTTAAAAGTAAGGCTAGTATTTACATTTAACATGAAACTTTTTAATGGCTTTTGGACTGTGGTTTTGCTGCAATAGTCCTTCTCTAAATTAACTATTCAGTCCTGAAAAATTTTCTTTGGTGAGCTGCCCCTAATCTCATTAAGATACCACTGCCTCCAACAAGGCATTTTCCCCTGAGTTAGCAGTTGAGAAATTTGGCCCCAGATAGAAAAGATCACTGGAAGCATAGCTGCATCCTGCTGTTTGTGCTGGCCCTGCTTTTACATTCTTCCATTCTGTGTATTTTTGGGCTTGAGTTTTAGCTATTTGTTAGCAAAATGTAACTTTCAGTACCTAGCTATGTTCAGAATCATGGTTTGCTGAGGAAATTGTTCATTACACTCATCTAAGGTTTTTACTTTAGCTGCTTTTAGACAAAGTGTACAGGAGTGAGTTGTGTGGTGCTTTTTTTACTAGGAAAATAAGTATTTAAGTGTTCTGGTAATGTTCCACTGCCACCTGAGAATATCTGTCAGTTTTCTCTTTTCTAGTTAAATATGACTTTTTAACTTCCAGTGACAAACCTCATCCTGGCAACATCTAAACATTTACTTTATATTTTGGTGACTGTTCATAACTTTGAGAGCCTGGGACTACTTATTTCCTTAATCAATCATCACCTGGTTAACATTTACACTTGGGCAGCTATGTCAGTGCTAACAGCTCACTGACAGCCAGCCAGGTGCACATCAGAGCACACAGCCCCACCACTGTCAGTCTTGCAAGTCCAAACATGAGAAAACAGCCCCAGTCACTCGTTCAGTGAGTATTTAGGCTGAGCCTGGATGTCCCTGTAGCATATTCTGGGAAGCATTATTCCATGGGAAGGTCTCACATGGGAAAGGTCAGGGAACACCTGGCTCTGTGAGTCCAAAGGGTACCTCATTGCTCAGTGTCACCACTGAGTCACTTCAGGACACATGCCTGGGAATGTTAATGTAGAAAACATGGATGTCTGTAGGGATGAGACTCTCATTACTGACCAGCAGGGAAACAGGGCTTTCTATTGTATTCCTGAGGATAAAAAACAAATAGTAGCCTGAGCACCAAGAAACAGGTAGAACTCAATTTCTGTCAGACAGCAGGGTTTCCTCTGTCCTGCAACTGTCACACTGTAGTTCTCTTTCAAAAGAAAATTTTTAAATGGCTCATAATTTTATGTTACCCACCCTCCTTCCCAGTAAAAGGAATCCTTCTCTTTTGAAGTCTCCAAGGTCTGGGGATGAGTTTGGTGGGAATAAATAACTGTTGAAGCTCTTTGTTTGCTAGTATTCCCAGTGCAGGGACAAGATTAAAAAGCTGGAGGAAAACTATTGTGATGCCACAAATGAGAGCAGAAAGCAAGAAATGGGAGGGAAGGACCCATCTCCACCTGAACTGCTAAAAAGGATTGAAAAGGTAATGTCCCTTCTCATAAGATATCCTGCTGTGCTTGACCTCTTTTAGAAATTGCAAATAGTGTCCTTTATTTTTAAAATAAACTTTCTGTAAGAGGAACCAAAATAATTATGATTGGCCATTGTGGACTCCAGCCTAGCATCTGCTTTCCAGGTCAACTGAACGTGGGACATTTTAATTCTTCCAGGACAGGCTGGGGAGGGCAAGCTCTGTGAGGTACCCCTGGCTCTGCAGCATCCTCTGCGGACTCCCTTCTCATCACTGGCACTCCAGTGCAGACCCACCTCACTAGGGGAAGGCACAGAAAGGGCAGCAGAGGGAGATAAATGCAGAATAATAAACTGCTATCAAACACGGCTGTCAGTCTTTCCTAACTGGCCGTGAGCTGCTTCACCAATATCCATGGGCTGTGAGCAGGAGGCAGACCTGCCAGCCTCGTCCCAAAGTCTGCATGTGTGACACAGAAGCAAACACTGCCCCTTGTCAGGGCTGGGCCCTACTGCTTTGCTTCCCTGCTGAAAAAGGAGCCACCAAAGAGAGCTTGGTGGCAGCAGCAGCCAGGCCAGCCCAGCAGCTGATACCTGACTCCAGCACTGCTGCTGACTGCCCTGGGAGACTCCAGAGGGAAGCGTTAGGTGCAATGGAAAGCCACTTTCAGAACCCTCTCTGTGGGGGGAGGAAAGTAAAGGAACAGCAATTTCTTATATAGTTTTGTCTGTCCCAGTTATAGAAGCACAAAACTCTTCCCACTGTGTTCAGTGTTTAGAGGGGATTCACAAAGGACTCTGAAGGTGTGAGGGCAGTAGCAGCAAGCTCTGAGCACACCCCAGAGTCCTTCTTTTGAAATATAGTTTGTGAAGACAAACCCTGAACACAGCTGCTTGTATTACCTGAGCTTTTTGCTTTACTGTATTCCTTGACAGGAGGGAGCTCTGCATAGCTGAGCAGGCCACAACAGAGCCTGCTACCACCAGCCTACACATTAAAAAGAAGGTTCTCTTGGAGTCATGAGAAGTTCAAATGTCTACTTCAATCTCCACAGGATTTAAAGTCATTGTAGTTATAATTTGTTTATGGAGCCCATATTTTTTTTAGCATGAGGAGGGGGAAAGTATTTAAAGCAAGAGCTGAAACCTTCCCTTGTGGTGTGACTCAACGAACCAGAAGATTAAAAACAAATTATGACTAGAAAAGGTCCCATTGCTTTCAAGAAAAGCACAGCAAGGCAGTAACAATGGTGTAACCCCTGCCCCCAAAAGGGCCTGGCCTGATATGGGAGAATTGTGTGACTGACAGCAATCAAGTGAAGCAATTTGGGCCTGATCCTTGGCAGAGACAGTGTAAATTTTGAGAAATCTGATAGTGAAGGTATTCGTTTATGTCTGTTCACCGGTATTATTTCAGCAGCTCGAGGCAATCACAGAACACTTTGTGCTGCACCTTCCCCTGTCCTTTCCTTACACTGTGCTCTCCTTCTTGCTGCAGATAGAGGCAGAGCTGGTGCAGAAGGAGCAGAGGCTGCTGAAGATAGATTTTCTCTGCGAGAACATTTCCGATCTGACGAACAGAATGCGTGCTGTGGTGGAGAGCGGCAAGCAGGAGATGCTGCTGTTCGCTAGGAGGGTAAGAAGGGCACTGCACGCTCTGCTTGCCAGCCTGGACAAAATGAAACAGTATCTGGGCAAGAGGTGATTCGCTTGCAAATTACAAAAGTGGCTGGAAATGTTGAGAGGCAAGTCATAAACTAGTCTGCAGAAATTACAGACAGGAATAGCAACAGTTATACAGATAAACTGAAACTATTAGGTGAATGTCCTCTCTTTTAAAAACAAAGCTGCACCATAAATGGTACCTTTCACTAAAATATAGAGTTAGTTCTTTCTGAAGTAGATGCTTAGAAACTTTAGGATCCTCCTTTTGCAAATGTACTTAACAGCCTTTCCACAAAAAACAGGTCTAAGGCTAAGAAGAAATAAGGGAAAAAAAGAAATAAAGGAAGGCCAGGTAAATTCTACTCCAACATACAAAAAGATGAACTTGGTATCTGGCTCAAAGTTCTTTTGTGGTTTAGGTATGGAGAATCACACAGGAAACATTATTTCCAATACAGTTTTTAAAATATGATTATAGCAATTTGCTTTTAACTGCAAGTAATATTGTTTGGGAAAGACCAAAAATGCTCCTAGCCTCCATATTCCTAATGAAAAAGCTGCAAATTGAGCAGAGCTGAGGGAAAGACAGAGAAAAAATGCTAAGTAATTAATGTAAAACAAGGCCAGGGTAGAAATTTTTCTCCAATGTTAGGTTTGGCACACATGAAAGCTTAGAACAATTTTTTATAATTTATTTTAAACCCACACAGAAATATCACGGTTGTTAAATGTGTTCGTGAAATGATGGCCACGGACTAATAAATTATTGTAAAAATGGCAGTGTGCCAAAAGTTGCATTTGCAAGTGCTCTGGCTGTCCCAGTTCCAATTAGTCACTTAAAGAGTATTAAAGTTCTTTGGTTTTTTCAAATCATCTGCAGTGAGACTCAAGAATTTTTGTCAACATTCCTTTTCTGTTCGTCCTCCTTCCAAGGATAATGTCACAACCCACAGCCCCTGCATCAGCATTGTCACTCAATTATCTCATAGGAATTGGGCTTATTCCAGCTTTATTATGAAGCTAATTGTGTATAAACTCAAAAAGAGTTGGGATCCCAGGCCTTTGAGGGCTGGGGGAGTTTTGCTGTCCAGCTGAAAAGGTCAAGAAGCAAAGACAAATGTGCTTTTCTTTTCTAGTACTGGAGTAAACGTGACTTCTTGAGCAGCCAATTTTTTTGTTGTTGTTCTAAGTGTTCACAAAAATTAAGTAATTTTCAAGAACTGAAATACTATTTAAAACCTTGTCAAGTTGGACTTCTTTTCAGTGCCTAATGCTGACCCAAGTGTCATGCCCAGTGAGTGCCTAAAGGGAAGCCCTAACTACAATGCAGCTGTTTTGCATTCCAGAGCAACGAACTGCAGAGGGAGATAAATCACAAAACCCAGGAGATAAGGGCTCTTTTTGCAGAGCTATCCATGAAGCAAGCACTTGCCCTTAAACTCCAGCAGGAAATCAGAGACAAGGAACAATCTGTGATGACTGCTTCATTGACGATAAGTCAAGGCCTTTCCCCTCCTAAAGCAGAAAAGGACGGGTGGAAGATCCTAGACAGTGAGAAGATACAAAAAGCAGCAGCTGAAGCCACAGCTAAAGTAAGTTTTTGTCACACATTGCAAGAGCTCCAGGAGCCAGTGCAGATGATGGTACAGAAAGAGACAACTGACAACCCATTACAGTGGGTTTGTGGAGTTTTAACTCCAGTCTGGCAACACTGCTTGCAGTTGGTCATTGAATTGTAAGGAGATCATATATTAAAAACCTCACCTTTGGTTATTAAAGTAGTTTGTGTGACCATGCTGTGGCTGAAGGGCAGGGCAGCCATCAGTGGAATGCTGCTTTTCACAGGATTTCAAGGTAAAGCTGCAAAAAGTGGAGTGTGGGGTTCAGGAAAAGTAAGTTTAATGTGTCCTGGATACAAGATACGCATCAGATGATAAGCAGCAAGAAATCAGATTGCTGAGCAAGACACTGAGGGTAGGCAGGGCAGCATGGCAGACAGCACTTGAAACCTTACCCTGCTGGACACTGCCTCTGTCCTTGAGATGGTCAGTGATCCCAGAGCAGAGAGCTCCTACATAATAATAGTTTAGAATAAGAAACTTCTGTCATGAAACTTCTCCTCATGCTGTGACTCAAGTTTCCTTTCAGTGCTGTGGATAAAGGCCCTCTCTAGTAACTGTATTCAGGAACAGAATTATTCCATAGATGTTCGGTGCATAATTACGACATCTTTTAAAAGTTCATCTAATCTGTTTTCTTGACAAATAACAAAAGCGTAACAGGCTCAAACTGTCAACTATTTAAAAGGACAAACTTATATCTACATGGTCAAACCTCATGCTTTCCTTTTAAGACCCCTTCAGCTTTCCTGGCTTGCCAGGAATTAGACAATGGGGGGTTACCTTAGTCAGAGATTCTGTGCACTGGCTCAGGGAGCACTGGAGTTTTAAAGCACACAACCCCTGTGTGACCAAGCTGTGTTTCTCTGACAGGAGCCTGCAGAGGAGGAAGAAGGTGCACTGCCCAGCCACGACCCCACTATCCCCGAGGAGGAGGAGGAGGAGGAGGAGGAGGAGGGACTCCCACCGTTGGAGCCCCACAAGCCATCTGATATCTGAACAGACAGCACCCGAAGCAGGAGAGACCATTACCAGCTGCTGGATCACAAGAGTCAGCAGCATTTACACTGCACTGAAGGAACATCTGTTGGTGTTCAGCCAAATTCCATGCTGAAAATGAAGTATTTGTTCATGCCAAAAGCACAGCTAACCAATCAGTGATCCAGAATCCTTTCTCCTGGTATCCTAAATGCAATGCAGTATTTCCAAGTGTCAAGAAAACTGAATGATCCTCATGCCATACTTAATTTATTTTTCCAGATGAAGTTTTATTGCATCAGAAGGTATGGTAAAATACATTCAAAAGAAAAGGCTAGAAAATCTTCTCCTGTTATTAATATAATACAAAGTGGCCATCACTTATAGCCATACACCAACATGGCTTTCTGCAGTCTGGGACTGGAGTTTACACTTGCCAGAGAAATATATTAAGAAAAATATTCCTTCTCACAATGCAGTCACTAAGAAAGCTAAAGCTTCACTGATGGCAGTGACAAGGGAATGACCATCAACTTGCCAAGTCACTCCCAGGAACTGGATCTTTTTATTTCACTGGTAAGGAACAGGGAGCATCAATGGAGACCACTCAGAGAGAATATCAGAGGTTGCTTTGAAAACCTCCCAAATATATAAAATATTAATGAGTTTCTCTAGTTTAATAATCTGGAGTTTTGTAGAGTTTTTTAAAATCCAATAAAGGCTGCAGAAATCCTGCATGGCACAACTTGGCAATTTTCTCTATGTAGCATATTGCTATTCCTATTTGAAATTAATGTCACAGTTCAGAACTTAAAACAAAAGAGCAAACAATATTGGCTGTTACATACAAACAGAAGTTGAAAACAAAGGAAAAACAGCCTGCCTAATTGCTTTCTGAAACTGAAGTCTGAACTGTAACACTAAAAGATGTAAGAAAGGATTATGTAAAACTCTGTCCAAGCCACTGTTAAGATCAATTTCTAAAGCTTTTTTCTTATCCTATATTACTTACAATATATTATACATATCTTTAAAAAACAACAAAAACCCCTCAAACAAACAAACAAACCCTCAACAAAATCTGTCACATGCACTTTAAGGAGATTATATTTTGTGCTAATTACAAAACTGAAAATATTAGAATGCAGCTCCAGAAGCAGAAGTACCATAAGATAACTGATACCACCACAAGGAATGACGATCTCTTTACTCATGCCTGACATTAAAAGTCATCTGTTATTCTTACCTGCTTTACACAATCACACCAAAAAATCCTTTTATTAATCCAAGTAAACAGTTACTAGTTCTTGTAACCCTGTAATTGGACTGCCTTTTCCAGCATTGTCTTGTTAAAAAAAGTGACATTTATACCAATTTTCACAGCATGTTTTGACACTGTTGCTCCACTTCCTTGACCACTTCAAAATGAACCCACAGATATATTTAAAACCTAGGGTTATGTCAAATGTATTTCTCTAGGATTTATCTAGAAGTCAGTAATTTCAACCTCAGTTTGTTGGACCAAACACTGCTTTAGTAGCTCATGTCAGTACTGGTGACTACCCCAAACTGCAGATTATTTGGGAAACAACATTGCATTTAAATAAATACTTTTACAGAGGCACCACAGTTTGACAGCCTTCTTCAACAGCATGTTATTTCAGGAGGATTTGAGGCCCAGAAGTGTCATAGTGTGCTTGAGTGCTGTTTCCTCTACAAATCTTGCATTTACATGGTCCTGTTTTTCATATGGATGCACACCTAGAAAAACATGGTGAGGAAGTATTTACAAAATTGTACATGCTCCTGTACACTTATAGTCCTGCTGTCTGTTAAACATCTTCATCTACAATACCAAAAGATAAGGGGTAATGGAAATGTGTTTTCATGCACCCAAAATACTTACAGCTTCCAGTAGTGCCCTTTGGATGCTCATCCATGGCAAAAACTATCCTATTAGTGGGATGTAAGTAAATTACAACCCACACAGAGGGAAGCTTCTCTGGAGGCTGGACTTCCAAACTGGAGATCCAAACCCAGCTTGAAGCAGAGTGGCTGTGTTAGTGCTAGTCCATGAAATGGCCCAGGGCACATGCTCATACACTGCTACATGGTTCCCATCAAATAGGATGATACCCATACATGGAGGCTCTTGGCCCCTGACACTTTCCATCAGCAGAAACACGGCCAAACCTATGTGTTCAGACATCACTGCAGTTTTAATAACTCAGTATGTCAGTACAGGCAGGATACATCTGAGTGAGCATCAAAGGGTAACAATCACTGGTCTTCCAAAGTACAGAATTAACACTACCTTGATTCTCTATCTCTGCCAGCATATTAGTCAGGTAGTTCAGTGGCAAAAACTCCACGGGGAAGGAGAGTCTCTCAGGGATAGGCCTGCTGCACTGTAAGGGAGAACATTCCCTGTTATTTCACAGAGTCACACAGTCAGACCAAGGTTTCAATGTTTCTTTAGTGTGTTACAGTCCACAGAAAGCTCAGGAATCTCAACACTGTTGAAGCAAAAGATTTTAAAACAGCCTCTGTGCTCTTACCTGCCTGTTTCCCAGCTTCTCAAGCAGAAGTTTCACATATTTCCGTGCTGTTAAATTTGCATTTATCGGATGATTCCAGTACTGGCGGACCTTTTGACCAAGAGCCTAGCAAGCAAAAAAAAACCCCAAAACCTGAGAACATAGACATGGGACAGTGGAAACTTAGAAAGAGGAAAAGGGAGGAAAAGCTGATGCAAAACCCAGGCTGTAATGCAGATGTGCTTTGCTTTCAGATGCTGATGGCAGAGGCTAAGAGGTCATCATGCTTAGCCATGGAGCCTTCCTTTCGTAGTCAGTAACTAAGAGATCACAATATGCTCTCAAAACATGGGAAATCAACACCTCCCCACTCAGTCCTCACCTCAGCTGGTCTGTCCCACTGCCACTGTCCCCCTTGACACATGTACTTAAGTACTAATTGAACTTTTATCCTTTACTGTGATTGATTTGAATCTATTCTTCCCCCAAAGAATAATGCAGATACCCCATTCCTTAAAGCTCCTTCAGGACAGGGCTTCTCAGGTTCAGTCTAAAGGAATCTTAGACAAGCAGAACACTGGCAAGGAAAGATACTGGGAATGTAAGTTTGGATCCCATTATTCAGGCCATCATCCTGGAAACTGATAACATTGACTCACATTCCCAGAGCCAAAAGAGATTCAAAACCAGGTTTCCCAAAGGTTCCAATCCCAACCAATAAGCAAAAGAATAGGAACACACTGTGAAATTAGCTCCACCTTCTGCTATTTTCCCTGTGTAGGTCTTCCCTTGCCCTTCCCCTTCAGCTGTACTGCAATGCAGACAGCTGTTCATTTTAGTAAATGCTGTACAGTTTAATGGTGCTTAAATCCTTGCTTCTGATTAAACTGAAGTCATCCACTGCATGTAATCTGCTCAAAATAGTCCAAGTCACCCCAAAGTGACCTTTCTGGCAAACAGACTATTCCCAGCATTTTTTCCAAAGCTGTAAATAGATACAATAAAGCTCTGAATCTACTGTGCATAGCTAGCAGTAGTTGTTCCCTAAATCTCTCCCAGCTCAGCCCTTCACGTCAGAGCATGGTTGGAATGGAGTTCCCCACGCACCAGGCCCAGGGCTGGCAACTCAGGGGCCCCGTGCTGACCCCAGCTCACCAGCCCTGGCCCAAAACGACACAGAGGACAAAGAACATCCTGTGGAGTTCTCCTCCTCTACTCCTTCTCAAAACTGCTGCCAAATAAAGAAGCCTTTGTTGGAGGAAAACCCAAGCAGCACTTCTGGCCATTTGAACTGTAAGTGACAGCATATAATGAGCAAACAATGGGCAACTCATGTGGAAAAAAGCCTGTTCTGCAGTGAGGCATTTCCCAAGGGGGATCCCTGGTGTTCCTCTGCCTCTTGACGTCTTGTGCTTCCCCTGCAGTCTTGTGCTGTGCACTAAGAGCAAAAGGAGAGAAGGAGAAATGCACCCATCCTTCTGGAATGATTTATGGAGGACCAGTAACAAGCTCTTGTGGCTACACAAGTCACCTGGTCAGTGGGTGAGACTGTGAGGTTTAACTGAGGGGAGATCTTGTAATTCATCCCTACCACAAAGCTGTGGTACAACAGTAAAAGCTGTGGTACAGCTTTTACTGTACCAGCTTTTGAATGTATTTTTTGAAGAGTATAGAACCAAACAGAGGTCACAAGTGAGAAAGCATCCATGGATGCTAAAAAAGCACACACAAAACCCCCATAAACCCCTTTAAATAACCCTCATTGCCTTATGCAAATGAATATTCAGCAGAACAGTGTCAGTCCGGTTAAATTCAGTAGGATACTGGAGATTCTGTAAAACACTGTGGAGAAATCTGTAATTTAAGTTATCAGGGTAACCTACAGTCCAGGAGTAGCAGATGGAGAAACTGTGGATGTTCTGGTTATATTTGAATCAGTCTCTATTTGAATCACAGCCAAGTCTTTCATTGATTTGACCCTATGCACAAGGAGGAATTTCCTGTCAATTCCAAAATTCAGGAATTACATCTAAAGCCATTAGTTACCTCTGGAAGCCTCATGACAATACTAAACTTCAGCTTTTCATTCTGTTCAGTGTCATCCAGATCTATAAGCAACAGGGAAAAAAGCAAATGAAACAAACAGTAATCACATAACAAACTTTCAACTTTCACTGAAGACATTCTGAATAAACATCACCTCCTTAGTGAAATGAAAAATTCAGTTTTTCTGAATATATTTCTGTATATTTGTCCATAACTTCACCATTTTATGTAACAATTTATACTGTAATTCAAATGCACTTTGACTAAGTATAACTCTTCAAGTTTATAATATTTAATTTATCAAGATCAAGCACAGATTGATACAGATACAGCATATTTTGTTGTCCCTTTTCTTGGACACTGGAGAAATAGCACACCACTGGGCACAGCTGGCTCACATTCAGCTACCACTGACCAGCACCCCCTGGGCAGCTTTGCAGCCACTCTGCCCCAGCCTGTGATGCTGTCTGGGGTTTTTGTGACCAAAGGGCAGGACCCAGAACTTGGCCTTGTTGAACTTCACACAATTAACCTCAGACCATCAATCCAGCCTGTCCATATCCGTCTGCAGAGCCTTCTCATCCTCCTGCCCAACTTGGTGTCATCTGCAAAATGGCTGAGGAAGCACTCAATCCCCTTGTCCAGATCATTGACAAAGACATTAAACAGGACTGGGCCCAATACTGAGTTCTGGAACCCCACTGGGGACCAGCCACCAGCTGGATGTAACTCCATTCCCCTCCACTCCCTGGGCCCAGCTGCCCAGCCAGTTTTATCCCCAGTGAACAGTGCTCCCATCCAGGCCATGATCAGCTGGTTTCTCCAGGAGAATGCTGTGGGAAATGGTGTCAAAGGCTTTGCTAATGTCCAGGTAAACAACACCCAGAGCCTTTCCCTCACCCCCCTGAGTCATCTGGTGATAGAAGGAGCTCAGGCTGGTCAGGACCTGTCTTTCACAAACCCATGCTGGCTGGGTCTGATCCCCTGGCAGTCCTGCACACACCATGTGATGGCACTCAAGATGATCTGCTCCATAAGCTTCTCCAGCCATGGGGTCAGCTTGACAGGCCTGTTCCTCTTGTTCCAAACATAAGGCAAAAGCTGAGGGCTGGATAGCAGACCAGCTTCCTCACACACAGGTGTGCACTTTCACAGAGTCACAGAAATTCCCCAACAAATCCTATGATATCTTTAGTATTTGTTTTTCTAAGAAGTCTCAAGTGTAAAAACAACAAACTCAAATTCTCTCCACAGAGGTATTTCTTTGTGTGCTGTGGTAAGGCCAATCACATAGCCTGAGCCCTAACTTTTTCCTTTCAGGTAGGCAACATCAGCTACAGCCCGCACTGAAACAACACTCTAAGGAGAGCTGAGTGTCCTGGGCAATAAAACCTGGGTCCAAGGGGAGTGGCTCAAAGGACAACATTCCCAGTTAGCTGGCTGATAACAAATGAAACACCATGTTCACTGTACCTTTCAGCAATTTCCTGACACATGTTTCTGTCAATTGCAAGATGCCGTTGTCAATATAGTGCAGGAGGGTGTGCAGAGGCAGACATCGAACACCAAGTCCCAGGTGCAGAGTGTGAAAACCTATGAAAGAGACAAACTTGTTTGGTACAATATGTGGTTTTTCCTAACTCTCTATTCAAGGCTGGAATTACTCTAGCTAAAACCATCACTTCCCTTGACTTCTGATTGTTTATGGTTGGTGAGGAAATCAATTTATCAAGTCAGGTCGTCTTATTTAGACATTCTTTAAGTCCTCTCAAGTACAATCTTCTCAGAAAAAAGAAAGCTAAGGGGATTGAAAACAGTCATTAAAGTCATGCACTGTCCCTAAATGTCTCCAAGCTCTTGTCTTATATCTGAATTGTTCTATTAATTTGTCTTTTATCTCCCTCTCTCCTCCAAATTAATCAAAATCTGAGGCCTCACCACCCTCAGGATGTTGTTGCCACAAAGACAGTCCCACGGGCAGCTTTCCTTTGACATCATGATGGTCTTGTTATCATGTAACACTACTGTGTGGCAGTATTTGTGCCCACACAGACTGAGGGACAAACTCACACCAAAAGCAGCTGCAATGACCGAAGACAGATCAGGAAATAAAACCCGGAAAGGTTCAAACAGAATTGGAAAGCATTAAGATATTATGATGTCAAGATGTCTTTCCCTAATGAAAATAAACAAGTGCTTTGAAAATGCTGTAAAGAATCATGAAGAGCTCTAGGAAACGAAAGTCTACTAGCAAAACCAGCTTTTCCATCAAGGCTGGAAGTAATCCCTTCAGGAAAAAAAAGAAAATTATTAGCAGGGCAAGAGCACGAGAAAAAACATTCTATCTGCTACAGGATAGGATTTTCCCTTCTGGCTCTTGACACTGAAGTCCAGTTGTCTAAATCTTGGTTCTAAGATAAGACTGCACCCACACATTCCACTGGAAACCGCTGTTTAGTTTTCTCTGTTTCTCATAACTATTTAGTTTTGCTTCATTTCACTTATACAGGTTTATCAAGAGCCTTCCCCTCTCTAACTGACTTGAATAGCTGTCAACACTGCCAAAGCTAACTTGACACATGTGCTGCAACCAGTGCTGTGCTGGGAGGATTTTATAGCACTGCTCTCCTCACTCAAGATTAAAACAGCAAGGCACAGAACTTACCAGGAGGTAAAGGCATGCACATGCCATTTGCTGCTTCCAGAATCCGACTCATGATGTGGAACACCGCAAACTCTGCTGCACTTCCTCTCTCATCACTGAGTTAACAAAGTAGCAAGACATTATGAACCCAAGGCGCCCACTCTCTCCTGGAGAGGGTCACTTTGGGAGTGCACTGGATGCCTGCCTTTGGGATGCAGGGCCATGGGATGCTGCCTTGTTTACTGGGGTGTTTCAGCCAACACCAGCTGCCCAGTGCTGCAGACACACAAAGTCTCTGCGGTGTCCCCATCTCCTCCCCACACTGATGCACATTTACAAGGCTCTCAGCAGTACCTGGAATCAGCAGCAACAGGTAAAACAGTGCTGGTGGGAGTGACCTGGCTTTTACAGGTGTTTAATACCCACCACCCAGCTTAGGACCACTCCAAACTCAGCAAGTTTGAGCTCCAGCCATAACACTGCCTGTGTGGTTAATATTCACTGGCCTAGAGAGGGCCAGCAGGATCCTTAGGAAGAGTTAGTGACAGTAACATTGGCACTGACAGCAGCATGAGCACTGACTGTTAGAGGTGTACTGCTGATGAAGACCAAAATCATTATGCCCATATTTTAAAAGGCAGGCTGAAAACTTTAACGAATCACTTGCTCACAAGCAGAAGATACAGGAATGAAGCTGGTATCTCCTCCAAACTTCTTTCATTATTCGATGCACCAGATTCAGCTAAAACAAAAAAGAGAAGACTGGATGTTTCCAGGAGCCTGTATACAGCAGCCTTTGGGCCTTCATTCATTCCACACACCAGCTTATGTTAAAAACTTCTCATGGGACTCCAACTAAGTCTTAATTTTTTCTCTCTAGGGCCTTAAAATGTAAAGTTATTAAAATCTGAATTGTAACAGAATTGCCCTATTCCAGCTGTTTAAAGTGCTTGCAGCTTGTCAAAGCATCATGCAAGACATACAGCAACTTAACACACTGTGCTTCTTGAAGATAACTAATCTCAGGCTCTTGCAGCAAATTCTCAAAGATCTGCTTGCCATGAAAGCAAAACAGCATGTCCAAGTGGCTGAGCATTTGGCAAGGAACAGTCCCAAGGGCTCAGCAAAAGCGGATAACATTGAAGACAGCGAAATGTTCAGTTTGCCAAGAAAAGTATGCAGGAGGAATCACAGATCTAGTCCTGGAAAGGAGGAAAAATGAGACAAACAAATGCCTCTCCTCATCTATTGAGTTTCCTTTTTGTCCCCAGTGAACTGAAACAATCCCTCAGCCCATGTTGTTGTTCTTTGTGCTCCCACACTGACGTCCACCACACACAGTCAGCATATATCAAAGCCACGAGCCCTGTTCTCACTTGGGCCTTCTCAGCTTCTGCAGCTGAAAGAGAAACCACACACGGAAGAGCTGAAATAACTTCCTCATGGTTGTCATGTGTAACCAGTTCCACATCTCAGTAACACAACTAAGACACTTCCTCTGTGCCTTTTATCTCTGGCCCTCAAAGCACAGCGATCAATCAATCCCAGGAAACTCAGGAAACTGGTCTGACCCCTGTTCTGCAAAGAAGTGTCACAAGAAGTTAGGAACACTTTTCCTCCCTCCAGATGGTCAGAATCCAGGAATGCATTTTCCTTACTCTCTTTTCTCCTCATAGGCTTTGCCCTCTCCATTGTCTGACTCATCACAGGCTCTGAGCAAGAGACAAACAGGACACACAGGAGAGATCTGCATGCAAAGGTCAGAACTGGAATATTCATCTTCAGTAATGTTCCTGAATGTTCCTCTGTGACTTGGCCAGAAGCTGTACAAAGTAGCACCTTTCCCATCCACCACAACTTGAGCCAGGCTTGCACAGCTGCCTGATGCAAAATAACTACCTGATACTTGCCATCTCCACACTTTCTAGATGCAATGGAAAGATCCAATTTAATCTTTCTGGACTATAGCAAGCTTTCCAGGAAATGAGTGATTTACAGTTTCCACAAGAACCACACCTGCTGCTGGAATGAATTTCACCTCTGGCCAGCACAGAGAGTGCAGCTAAGGCCTCTGCATCAGGAGCTGCAGCTGGATCTGAAGGATCAGCGCTGAAGTGAAGGCTCTTACAAGCTCGAAAATCACCAATTACTATTTGTGGAATACAAATGGTTTTCAAGAGTATGCTACTCCAGAATAAGCATTTTTTGCTTAACAACACAGCAAACTGTACAGCTTTCACAGGGCACAGAAAACTTAACAACTTCTTAAGTCATAATCATCCAAGCTATCACAAAACACTTGCATCTTAAATACGTGACTGTTTGTGATGTGACACCCACACTAACAGCACAACTCTCTTTGGAGATCAACATCTACCCTTGGCATTGTAGGAAATACATACAGAAAGATAATCCACGTCTCAATCTTTTTTTTTTCACAACATAACACACAAGATCAAGTGCATGAGAGAAAGGCAGCATTATCTGCCTGATGGAAGGAGAACAGGCAGCTTCCTGTCCAAGGTTAGCAGTGGGTGTCTGGGGCAGCCAAGTTAAGAGCTACACTCATAGCAGGGGAGGCCATTTTTCCCTGAATAACAGACACAAAATAAGAAGTTTTTGGGGCACATACATGAAGCCATTTCCCTTGGAGTGCTCTAAACTAACAAGAGAACACATGCCCATCAGCAAGACAGCACATGCAGGAGGGCCTTGGCTGACAGTGCTGTCACCTTGTCCCGAAACATCTACAGTTCCAGGCAATGCTGCCACATTGAAGTTCCCCTAAAGTAATTGGGAGCCACAAGTGCTCAGTTCCCTTGGCTGTTTCTACAGGAAAGACTTCAAAGCCAAAGAAAGTCAAAGAAAAGAACCAGGAGCAAAGGAGAAAAGGAAGTGAGACAAGGTCTTGCTGTCTTTCAGATCCCCTGCTGTGCAGTAGTATGACACAGTCTTCCTCCTGCCGAGGAAACTCAAATCCAAATGGTGTCTGTCTACTGTTCCTCTGCAGCTGAGCCTACAGACATCAGGGGGAAATGTGCAGCTACTGCAGCAACTTGCAGAGAAATTTCAGCAGTTTATTCAGGTCTGCCTGTTTCCTGTGCCACAGGCTGCCTGCTCACCCTGCCTTGCCTTCCGCTTGCTGTCAGGGCAGCAAATGTCATACTGCTTCTGTAAATTATTTCTCCCCTTTCCTGCCTCACTGAAATGAAAAGAGTGAGAGAAACAGATATGGAGCAAAGCTAAGGTAAAGTGATTGCAGAGGAGAGAGAGCCTATGGACATACAACAACCACTGCAGGAAAGGTGGCACATGGACTGGGAACCAGGCACAATCCAGCTCTGCAGAGCTGCTCAGCAAACAAGGAATTCCCACTGAGGTGTGTTATTCACACTTCCCCACTTTACTTCTCTGTATACAAGAACACACAGCTCTCTGACAGCAACCAGCCTTTGCCTGTTGTTTTATAAGAAACTCTCAGTGTTCCCAAGTTTTGGCTTCTCTGACTTCTGCAATTGATTTACACAGTGACTACACACCATGGAGCCTAATCTCAGCCACTCCTGGGCTCCTGAATGTAAAGCAAAATATTTTATGAAAGCAAACAGACAAACTTCAAGTCTCTTCCTGTTTCATTAGTTTCAATAGCTCTGCTACTCACTGCTGATGCTACAGAAGAACTGCAGGAAGACTCAAACCAGTTCATTCCCCTGAAGAACTCTGAAACATTTAGGATATGGAAAGGCTTGAGATGTAAGAGTTTCTAATTAGGATGAGGGAAAATGTAAGGTTAAAAAGGAAATAATTTCTAAAGATTTCCAAAGAGTGCCTAAGATGCACCAGCAGAAAGCAGAAGCAACTTTTAGAGGCACATTATCTTCACTTATAGTGGCTTTTCTAAGAATAAGCCTGTAAATTGAGTTGACAGAATTAGTCCTAAGAGTTTGCTTATGGGGAGGGCTGAGATTTGTTTTGCAAGATTTAGTCTACAATAATTTAGCCTTGCAGATAAAGGATTAATAGATGTTTTCACATTTTTTATCTTAGTTTTTACTAAAAGTGAACAAATTGTTATTAGAAATTGAATAAAAGGAGAATAAATGTCCCACTTGGGTTTTTTTCAGCACCATTTTCAGGTACAGAGCTTTGGTTCATGTTGTACTGTTCCTGTTCTAATCAACCACTAGTCTCAATTTCTTTTCTACACATATACATAAAAGTCTGTCAATTACCAGTGAAACAATTTCTGAAGTTGTCAAAGTGAGGCCTGAAAACTCAGGAAGGGCAGTGGGGCTGCAGGGGTTCAGAGAACCCTGTGACACTGCCAGAGTAACTGACTCACACAGACTTTGGAGGAGATGCAGGCATCAGTAGCCTCAAGGAAATTTCCCAAGGTTTTCATCCCTAGAAAACAGCACTGTGGGGAGTTTCTACTGAACACTGGCACAGAGAGCAGGATTTACAGTTACCATGCAAGCTTCTGAGAACTCTGAGTTCTGCACTTAAAGGACATGATCTTGAGACAGATAAAACCAAGTACATAACTTCTGTGCACAAGTTATGGTTTTTGTGGCTTTTTTTTTTTAAGGTCTCTTAAGAGGATGAAAGACAGAAAAATAAGAATTTGGAAAGCAAATTTTCAGAGTAGTTTACAAAGATTTCTTCATGCAAAACTGTCTGCTGTCACACACACACCACTGAAGGCACTGTGTAGGAGTGCCTGACATTACCCACATGTCAGATTGTAGTGACATCTCTTTTTTGTTCATTTTTTATTTCCTCTGGTGGCACTTTCATTATTCAAGACATGCAGCAACATGTTCTACAGGAAACCAAATGGATCTACCAGCTTTAAACATTCAGGATGAGTTCTCATTTTATTTCTGGGAGTAGACTATATTTGCACATTTGTAAATGGAACCATTTCTTCTGTATTCTGAGTGACTGGTAATACTTTTAAAATAATATTTAAATAATATTAATTTTCTTTATCCATTTATACAATACTAGGCTGAAAAATATATTTAAATATCTTTAAAAAAATCTTCCCACCAAATACATGCTATATACAACTGGTACACACCCAAGGACCTACAATCCAACAAATACACACTCGCTCACAATAGTGACTATGAAATCAAACTAACCAGGTTTGCAACATAATCCAAAACTATTTGGTCGATCTTCTTTTTTCCAACGTATTGTAGATGTCTCATAAGGTGATCCTTCAGCTGAGCAACCATCTAGAAAAAAAGCCAACAATTTGTTATTGTTGGGCATCTTCAAAGAAACACAAAGCTGCAGCAGGTGCAGGGCCTGATCAATAGGTACTGGTGCAACAAAACATTTCCCCATTACAAACTCCAGTTCAGAGTGAGATCCCAAGCTGCTGCACAATCTTGCTAAGCTCATCAGCAGATGTGAATATTCAAAATGGTTACTTGGTGCAAATTCAGCAAAATGAATACCAAGTTGAACTTTCCATGATACTGAAAAGAAAAAGCTTACAATTCTTACACTTCTCTGTGCAAAGCCAAGGGAACTGGATGAAAGGATTTAAATATAACACTGAATTCTAAGAATGTAAGTACTTATTACAAATAAACCTGAGAGATTTTATGATAGACAAAACTAGCACAAGTACAATTTGTGGTAGTTGCCAAGAACCAGGGTGATTAATACCAATTCCAGGTTAAACATTAATTGTGAAGTCATTACAGTTGGGTGTTTGTTCACATACAGTCCATGCCACTCCCTTCTCTCTCCTTTCTGAAACATTTGCTGACCTCATGTAACTTCAGACTGCAACTCAAGTCCTGGCTCTTTTCTGAGAGTTACTAAGAAGCTGGAGCAAATAAAAACCTCTGTCTCAAGGAACTTATATGCAGAGTGATCTCACTGTGAGATCTTCCTCATACAGGAAGGCATAGACAAAGTGACCTGCTTTTCGTATCTGTCCGAATAAACAAAGAGGAAGGAATGTAGAGAAGCTTCAGAGAATGAGAGGCAAAACTTGGAAACAGGGAGACTACTGCAAAGAAGGAAAACTTGCCTCAGATGTGAACAGACAGGACAGTGTTGATCTGCTCTTCACTGCTGAGACCTTCTAGTGCATCCTGAAGAGTTAGTTTGTTTTAAAAGCAAGAGAATAAGAGATAAGCCAAGATATGTATTGAGACAGAGGGAGGACAGGTAGGGATTTGAGACAGGATTTATTGCCCAGAAGCATATAGATGGTAGATCCTTTAGGGAGAACACTGGCAAAAACAGTGGAAAAGAAGGGACCTCAGAATGGCTATAGCAGTCTCAGAAGTGAGGTAGAAGGAAAAAGAAACAGTAAAAAAGGTATTAAATTGACGAGCAAGAAGATCTCTGTTCATCAAAATAAGAGAATGAAGGGAGAAGAATTCACTTATATATGTTTCAAAGGCATAAAGTAGTCCAGAAATAACTGACAGATTAAGATGACCTCCTGGTTTCCAGCCAGAGTTATATTGGGAAAAAGCATTTTGACAAATCAACTTTCTATTGCTGTTTTTCTCTATGCCTTACAATGACCTGCTAAGATAATATCATGATGATGAACTCTAAAACTTAGGATGTGCCATTTTTGCCCCTTAGCTACACTGAGTGAACTTCCACTCAGCACTGGATCCTGGAAGGTCACTCCTCACACATCTGTGGAGCCTGAGCGTCCTCTAGTGCACGTTGACAGAAGCACATACCAGTCCCATGAGCAACTGCTGCTGATAATCCTCCTCTTCAAAGAGAGGTACGAGCCTCGCCTCTGAAACAAACGGAGCAACAATCATTCAAGGACACGGCACTACAGAAATATCACAAGCATTCAACCAGCTTCAAAAGTACTTAGGAGCAGACAAGCAAACAGGAGCTGTGGTTTGACCTACTCTGCTACAGAACTAAGACACTGAAGAACCATGGACTGAATAAGAAAACTGAAAAATGGAAAATAACCCATTATCTGCCATCCACTTCTCTTTGATATTTAAGTATAAGAGTTAGCACCGAGTAGTGACTCAAGAGAGCAAAGAAGCAGAGAGAAGCTTTTGGCAACACCAGTGCTGATGTGCTACTCAGATCTTGTCATTTACAAACAAACAAACCCTGGCAGCTGCATGGGTTTTCCAAGAAAATAGCTAGACAGAAAGTAAATAGTTCAGGGAATCACCTCCCACTGATTCTCTCCCATGGTCTGGCTGCTTCTGTTACTCTGATTTGTAGACCACTATGAAAAGAACACAACTTCTCTAACTAAATGGAAGGAGATCACAGTGTCTGCTGAAATTAATAACCTGTATTTCCTAATCAGTGCTTCCTGTCTACTAAAACAAAGGAAGAAAACCAATCTTCTGTTTCATGATACAGATAAAACCAACTCAAGATTTTACGGAACCAAGTGCTGAACTCTTTCAAAATTTTCATTTATTTTTGCTCACCTTCAAATATATTTACACAACCACTTAGCAGCACAAAGACCTGTGCTGCTTGGTTTTAAAGGACTCAAGGACAAATATACAGGGAAACACTACATAGATGTTTGTTACTGGATGGCAGCTATTTAGAAATTTAAACATCTGACTTCTAATCAATAAGCACCTTTGAAAACATGAAGCTGAGGCTCACGAAGTTGATACAAAATCTCTCAAAGTCAGAGCCCACTGCAATAAGTAGCAGTGACACAGATGACTGCTGTCAGGGGCTGGAAATGAGTACACTGAAAATTCTTGGTAATAAAAGGACCAAGCAGCACTTACATGAGCATCATGTCACAGCACACAGAAGGCACTGATGTGTGAACAGCAGGAACATAATTCACCACCAAATTCAGTTTTACTTATTTGTCACAGAGGAACTGAGCATCAAAAAATCTCAAGTGTTTCTGGCCTGAGGAAATTCATTACACCTGGTCTCTCTACATGTTTTTTAACCAGCCCTAATCTCCTGCACAAGTTCTGACGTTGCAAAGGCAACTACAAGCGGACAAGACTCAATAGTAACATGGTGTCATTGATACTCTGCTCCACAAGAAAAATGCTGAAGAAGATATCCTTTAGCAGACCACATTTTACTGCTTATGTTGTTAGATCCAGTATGAACTAGGGACTTTATTTTCAAGCATTTCCTAGTCAGTACATGAAAGTTTTCTTCTCATCTTAAATCCTCAAACTCTTCAGTGCTGAAAACACACATAGCAACTGATTTTTAGCAAACAACAGCCGGATGGAAATATTCTAATAAACCTAAGTCTTACAGCTAAGGCCTACATCAAGACAGGTTTCACTTACCAGAGTCCCAAGTGTCCAGATGAGAAAGCACCCTGGGGTTTGAAACCAAAATCAGTGTGTTTCATATGCAATACCCTAAAGGCTTTCATAACATCACTAAAAACTCAAATGAGCCTTTGCTCTTTCAAAGATGGCTAAAGACATCTGAGAACAGAACATGTGACTAAATGTAGTAAAAATACTAGATAGCATTAAAAAAATTCTGTCTATGCTGTATGAGAATGACTTCACATCTATCATAAATTCCCTAGCTCTAGAAGCCTGTATTTCAGTTAATGTTATAGTGATTACAAGGATTCCAATAACTGATTTTCATCAGGATAATCTTCTTTTAAGATATCTAAGCAGATACCTAATCAACTTATTAAATGGCACATTAATTCCTCCAACATATTTGTGCAAAATAAGAAGGGGTAAATATAATATAAACCAGTACGTACTTTTTGGCATTTTCAAAAATATTCCTCAAATATGCTGTGGTTCTTCTCTCCTCTCTCTGGTTTGTAAAGAAACAAAATTCCCAAAATGAACAAAACAGAAGACCAAATAAAATACTCCCTGACAGAATGAAGATCAGAAATTAATTTGCTTTTCTCTTTGAATGGAAATAAAACACAGTGGGGCCTTACACCATCTTCCAAGTGCCCGTGCTCTCACACACTCACACACATGTAAACCTCATGACGATACAGAGTAAACTCTGCTTTTCTTTAATTTCTTGCATTATTTTAAGGGAACAAAACTTAGAGGCAATCACCTTAGGTGAAATGACCGCAAGTCTTTGCACTTCTGATAATCAGATTCCCATTTATTTATCTTCAAAATAAAAAAGCCAACTCATCCATGCTTGACTTTAAAACTCCCATTTCAGAGGCAGCTCTGGAGGGTTCCAGTGCCTCAGCTCCAGTGCCTCTCACTCACCTCTTCTGAAAGGTTACGCCATTCCCTCCTGAGCACCTTACTGCGGTAGTGCAAGTGTGGCTCTGCATACTTCACACTCTCCAAGTTTGAGTTGAGTTTCTCCCAGAAGCCTTTGGAGTT
>JAYDZK010000056.1:11640198-11668186 GCA_034509185.1 Euphonia xanthogaster | reverse complement strand
GCCTTTGGAGTTTTGGAACTGCAAAGTGTTGCAGAGAAAGCATGAATATAGGCTGCCCTCTTAAAGAAATACCTCATCATCCTCCCACTGAATGACTGCAAAGACATGTGATTAGTGTAAAAAAAATCCAAGTGAAAAAAGTTAAACCAAAGCATCAAAACTAAATTCTCCTGATGGAATGACTTGAGGTCAAGATTTGGTGCCTGGGAAGGAACAAGTATTTCTGGGTCACAATTCATCTGACCTATTTACATGTTTGAGATGGGAAGAACTGCACCGCAGACTACACTGGCCATATTGTCTAGACTTCCTCTGACTGTAAAAAGAGCCTTAGGCTACTAACTTAGATGTAAATGTTTACATTTGGTCAAATAAATCCCATTTGAGGTTTCTAGCAGTTCCAAATAGGGGAATACCACCATGGCCACGACAGCTGCAAGATGCCACTAGTTTCAAGCTGCATTAATACTTAGATTGCAAACATCCATTTACCAACCCTAAGTAACAGTGCTTCATCACAGAAAAGAAACAAAATCCAAAAATTCTAGCAATTCTAAAGCATTTTACTCTAATGCTAAAATTAATCTAAACTCAGCTGTGAACAGACAGGAGGATCAAAATCTAAACAAAACTACACCATTTTCCTGAGTTAGTTCTTGGACTGGGTATAAAAATTTGAAGCTGCTGTTTATAAGGGGGGCAAGACACAATTATTGCTGAGGAAGAGATGAGATTAAGGCAGTTCTTTTGACAGTTTTAAAAAACAAGAGATGGTACAAGCTGTTCTTGCCCCTCTTAATATACATTATCTCCCAATGCAGACACTACAGTAACAACAGTTGAATAAAGAGAGCTTTGAATTCACAGTATTCCTCCACTTGCACTAACATACTGGATTTTGCTCTCTGCTCTCAACTATTCCACAATAACAATAACCTTAAAAGAAAACCTCAAAAGGAAGAAACCACTTCCTACTATAAACTGTAATTAGTCAAGGAGAATAAATTTCAAAGACTCAATTCTCAATTTCCTCTTGCTGCCAGTGCCTATTGTCACTTCATTATTGTAGCTGCAGCAGAGACAATAAATCTTGGGTTTTACTTCATATTAGTTATACTTAGCAGCTGCAAACTAGGATTACATATGGCACCATATGTTCACTCTGTTGGACCTAACTCATGACATCTACAACCTACTACTGCAGAATGTTGCCGAAATGTTACCAATACAAAATCAGAGAAATATTAAACACAGCATAAGGGTATCATCTAGTGACCAATCCATGCAACAGCACTACCATTGCAGAACTGTGTTCAGACCACACTGGACTTGGATATGTGGCAGGGGGAAGAAAGACAGCAATTTTCTTTCATATAAGAAATCTCTAACAGGAAGTGGTAGGCTTGTGTGTTGTCTGCTTTTAATCCCCAAAAAATGCATTGTATCAGACCTCATTAAAAAGTCAAAAGTTTAAAGTAAAGGATTTTTTCAATTAAATCTCTTATTTCTTGAGGATCATCAGGGCAAGGACTAAAAAGAGAAGGCTTCTTCATCTTAGGTGTTTATTTGGGAGATATTCTTCTAGAGAGTCATAATTAACACCTAAGCATGACACTTAAAAGACATTGTATTACCAGAAGTCAAAGCAAGGCCTCACCAGTTTGCAATAAACAAAAACCTCCCATGAAGCCTTTCATAAGTAGTGGGTGTTTAACTGAACATGGGAAGCTCTCTGCTACACCCCTTGGAAAAGATGTGGGGTGACAATTGCTTTCCAGAGCCCCTGTCTCTCTGGACTGTAGTGCAGTGTCTCCCCAGCAGTGATGGCACTCAGAGAGCATTGTAAAGCATCACTCTGCACGCCAGGGGCTCAGCACAGCACAGGGGAGAAACTCTTTCCTGCTGCTCTGACAATTTCTTGCACTATATATTTTCACTCTTCCCCTGGACCTCCTCCTATTTTCTTTACTTCCCTTCTTCCTCCTGCCTTCTCCCTTTCCAGCTGAACTTATTTGCACCCTGCAAGTTTGGTTTGTGCTTAAAAAGAGGGGGAAAGTGAGAATTATTACTTGCAATCCTTATGTAGAGCTTTTGGTCAATTGGACTAAGTGTTTCCCCTTTCTCAGCATATCTTAACGAACAAGAATTTAGTCATAAAAACACCTGATACCCAGAAAACAGAACATTTTTTTCAATGTGAATATGGACATAGCCCTCCCAAAAGCTCTCAACAACTCATGGGCTTGAGAACTCCAGAAAGTTCTCAAAGTAACAATTAACCATTTTTTTCTCTAAAATGCCATAAAATCTCTGCAACAGAAATACTACTTGTAGAACCAGATCTGTTACCAGGGTATGACTGCTGATGCCAACAACATCCACCAACTGAAACAACAACTGACCACTTAAACTCAAGCTGTGGTGGGTTTGTGACACTGGTGTGGTATAAAACAGCCAGAGCATTAAACCTTACCCTGTGCATTAGCATCTTTGTCCTCATGCAAGAGTCACAGCAATTTGCCATCAAAAGTAGCAGGAAATATTTGTCTTTAGCTCAACTCTGACCTTTTCAATCTGTTTAGGTTTCAGACAGAAATAGGAAATGAGTTCCACAATCAGGAAGTATAGCTGCTAAAGGCATGTGCCCCTAGGGGCTTGAGGTTCAATCTCAGACAAATTAAAGTCCTGCTAACTTTGACCTCAGTGAATTACAGGGATTATCTGCACACAAATTTTCTCAAGACCTGATTTTCCCAGGTGTCCCAGTTCTCAGGGCAGCCTTTCCAAGCAAAGCCAAGCAAAGCCCTATTCCCTGACAGCAACCCTATAAATGTGTGCAGCACAGCTGTGATGCACTGCTGCAGAGTCAGAGAGCAGTAGGCAGTTTCACTGATTTTTAAAAGGTTTTGTGAACAGTGATGCTTTGTGACTAATTATAAGCACATCTTTAAAGAGCTACATGGAACAACATTGTCATGTATCCAGAGTCTAATCCTATATGTTGCTGGTATGTCTTAACTCCTCATTCTTCCTCTTAGCTCTCCACAACAAACTGCTTATTAAAATTCTCTTTCAGATTTTGTAGGGGAGTGCTTAGGAAAATTTCAAGAATTTCTCTAAACTGGAGCTGAGGGAGTGGAATGGGAAGACAGGAAGAATCATTCATGTTGTTTTCAACGGAGAGTACAATTTCCTACCCAAACAACCTACCCTGCTCTCCCCAAATAGCCCACTGCCCTCTCCAGGCTGTGCAGGAATTTGCCTAGATTTAGCAGCTGAAGCGCTGACATCAGTGCAACCACAAGATGCTCCGGAAAAAACAAAGTGAGAGGATCACGAGCCATCCACACCTATGGCAGCACAATGAAATAGCCCTCAAAGTGGGCATATGTAGACATGTGTAGAAATCCTACTTGTATGTTATGCCACTTCTGCCTTCAGCTACCAAAGTCATCAAGTGAAGCGGTATCAATCTGATTAACAAAACTTAATTAATGGATAATCCTCCCTGTTGAATAGAGGTGTCTTCAGAAAGGGAAAAAAAACCCCACCATCTTTGAGGCTGATTAACTGATATTTTAGTAAATGCATAAATCATTTCCAACAGGGCAATTTTCTGTTCACATCTGTTTTTGGATAGGGCTGTGGAGATGCTGCTGCATAAATATTTAGCATACCCCCAACCCACAAAAAAAGCAGCTACTAATCTGCAAGTACAAATGTGGTTTTATACTGGAACTTACCTCTAACACAGGTAGAGAAATAATGTCTGTGGCACATATTACTCCAGGGACAGCCTATAAATACAGAAAAATTATTTATAGTCTTACAATTTAGCATAGAACATGGGGCATCTAATCTCCATCTCCAACTTCCTCCAGGAAACTAGCTAGCTAGCCAAAACTGTGCCCTTATTTTTAAGAAAAATAATGTATTAGAACAGTGTCACAGCAGAGAAATTAAGACACTATTTGCTCTAAATGTAAAGTCTTGCTTGAAGTTATTTTACCTCTTCAAGCTTACTTGTAAATCTTAACTCTACTGATTCTGTTTGTCCTGGAAATAAGTGCATGATTTTGCTGGTTAAATGTATTCTGTATTCATTAAAAACCTCATGTGATAAGGAATAAATTAATACTTAATTTTGAAAACTGAAATATTTACCCATCCATTCAATTATAATAACTGTTCTTGGTTCTGCAAATGCTTTTATTTGTTGACAAAAAAATTTGCCTCATGGAAAACACTACAAAGGGTAAGACTTGGCAAACTAAAACAGGCAAAAAGCACGGGCAAAAAGGCATCAATTTGTAGCATATCTATGAAAAGGTAAGACACACAAGCTACAGACTGTACTAAGGGATAAAAAACCAGACCCTCTAGCTATTAATTAAAGTACCAGCTGTTATCTTACCCCAATCCAGTCATGCAGTGATGTGTAGGGCAGGAGTTTATCCAGGTTCTGAGTTTCTGGACACATTCTGCAGTACAGGGAGGCTGAATGTAATGTGAAAAGATTTATAAGGGCAAGATTGTATAAACTATCAGTTAACAAGAGTAGGCTTCACTGTTCCTCATCTGACACTTTTTTAGGGACAAATCCTGCTGCTGTCTCTGAAACAGCTTCCTCCATTGTGGAACTGGTCCCATTCTGTGCACAAAAGGAGGAAGAGAAGTCCAGATGGCTGCAGGGCTGGGTCAGCTGCTTGGCTACAGCTCAGCACTGCGGGGGTCCTTTGTAGAAAGACTCAGCACTGGCTAGACTGAGAAACTACCTATTAGGAGAGAGTATCATGATAAGCCAAATCCTTTTGAAAAAAATGGTTTGGGCTAGAGCTAGAGGAGAATGGAGCTAAGGAGACAATCTCCAGAGACCTAAAATAATGATAAATCCATTTGTTCCATTAGACAGAAGAATGCATTTGAAAAGTTTTACTGCCAATCCAATTTTGAGATGTCTACGTATCTTCTAAGCTACTGATCCTGTCTCTTAATGCCACAAAACGCAGGTTAGCTAACGCAAATCATAATCAAAAGTTCAGAAATAAGAGTCAGTTTGTACTGCCATGGCCTCTCCTTAGTGTCAACTGGAGTATGCAGGAAAACTCAGAATGCAGGAAAAGAAGTACCTACCAATGATAAATTCTTGAATGGGGTCAAAAGAATGACATGTTGACAGGTTCTCAGAAATCCACCGAATAATCTGTCAGAATGAGAACAGGGAGCTTGTCACATCTCTCTGTTTAATCAAGTGTTCTAAGACAGTATAGAAAATTTGGTTTTGGTAGTTAACACTTTGCATGGAGTAGTGATAGTGACACAAATGTTTTCAGGACAGCCTGGATTGACAACAGGGTTTAGGGCAGCCCAGCTGATGAGCCTCTTGGCACTGCCAGGTGAACCAGGACCTCTCATGGCCTGCTCCTGCTTTGCATAAGACGTCAGTCACTGGAAAAAAAATTAGAAGAGGTTCTTTTCCCACCTGCATTTCCAAGTCTTCTGTGTATTGGAAGTAGAGCAGGGCACAATGCAGAGCTGCCAGTCTCTCATAGTCTCGTTTGCTCTTCTGTAGGAGCTGCAGCAAGGCACTGTCACTGATGCTCACATCATACAGACTTCCTGCATGGCAATCCAGGACTGCTGACACCCAGGGGGACTGGATGGAACAGTTTTGCAACGTGTCAATTCTTGCATCCTCACCTGAAGAACATTGGTTTGAGAACAAAAAGGAGTAAGAACATAAAATTTGCCTGCTGCCAGTATTTCTCTTAAGATTCCTAGGCCCTCAGCAATAAGAAAGAGTCTGCCTCTTGCACTACCTGCCTGGTAGTATATACTGAAGAGGAGTAGGAATGGTGCTGGCTCCATAAAGAAAGCAGATAAGGAGCACAGTCCATACTCAGTTCTCTCCTTCCCTATTGCTGCCACAGAGAAGGTGTCAAGATTTCAGGCTCACAATGCTGCTCCAAGACAAATCAGAGTACATGTGATGGAACAGAGCAGAGCAGGACAGTAGTACAAGTTCAACACTAGAATTAGCACCTATTGGAACAGCTTGTGCAGGTCAGAACTGCTCACATGCAGAAGCATGGTACAAACTTCTCTTGGTGGATCTCTTGCCATCAATCCAAATGGCCAGAACGGCCAGAACAGGAAGGTTCTGCTCTATGATTATTCACTGAAGCCTCAGACCAAAACCATTTTATTTATGTACCAGTGTTCACCACCATGGTACGTTACAGGTACTGTATTTCAGAGCCCTTGCATCAGAGAAATCAGGCCCACCATCCAGTAGTGATGCTTTCCACTCATTTTTAGCAGGACAGTATTTCATTACACATACAAAACAGGTATTAGCTTCCTGTGATGCTGCCCCTGCACCAGTTTCCACAATTTATGTCCCCTTCACCCAATCAGAACAACAGATTTCTGTTTTCAAACAAAGGCACCCCACTTCCAAAAATAAACCACTTCCCACAAAGACATGTTTGTTGGAAATGTGTTGCAAATGAAGTAACACACATCTCAGATGAGACTCTAAATTAAATTGCATCAGCCTGATCAGGTGAAGGAAACACAGATTTCCTTTCCCCACACCCTGCAAACACACACATTTAGAGCAACTCAATTGGAGGAAGGAAATGTAAAGTCAAATTTACATCTCATGTGAAATTTGAAAACAGTGGAGGACCAAGAACATGGGCAAAGTTGGGGGAAGGGAAACTATGAAACCAAGGCAGAGAATTTCAAATTCAGTGAAAGGTCTTCTTCCATTTCATAACAAGCAAGACATATGAAATACATAAAGTATGAACTGCCAGTTCAGCTTCTCTTTCTAAAATGGAAAGTAGCAAAAATGTCATTTTTGAGTATCCTTCCTTTGTCAGAACACTGTGCAATAAGGAAACATGGAGAAATACAACTTTCATGTAAAGAGATATGAACAAGTTTCCACAACAATTAAATTACTTAAAGCAGTTTTACTATACCTGTCAGAAACAAACTATAGCACAGCATGTCAGGATGTTGAATGTTCAGGAGGTGCAGGAACTGTCCAGGCAAATAAGCAGCTACATAATAGTCTATTTAAAGAAACAACAGTGGTCAATTCAGCACTTGATCACTTATTTGCTTTAAGAGGCTTTTTCACATGAGTCTCAACTAGGCCCACTTCTCTGTGAGGAATTGATTGTATCTAGGAAATCTAAAAGGAGTTAATTAAAAGCTGCTGTTGTATTAACACAGGAAACACTAGCAGTACATTTGGGTTTCCAGGGTAGGATTCAAGAAACTTGAGATACTCAAGAACTCAGCAGCTGGTGTCCAGCACAGATTTTGAGGCAATTTCAGAAGAAGCTGTTTACTTATAGTGAGGCATTGCAATATCAAATGCCAAATACAAAAGGCAAGCAGAAGAAAAGCAGCAAAATAACACTGCTACCTAAAGTCAAGGAAAAAAAAATCCTTCCCTTCCAGAGAAGAGTTAGCCATTTGTCTTTGTACTACACAGAGAATGGCAATCACACAGGAAAGTAACACAAGTAACCTACCAAGATTCATAAAAGCCACTTCCTTCAATTGATGAGATTCTGCTCTTTCTAGAGAAACTGTAAAAGTTTTGTTGTAACCTGAGGGAAAAAAAACCCCACAACTTTAAAAATGTCAAAAAATAAACACCATTTGTTACAACCCACCTAGGACTTTATAGCTAGAAACTTCTGCAGTTCCCATAGACCCAAAAGGGGATCTTTCACACTGCTTTATGGGGTTGTCTGCACAGACAGATTTAATCCATCCTGAACAGAGTTCCTGCTCACTTAGTAGACTGGCACCTACACAATGCACCTTTAGTGTCTGAAAACAAGCCATGCACTGCCCAGCCTACGTTTGTGTTTAAAGAAGCACCCTGTCCCAGAGCAAGCTTGTGTAAAAATACCTTTCCCCCAGAAAAACCCAAACACAAATCCTTTATATAGCTGTGTTTCACATTTTGGTGATCTTTCAATTGCTTTAAAGAATTTCCACTTTGTTTATCTGCATGCCCTATTGCTCCAATTTAGTTCAGCTCAATTTATACAAAGGCCAATTTCAGACCTGCTGTGTTTGCATGGGCTTTGCATTAGCACAGCTGTTGTTTTAATCTAGACTTCTACCACACTTCTGACACCCAGCAAGAATGACACAATGCCCTCAAATATTCTCTTTCTCTGAGAAAAGCTGAAGATTCTAGTATGGTGTCATGATTAGGATGCTACTTAATAATGCATGGAAATTCAATATAAGATCAACAGTTTACAGGATCACTGAGAGAAAAATCACCAACACCAACACTACAGAGGCAGAGGTGTCGAAAAATATAGCTCTTCATACAAAATACTGACTGAAGTTAGCTTGCAATGAGTCAGTATACTCCCCATCACCACTCTATCACTTGCCAGTATGAGCACACGCAAGCTAAAACCGGCACTGCAGAATCCAACTGCAACATCGTGACTTCTCTGTTTATGCTGCAGTGACTGTCTTAACAGGGGTGGGAAGCTTCCAGCCAAGATTACAGAGGCTGCAGAATAAACTGAACTTTTTAAATGTCTTCAAAATATGGCTTATGGACTCCAAAATATGAGTAATGGACCCAATATACCACTGCTTCTGTGGGTCACTGTAGGACCATTATTAAAATTCTCTCGTACAACTGATGAATCTTACATGAACCCACAAACAGCTCTGCACCAAACAACTCCATTCCACAGAGGTCATTTCAGACTTAGCTAGTCAATGTCACCATATCTATCCTCAGTTTCTTCCTAGTACAGATCAGGATGTACAAGGGCCATGGTTGGCTCCAAGCAATCCAACAACTCTGGCTCCATGTCAGGTGTGCCTGGGGAAACCAGCCCTTTGCAGCAGCGCACAGTGTGTCACACCCAAAAAGCACTTTTTCCAATTTGTTAACGCCTTCAAGAACCCAAAAAGGTAGTTCACTCAATCCCACAATATTCCAGCAGCAAAGCAGCATGTATGTGCAGCTCTGACATATGAGAAGCATCCTGACACAAGAAAGCAGTTAAGGTAGAACAGAGACATAGTGTGCACTTGAACACAGTTACTCCAAACTATGCAGCTTCTCAGTTGAGAAATAATTTGCCTCTCTGTCCATGTATCAAATAAGAAAATCTTGATAAGAAAACTTTTACTCTGATTGGAATAAAACAATGTCCTTTATTATTTTAAAACAAAGGTCTTAACTCTAAGAGCTTGAGCACCACTCACACAGCAACTATTCTTAGAGTCAGTGGGTGTTGCACCTCTTGCTGTGAAAATGACACATTGAACTGGAATTCTAAACAGACATTCAAGCTAAGAGCTGTTGGCTCTATTTCCTATACAAATGCCTTATGGCATAAGTACAACACACCTGCAAACTCCCACAGATTTCATTGATGTCTGTGCTCAGCATGCCGGAAAGTCTGGCTAGAAATAAGGGACCAAATTAATAACCATTTACAAGGCCACTGGTTTGAAGCTACTCACTCAGCATCAAGCAGGAAGCCTACAGCAGGAAAGCCAAGGCTAAAGGCACCTAAGGGCAGCTGCTGTCTTGAAACACCAGCCGCAGTAGCTTTGTCTGCAGACTTTGGTAGTTATTTGTTTTGAAAGGCATGCTCTGATTCTTTCAGCATACTGACATTCTCCAAAATAAAGTACAATAAATTAACAAGTTAGTCTTACCTTTATGTAAAAAATATATGGAGTATATGATCTCATGAGGAATATCAGAGACTAGACTGCAACACACACACAAGCCTCCTAAAAAGACAAAATAGGGAAAGAAAATTCACTTGTCCAGCTGAATATTGAGAGATCTTTATACTGCACAAAACCAAATCAAGACTGTTTCAACAGTCAACTAAACTTTATTCAGCTAAAAATAATCTCTCAAAAAGGTAAGGATTGCAGGAATATCTATTAAGGACTCTAATAAATCATTTACCTAATGAAACAAAATCAAGAAAGAACAGAGAAGGCAATCTGGCATAATGGAAACCTGGGTCCTGTCATGGCCAGTTCTTTCTTTTAGGGGAAGTACATTTTGGCCCTTTCCAGGAGAAATCATGCTTGCAGCCAGAAAATTGATGAAGCCTTTCTCTCCACAGACTGCCTCAATCCAGATATTTTGTGTTCAGGAGCTGTCAGATATGCTCAACAATATAATAAAACACCATTTCTTTGCTTTTCAAGTAATCTCCTATTGACAGCAGTATGAATACGCTACCAAAGCTTTCTCACCCTAGAAGTGATAGCCACTTCTCCCCTTTCCAGCCCAAAGAACTGCTATTACCTTTTTTAGGAGAGAAGTCAGTCCTTGGGGCAAGTTTATTTCAGCCAGGGTACTGCATTCAGGAAGGTTTCCCACTCCCAGAATAATTCTAGATCAAACTGATCCTGTTTTGACCCCGCCGGATGGTAACCCTGCTTTCATCTCTTATAAAAACTTTAATCCCCTTACTCTGATGCTTTGGCATTCATGTTAAAAACAGCTTCCAAACCACATTATCCCAGTACAGCTGGAAAAGCTCGTTCACAATATGACCTTTATTCACCTTTTACTTTTATTGGAAGTTTATAATTTAAAAGAAGAAAAGAAAGTAATACTAATACAGGTACTGTTCTGTAAAAATAAAAGGCTGTGTATACAAGTTATGCAGAAAATGGCACAGTATGGAAAAAGCACAAGTACAAAAAAAGCACAGGTACCCAGTTACTTTATTTGATGAAATGCCTCGGTATTTCACACCACAAGGCTGTACCATAGCTGTGATACAGATATGGCTGAGACAGTTCATGCTTCTGCCTTCTGGGGAAGGTAACTGCTTTCTTAAGGTGCAATTTTTCTTTCTGCTTATTCTTAGCTGACTGAATATGGTTTGATACAGTTTTGCTTGGATATTTGAGTCATTCAAAAACAGACAGGGCATTTTGCCAGAGCACTTGGCTTCTTTCAGAACATGCATAATTTTTAAAGTAGCAGCATCAGGACTCATGAGGAAGACTGGAGAAGTTCCAGCAACCCACTGGATTGCTGTTTTATTATCAACAGCACCCTTCCAGCACTGCAAATTTCCTTCTTATATGTTGGAGTCTTCTGTGTACACTGCTGTGTAAATTGCACAACAGGCAAGAGAGTGTGCTCAGACTGAAGCGTCAGTGGGCAATGAGCAAGCTGACCACAGAAACAGCAGCTATGGCAGAGTATAAATAGGATGTGCATCTTTCAACTCAGCAATATTGCTCCATGTGTCAACAAACTGAGCTACAAACAACCGGAAATAACAAATGGTGCTTTGTTAATACAGACAGAAACACGACAGCCTCAGACCAACAGGTGTCCAAGCAAAGTTACATCTGACACAGTCCTGGCAATCCCAGTAGAGCAGTCAGACACTAAGAATATACCACAGACTCCTTTCCAACCCTTAACAGTGCTCTCTGCAAATTAGAGCTAGGTTGTGCTGCTGCAGGGAAAGCTTATTAGCCTTTTGCAACTGTATGCAAAGCCAGGTCTACCACACTATTCATTCAAAATCATTTGCAGAAAGCAAAAGCTGTAGCTGAATGCTGCAAGGTGAGAAGACTCATGTGAGGATATACCTGGATGGACACTTATCTTTCCAGAAATAAAAGGGAAAAAAGATCTTGATCAGAAAGGTTAAAAAAAAAAAAAAAAAAAAGGAAGAATTTAAAAATAAAATTCTCCTCCTATTCAGGAAACAGCAGTTACAACTCTGGCATTCGACAAAGTCAGCCCACTGAGACTGTAAGAGTCACTTATGAAATTAAGTTTTCCTTAGGAAACTTGAACTAAATTCCTCATTTCTATTCAAGCAAAAACTCAAGACATAAGTCTGTAACAGCATCTCAACACAGCATCCAAATGTCACAACTCAAATACAACATTGCACCAGGGCATTTTGTCTAGCTGTACTGACTTAGCAGGGACTTGCCTCACTTAACTTCAGCCATCCAAACATCTCTCCTTTAGACCCCTATTCAGCAAACAAAGAAATATGGATTGACTCATCCTCTGGAGAGGCCTATTTCTCTCTAGAAACGTAGTCCAGATGCCTAAATTTCAGGAGATAGTTAGCTGATTGTAATCCAGTGCCTATGACCTCTTACTGCCTGCATTTTTTTTAAATATTGAGGTAATTTAATTGAAAAATATTTCTAAAGTGCTAAGAGAACACATAACAGTTCAGTGTTTATCTAATAACCACTGAATTCTGGACATACCAAGTTAATTCTGAGACTGGAACTGCTTGATCTCAGCTATTCAAGAATTACATGGGTGTTTTTATCTGGAGAGATTTTGTCTGTGCTGAGTGTAAGGAACAGAGCTGCAGAAGTTTGAGAAAGGAGAAGTGATTTCATTCAGAGTTCAGACTGCCAGGAGCCAATAAGAGTTTTATCAAATGGGAAATTGCATGGAATATTCAAGTTTGAAGTTTTGCCAATGACACTTTGCCAGGGATATCTGAATGGTACAAGCAGGGATCCTGGCATTAATATCAGAGCTGTGCTAGAGGTCCCACAGCAGGCACAGTCTGCTCCACAAAGAACTTGAAGTCCAGTTTTGCAAATCACCCCTGAGGTGCAAAAGGGAACCTTTAGTGTGATTACCCACAGTGTTCTTCAACAACTAAATATGGTCTTAGCACCAAAATAACTTGGTCCAAACTGTTAGTTACCAGAAATGGGTTGTGCAAGGTAATCCTCAGTTTTAAACAATATTTAAGGAAAAGTGACATACAGTAATCTCATTTAAGTGCAATTGTCAAATTATGTGTTTTACAGTAAGTGCAATGAAAAGCACTTACTTTTGCTTTTGCTTTTGCTTTAGAAAGGTTCCACACAGACTTTAAATACTGTGTCACCAGACAGAAAAAAACATTTTACTTCACAGTAACTAAACAAGAGTCTTGTTGGAGGATGACTGAATTTCATCCTAAACTCAAGGAGGTACTTCAATCTGAATATACTCCTCCCCAGAGGAGTATAGGTTTTAAAAGGAAACATATATACAAATAAATAATATCTTCTATTACTGGACTGGCTGTTTTTATAAGAAATTGTCTTGCTAACGGAGAAAAACCACAATCTACATTTGAAAGATAGAACCTTGGCTTTCTCTTACTTCTAATTCCTTCCCTCTAATATTTATAAGCATGCAGTTTGCCTTGGTAAGAAAAGAAATCCATGTAAGGAAGCTGTATTTCATTTGATTTGCACTAACAGTCATTTCAGTGCAAGTGGCAGACAGCTCAGCAGTTCACTGTGTGCACAGCAGACCTCAGGGAGAGACATGAAGAGCCTCTCCTGCAACACTTCCCTGTACAACTCTGCTGACCAGTCAAAGGTTAAACAGACACCATCTCTGCCTGCCTGGAAGGTCTAATTCAGAAGCTGAAAACAGCTGTGATGAACAGATATCTCTTGAGACCAATTTTTAATCCAAAAAAGCTCACGGCAAACATTAGGATGGAGGGAGACTCCAAACTCTAAAGGTTTAAGAAACATTTTAGGTTCAAGGAATCATACAGATACTAAACCCTTGAGTAGCACATGCCATGTTTAGTATCACATACTCAGACCTTCTAAACACCACATACTAACAGCAATATGAAGCTCTTAAAGCCTGCACTGCACATGCTCTGTGTACATATGTCCACTCTGTAAAACAAACATATACTAGATCAGAAACCCAGACAAAACCTTCCTTGAATTTACTTTCTAACATAATTGTGGTCAGCTTTAACATTAGATTGCTTTAATGTAACACACAGTCATGCTGTGGTACCTGCTGGGTTCTGAAACTGCCAGGAAAATGCTAAGGTGCTCTTAGACTGAGATATTTCACTGGTACCAGTAATTTGCAGTTGAGCTACCAAAAGGTTTCTGTGTGACTGTTTTGTTGTTGGTGTTGATATATAAAACCCTGGGTACTTCAGCTCAACTTCACTGCAGCTTTCAGAAGGTAAGAAATTTATTAATACTAATAAAGCACAGTTGCCTTCTCCCTCTCCTCACAGTTACCTGCCAAGTGTGCTCTAAAGGAATACAAATCTCACACTCACATGATAAATTTTTGTATTTTTGTGGGTTTTCCAATATTTTATGAATAAATTCAGTAATCAGTTAGGATTACACTGCATGATAATTACTAGTGGAGGTAATTTTGACCATACTTGTATTTATTCATTACCTGCTTTACTTGTGAAAACCTGAAGGTTCAAAGATTTAGATGCAACATCTTGATCTTGACAGTAATCATATCCAAAATTCACAAGTCTATGAGCAAATAAAGATCACTAAGTAAATCACTTCATCCACAGAGATTTATCACAAGAAAAAGATCACCAGAACAGTCACTGTGTAACTAAAATATACTAATTAAATTATAATCAAATGTTCTGTAAAACAAGTTAAATTGGGCTTTAACCAATTTGCTCAATGCTGTTAGAAACAAGAATCCCAAGACTGCACACTGTCATCCACTAATTTTGAACACACCTGACAACTTCATATTCACTTACTCCACTGTCCAACCATTCCTATACTTTGAAGTGAAAGCAAGCTGTCATGACATACTGGAAATCCAAGTACTTGTGACACCTAATAATTCAAAGGTTTTGCAGACTAACTGTACAGCCCATGTCTGTAAAGCTACATTTTAATCTGTAATAAGGACACTACCTTCAGTGGAAATAGTTGAAAAGAAAAGCACAAAATCACACTCCCATGGAACTTGTTATATCATGACATGTTCAGTCTCATGCTGCCTGTGTTTTAATGGTTTTACATATTTTTAAATCTATAAGGCCTATTTTCACCCTGGAAAACATGCAGCAGAAGATTGTAGTCAGTCTGCTTTGGTGTTTTTTATTGCTGGGTGGTTTTTTGTTTGGTTGTATTTTTCTCCAGGAAGTATTTTGATCCTGTAGGGATTTTCCCCTTGGTCTTCTGCAGTAATTTTGAAAACCAATAAAATAAAGTAAAATACATCATTGAAGCTCTTACAAGAGCTGTGTTCTTTCAGCACCAACTGTAAGAGGACACAACCTGCACATGCAGGAGCACCACACTGAGCCTTATGCACAGCCCTGAGACATTCTGAGACCACAGCTGGGGCAGGGTGGAACTAAACCACCTTCAGCTACTGATACGTGGCCTAACAGCTCTGGCCTCCCTTTTCATTCACAAAAATAAATGGGACCTTTTGGAATGTGAAAACAGATAAGGATTATGACAGAGTTAAACCATCCTGACTAGTTTTTTCCCTCAGTTAAAAGGGAGCCCTCAGGAGACAAGCTCAGATGCAGTCATGTGCATAGCAGACACTGAATCAGACAAATCTTCATCTTTGGAAGTGCAGGCTGCTGGAAGGAGCATGCTGGGGGAGAACAGAGTACAGGCAGTGTCTTCACAGGCCATAAAAAGGTGCTACTGGTTTGTTTAACTGCCCAATAAAACTTGCAACAGCAATTAAAAATGCAGAGCTTCCCTTGACAGATATTTTGACATCACCATTACAACATGCCCAAGGTTAAAGCAAATTAATTTAAATAGGTTCAGCATACTCAGAAGGTTTAACCTATAGCTAGCTCTTCAGACAAATAATTTTCTTAAATGGCACTTAGAAGCAGTCAAGGATTAAATTACTTTTTACAGTTGACCCTGATGAGAATAAGAACTGGAGGTCTGGACACAGTTTTCGTGTTATTCTCATGTTCCAGTGCCATGTAGGCCACTCCAAACAAAGATATTGTGGTTTGGATATATTTTACTTCAGTTTGTAAAATGTTACCATGTATATTGAAAGGAAAGCAGACCAAAACATTAAAAAACAAAAAACTTACTTTAATTGTGTGTCATTTACAGCAATATCCAGGTGTGATTCCAGCTGTTAAACAAAAAGGAAAACAAACCTGTTCTTTACAGAGGCCAATATACTATGTTTAGCATTTCAGACCAGTAAAATGTGTCATAGTCACATTTCACCAGATTCAATATTTTAACAGATTTATTCATCCTCCTCTAATCCTTACAGTCACTTCAAAACCTCCATAAAACAGACTATTTTTAAAAAAGAGAAAATAAAAGCCACGGGGACAAAGGTCTAGTAACAATCACATGTTGTAATTTTTATGTTCTGTTTCTTGTATTTTGGCTGCAACAAATGTTCCTGTCTCACTTAAAACTGTCACAAAATCACATGGTTTCTTTGTCTAGTGCACTTGCTAAGCCTGCTTTTTCAATAAGTGAGTAAAAGTTCAGTACAGTGCCATGAATGTCACTTACTGCCTTCTTGGTCAAAAAAAGTGTAATTCCACTAAAGTTACCCTACTGTGGGAAAAATCTGAGTGTGACTGAATATATTCTTCACAAGAAAATAATAAAATAAAACATATTCTTCACAAGAAAAACTCCAGTTTTCCTCTGAAAAAGTTTCAACAATGAAAAAGACAAACAGATCTCTGTACCAGTAGCTGGAAAACATAATTACATCCCACTGAAAGCCATTTATAATAAAGTACTCATAACTTACTATTGAGTTAAAATTTTCCTCAGGATAAAACTGGACACACCTTAAAGTACTCTTTGATTCCTGGAATTAAAAAGGATGTGTTTTGTAAGTAAGAAAGGATATTATCTAGACTGAGAAGTGACTGAATACTCAGCACCATTCTATACACTCAACCTCCTTTGCTAACAGATATGCAGAAGTTAGGGACAAAAGAATTTAAAAACCACATACAACCCCTTACAATAGCACCATGACATGCTTCCTTCCTGTCCCAGATCATTATCTGCCAATCATATATAATTGCGTGGGCTCTCATTTGAGCACAGCAATACACGTCTCACACATTTTAGAAAGTTTAAAAAATGTTTTCCATATCTACCTATATGGCAAAAAGAATTGCATTTTTAGTCAGTTCAAAAAGGGTACCTCAGAAACAAAAACATAAATACATTTCTCCATCACAGTTCACTTCCTGTTATTTCCTAACATTCACTCTTTTCGTGGCTAAGAAGAGTAAAGAAAAATCTTTTTTTTATTTACAGAGAATGCATCTAGTGCAAATAGTCCCTCAGACAAAATAAAAACCCCACAGCCTGGGTGTTTTTGAGAGTTTCAAAGCTTCTTGCCAAGAACCTGTCCTCATTTGGTCACTCAGTAAGTCTGCACACAAAATACTTTCTAGATGTGAATTCTCTAGAAGAGAGGCATTATACTCACAGCAGTTTTGGATAGATTTAGATACTTTTGAATAAAAGACCTTTCTAAAGCAAAAAAAAAAAAATTACCAAGCCCACCTTTTTTATAGAAAGCACTAAGATCACCAGTCTTCTTATAATGTACTAAGCACAACAGCAGCTACAGCAAGTTTGACTTTTGCTTTAGGTTATCTAAGGCAAGAACAAGAAAGACCATCCTAATGAAAACAAACCCCTACTTGCTTCTCCACCCACTTAAAACTTCACTGTCACTAGACAGGCAGGAACAAAACTGCAAGAATGACTTTCAGCTCACCTTTGGAACAATGTAGAAGAGTCTTTGCTCCATCATATCCCACTGTGCCCAAACGAGGTCATCTACAACTTTGGCTCTTGGAAGCTGACCTGACTTTTGAATCACCTACAGGGAAAGAATAAAAACATCAGAAGCCATCAAATAACGTTTTGCAACAATTATGCACAGTCTGAGAGAAAAGCAGTGTGAGAACACACACAAATAGTAAGGATCTTGGAAGGAACAGGCTCTTGTCAGCAGCATGAAGTCCACCTTTGTTGTGTGCAAGGTACTCAGTTCAAAGAGATCAGAAGCACAGTTTTCAGAGTACATCTACTAACAAATCATTTCTTTCAGTCTTCCTTGCTTGCAAGAAATTCACCACTCAAACTGCTCAAAGTGAACAAAGAATAGCAGAGGCACCTCTCCTCAGAGAGGAGGGAAATACCTCAGTCAGTTCAGAATCAGCTACATTAACTACTGAAGGAAGATGTGTCAGCTCCAAGAGAGATTTCTATCTGAAGTCTCAGGCATGCGAGAGAGAGGGCTGGAATAGAGAAAAGGCTACAACTGTGGAAAACTGCTGGGATTGTATACACGCACACTTGCATGATGTAGGGAGAGTTCATGTCAACCAAATCTGTTTGTCAGAAGGACATCAGATCAATCTGTTTTCTGATTATACTTAAGCCTCTACTCCACTACTGTAGTCCAGCAAATATAATGCATCTGCTTGAAGGGTCATGACAAACTGAGAAAACCATGACAGATTGCAAAGGGACAAAAATCAAGTCCTTAACTTTTCCTTCAAAGCCTACATTCACCTCCATAACACAAAACAGTGGATTTCATGACACAATCATTTACACTATTAGACAAGTGCTCATTAACAATAAGTCTTTCAAGAAGAACATCCAAAATTTGATGACAACAAACTCATGTTAAAAACAGAAAAAGAGATATGGGGAAACAGAGATTGAAACATTCACTGTACTTGGACTGTATCTAAGTTTTACATCTTCTGTTCATTTGTTTTCTTAAGTGAATCCTCTACTGGGTTCACACAGACTCACAATAGACAAGGTTAGGAAGGCAACTCTGAAAATATTTCAAATGGTTGCAAATATTTAAAACAGTTTTAAAATTAATAAACACTATGTTTTCTACCAACTTCTAACACACAGAAGCGTTCAGCAACACATAACAAACACAGTAAAATTGAAAAATTTCCTCAAAGATTACAAGGTATAAAGTTTTTCAATCACCTCTGTGGCCACCTGCATAAGTTGCCATAGTAATCAATGCTTTCTTTAATAAACTTTGTGTTGCCCAGGTATAAAAGTAAAAAAAAATTCAAAACTTTCAGCTAAATTAATTAAAGAAACCTCAAACCCAAAGATTTTTGAATCTTACCACTTTATGTTCTTCTTCTGCAACAACATGAATGTCAAATTGTTCAATATCTTTAAAATAAAATTTAAAAAATCATTACAAACAAACATTTTTAAATGCTTTTATACAGCTTATTAAACAAGCTCACCTCTTAGAATTCTGTAAGAACACTTTAGGGCCAGGAAAGTTCAAGTCAGTGCAAGAGGAAATCTGTGATACATGAGCACAGGTGCCTACACAGAGATATGGAGTCTCTTCCTTTCCTGAGCTGAGAGTGGCCTCAGCCATAACATCTCATGGAAACAGTTCCCTGCCCACATCAGCACAGCCCAGGCTTGAAGAGCAGTGACTGGAATGTGCCCAACCAAGCCAAGGAGCACCCATGGAAAGAAAGAGTCTGCAGAGCTGCATGCCCATGCCCAAGACCATCCCTGACTTGTTTCACTTCTTGGTTTCACTTCTTGTCATGAACACCTCTCACAGTCCTTTCCCACACAAAATTCCTGGCCTGAATGAGAAGTGCAACATCCACCCAGCAGATGTTGTGTTTCTGATTTAGCTCTGTCCACCTAAGGCCACCTTCCCGAGGTTGGTGTCTAGCTCAGGGAAGATGGGCCCCTCCAAGGGGATGGAATAAGAGATGTCACTCTATAATAAGAAGGAAAAAAACCCAGCCTTTTCCAAATGTCCATCTTTATCTATTCCCTGCCATTAGATTAGGCTAAACATGCAATGTTAGCTGAATCCAAGAAACTATTGCTCTATTCTTGTCCCACTTCCCATGTTAAATGACATCTTTCAGGAAATTGATTTGCTCTGGATTTATGCAGGCAGCTATAAGGAGTCTATTTTAGCCATTTTAGAAATAAAGATAACTGATGAATGCAAGAGCTAAGCAACTAACTGTAGACAAAGACGGCCATTCTGTTCACATTGAAAAAAATCTGGTAAATGATACAGTTTTTGAAAGACCTTAGGAATACCTAGAATAACTCACACCCTTCTTTTTCCTGTTTTTTTTCCCCAATAAAAGTCTACCAAAAACACAATCTATAACAATCATCTTAAAGTAAAAAATTACAATGTACTTTGAAAATATTAACTCACATTTATCTTCTGAAACTAGCAAGAGACGACTTTCTCTAGAAGCATTTCTGCCTTCAACTGGATAAAGAAACTATACAGAAAATTTCACAAAGGTAAGTAAAAAACCAAAGCAGTTTAGAACATTTATCTAAAATGTTTTGGGGGTTTTTAGCTGGATATTTATGTATTTTTAAATTTAATCAGACACACCAATGATATTTAATTAATAAAAATAGCCATTATTACATGCTAATAGTCACCAGTCACTATAACTGCAAACTTTGGAAGACTGAAGGGAAATAAAAAAGCAGCCATCATGTTGGAGAAATATTCTATACCAAACATTTTATGAAGTTTCATTTTATGACATTTTTTTATTTCGCTGAAGAAACAGGGAACATTATCTCCGTAACAGTTGCAAGATAACATGAGATATTTCTGCACTAAACCATGTTTTCTCTCTATCATAGCAGATTAAAAAGGCTTGTCTGCAGATTAGTTGGATACTTTACCTGTACTCGAACACAGCTATCCACAGCTTTTAGGACTCTCACATTATTAATGGGATGAATTTCGATTAGCAAGGTTAAATACTTGGACACTGCAAAAAGAACATGTTTTAGATAATATTCTTTTATGTAAGTAAGTTTTTTTTCTAAACAGAAATACCTGAGAAAGAAAACAAAAAGGTACAATATCTCAAACAGCAATAAGAAATCCATTTGCAGTACCTGACTGTAAGAGCTGAGTTGCTCTTTCTTCCTCTGTATATTGACAGAAGCTGACTGCTGTGGGAGGAGAAAACACCAACACAACCACAGTGAGTGTGCATATTGGACATTAATCTTATCAAACATGCTGGAAGAATGAGCATCACAATTCTTTTACCAAAAACATATATGCGAAAAGAACACCAGATGCTCTTCTAGATATAGCAGGTAGGTACAAATGCAGGAGGAGAAAGTGAACAAAGGGGCAGTGAGTCTTAGACGTTTTAATGAAACAGCAATATTGTCACAGCTGTGTCCTTATGTTGTTACCTACATTATCTAATGATGGATCCACAGAAAATCATGAACTGCTGTGGGCAACACATAGGTCAAAATTCATTTAAGTAACTCTAAACGCAAATGTATCATCCTACTAAACTAAATCTTCACAAAAAAAAATCTAATGATAAAGCACATATTTACCCAATAAGGTCCTTTCATTGTTGACTGAACAGCTGATTATGTGCAGATTCTTCTCAAACATATAGAGGTGCTACAGAGAAACACAGTAATGTTAATAACTGTGCTTTGTCAAACTCCATAAAGAAAACCATCTAATTACTTAGGAAAACACTGCTGTCCCACAGTTTTTTATTTTTAAGCCATACCTTTTCATGCCCAGAAGAACCACATTTCAAGTTTCAATTGTAACAGTTCTCCTTTTTCTCATGTTTGTCTTTTACTGGTTCTTTTGAGCTCTATGTTGACACTAGAGCAGCATAGTAGACCTTAATATAAATACAAAATTCCACTCATTTCATACTATTATGGGGACACCTTCAAAAACCTAAAATGGCATCACCAAACAGACCAAGAATGCACATATAAAGAAAACTCCAAACATTTACTTCTTGGCACACGTGTGCAATATGAAGAGGAGCAGAAAGGATTTGCTGTTTAAAAGGTTGTTTAGAAATGAAGATTGCAGACATGATGCTTTACTACTCTCAAGCCTTTCAGATGTTCTGCTATGTTGTGCATTTTAATACTACTGAGAATCATTCCAATACCTTCTCCAGTATCTTTTCTGTTTCCAATAAGAATACACTCCTTAAGGACATAACATACTGTGTTGCAAAGCAACAAAATCTGAAACACTACAGCACAGTTGTCACCAGAGAGAAGCCTGGTATTGATCTCACCTCATTTTGCTTCGTTTGAAGATCATACAATCCAATGTGAGTGTTTCTCTGGTTTCCCTATGGATGGAAACAAATTAGTAATATAAATATACACAAATCTAAACACTGGTCTTTTTTTTTTCCTACCTCCCTGTTCTCCCTGCCCCTTGACACACATCCTCACACACTTCCCTGTCCTATATATAAACAGGCAGTTAATTATCTAATTCCAAGAAAGCAAATTCTAATTCCAAGAGAACAAAGGTTTATTTTTTCCTTTTAGAACTAACACATGGGATAAAGCTGAAATGTGGCCAGTCCACAGCCCACAAGCCATTGCATAAACCTAATGCCTCTCTCTCGCTTTGCTTCTAAACTGGTTTTAGTCACAGGCAATAGGGCCAGGAAGAGAGAAGTCTGGACAAGAATCAATAGGGATGCTCTGGCCCCTGGAGGTTTAAGGCTGGAATTCTGAACATCACCAACTTGGTGGGTCAAAAGGGAGCACAGAACCATCGAACATCACCAAAAATCAGCTCCCAGTGATCAGGCTGTAGCCTGGAAAAAGGATTTCACTGCCTTAGGAAGTGATTGTTTGAAGGCTAAGTATTTTATAAGCCCACCATTAGCCTTCTGCCTTTGAAGAGTAACATAATATATATCCTTTCTAACTTATTGATAAATAATATATGATGATTTTGTTTGGGGCACTTACAAATGTTTGGAATGACAAATCAAAAATTTACTACTTCTTAATTTTTTCCATACATTAAATTTTCCAAATATATTGAAAAGAAAATTCTGCTTTTCAGCATATACTGGATAGCAAATCAAACTGATGTGTATTAATGTACTCTGGGTATAGGCACTAAATTGCTAAACTACTGACATTAAATCTAGCCACACAGGCTTCTACTTCCACAGTGAACTTCATTGTTTTTAACAATTGCTTAGGGCGAGAGGGGAGAGATCTGTGGTTATTTACAAATTTGTGGCATCTTGCTTTGTGAAGTTGAAACAAAAGCCTGAGTATTTGCTTCCTAAGGGGTCTGTTTCTGAGTGTGTCATTATTGTTGTGGCAATGACAAAAGTCTTTGACTTCTGATTTAAACGAGGAAAACAAAATGTCTTTATATTAAGACACAGGCTCCAGGCTTCCTAATTTAAGATTAAGCAAGTGCTTTCACAAATAACTTTTTTTTTTTCAAGTGTGTTTGAAATGTTAACACATCTTACTTAGATACTAAAAAAATACACTTCACAAGACTGGTAACAGAACTACATCAATGCCCATGACTATGCATAAACTAGGACACTTGTTTTCATGTGCACTTGCATTACCTTGAAAACAGAATTCACTTCTGTTCAAAATATCTTCCTTTACATTAACTATTAATGGCACAAAATACAGACACGGTCAAAACCACAGTACAACACAATACTCTAAAATAAGCTTGAAAATAAAACTCAGTGTCCACCTTCCCCTGGTTTCACACAGAATACACTTGACTGTCACTCACTTAAAAGACAAAGGTTGTTTTTCATTTGTATCCATTAGGAAACAAGCCAGGCCAGCTCAGTCTAGTTTACATCCTCCACACCATACACCTCCTCCCAAAGAACGGGCTACAAGTGGCCAGTTCCCTAAGCTCCACCAACTGCTTTGGCCAGATCCCTACAGACTACAGTGGGAGCTTAAACACCCAGCATGCAGGCAGACACCTACATTGAGACATGTGAACCTTGAGCTACAGTCATCCCTTGTGCCAGCTGCAGGAGCCTGAAGAGCACACAAGGCAGTTAGACTGTCAGAGGCCCGAAAGAGCTTAGTGTGAGATTCCACAGGTGCTAGAAAGCAGCACCACCACACACACAGAGTACCAGATCTCCTGCTGAGCTACAAGGTTATTGGTATTAAGTCTTCTAGAGTCTTAAGCAATGAAAAAAAACCAAAATTTGACGCACTCTTTAGAATTGTTTTTATGGTTATTGCTGTCTTGTACAGACTCCCCTCCCTATGCTTGTACTAAAGGAAACATCCACCCACAGTGAAAGCATATTAAAGTTAAAGCCTTGATGAAGGCCTCACCTCTTCCCTTAACCCTAGGGAAGCTGGAGAGTTTTAGCATTGTTGAGCCAGAGAGCAATGAAAGGCACCCCTACCCTACTGGAGTTCGTATCTCATATTTGTACTCAAGAACCAAGATCCTCCAGGATCCAGCTGGATCTACAGACTTCTCTGAGTTGCACAGTCAAGAAGCACAGCTCGTCTCATCAAAGGAACAATGAGAAGAAGACAAAGTCTCACTTTCTAAACCCATTAGAAAACCCACTTGTAAGTAAAAATAAAACATATACCATGGAGAGCAGAATCCTATGTTAAGAAGCCAGTTCTAGATACTTCAAGACATCAAATAAACAGGGGTAACTTCAGACTACTTGCAATAAAGTGTTATAGATGAAACTCAAAGACAGAGATATGCAGAAACAGTGCTAGATAAATGGTATTTTAAGACATTTTAGTAGGAGAAAACATTTAACTAAAGCACTGCACATGAATTTAATAGCTAGGCTTCACTAAGAAATTGAGTGTGAAATTAAGTGTTTAGGAAATGTTTTAAAGAAATTGCATTTCATTCATGGGGAGATTCTGGGCCAGCAAAAAATCAAGGACAAAAACCCTATGGACTTAATCAGGTGAGTACTTTACTCTCCATTTCATCATTCCAAAACTTTGACTGAAGTGGAGATGGATATTTTCCCACTGCCCAACCCCCCCAAAATGTAATCAGCTGTATTTCCATGTTCTAACACTTACAGCAAAAAAAAAAATAAAATAAACTACAAGAACTCAAATAGATTCACACAGAGTATTTTTCTCAACTATATTTTTATTAAATTCCAAGGTGGACTTACCTTCCAGGTATAAATAATTTTTCCATTTCTTTCAACATTTACAACATAGAGTGCAGATGAATTCTCAGAAGTGTCTGAAATAAGAAGTACAAATAGGCACAGGATTTTCATTTTAGATGGTTCATCCTATAATTTATGCACACTTTAAGCAAATATGTGAAATACATTTTTACTTGTAAATACTTATTTGTATATGCCAAAATTACTCCTTTCTGGAAAAAGAGGGACTACTTCTTACACCATAATTTAAATCTGATAAACTCCAACTCAGATAGTTAAGGGACTTCAAAACAAGCAAGAAAAAAATTATTTTTGTAAACACCTACTTCTTCATTATAATTATGATTCTAATTACCACTACCTTTTGTTATGAAAACGGAATGTGCTTTTTCAAAGAATAAAAAACCAAATCCAAACCAAAATTACCCCCTTGCATTCATTCACTATACACAACATAGGGTTCAGACAGTTAAGCCATACTCCAGTCCCCTGGCCACTACAGGAAGAGAGAACTAGCCTGAGGAAAATATCATTTTTTCACACCTGCACCTTCAGCATCTCAAAGGAAAGCCAGAAAATAAACTACATCTTTAGACATTAGTTCTATAACACCAACACTACCTCTCCTGTGTCGTTCTTAGCTCCTCCTCCTCGAAAAAGAAATAAATAAAGAAAAAAACCTACCAAAATCCAAAGATCTACAAGGTCAAATACCATATAGAGTGATATACAACCTACCTACAAGTACAAGGAACTAAACAAAGCAGGACACAGAATTATTTGGGATGCGAATGATTTCTGTTAAAATAGAAACAAATAAGCAGGAAGCTAAGATGGACACAGAAAGAGATGAGCATATCTGGACAAAGCAGTACAAATCAAAAAGAAAACCACCAGAAAAAAAGATAAAATATTGTACTCAATGTGAGAAAAATGCATGCTTTCCTGATGCTGCTTTTATGTTTTCTCATCACCACAGCCATCGAAAATGTGTTTATCTGCAATGGAATTTTTACTAGAAGTGGAAGTTTTGCCCTTAGTAAGTTTGAAGCTGTATGATTGGTCTCAATTTTATAATAAAGGTGGCCTGCAGCTCAGTAAGCATCAACATGAACTCTCCCCAACCTTCTGCAAGCATTTAGTAAAGTCTGCCACTATTTACTTGGCAGTTATCACCTAGTGTTGATAGAAGGAAGACACTTAGTGAAACTTAGTTGAACAAGCCTGGTACTATAAACCAGCTTGTACAGCTTGCAGTGATAAGAAAAAAAAAACTGTTTTCAAGTATTATCAGAAGAAGGTAAATTTTCCATTTTGTTGTGGGAGGACAAGGAAAACCCTTCCTGTACATTGAGCAACACATCACTTTCTATTGGTTTCAGATCACTCGAAGTACACTATAATACCACTATATTAGGGCTAGATGGTGACAGCTGGGAGAGTCTAATATACTCCCCCTTTTTTTTTTTTATCTGAAGCTTCCTGGAACTTAACAATCACCTCAAACTTTCAAGATGAGTACTACGGTCTCCACATTTTCTCATGCAATATTTCCTCAGCACAGAATTTTGGTAGAGAAGAAGGTCCATGTCAATGAATTTACCTATCACTGTACAGAGACATCTTAAAGGTGCTGAAAAAGTTCGGTGTCAGAAAAGAGTTTCTTTTCTCTAGAGAACAGTCAGTGGGAATACGGAGGCAAAGAAGTGGCAATGGTCTCTGCCCCTGGAAACTCCTGCAGTAAAATCCTGCACATAGAATTACAACTTCTTCCTAATGCCCACAGCTGAGACCAGCAGATGAAGGGCTGCAAATGAGCCAAGCCAGCCTGCCTGCCCAGCACACAGCTTTTACCAACATAATCAGGAGAATGCAGAGTTTGATTTCCTGTAGACCATTATATGCAGCTCATACCAAATTAAGTGGAATAAAGAGAACAAGGCTGGTTCACTTTGCCTGCCGCTCCCTTCCTATCATCACAGCTACTCCCAGCTCTCACGCAATCAGCAGTTCTCACATGCTATCAAGTGCTTTCAAGTCCTTAGGAAAGAAAATAATAAATATGAATAAGTAACATCTGAAAATACTGACAGAAAGTACCATGACTCCTAAAAATTACTTGCTTTCTGTGATTAGACATTTCTTTGATGTTTAAATTCATCTTTTCAACCCCCTACATCCCACCTTCACATTCCTAATATGACAGCACTGCATGAGGAGGAGGAAGTCACTGTACACAGTTTCAATGCAATACAGCAGTGCTGGTATCTGATCAGATACACCCTCCAAACTAGAGTCTTAGGCTTCTGTTACCAGGGACATTACTGAATGAAGACTCCATAATATTTTAAAAGACTCAACACAATTTTCTCCTTTCCAAACACAAGTCAGTGCCATTTTGAGACTCTGTTGACATATAGATGGACTTATCTTTGAATTCATCACTGATGAACTGATAAATTCATTAATTAATCAATGATGCATGGAGAATTTCAGAATTTTACCTCAGATCCCTTCAGTATACCTTTCAATAATTGTTCACTAAATGCAGAAAATGTGAAGTATTTTTAACAGATTTTTTAAATGATGGCTTGCTAAATAATTCCCTTATTCTCCAAGCTGATACTTTCTGGTTTGTCACCAAACAGCCCCTCAATGCGGGAAGCAAGTTAAGTATTTTATGTAAAGTAAAAGCAACTGAAGGCGTTTCAAGTTCATCACACCTGCATATCGATGGTATTTCTACTGAAGCAATAACTTTTACCGCATTATAATTTTATTAGAATAAGGTTTTCATCAGTTTCTGAAAAGCAGAACTGAGCCAGCTGCTCTGCAGAAGAATAACAACCAAAAAGCCACAGTGCCAAGAGTACGGGAGGTCACTTTTTCCAACCACTACCCCGAGCGCTCGCTCTGCAGGCGATCGCACGGCGCGATGACAGCTGACGCTGCATCTAATTTTAAACTAGCACTCGTTTACCAGGCACACCAAAGCGTTCAGGCTGTGAGGCTTTTCCTCTCAGAAAGGGGAGCAGCGTGAGAGGGAGAAATGCTAATTTTATTTTTTTTTTTCCTTTGGCGGGGGGGGGGGGGGAAGGGGGGGGGGGGAAAAAAAAAGAAAAACCCCCAAC
>JAYDZK010000056.1:11606987-11640098 GCA_034509185.1 Euphonia xanthogaster | reverse complement strand
TTGTCGGGGGGGGGGTGCAGGGAGGAGGGGAGAAGAAAAAGAGAAAGCCCCAAACGTGTGAAGAAGCAGGAAGAACGAAACAAGCTGTGGAGTGTAGCAGATGTGTAGAAAGAAGTGCTTTCGGCATGTCAGAAATTCCTTGAGGACAGCAAACTTGCCCATCTCAAGTCCCCCCGGCACCCGAGGGGGGCCCAGGGGCCGCTCCCCCGCTGCCATCCCCGGCCCCCGCGGCCGGAGCTCCCGCTGCGGGCCTGCCCGGGGGTCTCTCGGGGACCCGCACCCGGGGGCCTCGCCGCAGTCCGGCTCCTCCGCGGGCGGGAGGGCAGGGGGGGCGCCGGAGAGAGGGAGGGGCGGCCGACCGGAGGGATGGGGCTCTCCTCGGCCTCCCGGAGCGTTACCTAGAGCCGCGGCGCAGCCCCGCTCCGCCAGCCAGGGCAGCACGTCCCTCCGCAGCTCGAACTCGGGCACCAGGCGCAGCAGCATAGCCCCGGCTCGGCGGCCCTCAGCCCGCTCCCTGCGTGTGGGGCGGCCCTCAGGGGTTCCGGCGGCTCCCGGCCCGCTCCCGGCGCCGCCGGCCCTTCCGCTTCCTAGCGCCTCCGAGCCCCCCGCGGCCGGCCGCCTCCGTGCTGCTGGCCCGCCGGACTCAAAGGCTTTCGTTTTCCCCATGGAGCGGGCGCACAGGCTCCTCCTCAGGCCGGCTGGAAGAATCGCAGAATCACAAAATATTCTGAGTTGGAAGGGACTCACAAACATCATCAAAGTCCAGCTCCTGGCCCTGAGCAGGTCAGCCTCAAGAATCACACCATGTGCCTGAGAGCATTGTCCAAACGCTTCTTGGTGCTGTGACCACTTCCCTGGAGAGCCTGTTCTAGTGTCCCTCCATCCTCTGGGTGAAGAGCCTTTTTCTAAAATCCAACGTACACTTCCCTTGGCACAGCTCCAGGCCATTCCCTCCTGTCACTGGTCACCAGAGAGAAGAAGGGGCAATCCTTTAGGAAGCTTCACCACGGAGTGACTCCAGGTGCCTCAGACAGCAGCCCGTCAGTGAGGCCTGGAGTTGTTTCAGTCCCTTGGTGTTCACAAGCCAGGAGGCCCTGTGACGAGTTGCCCTGCTTGTGATCCCCGAGGAAGCATCAGGTGTTTTCCAGAACTTCAAGTAGCGTCGCTGTTTTCTGAGACTGTTCACTCTGAAATTGCTTGTTGAATAGATGGAGACTCTGTCTGTAAACTGCTGGCAAAGCTTGGAATGTCCTCTCAGACTAGGCCTGGCCTGTCTGTGCTTTTCATGTGCAAAGGAGGTAAAACTTCATGTAATCTTAGGGGGGGGTTGTGTTTTGTTTGCTTGGGGTTATTTTAGCTGTTGAAAATATTTGTAGCACTGATAAGGTGCTACTCCTTATCTATAGCCTGCCTAATTACCATTTCCCTTCTGAAATGTGCTGACTGATGTCAGCCAGCTAAAGGTGGCATAAAAGTGGAGAGGGGCTGTTGAGAACACACATCAAGCTCAACATACCCAAATACAAAACATCTTGAGCCTGTTCTAAGAACTAATCCCTGTACCAAGTTATTCCCCATCACTACTGAGATCTGGAGTTATAAAAAGGCCAGATCAGAATCAAGTATGTCTGCAAAGTGTGGATGAAAGGCAGGTTGATAATCAAAATGCAAAGCAAACATGCTCTTCTTGTCAATCTCCATATTGCCAACTTTTACAATTTTACCACAAGTTTTGTATTCAACATTTTCCTTAAAGCTCCTTAGATCAAGTGGTTGTGCAAGAATTTCAGCTTATATTTTCACTGTTGTGAAAAAAAGCTTGAAAATGTGATTGGAGTATTTATTTCAGACACGAAAGTAGAAAACAGACAAGAGGTCCCGAATGGATGCATTTTTTGAGATAAAAGATGGGGCTACTTCATGGATATGAGAATGACACAACAGGAGAGGCAAGCAAAAGAGGGAAGCAAAGCCAACAAAATGACTGATTCTGTAAGTATGTGCAAAAGGGGAGATTTTCACATGGAGAAAGTCTCCTGTACCCAGATCTAGAGTTCATGTTTGTTATGTCAAACTGTGTTCCTTGAGCCATCAGTCTAGCTATGCACATCAGAGGCCATATCTACAGGCCCAGAGCTCCAGAGTTGACTTCCTAGAAGGACAACACATTCCTCAGAAACCAAAAAGCTGACTCATTCAGAGTTCTTCAAGTAATAACTCAGAATAAAGTATCAGGCCACTTTAAACCTGATACATGAAATTAAACAGTTGATAAAAAAGCTGTAAGCATCTAAAAAAACCCTTCAGCAGTCTTTGAATTAAGACAGAGCCTGATATATTTTTGATAACATCTCCCGACTTTGCTAGATGGAGAAAGAAGCTCTTGGTTTAAAGAAACCACCCATTTTCTTATCTCTGTCAGATGAAATTAATGTTGTAACCCATTTGTCACTTTTGCTTGCATCATGAAACTAAATTGTGAATTTGGCTTTCAATTTTTACTCATTTTGCTTTTCTGATTATCTGGCTCACTTAATTTTGGTTTTTAGTTCCAGTCTGAAGCTGTGCAAGCACAGGAGCTGATCCCAATGGAGCAACTTCCAGGAGTGGGATGTGAAACTAAAACTCCTATAAAAAAAAGAGACAATTTTCTTTTTAATTCAGAAATCTGTGTCTGCCTTAGTAACAGGAGGATCTCCCTTGAATTTTTATCTGGATTGAGTCTTGACCACAGGGAAATCATTAGAGAGCAGTAATGGCCCTACTGGTTGTATTGTAACCATCATCAGCATCATTTTACTAATAACAATTTTTGTGCTAACTTCCTGTGCCACTATAATCCCTTTTCACACAGTTCATATGGTGAGAATTACAAAATTATGCCATGACACAAGTGTGGGCCTCATGAAGCATTGCTCCTGACATGGCAGTGATGGGTGTTAAACACCTTTCAGCTCTCAACAGAACAAAGCTTTGTTCATGGACAAAAACACAGATCCATGAACCATCGATGTGTTCCACTTTGGGAACTTGTACATAGAACTTCTTATGAAGAATGAATATCTGAAATAATTATTTGAGCACATGACAGCCTGGCAAACAGTTCATGACTTTTTTGGGAAGTACTGCTTACTGAGGGCAAGCTCTTTTCCCACTGTTCCAGTAATAGAGGGTTTATTGTCATCATGTCTAGACAGTTGTTTCCTTGAATGTTTTCATCCAGTCAAACACAAAAAATATACATAAATTTTCTTCCTGAAGTTGGTGCTTAATATGTTTACTAAATCCTCTTGGCAACACAAATAAGATGCAAATTGAATCAATATTTTAGTAGTAAAGTGTGCGATTCAGAGTTAGTAGAATAAAATACCTTTATTTCAGTGTGTGAGATTACCTTTTTTAGTCTCTTTAATCACTGAATATCAACATGGGTCGGAGTTATTTCACTGAAATCAGTCAGCATCTGTTATGGAAGCCAGTGCTTCATGGAGGTGCTTTTGTATGCTTTGTTTAATAATTCATTATAGGAAATAGTCTTTCAACTGCTAATGAAAAAAAAAAATAATCTCGCTATTCATGCTCATGTTGAACGGCACCTTCTTTTATATGGCTTCACTGAAGTCAGTACCGTGCTCAAGCCAGGAACATGAGTGAACGAGGCTCCTGAAACAGTTAAGATATTCCTCAAAGTGAGGGAGGGGAAGAGAATGAGACTTAGGGAAGTGTCTGACTGTCATCTAAGTGGCATTTTTGTTTCCGCTGCTTCTCCCTCCATGGCCCAGGCTCTGAGGCTCCTTTGTTCTTTCCAGAGACTAACCCCTGCTAGTGCTGATGAAAGCCCTGTGAGCACACACTGTCTCAACAGCTGTTGGAGGAGCTCTTGGCTCTATGTTTATTCTTCAGCTCCAGCCTGATTGGGATTCATCAGCAGGATTTAGAAAATTGGTGTTTTTGTGATGTTTCAGTTTTGACTTCATTTTGAATTGCGAGAGGACAGTGTCAATACTTTGCAACAGAGTTGCAGTTCTCTTGGGAATTGGTATAATAATGCATATATAAGCAGATCAGTTCCAATTTCTTACAATTTTTAGATGTCTTTCCGTTATTATTTTTACTGTAAAATGAAGGGAATATTTAGCAGAAATGCATTCCTTCAAAATGTAAGGTTGCTGCGCTGTAGAATGGAGACTATAGACAGGAACAGCACAGAATGAAAACATCAGTCTGACTTTTGTCTCACTGAGCTTCAGGCACTTTGAAAATAGGGTTCTAGTGTGAGGATTTTGTCTAGGGTCCTTCTAGTTAATGAGGAAATATAAGAACTCTAGAGAGTAACTTATACCACCTGGTTTTAGCAGTTAATTTAAGGTGCATTTTACCCAATTGTGAATGCTGGTTCTCCTGTCCCCTCACTTCTGCTCTCCTGCCTATTGAGAATGTGCAGCTGAAGGCCTGGAGGAAAGTGGCACTGTCCCTTCCCATGTCTGCCTCCAATTAGATCATATCCAATGTAATATGGAAGGGGGCCCTGAGGGTGCAGTTTGATGGGCAGCTGATCTAACAGCTCATGACTGTTGAAAGGATGGACCCAGACTTTAGTCCCTTCTTGTTTTCTTCTCCCTTCCTCATCCCCAGGTCACTCAGCCTCTTTCTTCGTTTGCCAGCTCTCCTGTCCGTCTAACACCTCTGTGATCTGGCTAACACACCAAAATCTATTTACTTTTTTTTAATGGTTTAATTTTCTACTCTGAAGGTGTCTCCAGTCACAGAAGGCCTTTACAAGTCCACAGCCATTGCAAAGGGAAGCAGTGGTTGTGTGGCCCTGGCAGCAGGAAGGGGAATGGAATAGATCTCCCTGTACTGGTGGCAGTGAAGTGTTAGACTCACATGGCTCATTCAGACCTTTTGCAAAATGACTTCCTCTGACATTCAACTTGAAAGAAGCAGTCATTTCTGCCCAGCATTGCTCTGGTCCATTGCCCAGCCACTGCTGGCATAGTTTCCAGACCAGAGAACTGATCCAACTGAAAAGTAACCTTGAGGGAAGAAAGAAGGAGGTGGAAGAGGATGGTTTCAGTAATGCCAGCTGTCTATCAAGGTTACTGAACCTTTATGTCAACAAAAATGAAGTTGCTCTACAGAACTGGAATAAACCACTCATTCTGGACAAAAGACCTTCGGGATACTGCTTTTCCTGATGCTGGTGCTCACTTAGGTCAGTGTAAGTTTCTGCCAAGCTGCAGCCTTAGGATGTGGTTAATGGTACTAGAGACACCTGCTTCCCTTGACTTACTGTAAAAGGAGTCTAGGTATGAGCTTCTAGCAGATTAAAGTCAGGTGAGTAAAACCTACCTTTAGCCTGTTTGGCCTGCTTTTCTGTTTCCATCAGGATCAATAGAAACCACGGCTTTTTAATACCTTATTTGTATACTCTAACAACTATTTCTTTGATACTGTGCAACACTTTTAATATACTCAAATTATTCTCTGAAAATCTGAATACATTTCACTGGTACATCCTAAAGATATCTTTTATTTATTATATGTTGGTTCCAAACAAATGTCACATTAATAAGCAGAGAGGCTTGGGTAGGTGTACGTCATCAGTCACGCAGTGGTTTCTTCTTCCAAAATACTTCCAGAATTAGGTCTGACCTCTTTTAACAATGAGCTATTTATAGGATTCATAAGGGCCTTATCCTCCAACCCTGACTCAGCCAAAACTCACCACTGACCTTGACCTCCTGTAGTCTATTCTTGTAGCCTTCTTCATGTGAGGAGCTTTTATTTGCTGACCTGACTTGGGGAGTGTATTCTCACGAGTATGATTTTGCAGGCTTGGTTCCCAGCTCAGTGGGACATGGTAAAATGCCACAGAATTAATTCCTGATATGCATGTATTATTTTTACAATGTCATAAGTACAAAAATAAGGAGGAAATTGTTAAGTTCTGCATTCAGTACTGCAACAATAAACTGAGTGTTATTACATTAGGTGCATACAGCTACAAATGAAAGCATTGGATTCACATTTTGGAAGACAGTACATGTATTTTTAGAAGAAAGCAGTCACTAGATTTCTCAGTCATAAGAATTATTACTAAAAATACTTGATTTTTTCATCAGGAAGATACAACTGTTTTTAAGTAGAATATTATTGCAGTGTTAGGTGATTACATGATGACACTAGCACAGTATGACAGTGGCAATCTATTTTCTGTATTTTTTGTGTCTTTTTCTGAAACCCCTTCTGACTAGTGTGGTTTTTTTGGGTTTTTTTATAGCTCAGTCTGCCCTTGGTTCTAACCAAAAGGCACCTTTTACTTTCCTCTTCCTCTTTCTTCCATTTTGGGCCATTGACTCCTCATTCCACTATAAGTGACAGTCCAAAACTGAGGAATTCTGCAGCTGGGCTTGATTCCACCTCTTCTCACAGCACAATTGATTTTTGTTATCACAGCAGGAGTACAGAAACCAAAAATTTACTTAAAATTGCATATGGATGCATTGTTGTACCTTCAGAAATGGTCAGTTCCAAATGCTTCTGAGAAAGGTGCAAGTAGCCCTGTGGTTGTCAAATAATGACACTGTGCACCTGTCTTCAATGTTAGGTTTCATTCTGATCTCTGATAGTCAGAGACTGATTTATCCTCAAAGTATAGCATTTAATATTCCAGGGTATTCAGATTAATTAGAACTGTACATATTCTCAAAATCCATAGAAATGTTTAATTCCTTTTTAAGTTTTAGGCTCAGTGACCTTTTTTATCACAGTCTAATTACAGGGTACATGAGAAGTAAGAGAAAAGTAAGAGAATTATTTAAGAAACTTCCATCATTTAATTGCTTTGCATTAATTTCAAACTCCTGCACCATCTTTCTTATGGCACATTTAGTCTTCTGTGCTCTTTCCTAAGTCAATCATAATTAACCTTTTAATTTTTTTTTTCAGAGAAGCTGCTTTTCATGCTCTAGATCATGCTTGTAGCTTTTCATGAGCATCTTCTTAGGAGGGCCTTTGAAAAACCTTCTTTAAAACCCAGAAGTAATGTATATGCACTTGTTTTCCCATTTTGTTAGGACATTCAGGAGTGTGGTTCTCCTTTGCATGGGCAGAGGTGTTTGGCTTATCATGATCATGGTTAGGCCTTTCATAAATCTATCATTAGAGACTGTTAACCACTTGACCTAGTGATAAAGATCCTTATTTTATAATGCCTACAAATCTTTTTTAGCTATATTTTTGTGGATATATACACATGTTACTGACTTAAAGTACTCTTAGATAGTTAGATGATTTTAATGAGAAGGTTTGTATGTTAGCCCATGAACTTTCTCATTCTTACAGTGTTGGATGTACCCTGCCTGTGTTTTATTTTAAATATATCAGTTTATAACATCTGTGTTATTTCCTCTGTAATCCTTCTGCTGTTTTTGTATTTTTATTAAAAGAAAAATATATTATAATCAATGTTATCTGTTGGGGGGAAGAAAAGCTAAACAGGGGTGATTATTTGTTTTGTGCAAAACTTCAGGCTAACTAAGCCAATCAGATCAAAGGTCCATCTAAATAACATCTTGTACTGACAGTAGCCAATAATAGATGCTGAGAGAAAGCATATATAAAAACATAAAAGTTTTTTTTTCCTTCTCTTGCAAGTCTTCCAGATTATAAAATTAAGGAATCAAGACAATCTGGGATATACTAATTCTTTTTTTTTCATCCAAAAAAATCGTATGATAGTTCATTTAATGATTTAATAAATGGAAAAGAGTACATCTGCCTATTTAATTCTCCTACCTGATAATTTCATGTGGTATGCTGTAGTTTTTAATTTAAGAAAAAAGTGCATTATCATTCTCCACTCAGGATTTTATATACATTTATCACATTTTCCTTATTCCAAGGTGAGGAGTGTATTTAATATGCTTTAATGTAAAATATATGCCTTACTTCTCACAATCCTTATTAAACATCTTTGTGTTTTTCTGAGACTCGTGTTTGAATAGGCATACAGAGGCTTTATTCTTTGTAATTGTTGTTTTTATTTTCTTGGGAGTGCCATTGATCCATAATTTGCATCTTTAATATAGTAATAAAGTTCCCTTTAATTTTTCTTACGTCAATGACTATTTGCTTGTCAAATTCTCACCTAGACCTTCTAATTTCCATTTTATACTTTATTTTCCATAAGTATCTTTTGAAGGCATGTAAATGAGTGGTTTGCTTTTCACAGGCACAAAAGCCATCTAATTTTAATTATCAGTTGTAGCTCAAGCATTGCTTTTAGCTTTGGCCCTAGGGCGGGAAGCAGCTGTCCGGGACACCAGACTGGTGGGGACAGTTAAATTGCTGCAGAAACAGTCTGTACTTGGCAACATCCTCCAGAAGACTCAGGAGATCAAGATGAACCCATGAGGTTCAACAAGGCCAAGAGCAAGGTCCTCCACCTGGATTGGGACAATCCCCAGTATCAATACAGGCTGGATGCAGGGATTGAGAACAGCCCTGATGAGAAGGACTTGGGGATGCTGTGGATGAGCGCTGGACATGACCTGGCAGTGTGCACTCTCTGCCCAGAAAGCCAGTTGTGTCCTGGGCTGCATCCAAAGCAGTGTGGCACCAGGGAGAGGAAGGGGATTCTGCCCCTCCTTCTTTGTTAATGTGAGACCCCACCTGGAGTTCTGCATCCAGGTCTGGCATCTTCTGCATGGGAAAGAAACAGACCTGTTTCTGACAGAGCAGTATCAGAAGAGGGTCACAAAAATGATCAGAGGGCTGGAGCACCTCTGTTATTGAGGACAGGCTGAGAGAGTTGGATTTGCCTGGTCTGGTGAAGAGAGGACTACAGGGAGATGTTATTGTGGCTTTTTTTCACTTAAAAGATAAGGCTTGCAAGTCTTATATGAAAGATGGAGAATGACTTTTTACTGAAGTCTGTGGTGATAGGAGAAAGGCCAGTGGTTTTAAACTGTAAGGGAGTAGATTAGATTGCTTAAAGGAAGAAATGTTTTATGATGAGGGATGGGTCAGGAACAGGTTGTCCAGGTGAAGTTGTGGATACCCCATCCCTGCAGATGTTCAGGTTTGGATGGGACTTTGTGCAACCTCCCTGCCCATGGCAGAAAAGATGTCCCTGACTGTGGCAGAGGGTTGGACTAGATGATCTGTAAGGTCCCTACACTTACTGTAAACACTGGGTGACCCTTGCCCATTGACCTCTAGCATCTCCAGCAGCTTTGTGAAACACCACATCAGGTATAGAGGTTTTGTTGATTTTTCTCCAGCATATCAATCTAAATACAGTGTTTACTTTTTTGTATAGTTTCCACCTGTATATTCATATGTACTTTCTTCTCATATGCCCTTTCTGTTTTAGAACAGCATCTGTAAGGAAAACATCTTTTTATTTTTTGTACTCTATGCACAACAAGCCAAAGGAAATTTATTAAAAAATTAGTACAATACCTTTGCACAGCTTCAAGGGCAGGTTTAACTGTAGAGAGAAGCTTGAAGGCCTTTTGGAAGTAATTCAAAGCCCACTGAGTCTTTTTGCAGCTCCAAAGATTTCCAGTGCATTTAGATGACTTGGTCACTGTGTGTTTGATGCAAAGAAAAATCTGCTGTAGAAAAGGCTTCTGACTGGTTATAAAGTTCCCAATGAGGCTGGTGCTGCTCTGTAGACCTCCAAGACTTCCTACTGCCTTCAGTGAGCACAGAATAAAGCTACACCATCCCACTGCTGCTTAGGGAAGCAAAGCCCATTTCAAGAAGAAGGATTTTTTCCATGGAGAAGAATCCTATGCCATGTTTTGGGATAACAAAATCTCAAAGTTTTTCCTCAGGAAAGCTTTCATTTGAAGCAACAGCTTAAAGCAATTCTGCACTAGATAGTGTCTAATTATTAAAAATGATGCGTCAAGGCAAGGAAAGAAAAAGCTGGTCTGGCATTTTATTAAACTTTTTTTCATTTGTAAACTATGCAAATGAGCAGTGACAAAAATATCAGTACTGACATTTTATCTACCCTTCCCCTCTTTCTTACATATTTTACATTTTCCACATAACTCCTTATCAGCTCATTTTTAAAAAAAAATGCACCTTATGTCTACTTTCCCAATGTTTTGATGCAAAACTTCCATGCATGCACCAAAATTTGCACATTGAAAACCAATTTACAATGCAAAATTTCATGTTAATTTTTCATATGCAATTCAAATTTCCAGAACAATGGCACATACATTAAAAAATACTGCATTTTGAAAATATAATCTTAGGTAGGCGATAGATTGCTATTGCACCTACAAAAGAATATCATAAAACAGTAAAACATGTCTCACAAGTCACAGCAAAAACACATTAGCACTCTAAGCAGTAGTTTGTTTGCATTAAAATTAGCTCTGAGAAGGTTTACTGGGAAACCAAGTGCTTATACTTTCCATTAAGTACTGAGAGCAAGATGTAGAGCTGCTTCCATTTTTGTGTGGCTTCTGTACTTCTAAGCCACATGGAAATACCCATTTACTTTGAATTTTCTGTAAATTTCCAAATGAATTTCAACTGAAGACTTAGGGTTGCATGTAACCAATAAATAAGACTGTGTTGGCTGCATGTCTTTAGGGAAGCAGTCATTAGTTCACACTCAGGAATATGGTGTATCTCACCAGGGATGTTTGGAGCTACATAAAGGCTAAAGGAAAGCAGAATTTCCAAGACTGTACTTCACACTTGGCCCAGTCACTTCTCATTTAATACCAGAGGATGATTCATACAATGATCAAGCGTAGAATCTGGCCAGCATTTAACTAGCTGGATGAATAGGAAGTGCTATAAAGGTGTTATTGTCATCTAAAAATGACCTAAAGAAAAGTAAAAATATTCACACTTTGGAGTCCTCTGGTATCTCTGCAATTTAGATAAGATAGTGCAGCATCAGTTCTGCAGCCCAGATGTCACATTAGAGATTTTTCGGTAACCACAAGCTAAGAAAAATCCCTTTTTGTTAATGATTCCTGAAATTTTTGACAGTTGGTAGCCCAGATCCTGAACTTGTTGGTAGGCCCCACAAATGCTTCTTAAAATGCCACAGATCCACTGTACAGTCCATTTATGTGATAATCCTCTTTCAAAGCATGAGGGGGGGACAGAAGAAAAGGGACCTGCTTAAATGTACTTGTTACTTCTTGGGGTTAATTTTGATTTGCTGAGTTGCTCTTGACCTTTTACTATCCCAGACTTTTTACTACCCCCATTTGCCATATTTGCACTAAGATCCCTCTACACAGCCATGAGTAAGAGCAGGATGACCACAGCCACTTTGTAGAACCACAGTCAATAACTTAAACTGTGATCAAATGCTGGTTACTGGGGCAAATGCTTTTTTTAATTTTCAGCTAGGGAAACTAATATTTATCATTTATAAAGCATTCCACATATCTGAAATACTGAAAACATTTTAAATTGATTAATCCTGTCTCTCATACACATTGAGGTCAAACTTGCTTTTATGGGCAGCAGTATTACTCAGGATTAACTCAGCAGAATTCAGCTTCTTCAGCATTACATGATAATATAATTTGGTTTTTAATAATTACAAATATTTTAAAGAGGCTAAAACATTGAATGAAATGTTGTTGTGATCTGCAAAGCCGTTGCTGTGGTCTACAGGATCCCACAGTTTTAGGCAATGGCAGGATCTGCTCATTTTGACGTTATGTTTGTGTAAGGGATAAAATTTATGCCTGAGACAAATTCACTGAACACAGGTTTTTCCCAACACCACAGGCCCTTGCCACATCTGCACTACAAGTGCAAAAATTCAGAGCAGGGCAGGAGGTTACTGAACCTCCACCTGGCTGCACCAGTGCAAATACAGGCCAAAGGGAGGGTTTCCATTACTGCTGAGGAAGAGTGGCAGGCTGGCACACAGAAAGGACAGTGAGCACACACCACTAACTAGGTCCAGTACAGCAAATCCTCACCCTTCCAGTATTAATGCACTTTATCATATTGGATATATATTTAAATAACTATAGGTTAAAAAAAATGAGACAGTCTCTCCTTAAACAAAGAGCAGATCATTAATTCCTACTCATGGCCACAAGAGGAAAACCAAGAAATAACTAGGTCATTTTATAGCTTGGGAGATTTAGCATAGACATTAGGAATATGCTTTCCAACCTAAAGGATTGTTAAATACCAAAATAGGTTAGCTTGGAAGGCCGTGAACTAGAAAGGCTTTAGGAAATGGGAAGTTTTAAGATCACTTAGGCATCCTTGCATTGGGGATGGTCCAGGACACAGCTGATCAGCTCAGTGTAGGGGATGAAGCACCAATCTCCTGAATTCCCAGACAGCTTCTCAGTGCCATGATTCCATAGGGGTACAGCTGCCCTTAGCCTGGTACAATACAAACAATCCCGAAGGCAAATGACAAACCTGAAACAATCGTACAACTGACTAAATGAAAGAGAAAGGAAATTTGCCCACAAATTTCTTACTACTCTTTATCTCAAATTTATGTATTATATTGGGTCAGACAAGAAAACAAACACCATATTCTGATGCAATCCAGTCCTGTCTGTTTTGCCTACACCACTGTTTCTTTTTCCCTATCTTGATTACAGATCAGAGTAGTCCAGGCTTAAAATTGTAGTTGTCAGAACAAGAGGTCACTTGAGTCATTGCAATTTCCAGAAATGTGGCTTATGCCCTCAGAATTTTCTCTGGCAAGGTTTTATTGAAAATGAAACATATTCCATATCACCCTGTCTTTGCAAAACTTTAAAAGAGCTGACAAAGTGGGACAGAATGGCTGAAGGGTTTCTGCTTGGGTTTTTTTGACTTCATAAACATTAGAACAATACATTCCTGGTTTGGCCACTTTTATGGCTGACCGTCTGCACTTCTGGTAAAGAAATAGTTTAAATGAACCAAACTGTAAACTGATGCCCTATTGCAGTCATGGCGACTGCATCACCCCATTAGAGAGGGCAAAACATTTTGATTTGCCCTGGAACCAAACTCTTCACTGCTGTAACTCCTTTGATCTGTGTAAACTTGACTTTTGCTTTCTTTAGTTTTTTAAATTGCAGCTTGAGTTTTCACATGTATTTTTTAATGGTAAAAATTACATTTGTCTGTAAAAATACAAACCCTGATCTGAATGCAGTCTTGGTCACCTAATACTGTAAAATTAGAATCTGAAAGCTGAAATAACACATTTGAGAATATATAGTCATTCTAATACATATTAGAGGAAACAAAACAAAAAATTCATGAGATAGAAATCACTAATTTTTTCCCTTAAATGCCAATCTTATTCCCACAGTAAGATTACTAGCTATTAAGTCTAGCTAGTGTCTAGAAAGCTAATTTTCAAATGTGCACCAATACTTTGCCCATAAGTATAATCTGTAAAGATGCATGTGGAATACAGATGTTAAAAATATTACATCAAATTCTGGTTCAAACCAAATTATGTTCCTATTTTGTACCAGTAAATCCCCAGCACAGGTCAAAAGCCACAGCCAGCACCCAAAAGAATAAAAGCTGAGCACTGAGAAAAAGCTTTTCTGTATCAACCACAGGGAAGCAGGAATAAAAAATACTAGCATAAAAAAAACAGTAGAAAGTAAGCTACATTTATTCTCTAAATAGCAGGGGAAAAAAGTTCATAGTATTTGTGGTTCTCAAATGCTTCAGAAGATTGCAGAGTATTTAGTGGAAATCTTTCAAAATTGCCAACTAAATTGATGGACATCTTGTTTGTACATGTTACATTACCAAAATTGGGCATTGCTATATTTAAATGAGATTTTGTGGAAGCTTTTCAGGTCTTACCAGTTTCAGACTAAACCAAACAGTCATTCATTGAAATTGAAACATTTTCCAGTCAGTCTGGCCTAAAGACAAAGCCTTAAGTGACTTTAATTCTGGAATTGTTTCAATTAAAAATAAAGAAAGTTTAAAGATGCTATGCTACTTATGTTAATTTGGTTTTGCTACACAGAATTTTTTCCCAGCTTTTATATTTATTAGTTATATTTCCAAGACTTTAATATCTGCCTCTAATTCTTTTTTCATTTATTTTCTATTCTAGATAGGTTGTGAGAGGTGTAGGTCAGGTAGGAAAGGCTACATTACTGTGTTCAGAAAGTATGCTGTAAAATATACTTCTTAGTAGCATCAGCTATATCTTCATGGGCTAACAGCAGCTAACATATGAATCTAGCATCTGGGACAGTCTGACACCAATAAGCCAGTTAATTTACAACAAGATTCTCCTTTCTGTTTATATATACATGTGTGTGTGTGTGTGTGTGTATGTATAAAATCAACCAACCAACCAACAAAAAACTTACTGTGGTCCTCACACACCCTAACATACCTATTTCCTACTGTTCAAAGATAACCCATATTAAGCAAAAATGATACACGCCTTATGTGAACACCGTTGTCCTAAAATCTGCAGCTTTGTCTCTCAGGTCCACCAGTAATTCTTGTGTTTTCCTGCTTCTGCAGCCTTTATACATCCATGTAGGCCAATTCCAACAAATCTGTAAGAAAAAACATGTTTCCCCACTTCATGAACACAATTCACCCTCACAGACTATTAAGCCTGATCTGGTTCACTAGCAGGCCCAGCTCGTGGCTGTAACCATTTTGCTCCTTGGGTTAATTATTTTTACACATTCTTTGCCTTGTACTACTTTGTATTTGTAGTTACAAAGCACCTTGAGGAGGTGGGGTGAGGGGCAGGCAGACCACTCTTGCCCATCTTCCTCCACTTGCTAAACAGTTGCACAAGTTTGGGTTCTTAGGTAACTCTCCAAAAAACTTGGATGTTTTTATTATTAGTCTGATTTTGAAACTCTGTATCCCCCAGTGGAGAAGACCAAGCTTTCCACCTCACCCTCATCCTCTTCAGTCATGGGGATGACTCTTACTTCACTGCTTGAAGGAATCACATACTTTCTTCAAATTTTGTGTATCCAGGACTCCTAAATGAATTCATGGCCTTTCACCTGAAAGGACCAGTCTGCCCTGCTCAAACTGCTCTTCCAGGAACAGCAGCACGTTTCAAAACACTCAGCTTCTCCTGGTAGTGACAGCTGCTATGGAAAGGATGGTGAGAGGGCAATCATTACAGTAGGATTGCAGGCCTGAGAAAATTGAAAGCTGGTCTTAGGGTGTTTGCAGTCTCCTGAAACAAGTGCTCTTGTACTGGCCGTTTGAAAGTGAAAATTGTGCTGTACATGCCTGGTGAGCCCATCAGATGTGTTGGAGAAGTGGAGGCTTTATAGACTGGCACAGCTGAAAATGAAGCACTGAGAGGAGGTTACAAATTACTGCTCTGTGCTTTCCACAGTTTAGGGGAGGTGACGTCTTGGGGATCCCATCTTTAGATAAAAAGACACAGGATAAAAGGCTGAAATAAATTACTCATGATCATTAGCTTCTTAGTCATGGGAGAACTACAAAAAGCACCTACAACTGGTTAGATTTGCATGTTGCGCATTCATCCTGTGGCCTCGGTGAGTTTCTCAGTGGAAGGAACAGAGCCTGGTCGGCGAGCTGGAAATGCAGCTCTGCAGGATGCTGCCTGCCCTCCTCAGAGACTCTGATGATTACTTCATTAGGTTGTTTAATAGAGCAAATTTTCTACCTACACCTTGATTTTAAACAAGATTGCTCTTTTTCTAGCTTTCCATATACTCACCAACTTCAAACCTTTCCTGAAATGACAAAAAGCAGAGCAGCAGCAGGCTGTATTACTTTCAATTGACTTCACTGCCTTTAGTTCAGGCAATCCGAGTTGTCCTGATATTTAAAGTGACCCATGAAGCTGATCTTTACATTCAGAACCAAAAATAGGATTTTCAGGATTTTGAGAAATAGAGATATGTACAAGTAATTAAAATGTAGAATAAAAAATAAGATTGTGGCAATTAAAAAAAAAAGTTAGGGTGTTTACAGTAAAGTGTTAAGGTGTCCTTAAGGTACCTAAATAATTGTAACCTCACTTCAGAGAGAAGTCACACAACAATCAGAAAATTAGAATTAAGGTATTTGGTGCATTTAGCTTTTAAGTAATTAAAACTGGTTTTTAAAGATGTATTTACATTTTTATGTAATTTTTTCCCAGCCTGAGAATACCACTCAAGGCTATTTTTCATGTAGTTCTTAAAACAAAACTTTGTAGAAACATTCATTCTGCACAATAAGGGACATACAACTCATTAGCTAACCTCATTAAGCTCCCAGTCCAAAAAGCAGTATAGAGCATCTAATCTGAGGTCCTTAAGCAATTTAGAGCATGAAAACTAAGCAAGCTTCTTGTTCCCATAACCAAGAGCCACAGTCCCACTGTTTGTGTACCCAGCACCACCCTGCACATTTCCCTACCCACAGTCCCCACTAGGAATGTGTGAACTTGTAAAAGCTACTGCAACTGCAAGGCACTGCTGTTCTCCGTGGCCACTCTCTTCCTACGGGGCAAGGAGAAGGTAAGAAAATGGGTTTGGCAAGAAGTGAACACAGAATCAATCCACACCATATTTTCTGATTTTTTTAAAGCTCAAGTCCCTAACCAAAGTATTTGAAATAAATGGGGGTATCATCTAATGAAAGAAAAAGTTATCTTCAGAGTTCTTGTCTTCACAATGAGGGATGTTATAAGGAGTCTCTGAAAGTATCTCTACTGAGATGGACACTACTCAATTAACTGGCCATAAACAATCTTGGATATGTAGAGGTTTGGGAATGGTAATGAATATTCAGGGTAGTCCAGTTTAAAAATGACAGCTGAACATTTCAAACATTGAGCCAATGCAATAGCTTCTATATGAAGAAACTCAAAATAGTTTTGGTCTGACTGGCTTGCAGAAGAAAATTTAAGGAGGGATTTGAGAGAGAGCTCTGAACTTGTAAATACAGTGGGTGCTAGCCATCATTTTCTGGTGATACAAGGATTTAGGAGGAATCAAATTAAATCCTGTCGGGCAACAGATTTAAAACGAGCAAAAGGATGTACTTTTCCAGGTAACATTATAATTATGCTACAGAACTGGATACCATAGAATGTTTTGGACTTGAAATGTATCATGTCAAGGAGCTGCAACACTCACAGATACTGTTTATAACTGTAGCACAGGATGTCAATGTATAAACTCCAGTTGAGGATGCCCTTAGCTGCCAAGTGCCAGTGCCTGTGGATGACCTGGCTGTGCTTCTGTCTCATCTCTTGCATTCATTCACTCAACATCCACTACTGGCCACTTTAGACATAGGTTAAAGGGGGGCATGGACCAGCTGGACTGTGACCTGACCTGCTGTGATCAAAAATGTTGTAATACTTTTTTCATTGAAATTTTGGAAAAAAACTTTAAAAGTCCATTGAAATTCACTCTTTGACCTCTGTGAACACAAATTACCAGCACACCCACACACACACAAAAAAAAAAAAAAAAAAAAAAAAAAAAAAAAAGAAAAAAAAAGAAAAGTGTCAAACCAATCAAATTTTAATGTTAAGCCTTTTAGTGACTATAACTGAGTAATCTTTAATCTACCATTATGGTGAGAGACCATTGCCTATAAACTGTCCACATTGCATTTGAGGGGAAAAGGAAATGGGGAAGGGTTTTAATGTATGTTGCTTGCAGTTGGATGCACATTAATATCTCAGCTTCATTCATCAGACCTATACTTCTTACACTCAATTTCTAACCCTTATGATTTTATCCTATTTCAACTGGTATTGTTGGAAAAATTCCAGTTTTGTTGAACTCTTTATCCTGATAGCAAAATTAACTTTAAAACATTCTTTTCATCTGTCTAATTAACAGTTGGTTTAAAATGTAGAAAGATTTTTTAAAAACGTCTGGCTTTATAAGGCTTCAGTCATGAAACTTTTTTTATACAGTTTTAGTAGAAATTAAAGCCTTAGTAAGTAGAAATATGCATTTAGCAATCACCAACCATAACCCATTGTGAATGATAAAATCAAAACTGGCAGCAAAATAATAATTGAAAATATTTTGTCATAAACATTGCTGAAAGGTAGGCTCTTCTGAGAAAAACAATCGAGATCACTGTTGAAGATTGCATTAGAGAAGTGTATGATGAGCAACGTGCACAAAACTATCAACAAAAGGAGTGAGAACATCAAGTATTTGATATTCATAGGCCATAATTTGCATCCATCTAAATTATGAGGTAATAATGTGTAAAAAATTACCTGACCTCCAGAAAACTATGTAAACCCCCCCCCCCCTTTTTTTTTGAGACAGATATTTCACAGATTTTTGTGTGGAAGCTGGAAGTATTTTAAAATGTTAATGCCTTTATGTGCATTTTCTGCCAAGACGGATTATGTTTTTTATGAGACTGATTTTGTTCCTGCCTTTGCAAATTATTGGTAATGACAGAATAAAAGTGCATATCAGACTTCCCTAACATTAATGTTCTTAGGCTTAAATCCTAAGCCTACACTTCTTGTGGCTGTGCCACAAAGAGGAGATTCCAAATTCAGCAGCTCTCAGTATGCTCTAAATAAACAACACCCAAAGCAAGGCCCAGCTACACTCCAGCAGCACCATCAGTAATTCCCTGTACCCCTTTTCTGGTGGTGGATCCAAATGAGTGTTCATGCTGGCTACCCCCATTCCTTCTCACAGGGCTGGTGGGACAACAAGGGCTGATCTCCTGTACAGGACACAGAGCCACAAGCACCTGCTCCCACACTGTCTCCTGTCCTGGTGTTGGCTGCAGAAGAGTCTCTCACAGAAGCTGGATTGCAGCTGCTACTGGGGGTGTCTGCAATCAACACATGTTGTCATTCAGGCTTTTTTCAGCTTAAAATGTGACTGTAAAATATAAAGGAGGCTATTCATTATTGATTAATTGCTTAAGCTTTTAGGACACAGAGTGAGAGGAATCAATAATAAATATCTATATCCATGTATATTTCCCTTTAGAAAAGCCAAGCAGCTGAAATCAATGAACTCTCCAGCTTTTTGGTGATTGACTGCTGCTGAGCTGGTTACTGAAAGCAGAGTGTGAGCTGGAAAGTCTGATAATTCATTAACATGTGCCATATAGGTTTCTGAGCTTCTTCACCAGCAGCCCTTGAAGCAGCCTTGTGGCAGGAATGGAGCAAATGGAGAACACTTCACTGGGGGAGCAAATTTATGCTCAAGCAGAGAAGGAATTATTTCACATTGTCATTAGATGTCAGAAAATTTACCTGTGTTCTTTCAGAAACAGACAAAAGCACCAGCCCCCATACCCCCCAGGTGAAAGTCACATTAGTAACAGTAAGAAAACTTTCCATATTTATTTGTGAGACACATGAAAATCATAACGTGTCTACAAGAGCTTTGAAGTGAGACACAATGATAGGACAGCAAGGAAAACCATCTGGACAAGCTCTGGAGAGATAAATTGTATAAACAATTCCTGGAAAATATTCTTAAGGAAGGTTTGGCATCCCTGCTGCCAAATTTTCTGTGACAAAATCTGGGAAAATATAGCTTGTAATTGAATGTAAAACTGGAGGCTTACATTACTTTTTGTCAAACAGGTCTCACTTTGTTTCAGAGTATGAGATGTAGGACCAGGGCACAGCATAATACACTGATCATAATCTACAAATAATCCCTCAGATACAAAGGGAAGTAATATAATGTTTAAAAAAAACAAAAAATCATCTGGATAGCTGGTAGAAAACCTAATCAATTCTTACAGACATCTAAAATAAAAACAAAATTGTCTGAAGGAAGTCAACTAGTCCTACAAGAAAAGGAAACAGTTCTTTTGAGGAAAATTTGGAGATTTGAGAAAAATCCCACAGAACTCATGCTGGTATTGTGCTGACCAAAAAACATGTAAGAATAATTGAAAAAAAAGTTAAAATTCAACACAAGGCAGAAACAGAAGAAAAAAATATTTTTCATTGTACAGAGAATATTAAGGATAAACTTACAATAAGCTTGTGCTAATTTCTGAGGCAGGGCCTGAAAGCATTTGACAATGGAATTATTCAAAGGCAGAGGTGACCAGAACATGCTTGCAGCAACTATTGCACCAGTTTTATTAATGAAATTCAGCTAAATAATTAGTCAGCAAGGCAATCAATAACAACTGGATAACATTAAACCACAACATTTATGATAAAGTTGTTTCATATAACAGAACACATGAAATGTCCCAGGAATTTCAGATATTTGAAAGGTATGGAGGTCTCATAGATGCACTTGCAGCCTGTATTATTTGGAGGTCAATGGACTTAGAAAACTATGTTGAAACAGCAAAGCAAACACTAAGGGAAAAGGACATGATTAAGACCCTCTCTTGGTTTACTTCCCTATAAAACCACACCTCTGCACCCGAGAGCCTCAGTCACATGTGCAGTATGGACCAGGAAGATCGCTTTGGCAAAAAGAAATTTGAGGTTGTTCTCGTGAACTCAACCACCTCTCATTATAGGACTGTGAGCTGTGACGACAAAAATGGTGAGGGTAAAGAAGTGTAACTGTCCAGCAAACCTTTAGGTGCCACCACTAAGCAGAGACAAAGAGGCCTCATTTGCAGACAGTGAAAAGAAGGACCACCAAGTGATATAAAAACTGTGGTTCAAGTCAAAGAAGCCACATTCACTCCAGATAAAATAAGATATTCCAAGTAGGTTTACCATCCTTCTGTTTTCTCATGAACACAAATTATGTCTCACTTAGAAATTGCCTGGCACAATATAGAGAACCTGTGTACTTGTCTAAGATTTGGAGGTATGCAGCAACCCTTTTCCCGGGAAATCTGACAACTGTACAATGACAGTGAGCATGCACAGTTGTGAGGAGAGGCGTGGCGTGCATTAGAAACCCTGGACATTCACAACACATTGGAGATTGTGGCTCCATGTGTAGAGCAGGCTTGGTGCTTCTCCAAGAAGCACAGCTGTATGTGCACAGTTTGATGGCACAGCCCAGAAATTCCAGTTTCATTCTGCAGATGAAGCACAGATTACTTCTGTGCACAGTGGCTCAACACTGACAGTGCATAACTCCAATTCTAACTTGAATATTTGCATACGGGTAAGAGCAGTTTCCTTTAGCTCTGTGCCTTGTTTCCAATAGTGACTACCAGGAAGTTTCCTGAGGAGGTTATAAGGGCCCTCTAGAAGCCCTCCCCAAAATACGTTTTGAGTGTCTCCTGATCAGTAATTCTATGACTTCCTAAGCTATTTGATGTGGCTTTGTATTGATTAGTCCTAGGTGTCCTTTTGTTCCATGAATTTGTCAAAATCTTATTTTGAATTCAGGCACATTTTTAGCATCCTCAATGTGCTGGCACAAGCTCTATTGGTTAATAATGTGATGAGTGAAGACAGAGGTCCTTTTGTTTGCCTGGAGACTGGCATCTTCTGGCTTCATTTGATATCTTCCAGATTTTGGGCTGGAAGAAACAGTTATTTCCTAGTTACCTTATACAGGCTGCTCCTGATTTTACTGTTCTCTAGTATATTGTTTCTTTTTGTAAACAAAACCCTTAATCTATTTTATTGTTCTTCATCCTGTAATCACTCCATATCTTTATTCATACTTGTTGCACCTATCTGTATCTTTTACAGGACTTCTATATCTGTCTTCAGATGGACACATAACTATAAACACTGCTGAAGATGTGGATATGTAATGTATTTATAAAGGAGAAAAATAATATTTTATATTCTTGGTTCATTTTGTAGTGATTTTTAGCAAAGTTTGTCCTCACTTTACATTCCTCTACAGTGAATTTTTGTTGCCCAGTCATTACATGGTAGGAAGTTCTTATGTGAGTCTGCAATCAGCATAGTCTGTATCACTGACGAGTTCAGTGCCATCGGCAAATATTTTCATCCCTTTTTGACACTGTTTTCTGATCCCTTGTGATCTGTGTTGAGCAATGTGAACTTCAGCACTAAGCCATGTGGGACTCCATGTGTGATCTCTTTCTGCTGTGAGAGGCAACTCATACTTTACCTCATTTCTTCCCATCTTCTGAACATTTCTTCATGTCTGATTAGCTTCCTCAAGAGCCTCAAGGGAGGCCACTTTTTAAGTGCCTTCTGGAAATCCAGACAGATGGTATCAAACAGATCTGTGCTGCCAACATTTTATTGACACATCAGAGGACTTTGGTAGAGAGGTGAAGCACAACTTCTCTTTAGAAGAACTGTGCTGACTCTTCCTCATTGTACCATATTTATCCAGGTGTCTACCAATTCTGTTGCTTCTTATTATTTCTTCTGTTTGAATCAGTACAGGGTATTAGTTCAGGATACTGAAGGTCTGCCCTGCAGTCCTGCTTGAAAACCGGTATCAGGGCAGTGAGCAGTAAGTTTAGCAATGGCTTCTCTGGGCTGTCTCTAAGGGAGATGAATTAAATGGAAACACAATTAGGCAGCTGGATCCCTGCCTTTGAAGTACATGCGGGAGACAACCCCAAGATGCTGTGCCCATGCTCTGGCATGGGCTGAGCGGTGCTGCCAGGATCACTGCATTTGAGAAGCTTCTAAGTAAAAATCCTGCTGAGTGTTTGCTCTCCTGTGGATCTCCATTTCTGTGAGCAGTATAGAAGACAACAATTCATGTTTCATTTAAAATGAAACGAAGCAAAACCAAAAAAAAACAACTCAGGCAACGTGTAGATTTGCGTTTTACCAGAGATCAGGCTTTTCAGGAATAGTGAATTTTGCTGAGCATATTAAAAAGCTGTTTATTTGGTTATACCAGTTTTACAGAATGTGACTGTCGACTTGACTGGATTTGTGTAATGCAAGTAAAGGCTAAAATTAAAAGCAGATTTAAACCATGAGTACAGATAACTTTGTGAGCATTCCACTTTAGCAGTTGTGTGTGGACCTGTGAATATTTTGGCTTTCTTTGTTTTTGTATTTAGTATTCAAGGCATTCAGACATGCTATTACCTACTCATTGACTGCCAGATAGATCATGGGAAAAATGGTGTGCTTTACTATGTTAAAGGCTCCTTGGTTCTTGGTTGTTTGGGAGAAAAATAATGTATTCCAAAGAGTTGCTAATGGATTCTGCAGGTATTTCCAATAAGACAGCCTGTCTATATATATAGAAAATTTGATCTATTAAATGTTTGTCAATTATTTGTCTTGTTCTGGGAGACTTCCTGGCTGCTTAGCAGATATATCCTTCCAACTGACACCATACTAATTTGTAAAAAATATTAATAGTCCAGGCACTGTGTCTTTCGCAGGGCTGTAACTTCAAAAACCATAAGTGGAAGAAATTTGCCTCTTATTATTTTTGTACATTGCCTGTGATTATTGCTGTCATAAATTAGAAATACTCAGGTGTGTTCTCTATCATGCATACCTTCGATCTGCTTGATGCTCTCTGGAATGAAAGGCACAACTTTGATCTTTGTTGCTCTGCCCATATGCTTATGCCATTGTTTCCTTGATATTAATAATTTACATCCTGTTAAATTCTTTGACACAAGTGCTTTGAAAATGCTTAGTATATGCTATAATATCTCATGGTGATTTTTATCTTGCTAGTTTTGTTTCTGAAGTTACATCAGTAAAGGAGGGAAAGCCATTCTTCATTTGTAAACACAAAGTTTCTGGACAATACTGTCTGGGGACTTTGTGTTTAGAGCCATCCAGATGGCAATGAGTGTGAATTTTGCATTTTGATTGAGATGGTTCATATTGATGTGAAAACAACAAACCCCCCCATGTTTGCAGAAGATTGCCTACTGACTATGCATCTGGCAATGTAGCAGGTTTATAATTTATTCCATGTACAGAAAACATGTTGCACTTAGAAAATAGAACCAAATAGAATGGTTTCTGACTCTAATCAAGTAGAGTTTCTTCTGTGATGAGTAGAAATTGATGCTTGCCAGAAGTATAAATTGGTAGAACAACCAGGAACAATAAAACAGTGAGCAGTTTCACAGTTAAATAATTAACCAGCAAACATACATGCAATCAATACTGCAAGCAAGTTCTGTTAATGCTGAGGTCTTAGCACTTTCAAGAGTGCATTTATTCAAGCAATTACTGCATTTTTGTACATACAAGCTAAATAAAAGGAAGAAAAAAGATCATTTTAAATGAGCTTGATATTAATTTTCTTCAATAAGTGATGCTGAAATGTAACAGCTGAATTGTGCTTTACCCTCATTCTTTGTGCAGATTTCCTTTTATCACAACTGAATCCTTCTTGTTTTCCTCTTTCTATTTTAGTTCATATTTACGGATTTTATAATCCACTTTAGTTTGCTACGAAGCTAAGAAGCCCAAAGTCTCTACTATAAAAATGGAACAGTTTTAACTACTGGAAGTCGCAGGTTAGTGTTTTTGGTTTTCTGGATTTGTTTGTTTTGCAAGTGGAATTTCTCAGAACTCAGTCATGAGCACAGGATTATTCAATGGTACTATTCATCACCTTCATTAATGATCAAAATAAGAATATGCTAATGAACTTTTTGATGGCAAAAGGCTAAAGAAGGAAGAAAGGCAATCCCTGGGGACCTGAGGACTAGGAACAGGGTGGAAGTTAGAGCAAAATTGCACTGGAGGGCAGTTCCGTAACAGGCCTTGTCACAGAGTTTGCATTTACACCTCTCATCAACTTCTAGATAGTGTAAAAATCCTTTCCCCTCAGAGCTTGCACATGCATGAGAACATGCACCACCTCTACTATATGTGATTCCTCTTTCTTATGGCCATCACTTAAATTGTTCCTCTGCCATCCAGGGTATCCTTTGTGTGTCTCCAGGTCAGAACTATGACTCCTGAACCAAGATGTTTGTCTCATGGCCAAGTTTGTCTGGGCTTTTCTCCTTCCACAGCCTCCAAGTTTCTGGGGAAGTTCTACATTCAGGGGGAGAAAATACCGAGCATCTTATTTATTTACTTATCCAACATTTCCAGTGGGCCTGAGGTGACAACATTGGATCATGTGGACTGTTTTTTTCGAGAAAGAGCCCTCCTTGAAGGCTAGGTCAGTTGGCTTACTTGCTTTCTGGGTCCTATTCCAGTGCCACATAGTCTGTGGCAATGCCAAGGCCTTGATTAGCTGTCAATGGAATGTGCTATGAATAGTCTCAGTTGAGAGGGAACTTAAAGATCATCCTGCTCAACCCCCCTGCCATGGGCAGGGTGACTTTTCAGTAGATGACGTTGCTCAGAGCTCCATCCATCTTGGTCTGCCCCAGGGATGCTTCTTTAGGCAACACAGTCCAGTGTCTCACCATCCTCATAGCAGATAACTTCCTTCTAATATCTAATCTAAACATACTGTCTTTCAGTTTGAATCCATTTCCCCATATCCCATCACAACCTGGACTTGTAAAAAGTCTTTCTCCATCTTTCTTGTAGGCTCCCTTCAGGTACTGAAAGACCACGATTAGATCCCCAAAGCTTTCTCCTCTCCAGGCTGAATAAACCCAGTTCTCTCAGCCTTTTCTTGTACGAGGTCCTCCCTCTCTCTAGCCATCTTGGTGGCCTTCTTCTAGACTCACTCCAACAGGTCCATGTCTTTCTTGTGCTGAGGACCCCAGAGCTGGGTGCAGTACTCCAGCTGGGAATAATGACAGGCACGCCTTAGAGAACCTTTGGCCATTCCTTGCTGCTGTTCTCAGGCAGCAAGCATCACTCTGGGAAATGGCATGCTGCCCTTGCTTAGCAGCAATTAAAGTCTAACCAGAAAGCTTCCTCCTGTGTTTCCTCATTTTCCTTCAGAATTACATCTACTCCTTGTGTCTTTTAGCCTTCATCCTCAGCAAGCAGATACAGAGGTTAGGGAAGTTTTTCAGTAATCTGGAACTTGGCACATACCTAATCTTCCCCATCTAAGAAAGACTGATTCATCTTAAAGGATTAATTTGACTCTCCAGCTATGAAGAAGACCCTGTTAGAAATTATGAACAGTTTATGGCATAAGACTAGAGCAAAAATGTAACTTTTCTAATATAGTAAAAAGAAGATGACTGTGATGAAGAGATGTTTTGTGCTGGAAAGAATATCCTTAAAAAACAGGTCGAATATAAGAAAAACCTCCCAGAGTTATAGCACTGAGGTTTTGGAATACTCTTCTTGTGTGGCCAGTGGAGGCAAATAATAAGATTTATTTGGAGATGAAGCTTGACAGTATTATTAATTGGATTATATTCAGGTTTACATGTAATGGCAGGAGCTAGGACTTGGTGACTTTTGCTGTTCTTTTCCAGTTATTACATTAGATTCACCTATTCCTAAAGTTGGAGAGAAGTTTGGCCTAATTTCAACAGTCAGAGAATTCATAAGGAACTTCAGACTGCAGAGGAGCTCCCAGGTGAGCTCCACATGATGGTTTTGAAGACAGCAATAGCATTACATAATACTCTAACAAAAAATCTCCAGCTTCTCCTCACTCTGTGTGAGCTGCATTCTCAGAATGTTCTAGATTTCAGTCTGTATTTATTTATTCTTATGATTACATTGTCTTTCAGCTGAAGTAGAACGTCTTTCTCCTTGACTTTTTAATATGTTGATATACTTATAGATAAGTTGTATGCCTTTTCAGTCTTCATCTCCAAGTCATTATTATTCTCTGTAAAGAGACTTTCCATTGCCCTTTTCACACTAATAGGCCCTCTGGAAGTTACTGCAATCTCATTACGAACATATTGATAGAGCAACACTAATACTCATTTTATTTGCATTTTTCTATTAGGTCTTGAAAAATTCAAGTTGAAAAATGAGTTTACAGAGAGAATTGGCTTTCCTGCCTCTATTTAAACTGTTTATTTTTAACTAAATATTACTGAATATGGAAGCAGTCCAGTTTACATCCTGGTTTGATTTCCTGTTTACATGAGCCAGTCTGGTGTCACCATCGTATTTCTGGACCACTCTGGAAGCTTGTGTGCAGCCTTCCTTCCACCTCCAAGGAGAGCTGCTCTACACAATGGACTATTGTTGTGCTCTCTGATAATGAAATATGAATATTGTTGGACATGGTATATGCTGGGCTTATGTCACTTTGCAATAGTGCACAGATATAACAGCAAACCTTTCACTGAAATGTGGGGAGAAAACTCACGTTAGAGAATAAAGTCGTAACTGTACCCATATTTTTTTGAAGTTAACATGTAAACAGATCTGGTCATATATAGGGTGGCTCCCTATAGTATAATTTTTGTGGGCTTGAGGAGGAGGGGTGTCTTTAGTTTTATTTTTTTTCCCCTTCCCATCTGGTTTTGTTTCCCAAACTATAAAGCTTACTATTTCCCTTAAGAGACTATTAAAAATATTTTTTTTTAAATCTACAAAATAGTTGAGAATCTGAACTGGCCATTATGACTACTAATGGTCATAACAGCAGGCATTTCACAGGAGGGACTCAGGGAGCTCAGTTTCACCACTCCATCTAATGCATTAGCAGTCTCTGTCCTTGCTATTATTTTAATAGGATTTTCAGAATAAAATGGAATAGTATGTGCATCCAGAGAATGCTCATGCCAGGTAAAAGAGCAGTGTTTCATAATTTTGGCTTAGATTCTGTCTAGCAATTTTTTGTTTTATTTTCAGTAAATATGCGTTTTAGAGAAGTGGGAATACTTTAATGTGTGCTGATGAGTGTAAAACTAGAGACAAACAAGTCTAAGATTTGTTTAAGGATGATACAAATACTGGTATGGTAATGGATAAGAACCCTGAAATATAACTGGTTAATTCTTTTGTTCTCTGGGCTGATTTGCAATAACTGAACAAGATAAATTAAGCAAAGCTCATTCAGTTTACAGTAACCTTTCATATTCATCAATACAAAATTTCATACCATGATTATTTTTTACAAGGGATTCTGAAAACTTCATTTTTATTCAATTACCCATTTTAAAATCACATTTTGAATTACTTCCTCCCATTAGAACACTCAGATTCTTCCCTGGTGTCTTTTACACACAGCAGTTTTTTAACGATGCTCTTTCTGATGCTTGCAGGCGAAGGCTGGAGAGCACAGCTACCTAGCATGGCCTGTGCACAGGCTTACCTTCTGCTGCTGCTATTTCCATTTCAGATGTGCTGTGGCTGTGCCTGGGGAATACCCTCGAGGAAAGCTTTGTCACAGGGAGGCAAATGAGGCTCCCCGGGGCAGCCCACCGCAGTGCTGCAGCTGGCCAGCAGCAACCCACGCCCCGGCACCCTGGCTCAGGGGCACTGCCGAGGCACAAGACGGTTCAGAAATGCTGTGTCCAATTTTAATAAGGTCGAAAGATACAGTTGGAAAATGGCTCCTGATTTTCCTGATCCAATAGCACAAAGCAGGTCTCCTACTGCATTAACAGTGACATGTATAAATAACAGTCATCGGGTCTCTCAGGGATGGGTTTACAGTGAGGCTATCATACAGCAACTATCAAAAGGAGACATGGAAATTAATGTGAATCCCATATGCTATTTATTTTAACACTGTTAAAAACTTGCAGAAATCTTGATTGTATTCTGAAACTTTTGTTTTTCCACTCACAAAAAATCAAAGTACCTCAGTCAACAATCTTTAATTAAATGAAATTAAAAAAAAAAAAAAAGGAAAAACATTTTAAGTCTGGACAGTATTTCACAGCTATTTTCTTTTTAAAGCTGGTAATGGTAGAATATTATGCTGATGTTCATAATGCACACTCTTATTTTTGTTTCTGTTGCATGCTAGCAATATCTAAAAACCACTTTAAACCTCAATGCTGTTTGAGTAAGTGCTGCAGCAAGAACAAAGTTTCTTCTATGTACTGAAACTGTGTTTGTATGGGGTGGTGTATGTTACACTTAGATAGGATTCCAAAATATGCCCTGATCATGAAACTCAGTAATTCTGGTCTAAAATATTTATTACCTGCATAAGGAATGTCACATATAAAGGGTTTTAGCAATATCACACAATGAATCCTAGAAGATGGTAAAGAAATAAATTATAGCAGGAGTATTTTCAGTGGTAATTACAGGAGTCTGTCATTGCTGAACTTAGAGTAATAGAGGCAAATGTCAAGAAATTCAGCTGTCACATGGCACTTAATGAATATGAATGGAACATGTTATACAGACACTGATCAGGTCTTTATGACTCATTTAAAATAAGATTAGTTTCAGGTTTAAATCAGAAATTAAATTGATTTGTAGTATACAAAGGATACTATGCATCTTACTCAGATCTGTTGTCCACAATTCCTTTTGTTTCCAAAATTAGAATTTTGAGACTCCATGGGGGTTGCTGTCTTTTAGTTTGCTACTTATAATCTGAGTGGTTAAATTGTAGCTGAAGATCGGCCAGAAAACTTGATACAGTATTTTTATCCTCTTCGGAAACAAAAGTGACTAAATACTGAAATGTTTTGAGGATAAGAGGGATAAGAGTATGCAAAAAGTATGTGATCCTGATATTCCTGAATGTTTCATTTAACTATTTTCAACCAGCATGAAACATTTTGACATTTATGGAAAGACACACTGCATTTCAGTTTGTCAGATCAAAGACAAATGTTTCGCTTGGACTTAGTTTGTATGTGTACCCTTGAGCTGTTCAACAGCTTCCCGGCATTTATACTCCATGCTCCGGTTCTTTCATGTGCTGAGTCCCTAACCCAAGTTGTGCTGACTTCAATGGTAAAGACATTTCTGCATCTGTAAGTATAATAATGCATTGTTTTTGTCAGAAAGCAGAAAAACATTGGCAAAATTGTTTCCTGTGGAAAATGTAGCTTTTACAGAAACAGCATTTTCCATTGAAACACCACATTTTTAGAAAACTTCCAACTAAATGCACTTAAAGTGTATTTCAGGAGTGTTATTATGAAATCTATAAATGCTAACATCTATTTTTTATTCTAAATAATTTTGATTACAAAAATTTTTCAGACAGCCAGTATAGATAAAATGAATTGGGCTTTCATATATAGGATATGTTTATCATAATTTAATTATAATTTCAGTATTGCATTATTAATTCTACAACAACATAAAGTGTTATGGTGCATTATGGTTCTTTTGCATTACTCCAAATAGTGAAAGTCCATGAGTCTGCAGATTATTGCAAAGGGGAGAAGAAACTGGTGACAAAGTGAGCAATCATTGTAATGTAGTCACACGAACTTACAAGGAATACACAAGGTCTTGTTTTGCTGGACAAAGGAGGTATTAAAACTGTCAGAGGTGATGCCCTTACTCAGAGCTGTAGGGTTCTTTCACCCTTCCCTCCCACCCCAGTTCTTTGATTTCTTTCTGAAACGTACTTTTGGGTAGATATCAGCTGGGTTTTGAACACAGCTCCAAGCCACAGAGGCACTGAAGCCAAACAGCTTTGATGTGAGCCTGTGCTCCGTCTCAGCTTGAGGGAAGCCTCTGAAGGTTGGTAAACTGGGATGTGTGGTAGTCCCACCCATTGAGTGAGCAGCACCATGGTATGCAGGCCAGGAAGCACATTTACCGATTTACACCATGTTTACCTTGTGGGAACATGAGAAGCTATCTTGGAACAGAAAAAAGCGTCTGTCTGCCTTCCCTGCTGCCGCTGGAGTAGTGCACGGCAAAGCAAAATGAGATTATAGCAGAGAAGCTGTAGGCGATTTACTTGCTTTTCTTCAAGGACCATACTTATATGGATTGTTAAGACAAAACTAGAATTTTCTTCTACAGATTTTGGTCGAAACTTCCTGTTCTATCTCTAGGGTGAGTAATTCACGCTGTGTGTCTGTTTTTCCGCCCCTCTCCTACGGCTACACGAATAGGTGCTCATGCACACATGGTGCATTGGTCAGATGTCTGGGGTTAACCCAGATAGTGTGAGCCTCAGATCAAAAGCTTGAGTTAAAATGCTATTTTTGCTGCTGAGGCTTGAGGTGTCTGTTCATAGCACAGACATGAGACAACTTCATGCACCATTTGCAGGGCTGTGGGAGATAAAACTGGTGCTATTTGGTTTGCAGCTTTCACAGGTATAGGTACACATGCACAGGCAGACAATGACAGGCACAGATCTCCATGCTATTCCTAATTTCTTTGTTTCATTTTTACCTTCGTTCTGATTGGCTAGTGACACATGCTTATTTTGGGGGCTTTTTTTGTCTTCTGAGACTGATAACCTTCTTATCAGTTAAACCAAATGAAAGGCCACGGTTACACTTGCTGGTTTACAACAGTTTGTTACAGTTGAGTTGCAGATTGTGAATGAGGCCAGACTAACAGCTGGGTCCTTTCCATGTCAGGCAGTAACGATATCAGGTTCATAATATTTCTTTTCCTCCTCTATAACTCGGTTGTGTGAATAAATGAAGAAAACTATAAAACATTCAAGACTTCCTTAATTGGTTGTGTAGTCTCAAGTATCACTTTTCTGAAGTTACCTGCCATCTGGCACTGGGAGCAGGTTTGCCAGGACAACTGCTGAGCAAACAGCAACCTTCCTAAGCAGATGGAAATCCAGCAAGGTGGCATAGAAGAACTATCTGATGATCCAAGCTCCAGCTATCCTTGTGGTCTCAGGTCTCTCTCTAATTTCTGTCTTTCCCTTTAAAGCTGCTTTTTGGTATTGTAGGAAAGGAGGTTTGGAAAAGGAGAAGGAAGAATAGAGCCTTGTGGCTCTTCAGGTCCAATAGACTAGCTTATTATGGAAGCTGGTGCAAAGGACGTGGAGAGGAGACTGAGCACTGACAGCTGATGTGTTTGTGTGGAGTGCTCACTAAAGGCTTCACTAAACCTCAGCACAGAGCTGATGCCCTTTCCCAGCTCCTTCATGTGTCCTTACGTCTCTCTCCTATACATTAGCTGATGAACATCAACAGCTAAAAACCCCAAACCCTTAATAAGATGCTGAAGTCTGCAGTAAGTCATGTGAAAATGCTAAGCCTCTCAATTTTACAGCCTACCCCTCTGCCAGAGATGGCTGTGTCTGCAGCAGATGCAGGAGAAGGAAATGTGTGTCCATGCATCAGCAGCTACAGTTCAGGCTCCTAGGCCACATCTCAAAACTTGCCTCCACTAGGAAGATGGTGAGTTAGTGGGCAATGAATTGGGTTGAGGGGGGTAATGTGCCATTGTACTGATTCTGGTGTGGAAGTGGTATTCTTTGTCAGCCTTCTAAAACAGTAATATCTTACACCAACACAGGAGGATCAAGCTTCTGTAGGTTTCTTTTGTTAACAAAGCCAGATTAATGGAATGATCAGAGAAGAAAACACATAGATTTTCTATGGACTTATATTGCAGCTGAGTGAGCTCCCTGAGCCGGTTCGATGTCCTGTCCGACAGGGGTTGTGTTGGTGGCACTGCAAGCGCCACACGCTCCCGGGGCAGGGAACGAGCGGTAGGGAACGGGCAGGAGTGACTTAGCCGGGTTATGCTTCTCAGCTTGGACCTTTATCATCTATATGTCCCACAAAAACTGTGACTAACTTTTACTGGATCAACAGCATCACTCAAGGCTGTGTAGATCATCAATTAAACTATATTTTAACCGACTTCACTTGGAATATTGATTAAGCTACAAGGCTATACATACGCACACCTCTACAATTGCTTTACTTTGCTTAAGCAAAAGTAATAAATGTCATCAGGATACCAAACATGAAGGAATTTAACTTTTCCATATAACATTAGGCAGCACATTGCCAAATCCTCCAACACCACGTAAGGCAGAGATTTTGGCTATGTTTAAAATAGGAAGGCGCGGGGTGCCTGAGCCCTCTCGCTGCGGTGCCGAGGGTTGCGGGACCCTCTCCCCGCCTGGCACCGGCCCGGAGCCCGCAGACACCTGCCGGCGGCACTTCCATGAATCAGCTTCGCCTGCGGACATTTTTATTATGTAGATCTATCTATCTATCTATCTATCTATCTATCTATCTATCTATCTATCCGCACACACATACATACATATATACACATATATATACACTTAATAAAGAGTATACACTTACATATACATATATATATGAAAAATTAATATAAATACACACACATATATATATACACTTAATATACATACATACATATACGCGAGCAGCGGTCCCCGACCAGGTGTCCGCGCCCGTCCCCTGTCCCGCCCCGCCATCTTCCCG
>JAYDZK010000056.1:11549670-11606966 GCA_034509185.1 Euphonia xanthogaster | reverse complement strand
CGCGCCTCGGCACCGCCGCGGCAGGGACCCCCAGCACGTCCCACGGCTACGGGCTTTCCACCCAGGGCGGGACCCTTCTGATCCGGGCGTTTCAGTGGGATGCTGCGTGAGCCCCCAGCCCCGGGACGCGGCATTGTCGCGACTACACGTCCCGACATGCCGCTGCCTCCCGGCGCGGCGCCGCGGGCACCCACCGCCGCCCATTGTGCTCCAGCCAGAGGAAACCGCGCTCCGCTCCGCTCAGCCCCCCCCTCGCGCGCCAAGTGGTCCCTTCCAGCGCTCCATGAGGCGCCCTTCGGGCGGTCCCATCCATGGGAAACGGGGGGGGGGGAGGGGGACCGTGGGAGAAGACGAGGCGTGGAGCCCAGAGAGCGCTCCCTCGAACCCCTGCCGGCCGGTGATTGGCGTGCGCGGCCGCCAATAGGACGAGGCGACGGTCGGGAGATCCAATGGACGCGGAGCGCTGCCGGGTCGGGGCGGGGCACAGCGAAAAGGGCGGGGCGGGGCCGCGCGTGCGCGGGGCGGGAGGAGGAGGGGCCGTGTCGTGTCCGTGTCGGCTGCTCCAGGGAGGGTCGGGCGGAGGGAGGGGAGGATGGAGCGGGCGGCCGGGTGGCCGTGAGCGGGGCGGGAGCGGAGCCAGAGCGGGGCCAGCAGGCCGCGGGCAGGCCCGTGCGGAGGAGAGGCGAGGCAGAGAGGGGAAGGAAGGCAGCCGGCTGACGGGTCGTGCCGGCGGAGGGGGCTCCGGGCGGAGAGCGGGCGGGCGGCCGGGGCTCCCGCTCCGCAGGGCGGCCGGCGGGGCAGGATGAGCCAGGAGGAGATCCTGAGGAAATTCATTAAGCGAGTCCAGGCCATGAAGGACACGGACCACAATGGGGAGGACAACTTCGCCAGCGACTTCATGGTGAGGGGCGGCGGCGCGGGTGGGGCGGGCGGGGCTCCTGCCGCCCCCGGGGCGGGGGGGTGACCCGCAGCCCCTTCCCCATCCCCCCCGCCAGCGGGGGGGTGTCGGGGCGGGCGGGCTCGCATCCCCGGGGGTGACCTGCTATTGTGTGCCCTGGGGCTCGGCCGGCTCCCTGTGCCCACCGCCACTTCGGAGCTCGGCGGGGGGAGGGAGAGTGTCCGCCTGGATTCAGCCTCCTTCCTGCCCTCCAGCCCCGGGAGGTTTGTCACCGCGGCCCCGGCCCTTCCCCGCTCCTGGGGAGCTGGTGGTCATCGGCTCTTGCAAAATTAACCGGGAGGCTCCTCGTCCACCCGCCCCGCTGCTTCCCGGAGCGCATAAAGGGGACAGAAGCGAGGCGGGGGGGCTGCGAGCGCTTCCTCGCCCTGGCAGCCCCTTTTCTGCAGGGTTGCCGTCTGTGATATCAGCTGGGGATAATCGGGCCCTCCTTCCCCTTTTATTTGCCCCTGTAGATGCCTGCTTGAGATTTCTCTTCTTTCCAAGGAGGTGTGTTAAACGTATTGATAGTCCTTGGAGGAATATTCATCTTCCCTTCGCTAACGTCTCCCATCCCCCATCGCAGCCCTGCCTGTATCCCTCGTCCTTTCTTCCTTCCAGATCAGTTCACCGTCAGCCTTTGGTTAACGTGTGCGCTCGGGGAAAAATTCTCTCGGAGAATTAGTGCTTTTCCTAGTTTATTTTAGCTGTTTTATCGGGCTTTTACAATATCTCGGGAGTTTTATCTTTTGAATTGGTCGTCTGAGCTGTGAACAATAATTTTGATTGGGCAGGTGTTGCTGGCGCTTTTCAATATAATTTAAATACTTAATATCGAAATGCAGTTTGACCCGTGGAAGAGCTGAAGGAGAGCGGGTTAGTGCCCTCCGTATCTGTCTTTGTAGCTCGTTTTATTATGTGTGGCTCTTTGGGATTAAAAGCACATCGTTAGCCCTTTAAGCTGTCAGTCTGTGCTAGTGGTCTGGGAACAAAAAAAAAAAATTAAAAATCTCAATGTAAGTGTCGCATCGGAGATTGTCCGAAATGTGGGGAGGAGGCCGCGGATGTTGCGCAAGGCGGAGGGGCGTTGGGAGCGCTGGCAGGTCCAGGGGTGGAAGAGGAAGTGGACTTTGGGAAGTAACGAGTTCATCCAGGGTGGGGAGGGAGCCCGTGGGAAATCGGCCACGCTCTTTGGGCAGGATTTTGCAAATGCTAAAAGTATGCTGCTGAAACATCTGAGCGTGTGGGAAAGGAAGAGAGAAAAGTGTGAAGTGAAGAACGCCATTGGAGCGATAGGACCCTTTTAAATCTTCACATATGAGCTTAAAGGTTACAGAATTTGACAGAAGCCTTTTATTAAGCCATAGTTTTAATAATTTAATTGCTATTTAACACGAATTGACATCTTGCCTTGTGCTGGTGAGCCTGTCTTGTTCATGTAAATTATATATACTTTACAGAAAGGCTGGCCTAGACTACTGCAAAATGAGGGGCATTTTTAATAATCTCTGTGTTGTGTACTTTGTTCTAGATCACCTAATCCACCTCTACCATTTCATATCTGATAATTATCCTGATGTTTTAGTTTTGTCATAGGCAAATGATATATAATATATATTTTTATCATCCTTTCTTTGAAGCAGTGGCATCCCTGTATGGAAAAATAGCTTTTGTTTCAATTTCTCTGTTTGACAGCATGTTGTTTTTGTAGCTTTTGACAGCATAGACAATGAGTTTTCCCATTGCTTTCCTGTAGCAGCAAGAAAAGAGAATATGGGTAAAAATGGGAAAATAGGATTTATAGGAACTAATGGGCAAGACATTTCAGGAGAAAGATGTATTACCTGAAAGAGTGTTGAATATTTTGGGGAGAATTGTGTTGAAAATTTCTTTTGTCCTTTAACACTTTGTATTTCAAACTTTCATATTTGATTTTTCTATCAGAAATTAAAGGAAAACCAGGAAATTAGGATCTTCAGTTCTAATATTCACCTTTATGTAATAAAGCAGACATAGATTAGTGTGATGACAAGAATACTAATTGCTGATTTTTAAGGGTTTTTTCACTACGAATGTACTGGGGTATTTTGGGTTTTTTGGGGTATGAGTTTTGGGGTGTATTTGGCTGTCTTGACAGAGCTGTGCCTAGGTCCTCTTTGAAATGATTGAAAAGTTAGAAGGAAAGAGAGGTAAAGGGGATTTAAGTTTCAGTATTCTGTTGAGTTAAAGGATGAGTAGATGTTTTTTGAGGGGTGAGAAGGGAGGAAGTTGTGTTATCTCATTTAAGTGCAGGATGTTCTGTGGCTGTTCAAATAGTGGCAAGTTTGTGGAATAGGAATTGCTGTTACTCATCGCTTCATTTCCAAGTCAAAATGGAATCTAAAATATGAATGGAATAGTGGGTGAATGCAAATGAAAACAATTCTTTACTTTTAGGTCATTATTGCCTTTGAATGTGTTGACTAATAGACTTAGAGAGTTGTACAGAGGCCTGAATGAATGAGCTAAAAGTGTGTGTTGGGTGCCCAGGAGTCCTGGAGGAGAGGGTAGGGAAGCTAGAGGTGTGCACAGGTAGGCTGATAAGCCTGGCTGATTGCTATTGAAAGTCCAGAGTGTAGATGACTAAGACTGCAATTTAATAATGCCATTGACATACCTGGAAACAACTTCCTCTTGGAAGGTGGAAAGTAGATTATTACCCACTCCACCAGTGCCTCCCCACCTCCCCCCAACAGCAAGATAAACTCTATGATCTGGGCACCAGTAGCAAGTTTGTTACTGGAAATCAAATGCAGTTAATTAATTTGCACTAGGAAGTAAGCAGGACATATTAGTAGATCACTACTCTGGGTGTGCACAGTTAGGATTAAATGAAGTGGATAGTTTGAAAACAGGACAGACATGTCTGTAAGCCTTGCCAGTGATCATGTGTATGTGGATGTGGGGCAAGTGGGCTTTTTCCTAAAATAATATCGCTTAGGACTTTGCTACCATGGTTGCAGTACATCCAGGAGTATATTTTTTCCTGGGCTTTTGCTGACATTGCTATTTGGGTAGAAGGAAATAAGTATAGATTGCTTCCTCTTGGTGTTTCATGCTGTATGAATACAACCAGCATGGTCTAGGTTCTGATTTTTTTGTAATGAACATGTGTATTACATCAAAGGTTGGAAGTCAAAGTTCCATATGGAGGAACAGAAAACAGCTACTCTAGAATTTAGAAAGATCTTGATAAATATTATTTGCTGATTTATTTTTAAATTTTAATCTACCCACAATTAACACATTTATGTTTTCTTACGTTATAGTCATGACAAAAGCATCCTGACACTCATTTCTCTTGTTTAATGTAGACTGCCATTGTTATAGGAGAACTGAAATATGAATAGTGTGAAGTTTTACCTTCAAAAATCAGATGTTTCAATTGTTTTGTAGTATATGACAGTCTTGCTTCATCTTTTAAGTTATATATCTGGCTAATGTGTTGTCATGGAACACCATGTATGGCTGAGAATGTTTGGTTTTTTTTGTGTGATGGATACTGTGTAGGGGACCCTCAGCTGCTGTTTGGAGGAAGTGGTGTCAAAATGGTTTTGTCTTAGATCATCCGTCTAAATAATAATAATTTTTTTTAACACCTTTGTTATGCCTGGTCACAGATCTCTATACCTTTCATTCAAGAGGGCACAGGTAAATAACTCAACTGAATATTGTGTGTCTGTGTTCTGTTCAATCTGTCTAATATGAAACTTTTAGGTTTGGAAACAGTAAAGTACTCAAGTTGCTATTTTCTGAAGTGTGAAAGGGAATTTGAATGGTTTGAAACAGGTAAAAAACACATTTCTATGCTTTTTTACATCTAGATGGTGTTAGTTTTGACATTTTTATATTTAGGCACTTCTGATTGTTTTGTGAAAATTCTATTTAAATAATGGGAGATGGAATGTGCTTGACTTGTAAGGATAAAATGTAGCTGATCATAGGAATTGCTACACCAGATGTTGTAAAACTTGCTTTGTGCATTTTTTGAGGCTTTTGTCTTTGTTTTGGTTTTCAGTAATTTTTTTTAGGAAAAGGCACAATTTCTAAAGTGCCTAAAGGCTGCTTAAAATGAATGAACAGTCTACACTGTACTAAATCACTGATTAAAGCTGCTAAGATACATAGTGAAAGTCCACATACTGATGCCAGTCATGACATAGATTTTGTTCTGGTTCTGAAGCGGCATTAGGGATTCCAGAAATACCTATTCAACTGTAGCACTTCAGAAATGCCCCTCTTAAAGCTTGTCTGTGTATTAATGTGCATTTGCATAAGCCTTTCTGATTCAAATGCTATTAGTGCACCTCTTGAGTATCTGTAAAGATACTTTTCAAATTTATAAGACAGGCATATAATCTGGAAACTTATAAAACATTTATTTTTTTTTTACTATCTCTGCAGTTTTTTTAAGATCCCACCATATAGACATTTTTGGAAGTGATGTTTTCTAGTATCTATTTAATGAGTTTGGTGCTTGTAGTATATTGTTAGAAACACCAGTGCTTTGTGTTATAAAATGCATGCTGTCTTTTTCAAGAGATATTTGTATCTGTAAAGGTTAAACTGGGAAAAATGCTTTGGTAGAATCAACTAGATGGTAAACTGTTTCTTGAAACTTCAAATCCAAGATTTAATTGGTGAAAGTAGAGATTTACATGGACTTCTTGTGAACTGTGTTCTTTTGAAAAATCTATTTGGAGCACTTTTTTCCCCTAGAGTGTGACAGAAGGGGTAATTGCCTTGGAGAAAATGACCGTAAGTGCGTTGTACAGCTGATCAGTCATAAGGAACTCTGCTCTTAGCAATGAGTTAATAGGTCATAGGCAGCTGTCACTTCAGATATGCCTTGTGCATTTTTATAATTTCAGGGTTAAATAATGGATCTGTTAGTAGTCACCTTTCATATTATGCTTAAATTTGCTTGTAAATGTATTTTTAAAGTTTTGTTTCCATTTACATATTTCAGCTAGATGCTGTTAATTTGTCTGTGGGGGGCACACCCCAGCACATGACTTCATTGTGTGTGGTTGTAGTCATCGAGGCCATTCATAAAGCTTCTTTTACATGGACCAAATCTGGTTGGAGCAATGTCACTGAATAGTCATTTCAGTAAGCCCAGACTTTAGAGGCTTCTGAAATTTTGTGAAATACTGTTCATTCAATGTTATATGAAAATACAGTTTTGCACAAACAGTCATTGAGTTTAAATATTCAGCTTCTTTGTCCCCTTCTGAGAAAATGAGTGCTGTTTCTGTCGCTTCAAAGATGCCATTCTGAATTTTCGTAGAGGTGGTTGAACACAGCCACAAAGCTGCTGTAGTGACCCTGGGGTATAAGAACTTGCAAACTCGGCCTAAAATTGCTGTTCTTTCAGCACGTGAAACTAAACCAAGTCAGGCAATGCTCTGGGTTGTGTCAAATAGTTTGTGTGGTAATAAGTTCTGTTTGCTCATTTTCGAAAGACAGCAGTGTATAAGTCTACTGTTCTCATGGAATAAAGGGCTGTGTTTGGATTTTGCAGAATATTAAAGAATTGTTCAGGAGGAGCAAATGGTAACATTGACCTTGCACCTCATGGCATGCTACATGCAATCCAAATAATTTAAATAGCATGTTAAATACGTACTTTTTTATTGTTACCTCAATTCGACAGCACCTTTTGCTGTATTTAGTTATATATGTATATAGATAGATACATATCAGTAAATACCTATATATGGATATGTCTCATGTGACCATAATTCCTGAACCTTAGACCCTAATCTATAGTTCTGTAACTCCATGTACATGCTTATGTATTTGTATAAGCATGGTTGTAAGTCTGTGTAGTACCCTGCATAGGGGTCACTGATCTATAGGATGAATTTCTTGGTTTGGATTGCATGTAATTTACTTTAGAATTGCAGTAGGTTCAGGATGTTTTTCCTTGATGCTTTTATAGGTAAGTTTAAGTTACCTTTCCCCTGCTTGCAGAGCTGATAAGCATATATTCAGATTATCTAATGTGTATACATTTCTGATCATGAGTGCAACAAAAGTCTGAGGCTTCTGTATTATTCTCTTAAAGCCATTAGTTTGTAATAAACAGAAATTATGTTCTGTCTTCTTCACTGTTACTATCTGAGATTTGTGGATTTTCCATTGTGTACTGCTACAGTTTGGCTATAGTATGCTTAGTACAAAGGACTTTTTGGCATAGGGAAAATAGTAATGCATTTCTTCTTAGTGTTGGGAAAACATGAAACTGTAGGAGTACCTTGGGTATGCATTTCTAGAACTGAAATCAGATGGTAGATGATGGTTTTTTCTTGGTCTTATATAACAGCCCTTCAATTAGGGAGAGCCATCAGTGTTAAAGGTCAGATAAGGAACTGAGTAAAGCACAAATGAATTAGGTAGAGTGGGAGCTCTTTGTGCAATTAGGAAGTGCATTGTTTGTATCCTGGTGTTTTCCTCAAGCTGTTGTACTCCACAATTGCTATGGTCATGCCAGCACAAGCTTGGATAACTCAGCTGTGTGTGTTTGCCCTTAATGAAGCATGGACCTGCATTTCTATTTCTTTTAACTAGCACATGACTGTTACAGAGAAATTAAGCTCTTTGTTTTCCTGCTTCATCTGGCAAAAAAAAAACTTGCTAATATAAATTTAACTTGTGACTTATTTGTTCAATTTATGAAAAGAGAGTACTCTGGTATGACTGTGGAGTTTTGGATCTGGAACTTGGAGCACAGAGAGCAGCTGTATTGTTGGAGATGTGTCTGGAGTCCTTCTGCACCTTCAAGAAACCAGATTGTGTTGAAACCCAGTATTGATGAGACAATATGAGTGCAAAGCCAGTAGCTTTACTAGGGAAGCTGAGAGTGCAGCAAGGTAAGGAAAGAGTTGTAAGAGCACAAGGGTACAGTCAGGACTGGCAGGCTTTTGGACTGTCATTCTGGGTTGGAAACTTGTTTTCTAGTACCTCTGAATACTGGTGTCAGGATGTTTCAGTCACTGAGGTTTGCATAGGAAGGTTACTGCTTGTGTCCCTGAGGGCCTTGTTCTAGCTGCTGTTTTGTCATCAGCTTTAGAATGAAAAAAATTCTTACACAGCTGAAAAGATCAAGTAGAGAAAAATGTTTGCCAAAAGGTACCAGATAAATAGAGGTATAAATGGATGACCTAGTTTAGTTGACCTATTTTTTCCTCCTGTCTGTCCTCCTACAAGCCAATAGTTTTAATTTCTTTAAAAGGCAATTTTATTGGTGTTAATTTATGGGAAGACTTAAAGACAATATTGTCCTAATGGAAGTGTCTTATGAAAGTAAAACCTAGAAGAATTGAATTATCAGCTCTAAAAAGTAGCAAGGCAGTTACTTCAATGGGGGAAAATATCTGCCTATTACAAGATGACTGAAGCTATGAATGATGTTGCCTCATGGGCTACACATGTCCTTAGGAACAAAGCAAATAAAGAAATATTCTTCATTCATTCATTCAGATTTCTGTAAGGAAGCATCAATAATTTGGAAGGAAATCCTACCATAATGCTTCTGACAGTTGATTTTCTTTATTAATTTTACTTCTGAGCTCCCTTAGTTCTGCCAAAAGAATTGAATTGCCTAGTGTTAGGACTGGGCCAAGGACAACTACACGAGTAGACTGAAAGATTTAAGTGCTGTATGGATTAGTTGAATTGTGGTATTTTTAATTTGCTGTGATTTGGAGAAATCTTAACACAGTTGTTAAGGGTATCCATATAATTTGTGTTCCTTTTTTTGCAGAAGGCCTATATGCTTCATGTTTTACATGTTGGAGAGCAGGCCTTGATTCCTAAACATTATTGAATTTTATTTGTTTTAATTGCCTGATCTTTGCTATGATTTTTGGTGTCTAAAGTCATGGTTTGGAAAGCACCAGCCTCTAAGGGGAAGTTAGCTTAGTTAAAACCATATTGCTTTAGAGAACATATGTACTACTTTAATCTCTTTCATTTAGTTATGGCACCGAACTTGTCATTTTAAAACAAAATTTTATACATTAACTTCCTTTTTGTGTAGTCTCGTAAGGTGTAGCTGAGTTTGTTTTTCTAAGGTCAGAGTAAGTGGTGTCCTCTTAAACAATTTTACATCTTGTTGCATTTGTCCTGCTGTCTTGTCATTCTTGCTGCCTCATGTGGATGACATCTGCTTTTTGTTTTTCTTCTGAAAAAACACAGATGTTTTGTAGTCTTTGTGATCACTAGAAGAACATCTTCTATGTGGATCAGTGGAAGAGTGGGGTTTTTGGGGGTCTGGAGAGGTAAATGACCATCTTTCAGCTGGCAAGGCTTGTTCCTCTGGGCAGCTAATACAACCAAAGAGAAGCTGAAAGGAATGTGGTGATGAATGATGTCTTATGTTCCTGCTTTTATTGATATTGAGCAGTCAGCACCTCTGCTGTTGTTGCTACCCTTGCTATCTTATTTGCTTTAGGGTCAATATCATGGATGAGAAATTAATTTCTTGTGCTGAGCTAGACTAGTTCTAGGTTCTGGTTCATGCACATTTTTCCTGGACTTACTGGCATGATTTCCAGCTATTTGTCACATTTGAGAGTCTCAGGGGCCTGTTCCAGAATTTTCATATTGTTTTTCATTGTTGAATACATTTTAAAATACATTTTGTCTTCTATTATGAGAGTATGGAATTTTTTTATTCTCCTGGTAGTTCTTGGAGGACACAGCTATCTTTGAACAACTTGGTTCCAAACTTGAAAGGATGTTTCATGGGTTTCCTGTCCAAGTGTTCAGAGGACCTGTCAGTGTAGATTATGCATCCTGTTTAAATGACTGATTGCTGTGGGAACTACACTGCTCTTGAGAAGCCTGAATAGTGTTCTACTCTGTCCTAAATGTTTCACTTCTTATTTGATTATATTTGACTCTGTAATGCATAGCCCTGTGATGGAACAGTGTCTTTTTTTCCTCAAATGTGTGGGTAGCATGTGTGGTACTTGCGTATAGCTTCCTACTTAGACAAAGGTTCTTATTGGATTAGTGTCTACTTGTTTCACTGCACAAAACTGAGAGATCAATTAATATAAAAAGCAGAACAGACAGAAGAACAAGTGATAGGAATAGTGCACTGCTCTCAGACTGTGGGTAGGCTGGGTTGGAAACTGATGACTGGCTGCTCTGTAAGTGAGTAAAATTAATCATGGAGATGTCTCAGCGGTAAATGTATCATGTCCTGCATGTTTGCAGTGCACAGCTCTTTTTTTTTACTGTTTTTACATGTGTAGAAAATAAGTTTTAATTCTTCCTATATTTTCTACTTGAATCTTTACCTTCATGCATGGGAAATAGGATTACAACTGGAATGCTTTCTTTATTACTTACTCCCTCTTGTATATTCTGATTATTTTAGCCAATAGGTAATTGTTAATTGAAATGAATACGGTTGTCCAGTAGGAATACTCAGGGGAAACATTTTGCTCAAAATAAAGCTGGAAAATGAAACACAGTTCTGGAGGGAAGGATATATGTAGGTTAGTTGAACTGCTTCAAGAAACTGAGGATTCCTGCAGAGTTGAATTAATTATAAATTGTCTATGGGGCAGCACCCCTATTGCACAAACTGCTAAAGGAAGGAAATAATCTCTTAGATACCATGAATATTCCCAGATAGCTCTAAGTATTCAACAGTTACTTCTAAGATTTCAAGTTTAGTAGTTTAGGTGGTTACACAAAACAGTGTGGATTTTTATTATGACCAAATTAGACTGTAAAATCAATTTTAACTCATTTTCTTTGAGGTTGTATAAACAGAACTGTGATGTTAATGGACATACAGGGAACTATATGAAAATGTTAGTTGAGAAAAATGACTGGTTTTAGGCAGGTGGAAAGGACTTGAAAAGTACTGTAGGCACACACTGGAATTTACTTTAGTAAAGAAATATGGTGTTTTATAGATGCTTTATTTTTCTGTTATTCCTACTTCGTGAAGACTAGGCCCAGAAGGGAGAAATATATGTTGTTTCCTTTCATAGCTCTTTGCTACAGAATTGCATTAAGTGCTACACAGGCACTTAAAGCTTTGGACATGAGTCTGCTTTTCAGACTGAGTGTTCTGAAATAGGTTGCTATTAAGCTGCAGGTTAAGCTCTATCACAACCTTTTATGTTTTCCTTATAAACAGAAGAGCTTTTCCAGAGGCTGTTCTACAGAACTGCTGTGGAAATTGCCCTGGCATTCTGTAGTAACACTGCTACAGTTGCTTCAGCTGGTACCATCTATTTTCTTAATATTTTGACTAAGATGATGAAATGGGAGCTTTCATTTCTTTTCCCTTTTGTGGTTGCAGATTGCAAATTGTCTGAGATGTCAACTTCCTATTTTTATTGTTCTGAAAAGAGCAGGTAAAACTGTGGCAGAGAAGCCTCATTGTCTTTTTTTACAAATTGCAGAAATCTATAGCCTGTTGATAAATTATTTAAAATGAGAGACTAATAACACCGAAAAAATGTGTGTATCCCAAAGTCAGCGAGCTATTGCCATAAATGTGATTTCCTAAAGGGAAAGAATATTTCTTTCTAAAATGCTAGCTAATTCCATAACTAATTCTAATATGGAATAGCCTGAACATGAGCTTGCATTTGTACCTTATACATGATCAAACACTACAGTACTTTTGGTGCAAAGCTTTAGCAACGTCTTTCTGGCATGATGATTTGGAAAGCATTAGCACTGTTTAAATTGGTGATCCTGTGAAAATGAAGCCAGCATCCTGTTTCTCCAGCCTTACAGTGTACATAATGGGCTTCCCTTCCTATATTCATAGAAAAAGTATTCCCTGTCTGGTACAGTAAGACAATATCATCCAATGAGAGTATGTGGATATAAAAATCTCAATGATGATTCCTTTCTCCATAAGTGCTAAAGACAACTTCCAGATATATTAAGTGTATCTGAGGACAAGATATGTTTAGAAGTGGGAAAAGCAGCAATGAAGTAACAGGCAAATTCAGTGAAGGTATATAAGTAGGTAAAGAACTCATTTATTTCTAGAGACAGTATGTTTTGAGCTAAAACTGACTGTGATTTTTTGCTAGGTAGAGGATCTTGTAGGGCATGTCAGGGAGGCACTGGAATTGCCTTTTGTAAATAAATGCAAAAATGAGTTTCTTCTGTTCTGTGAGTGCCATGTGGTTTATTTTTTATTGGGCTGTTGTATTACTTACCGCTTTAACACCCCCAGAACTTGATGCTGAAGTCAGGAGTTTCCCATATTGTATACTGATGGTGTAGATGAAATAGTTTGCATGGAACACTTGAATAAGAAAAATTATAGCAAAGCAGACAATATTTACTTATTATCTTGGGGTTTTTTGGCCCCTCCTTCCCCTGCTTACAGGTTCTTTTTAATGTGGTACTGGAATCTGGTGTTTATTGGTGACAGCTGAGAGGGTCACGCTGGAGAAGTTTCTGGAGAACTGTCTCCTGTGGGAGGGATCCCATGCTGGAGCAGGAGTCTCCCTGAGCAGTGGCAGAAGAAAAACATGTGATGAACTAACTGTCAGTCCCATTCCCCATCTCCCTGCTCTGCTTGGGAGGAGGACGTAGAGCCTGGGAAGGAGGGAGGGTTGGAGGGAAGGGTGTTTTGGTTTGTTTTACTTGTTTTTGATATTTGTTTTACTTCTCATTATTTGTTGGTAATAAATTCAGTTAATATCCCCAAGTGGAGTCTGTTTTGCCCAAGTCTGAGTCTGTGTTGGCTGTCAGTGAGTGATCTCTTAACTCATGAGCTTTTCATTGTATTTTTCTCTACCCTGTTCAGTTGCAGAGGAGAGGGGTAGAGTGGCTTTGGTGGGCACCTGGCACTGGCCAGGGTTAACCCACCAAAGCAACTTACCAGCTTCATATGCCTGAGCTGCAGATCTGTTTGGATGGAGAGCCCAACCTTCTTCCTGTGGTTGGTAGGTTAGTGGGTATATGATTGTCATATTGTGTGAAAAGTTAAGTACATAAAAACTTTTAATTTACCAGCTGGGCTTGAAAAACCCTTAAAATTCACAACACATCTTGCAAAATCGAAGTTATCCGACTTGCTTCTGGAGGTTATCTTGAAGGCCGTGGGGGGAGGATTTTTGTGGAAGACAAGACAGAAATTCTTGCTCCTGTCAACTTCCTCTTGTATTCATACTCTTGTCTTTGACTTGTCTTTAGCTTATTGGATCTAGCTTCTGGACATTATATAAACAAGATATCCCTCAGGAATTCTGTATTTATGTCAGCTAGTTGTTGAATTATCCTATGAAGTGTGTAGTTTTCCACTGGGCACAGTACTTCTGTCAGATCTTATGCAAATTGCAATATGCATTTTTGAGCCATATCAACTCTCATCTGTCTTGAATGTTTTGATTCTTCTCCTCTCTTAATGTTGTGATTGGATTTTACTAGTTGTTTGTTTTTTTTTTTTTTCATTTCTATTTGTTCTACTTTATCCCCGGACTGCTAAAATTATTTCCTTATTTTTTTGAAATCTTTGGTTTTTACTGGTTTTGGATGACAGAAGCCATTGCACGGTGAGTGGAAAACCATGTGAATAAGTTTCATACACTTCAAGTTTGCCTCACTTCTAGACTAGAAGCTCTTCAGAACAAGCTTTAGCTTCATGCAGGTTGTCTTGGGTTTGATGAACTGAAGGTAAATGATGATCTGTAGTATAGTTTGGTACCCTTTTAAGCTTGTGAGTATTGCATGATTAGTTGTTGGTATATAAGAAAGTATATGTGTGGGGGTTTTTTTGTTTGTTTGTTTTTGGGGTTTTTTTTTGGTTGTTTTTTCTTAATTCAATGGTCAGAGTAGAACTGGCTTGTCCATTTGGGTCTTGGTGTTAAATTCAGAGCAGAGTAGCTTAGCCACTCATTTTATTGACCTTGTTATCCTCTCAAAGAGAAAGTTACATTTATAAATGTTACCTGGCTCTGATAGTCACTGTTTTTTTAATGACTGTGAACAAGGAGATTTAACCAGACTGCTTTAAATGGTCTTTGTAAGAATGTTCATGCAGTGTCCCTTATGAATTTTCTTGTTGTAGTTTGTTCATTTCACCAGGAATAATATTTCAGGGTTTGTGTTGGTCCAGGTAATATTGCTTATGGATCCCTTTGCTCAAAAGAGCCACTGTAGTGTTGAGCTGTTTTCTAAGCTTGCTTATTACAGAGATTCATGGAGACCAAAGCCTAATTTGAGTATTCAGAAAGAAATATTGAGTCCTGACAGCTACAAGGAATGCAGTCAGTATTCAGAGGGAACAGAGTGAGGCTTGCACTGGGGCCAGGATGCAATCTTCTGGTGAGTGGTGTACTTCAGCATGCTCACATCCTGTGCTATTCACCATAATGCATCTATAGGAAGCACTTGCATCCTGATAAGACATTGTGATACTTCACTGCTCCTGTGAATTAATTTGCTTTGGCTGTAGAGTATGTGTTTCTGTATTTTGCATTTTAAAGCCAGGACTTAGCAGTCCTGTATGTCTCATCCCATTACTTGTCATGCAGTTACTGTCTCTTTAGAACAAACGTGTATTCCTGTCTGGGCTTATTAGCATTAATAGCTGTTCTGGGTGCCCAGTGGAATACTGATGCACAGTGCTAGAAACTGGGAATGAGAAGAAGGTAGCCTTTAAGGGAAGTCACAATTGAGGGATTAAAGAGGGCATTTTAGAAAAATGCTACTGTTCTTTAAAGTCAAACTGCAGCAGCAGATACAGAAGTTGAGATTGGATTTAACTGACATGTTGAAAATTAATTGAGGTCTTTTAAAGGTATGGATTTGGTTTGGAATGCTGCCACTTCCATTAAGGGAAAATAAGATTGAGAAATTTTGAGTCCTATTTAGCTGTGCTTAAATAATTCTCCTAGTAGTAATTGTAGGTAATGCTGATATTTGGAACGGGTCATTGTTTCTCCCCAGTCCAAATTTCATGCAATATCTATAGCCTATTTTCTAGCTAGCAACACTGCTATGGGCAGCCCTCAACATCTGCAGGAATTTACAAGTTTGGGTTTTTTCTGACTAAAGGCAAATCTGTTTCTACACTGAAGAGCAAGTCACATAGTTTTCATGGCTGTAAGCAGCAATGCTACTTGTTCCTTTTAAGCTGTTTAGTGCTATGTAGCCTCATTTTTCCCAGTTGCCTTTTTTTTTCTTTTTAAATGTTCCACTTTGGTTTAATATTTGCTATCTTTGTGAAATTTTAAATTCCTTTCTTCCTTATTTTACTTTTCCTGAGAGTGGCTTTGATAGATTGGAGGAAATAACTTTGGTAATGCAACTTTCTTCCTTTCCTGTATTTTATCTACTTATTTTGTCTTTCTGAAGAGCTGTGACTAGCAGTTTCACAAATTTGGAGTCTGGAGAAATGACACCTAATTATGCTTACAAATAATAGAAATGTTAAGTTCAGTAGTAAAATACTCTAATGTGTATTTTTCTTGAGAGAGGTAAAACAACATTTTGATGGAGAAGGCAGCAGAGAATTGCCAAGGTTAGGAGGAAGCAGTTCAAAATGAGGAGTTTGTGGAGACTGCATTGCATTTTAGTGACCAAAGCAGGAAAGGTGTTCATGGCTTATTTGTGTGCAGGTTGGCAGCCTGCTGCTCTCTTCATGACTAGTGTATGTTGAGCAATGTACTGAGGTGAAAGAGACAGTAAAAATGTGGAAGAAGTTCTGCTTGTGCCAGGAGCTGTCACCAGCATTTTGCATTCAAACAAGGCCTGACTCTGGTCTCTGCAGGCAGTGGGGCTTTGTGATGCCAATCCAGCGGCTGCCGCTCTTGCAGAGTGTCTACTGACAGTGTCTCACCAAGTCACATTGTTAATTCTCTGGCTTTGCTGAAATAGGTTCTGGTTTTCCAGAATTAGAATGTGAATTTGACCACAGCTCAGAATTTTTTTAAATGTAGATGTAAGCCAAGAAAAGAGCAGCTTTCCTGTTCCTAGATGGGCAAGTGTGGGCTGCAGCCAGTGTCCCTAGCAAGTTCCTGTACAGACAGCATTTGCTCTGAGATGAGGAAGGAATGACAATAAAGGAGATTAGTGGTTTAGGAAATAAGATTAAAGCGACAGAATTGGAGTAAAAAGCTAAGAGGTGAAATATTGTTAAAACTTGATGCAACAGTTAGAGAAAATCTCAATATATAATTAACTGCTGCCATTGATACTAACTATTGCCTCTGGAAAACAGGAAAGACAAACCAGCTGAGCCTTGTCTGTAGGGTGACAATGATACCCTGTCCTTGTGTTAGTTCATTGTCCTAGAAGCTGAACAGACTTGCATTAATGAAGCATAGCTCATACCAAACTTAAAGAATCCCAAAGTTATAAAGAAGAAAACCACTCTCTCCTTATTTTATAATCATGTAGATCATCAAAACCTGTCTTTCCTGTATTCCATTTGTTAGCTTCTGCAATATATGATGGAAGGAAGCAGATAAATAGCGGTTTATACATTCGTGGTTTTAGCTAGAGGGAAACTTCTTTAAAATTTGAAGTATGCTTTAGAATTGTGTCCAAGGTGGTAACTTGCCATTTTCTACAAGGCAGAAAAGCCTAGAATCTACTTTAGCTGCTTTTTCCTTTTTTTTGAGGATTTCTTAAAATAAGAAACCTGTGATTTCCATTCAATCTCACTAACCCTTTAGCATTTGTAATTTGCAGGGTTTGGGTGGTAGCTAAACATTTGGGTACATAATTAATAATAATGAAATCAGAATCAATAAACCATGAAAGAAGTATTGCTTTGTAAAGGTTACTTGTGCTGAGATGATGGGCTTGTTACTTGAACACGGTAAATTAGTTGAATGTTAATAGTTGTGGTGTTTGGTACAATTGAATAATATGAATGGGATTGTCTTATGCTGCCTGGAAAGGATGTCAAAAAGTTCTAAACATTTTTAGAGTTTTCTGGGGGGAGGTGTGAGGTCTGTGGGGTTTTTTTTAGTGCTCTTGGAATTCGAATCTGCTACACGTGGTACAATAGGTGTATTCATAATTAGGAAAGAAGATGGGCAGATAAATCCACAGATCACTGTGTGTGACCAACCAATAGTGTTAGCAAGGTGGATGAAGACATGGTCAAAATAAGGCTTATAGGAAGTGCTGAAGAGTTGGAATTTGCCAGGATGTTCCCCTGGTTGCGTTTTTTGCTGTTCTCAAGTACTACTTGTTCATTAAGATTATCAAAACAATTATCTTGGAAAGAGATGGACTAGCAAGCACAGTGTTATTGTAGGGCATACATGCACATGGGAAATAAAAGCTGGAGTTATTTCTGTATTGAGGGCAATTTTCTTGAGATTTCTTTGGATTTGCAGCATAAGAGCAAAAGGGTAAAACTGTCTTAGACTTGCATGGGCAAATAGAATCTGAGCAGAAGACACAGGCCCTTAAAAATAACTTGGTTATAAAAAAATGAACAGTTCAAGTGATCCTAACTGCAGTTGTGGTGGTTGGGAGAAAGTAACATGCATCAGATTTTTTTTTTTAATCCTTTCCAGGCAGTGCAATGCAGTCTGGTGTACGTAGTGCAATAGGTATATCAGTAATGAGGGAGGAAGATGAGATAAATTTTAGGATCAAATGATACTTGTCAGGTTCTTCATTGTATTAAAAACGTAATGTGTCAAATCAAATATGCACCTTGTCTAATACTTTATTGTGACTGTAGGATACTGTGAGAATGTCAGGAATGAATGGAGCCATCCTCCCAGTCCTTCTCAATGGCAGATTCTGAGGAGAAGCTCAGACTGTGTCCATGGTAGCAGCAGGTTGATGAGCACAAGACACCAGAGCCCATCCCTGGTCAGAACAGTGGCAGGTACTGCTACCTGGCATGTTTCAACAGGCCCTGGACTGCTTGCAGGTGTTTCACTTTTTTAGTTCTGTATAATTTCCTTTCATTCAACTTCCCCCTCTTTTTTTTTTCTTTTTTTCTAAGAGAAAATGTTGTGGTGAATTTTTTTCTTTTTTCGCCTTTTCCTGTCTGGCAAGAATAATAGATGTAACCATGCAGTAACTATAAGTGGTTCTTCAGGATGTGTCTTTAGCCAGATCCTATGCTCATTCAAATTGTCTTCAAGGTGTTTTTCTTGCTGGGGGATTGAAAGATTGTCTGGCAAACTGATCCAATATCTTCAAAAAGAAAGAAATCTGTGCTTCATAACCCTCCGAAATACTTAATTTCTTTTTTTTTCAACTTCATAGCCTTCCCAGTCTCCTCCACAAGAACCAAGAGTTTTCTTGTGTGTGCTACCACTACAGTGATAATTTCCTTGTATAGGTTTCTTACAATCCTGGGTGCATTAAAATATAACATAAAAATGTGGCTTGTTTTTTCTCACCTTCCTTGTTTGTGTGTCCTTTTGTAATGCATGATGCTGCTTCCCCTCTGGCATACCCCTGCCTATCAGCCCAACATAATTTGTAGAGGTGTCATTGGTTTACAAGCATGGTCCTGCAGTCAAGTTCAAAATTCCTTTTATATCAGTATTCTCCTTTCAGACTTAAATTTAGACACTGTAGAAGAGGTCAGGCAGCTGGACTAGATGATAATTTTAGGTCTCTCCCAACTGAAATATTCTATTCAAAACTTAGTTTGCCTTAATATCTAGATGTTGTGCAGGTGAATAGAAAGTTCTACCCATTTCTTCTGACAGCAGTCACTTAATGTGCCTGAACTTTGACTTTGGCTCTGCCCTTTATTTTGGGTGTGGTGTTTCATGCCTATCACAGAGGATTTCACACTGTGCTGTAATAATTTACACTATTGCTTCCAAGTCTAAGCTTCTTTAAGCCTGACTTGTATTTTAGTAGAGATAGAACCCATTCTTGTGGTTTGTTTTTTTGGTTTTTTTTTTTGTCCAAAACCACTGTTTGGTGTCTTGGAGTATTTCAAGAAGTAGGAAACAGAAATAATTTTATCTTTCAGGTTTTTTAACACCCATGTTCAGCATCCTGAAAAACGTCAGTCATGTTTCACAAAACAGTTCTTAGTCATGAGGTTCTCAACTCTATTGGCTGAGCTTTGTGTCTGGTGCTATATTTGTTCTGTGTCTCTTACCCACAAATGCTGCTGTTACTGGCTGCTTCTGTTGTGGCCCAGGGATGCTTTATAAGAATTTCCTCCTGTACAGTTGGCCTGATAACCAAGGACTGCCAGCTGCCCTCTTTCCATTGGAATCCAAGGTTTTCCTCTGCCCAAGAGGACACTGACATCTAGTGGATGGGTTCCACTGACACAGGGCAGGAGAACTGCTGCTTAGTGGCTGTCTTTCTTCTTAAACTTTTACTTAATTTTTCTTTCATTTAGATCCTTGGGGTTGTCAGGACAAAGGAAAAAAAAAAGAAAAGCCCAATCAATTTTTATGTAACTTCTGGAGTTTAAGGAGGGAAGTCTGTGTAGTCAAAGTAGTTAGTTGTGTTTTGTTGCTGGGTTTTGGAGTTTTTTGTTCCTTCAAGTCACCAGCATATGAGCCTTGATTGTTTGTAATAAAATGATTCAAGTTAGGGCATTGGCAGTTGTCCTCCCAGCCTGTGAAGAACATAAGATACCTGTGGAGCACAGCAAGAGGTAGATCATAAAATCATTGAGTGCTTTGGATTGGATAGAACCTCTAATTCCCATGGCCCTGCCATAGGCAGTTTGAAGCCATTGCCCACGTCCTGTGGCTACATGTCCTTGGAACAAGTCTCTGCATTTCTGGTGTTGGCTGCTCTAAGGTCTCCTTGCAGCCTTTTCTTCTCCAGGCTGAACAACCCCAACTCTCAGCAGGTGTTCCAGCTTCTCACCTCTGACACAGACGGTGCCTCTGAGTTGCCTCCAGTTCTGTGCCTGCTCTTTCTATGAAATTTGAAGCCTAATAATTGCCTAATAGCTGCCTTTCAGCTTGTCCTGGACATGTTAGTTTAACTGGGAACCAAGTAGCAGAAGATTTAATAAAACCGCAGATTTTCCAGGAATGTTCCTAAGGAGAGAACAGTGCTTAGAAATCAAGGTTTCTGAAAATATTCATCAAAATGTTAGTATTTCTTTAAAAACAAAAATAGACATTTTGTTTCTGAAGTAATAAAATGCACATTTCTTTATTAGAGAAAATAAACACTGCTTAAAGCTTGACAGCAGGAGATGTCATGCTTAAGTATTGCTGCAGATTATTGTTTGATCTCTCAAGTGTTTAAATTATTCTGCATTAGTACTCATTAAACAATAATGTACTGGGTTTGGATTTGTTTACCATCTGGTAACTTTGTAAATGTGGTTAGAATGAGACAATTTCAAGGAACTTAAATTAGGACTTAAAATCAAAGAAAAGTCTTTCAGGCCCCTTTGATGGTACAAGGGTTATATAAGGTATAGACTGATATTGCTTAGGATGACGGTATTAGACTTAAATGTTCAGGGATTGTTTTTAAAAGGAAAATATTGCTTCCTTATCCAGAGTAAACATAGATTTTATTTTTTTTTCATCTGAAAGATGCCTACATTTGCTAGCATTCTTTGGTTACTTTGAAAGTATCTCCAAATTAAACCAGACTATTACAACCAAAACCGTTGCCATAAAAAAGAATTCATCTTTTATATGAGTTACCAGGAAACAAATGTAAAAGCTATGAACACTTTTTGTGTGCATTTAGGCAATGCAAGCAATAGTAGAATCTAACCTGTTATGTTAATCAAGAAGAAAAACTTTTTTTTTCTGTGGCCCGTTGTCTGTTGAGAATTTATATTGTCCCACCTGTAGCTTGCCAACATTCTGGACTAACTACTGAATACAGATTATCAGTAACTATTCTGTGCCTTTTTCCCTTGGTTACTTCTATAACTCTTGAGTTGCCACTTAGTTATTTATGATATGCATTTGTGTTTCCTTCATTATAACTTCTAGCCTACAACTTTATTTGACACTTTTGAGGTTTATTCTTTTTTCTTTTACCCTGAAAGTTGGTTCACTTGATTAATATTATATTCCCATCTTCATCTCTTACTGTCTTCTGGTTTGTCATCTAATGTTTGTTAGTGTGCACTGCTTTGCTGGACAGGTCATGAAGGAAAATGCCTGCTTGGTCTGGGAAGTTCTTTTGAGAAACTCTGCTTGTGAAATCCCTTCAGTCAGATGATTTTTTTTTTTTTTTTTACATTTTTCCTTGTGAAAACAAACTAAAGAGGCTAGTCTGGACTGAATTCCTGTAGAAATTCACATACTCTTCTTTTGAATTGGCACCATATCAAATACTTATTTGAAGCTCAGATTGGAACAGTTTCCTTTTCCAAGAAAGGAAGTGGAGTCACATATTCCACATAGATGAGAATTATAGATAAAGATCTTGAGGTGGGATCTGAAGGTGTTCCTGTGTGTTTCTGAAATACCTGGAAGTAAATCTGTCATCCAGAACCTGGAGGTGTTGAATAAAGTTGTTTGTGGATCAGATAAAAACCCCCGTGCTATTGTTTACCAAACAAACTATCGACTTGTACATTCTGGATTGTAAATATTAATCTTTTGAAAGCAATGGCAGCTGAGGTTTATTTTAAATTTATCATCAGCCTGATTGGCAAGGCCCTTGTCTGAACCAGATTCATTCTACCAGTTGACTTGAGGAACTTTCTATTTGTTGAAATTTGGCAAGAAGGACTGTATTTTGCACATTAGCTGTGTAGCAAATTTAAGTTGTGGAGTACTGAAAGACCTTTAGGTGATTGAGCATATACTTCATATGAGGCAATTTTTTCTTTGCTCTTCAAAATATAAAAATTACAGAAATGATTGCATTATAAATGTAAAAAAGGCATCTTACAACTATTTGGAAAATAATTTAAAATTTGAACTGCAGTTTTGATGTACAGAATAAAATATATGTAAAGGCTTTATTGTAAAAGTGTGAGGAGTATACTGGTATAGGTTTTCAACACTGGTTTTAGGAGGATGTTCAGTGAATGTCTTTTACTTGATTCTTCAGGTATAGGCTTTTGTGAGTCTTCAGAATTAAAAATTTCCTCAAAACTGTTCATGATTTTAAAAAGGTTAATCTTCAAACTGATTAAAAGAGTACTTTCATTTGCTTTCTGGTAACTTCACTGTAGTATTCTTGTCTTTGTGTCTTGTCAAGATAGAGGCCTGTCAAAGAGACAACTGTTTCCTTTGTAGCCACTTTTGGATTCGCATGGCCTGAGAATACCTGGGTTAAGGTTACCATGGAATTCAAAATGTTAATGGTATGTCAAACAATAAATGGTTGTGTTGGAGAAGCACAGCCTTTTCCTTTTCTTGAAGTGCTCGTTGAACAAAATATGAGGCAAGTAAGAAACATTCTCCTTGAGTTGTAGCACTATATTAATACTATAATATGTACTCTTAATGGTAATGCTATGCAGATGTCTGTGGTTTTTTTGTAGGAGACAATTGCATATAACGTAGCATGAATGAAGATTTAAGGAGCTTTCCTTGAATTCAGCAGAAACAAATTAAATGGCAAAGTTCATCTTGTTCAAGCATTTGAACATTTAGCAGTTCTACTTGAATGTTCAGCCATTAAAGGAAGAACTTTAATGGAGAGAAATAGTCTGAAGTCATGCATGGAAATAAATGGTTGTCTGAATCTATTGTTTCTGTACTAGCCATTACTGCTTTGGTTTCATTTCAATAGTTGCTTTATAGCTCTTTCTGCCAGAATAATGAGAATTTTGTTGGCCATTGGATTCCCTCTCCCGTCTCTTTTTGAAACCAGAATTATGCTTGGAAGGTGTGTGCTTCTGAATTGTTGGGGACAAATTTGTTAGGCAAAAATTGACAGATACTGCAGATGTAAATGATTACAACACAAAATTACTTTGTCTCTCTGTAAATATTGTGCTGGTTATTAGCTAGGGTTATTACAGTTGAAATCATAGTACAAGTTTGTACTAAGAGGCTACTTCTTTCTAGCTCTTAAAATGCTATTGAACTCTATCATAAATGGTCTCTTTATGACTAGCACATTCCTTGGCTTCCAAACACAGCCTCAAAGAATGGGTGAAAATAGTTGTAAATGTGTTTTCTCCAGATAGTAAAAATGTATTTTCTATTTGATGACTTATCTTTTTTTACAATACTTTATATATTTCCTGTGTATGAGTTGCTGCGTGGAAGTACTGATTCGGTGTTTGTCAAAAATTTTCTTATTTTTATTTACTAAATAGTGGGGATTTTATTTGCCAATCATGAACTGGCATAACTATCAGTATTATCAGTATCCTAGTCTTATCTGCTGAATAGTGGGGGTTCTAAACTGCTGAAAGTCTCTAAAAATACTGTGTTTCTGTACAAGGTTCAAACTTGCTTCAAAAATAAAAGTAAAGACTTCTGGTGAAAGACAAAATTGGCGTATTTTTTATTTGAATTGTATATTAAACACTAAACATGTGTCATTGAATAGCAATTCAACTGTGTGCCAAAGGATGCCACTGAAAGGAGCAGCACCTCTGAGCTCTAGAGATGTTTCAGTAAGGTAATTTGGACTCAAAACTAGATTGCAGTTACAGTGTTTCTTGAGTGTACAAACAGCTCTGCTTTTTACCCAGAGCAGTTGTTAGGCTCCAGCTTTTCAGCTTAAAATCATTCTCAGTGAAAGTCTTACAGGGCAGGATCTGTGCTTCAGATAAATTTGCAAGACACGGTGGTTAAAACCCTTTTGGGAAGGCAGGACATAACTGCTATGGCAGACCTTTTTTGAGTGTGTGTGCAGATTTATTAAAAGGCTTAAATAGGGTTTTTATAAGGCTCTAAGAGTATTCTCCTGTGCCTTTATTTATGGCAGCTTTGGTAGTGGGGGACTAGCAGGTAGGAAATTCTAGTTTACTTCTGTTGGAGTGAAAGCTCAGTGTTTCCTGTTTCAGTCATGGTGCCTTTTTTTTTTTTTTTCCACCTTTTATGAATTGCTTGGAAAACAAACACTGACCTCAAGGAAATGAGTTCCAAGGCGTGGGAAAAGAGGAAGGGTTTTGCATCTTGTGAAGGAAGAGGGAGGAGAATTTGGGTTGGTTCCCCCCCTTTTCTTTGGTGCTGAGCGGAAACAAAAGCAAGATACATTCTCCATGGATCTTAATGCTTCATGCCTCATGCTATGAAGTTGCAGGCGAGGGGATGGTAAAGACTGTGGGGAGTAATAGGTGGTGATAGATGATGAAATATTTCAGGGGGAATTGATATGGTTAAAAAACCTCAATATTGTTCAAGGATAGAGCCTTATTTAGATCCTCATGCTGTTTGTTGATATGAATTGTACCTCATGTGTGTTTGCTGTGCAGGTTTTCCTGTGAATGCTTGTCACAGGGTGCTTTTGAGTGTTTCAGGATGCTGTGTTGGTTGAGACACAAGCACTAAAGCTGAAGGGCTACAAAGCTGTCACAAATAGTGACTGGTCCAGCCCCTCCTGTGGCCATGAAAAAAAATTTGACTTTTGTTCTGTTTAGCTGCCTGATTGACCTGGAATAAAACCTCTTGCTTCTGGGGTGTTCTTTGTGGAAAAGGTCTCAACTCGCCTTTAGATACTTTCTTCTAGGTTTCCAAGGGGTGGTCCTGGGGACATTGTTACTTTGGTATCTGTTCCTGTTACATCAGAGCAGTTGGGTTTTGAAGTAAATCTGGTGTGTGTAACAGAGAGGAGGACAAATATCTGCTTCATCTCTATTTTGGGTGAAGGACATGGTCCGTAGAAGTTTTCACTCAAGTGCTGCACTCACAGTGTAGTGTCCCATCCAGGATGCCAAAATTTTATTTACTTCAGAGGCAGAGTCTGGGATAGACTGTAAAGATGGAGTGTACTTGTAGTGTGGTAGCCTCTCCTGGATAACTCAGAGTGGCTCTTGAAAAGAAGTTTACCTAGACCTATAATCATTTTTTATTTTAAATAAAGATTAAATGTGATGCTTTTACTATACCTGTTCTGCCAGCATGCATAAAGCCTAATACTGAAGGAATAAGAGGAAAATAATCCAGCAACTTGGAAATCATGATTTCTCCTGTTCCCTGGTTTATGAGTTTTATTTCTTTGTTTCTCAACTGCTTTTCTTCCATAGACTGTTTGGGTTTATATTGTGAAGACAAAAAGTCATCTTGTTGCAAAAAAAATTGAGGCTTATTTCTGTTTTGAATTATCAACAATTGTTCTGGAATTGCTCTAACACTTAAGAAGCCTGCTAGTTGTAGTGTATGCTAATGCTAATCTTTTCTGGTTCTGTATCAAGGTGCTTCCTAGACTTGAGTCCAAAGCAGTCAACCTTCTAATTGTGTGCTTTCACACTAATAGAAATTTTCTTGTTCTTCACTCATCATCTATAAAGAACTGTTACTGTTTCATTCACTTCTTGTGATGTGTTCACACTTATCACTGCAGTAATGTGAGGGTGCTGAGGAAACAGTATGGTTCAGAGATGGGAAGTTATAGTCCCAATTCTTAATGAGTGTGCTGCAGGACTTTCTAAAATATCTCAGAACATACATTAGCAACCTTCTAGCTAAAGCCAGATTATGCTTTAGTAATTTAATGTTCTGTTTTGCTCCATTATTTCCTTGCTTGTTGCCAAACCCCAGATCTACTCAGTCTTCTCCAACCTTGTGAAATGGGCAGTAGGTGTGTGGCTTAACTATAATGCTGAACATAAATTAACTGTGATTGATAGTACTGCTAGTTTAGACTAGGATTAACATGCAAATAATATAAAAATAGTTTTAGAAATGAGGGAAAGGAAAGGAGACTTGAAGCAGTCAGCCCACATTTTGATAGTGTCTGTGTAAAGCTGTCTTTATTTATTAGTAGTGTGGGAGATGTGTCCGATTCTAACATTTTTCTTGGGGAAAATATGGGTTTGGAAAGATGGGAAATGTTGGTCTTACTCTGACAGTACCTAATTCTGGAGAGTAATTCTGCTGGTTGGAGTTTTTTACCTGATTCTGGTTTTAATGTGATGCCTGGGAAAGTAGGATGTACACCTTAACAGGCTGCTTGCAGTATTATCATTTTGCCTTCTCTGCATGAGGACCTACCAGCATTGTCTTCATTGGCTAATGGTTCTTTATGGGATAGAAATCTCCAGTTAGTGTAGTAACATGAATTCACCTCTTTCCTGAGAAAATATCAGAGAGTTAAGATAATGTAGAATCATAAAATGTCCTGAGTTAGAAGGAACCCACAAGGATCGCGGAAGTCCAGCACCTGCCCAGAACACACCATACAACCTAATACTGAAATAATGCTGTTTTCAGCTGTCTGGGTCATTTTGGAGGGATTTTTCCTCTATGTGGTTCCTAAGCTTCCTGGAATGCAGTGGGGTTTGTTGGACTCATCAGAGTCCTGCTATGAAATGCTGAAGACAGAGCTCCCAAGGGAGTGTAGTTACCAGGCTTGTCTATTAATCACTTCAGCAGAGATTCCCTTGGAGCACCTAGAGCTTCAGGGTTGGTCAGTGCTGCCAGAAGAGAATGCCAAGGCAATGAAAACTCCTCCTTCTATCAGTTCAGCCTGCAGTCTCCCTTCAGGGCTTTGTTTCAGATAGGTCCAGTGCAGACTGCTGGCCTGTTTTTTTTTGCAGCCAAAGCCATCTGTGAATGTTGAGATACAGTGAAGTTTTATAAAACCAAGTCATTCTCCTTCCACTGTTTGTTTGACTACTGTTTGGGAAGGCTTTTTCCCTCCTTCACGAGGGTTAGGAGCTCTTGCAAACAATTGCTGTTTGAAAGCTGACAGTAATCAAGGGGGAAATATTGACATGGGTCACAAGTGTATGCTATTTTACAAGTACTCCTAAGACAAAGTGGTGTTCACTGTGTTCATTTATTCCTTGCTATTGCAACCTCGAGCTGCTCTCCTGAATAGTCCATTCTCCACCTGAGTTTACTACCATCAGCTAGTCTTGGTGCTTCCCAGAGACCTCACTGATGAGAAGGTGGCATAGGAAAACTCCAGCTGGATTTGCAAGGCATTGAACTTGAGATATTTCTGGAACCAAGGCAGTTTTAGGAAGTCAGAGCCCCATTTGAGCACTGATACCAAAGTCTGCAATGAACTCTCTGTTGCCAAAGGCATCTCTGGCATTTCTTTGTTCATAGGTACAGAACCTGAAACCTGGGTTATCTGACTATAGATAACCAGGAGATAGTAATTTTGAAATTTTTGTGGTAATTTAGTTCACATTGCTCCATACAGGTACATTTTTCTCACTTTATGAGTACTAGGGAATGTATTCTGCCCTGGTGAGCTTTATCTAAATTATTTGAATGAGACCAGAGTTGTACATAATTCTTGTTTTTTTCTTCCCTTCCTGTTACTAAGAAAAATGCAATGCCCACCTTATGATAGAAATAGCTGTCTTATTTAATGAAATGAGTGCATTAACACAACATTTTTGAAGTGTTTCCTAGCATCTTCTTTTATGCTCTGATTTTTAAGGTAACTTTTATGGAAGCTTTTCTTTAATTTCTTGTTTCTTTGAGTATTTTTAATGCACTTTGGCAAATTTTGCAGAACAAAATATGTTCTTGGGTGATTGGCACAATGTCAGGAGACCACTGCCAGAGCTGGTTGTGTAGAGCTTCCTGAGCCTGGTGCTATGGCCTGTTGTCACATGGCAAGTGGGTGTTGTGGAATACAGTAGCACCTCGCTTCTGGCACTTTGATATGTCCTGCTCCTCAGGAATGGTCAGAAAGGAGAGTCAAGAGAACATCTCTATTGTATTATCTCTTGTTTTGCCAATTAGAAATGTCAGACAAGGCTTGGGAGGCAGTTGGAAGACTTGAGATAACAGAAACTCTGGTGAAATATTTGTCTTGTTCTCCTTGAAAAGAAGCCCAGAAAGAAGTCAAAGGAACTTCTCTATCTTAAATAAAGTTTATGCTTTTGAAGTGAGTTCTTTAAATTTCAGTAGGCTATATAAATGCTTTCTTTAATCCACAAACAGCACTTCTATGATATTAGGCATTGTGTCTTTAAAGGCTTTCTAAAGTGTTAAATAAATAAACTGACAATGAAAGTCAAAGATCTGCATTTCCTGAACTGATTGGACAAACTTTTTCTTAATATGGTAAGATTCCACAAGCTGGTCTTGAAAAGCTGGTTTGTCTTTTTGTAAAAACTGAAGTAGCTTTGTAGTACAGATTGTAAAACCACTGTGGAAGTTGGAAGTTTGTTTCTGAAACTTAAATTGTTTCAAAGACTCATCTCCCCACTGTCACATGTGGTGTTTGTCACCATTCCACAAACCACTTCTGTCACACAATGAATAAGCAGAATTGAAATTGAGCTTTTCTAATGACTGGAACTAAAGGCCTTGTGAATGCAGTTCTTAAAGTGCTTATTTCTGGCTCATCATGCTTAGTCTTTGACCATTTTGTTTGTTCCTGAAAGAACATGCCAGTGAGGATTTCCGTGGTACCAGGACAGCAGTCCCACTGAGCAGGCGGGTGTCACGGGAGCGCCCAGGGTTATCTGCAGAGGCACCAGGCTGGACCTGCCATGTCCCTGCTCTTGGTGCCCAAGTATCTTCAGAGAAGCATTTTGGCAGTTGACTGACTTAACCCAAATGAGTGCTTAATAAACAGTTGCTTATTAAGAATTAGCTTGAAACCGGGCTGAGACGGATCTTGCTGCCTGTCCTGACAGCTTAGTGTAGTCTGAACAGAATTCTTTTCTCTTCTGCCCTGTCATTACCCCCTTTCTGCTATTGAGTACATTCTCCTCCTCCTGGTCACTCTGGGCTGTAACCTAGGAAGCACTGGATCCTTTGCATCCCACAGCAGGCTGTCAGCACACACTGCAATAGCCTTTTGCAGGAATTTTCTATTGCATGTAGGGCAGAATCCTCTGCTGAGTCTGGCGCTTTTCCATTCCTCTGGTACTCTGTTCAAAGCTCAGTTTTAAAAATTCTTTCCTTAATCTTTAGTCAATTCTTCCTCTTCCAAAGCATGAAATAGATATTATTCTATGTAGCAGATACTGCTATAAACTGTAAAGAATGCTCCTTACTCATTTGGATTGCTCTCAGGACTGTACTTAGGTATCTTCTATTACCCATGTTACAGAGCAACTGGCAAACATGCATTAAAAGTATAGATCCTGAAGTATTTTAGGAACAGATGTGTGCTAAAATCAACCTGTATTTCATTTCCAGGCTTTGCCTTGGAGCTGAGCTAAGCCAATCCTACTTTCTGATCTGTTTAGCAAACTGCAGAGCAGGGGAGATTGAATCATGTAGGGAAGAAGTCTCTGCTGGATTCTCATAGCATTGTTGTCTAGAAAATGAAAGTTGGTACTAGTCACTAGAGCCTTTTTGGCTTACAATTTGTCCAAATTTTGTTGGTGGAAGTGCATGCCTTTTTTCTTAGTGCTTTTAAAATGGGCTTACCCAAAAAGGATCATCTTCCTACCTTTTGATACCTAGCCTGACTTCCTTGAGTGTGTTCTTTCTCATGTAAAATAACTTCTGCTTTTAGTCATGGTTTGTAGAAGTAGTTTTTCTCTAAACTTCTTTTAAGCAGAATCATGACATTTGCGCTATAATAATCAGTAAGATGGAGGGGAAAACCCTTTAAGACTCACAACCAAGTTGGAACAGTGCACAAAATCATATTAATGACTGTGATTGGAAAGTATCATTGTTGGTTTTTGCTTTTTCCCCCTGTTCATTGGATATTCATAGCCTATTTCAAAGCATTTCTCAGCCTTGCTGTTCATAGCTAGTTTAGCCAAATTATGTGCATTAATTTGGCTTTTTCTAGACTCCTGGGTGTGTTCAGTCTTAGCACAAGTGATATTTTTTGGCTTTTTGTGAGGAAAGGTCAATGTTATGTAGGACAGTCGCCTACATGCAGTGGTATTCTTTGTGTGTGCTGTGTGACAAACCAGGTTTCTCTGCCTGCTGTGTGTTCAGGTTATGCTGTGAATTTATTTTTAGTGTTGCAAAGATGAGCATGGTCTACCATGAGGGCTTCAGGAACTGTTAGTGTCTTTTTAAGAATATTCCTGTACCTCACTCTCACAATAATTTCAGGTTAAGTATTTAGCAGCTTGGTCACTGTGTGGTCAGACACACCACATATCAAGATATTTATTGTTTTGCTTCATTGATTAATATTAAAATTCATTTTAAGGAAAATAAATAGTTGCAGGCTAGTTCTGGTGCTCTTTTTAGTGTTCAGTGATTGAATCTGTGGTGAAGTCCTTGCGGAAGAGAAAAAAATTGAAAACTGGTGCTTCTTGATTTGCTTTATTTTTTTTTTTTTTTACTTTGCCATTTGTTTTTGCTCTGCAAATGTCCCTTTTCTGGTTTATTAGATGTGTATTCAATTAAATTAAAGACAGGTTTTATCCACATTTACATAGGTAATTTGATTTTTTTTTTTGCTATATCCATGTAAATTTCATGGAAATGTTTTTCTCTATGTAAGAGATATGCTAAGTTTTATGTGATTTTATTCTTATCTTGAGGGTGGGGCTAGGACAATTTTGGACCTAATATGCATAATTAATCACCTTAATTGCATAATACATTAAGAGGAATTATTGAATGGCTTGAGTTGCCAAAACATTTTTTAATTAAAGTCTGTGGTGATTGGTGTCCCAAGTGTTTTCTTATTGAATTCTTCTAAAGCTACTAAAACTGGCTTTCCAGACAGATCATCTTTGTTACAATGCCTTTCTGCCTGTAGGTTGTTGCATAGTTAGTGACAAACAAGATTTACATTTTTAACTGGCAACAAACCTCTCCCATTGTCCCTCTTCCCCAAAAGAACATGAATCATGATTGCTTTGAGTCTTCAGGTGTACAATGATGAATTGAATATAGAGGGAGGGAAACATGAATGGCTCTCCTGCCTGGGCAGAACATCCTTCACTGGAGATGCTAAACTTGTTTGGAGCTACTTTCAGTCTTCCTTTTGGCAGTCTTATGCAGCACCACCATGTCAGTGTTGATAGAATGGCTGGGTTTGCAACCACCAGGGTCAAATTTCTTAGTTCTTTGGTGTTCCTTTTAAATCTGGATGTCTACTCAGTTTAAAATAGCAAGGACTGCCGGCTCCTCTTGTATTTATTTTTTTCAATGAGAACTTTTACTCCTCACTTTTAAGGTTGCAAAGGCCTAACTTGTTTGGAATGATAAAAGCTGTATTGCTCTCTTTATTTCCTGGGTTACTGCAAGGCAGGGGCTGGTTTTTATTATTAGAGATTTTGACTCTCTCACATTTCTAGGATTTTAAATAGATGGAGTTGGGGGGAATGACATACTGTTGTAAGTACAGCAGACCCCCTGTCATCTTAATTGTGAATAGCTTGTGCCTGAGAGACAGGGACCTTCTTTCTTTGAGCTTGAAGCTCAGCAGGAGTTGGGCGTTAGGAGTTGGCACTGGTTACACGTAAGATTTTGCTTTCTGTTCAGTTGTCAGTGCTGGAAGCTTGGTGCCTCAGAGCCAAGTACCAGCTGTTCCTGAGCCAGCCCATCCTGTCCTCTTCCTCCAGGTACCCTGAGATATTTCTGTTTCTCACAGGTATTCTTAATGCAGTTGTTACTCAAGAGGGCAATGTATTGTCCAAGTAAAATACAGCCATAGTTCATGCTGGTGCTGTACTGGCTTTTCCAAAGTTCCCTGTCTCATGATGCATAGAGCTGGGATCAACTTGCATATAACCTTGATGTGCTAAAAGTACTGGATAACAAGGTGTTTAAACTTTATTGTAGTGAATATCATAAAGGGAGAGAAGAGATTTTTTTTTTTCCATCAGGTGATCATCTTCATCAATGAAACAAATCCCTTGTGATGTTATCTTAGAAATTTAACATGAATTTTTTATTCCAGAGGTTAAGAAGATTATCAACAAAATACAGAACAGAGAAGATCTACCCAACAGCCACTGGAGAAAAAGAAGAAAATGTTAAAAAGAATAGATACAAGGATATATTGCCATGTAAGTCTGATAGACGTGTTAATAGAAGACAAAGGAAAGGTCTTGTTATTCTCCATGTATTTTGAATTCTACTTTTTAGTTATTACTGAAAAGCAAAATTGGAGATAATTTGCTGACAGATGACATTCTTAAAATTTTTATTTTTAACTTGGAAGGCAAAGTGACTGAATAGTCTTGTATTTTATCAGGAGAGGTATCACCCAAAGATAAAGATGTTCTGGTTCTGAAGCTGTATCGAGCCGACACTTTCATTTTAGCTCAGAGTAGCTGAGAACTTTACTAGATGCTTAAATGTATGTTTTCCTTAGGAGCATGTTATTCATGGTAGAAAAGCAAATGTCAGCATATACTCTAGGTGAAATTCTAAGGAGGCTTAAGGAACCTGTTTTGATGTAAAATAGACCTTTTTTGCCTGTTTGTATCCCACAAATGGTGTTGAAAATCTTTCAGTGCTGGATTGGCTTTGGTTTCTATTCTGCTGGAGTCTAAATGAAATTCTTTTTAATGTGTGGACACAGAAAGCAAAAGTCAGAGCACAGTTTAGATTTTAAACCCACCAACATGTGAATATTACAGCTCAGTGATCTGAATTTACAAGACTGTTACATGCTCACTTTGTGTAGCTCCTGAGGCACAGCTTACTGTGCTTCTGGATCTGAACAGCTGACAGTGAAATTAAAGGGAAGTCTTCTCTGACAAATGCCACTTCTCTTGTCCCAGAGCAGGTACACTTTACTCTGCTTATTAGTTGGGAGGAAATGTTTAGTAGGTAGAGTGAAAAAGAGAGAGGAAGTAGTTATTGTCATTTTATTAAAGTGACCTGGCATTCTGGTGGATTGTGAACAATATAGTGAAATCTTTGTAGCAGCCAGGCTGAATTGGTGAGACAGTGGTTTTATTTCTGTGGAAATAAAAGCTGAGCCACTGGGATCTGGGAGGGAATAAAGCTCACAGTGGGGAAATGAGTGAACTTCAAAGCTGACATTGAGGAAAACTGAAGATGTATTTTCAGTTTAAGTGAATGTCTTAAACATCCAAAGTTTCCAGCAATGAAGTGATGGGAGATCAACTTGAAATAAGCAGGAGAAAGGCAAAGTACCTGTGTCTATCTCGTGGAAATCCAGGAAATAACATACATTTGTAACTTAATCAGAGATGAGTGCTGTATTTATCAGAAATTGTTACCAAGAGTGATCAGTACCTCAGCACCAACTCAACACTGGCTTCACAGTAGGATGCATGTTCCCGTTACAGTTTACTGAGCCATCCTAAATGGTAGTCAAATGCAACATGGTATTCACTGGTCACCTGAAGAACCCATTAGTTATTGTGAACTGAGCCTTTAAGTTATATGACAATATCCAAGCACTTAATCTTCTGAACCTGAGAACTGCAGTGGGTTTTTTGTGGGGAATTCTGTTCCAGACCTTAAGCTCTGTAACAGATGAGCTGTGGCACACAGAGACAGGGTGGCAATGTTGACATTTGGAAACAGCTCTAGGATTTTGGAACTACTGTGCTAAGATCCCTCATTAGCCTGCTACTTTAGTCTGTTCTGTCACTTAAAAGCAGTTTTTAGTATAAAGTCCGTGACACCATTTCATGCTTAGAGAATGTTCTTGTTTTTACAGTCTGTGTATCAGTGTGTAACAGTGTGATGTGTTTTAATTGTTTTTCTAGGCCTTTATATGAGTATGTTGTCTTTAGATTTGTGATCTAAAAGTCTCCTAATTTACACTTGTGCTTTTTTAAGAAGCATTACATGGTAACAGATTTTTTTGCATGTTACGGGTACTCTGGCAGAAAAATGTCACCATTTTGCAAGCTTTTTGGGAGAGCTTTCTATATAGAAATAACTCTTAGCATTTACTTCTTCTAGGCATGGCTCCTTGTTTTATTATCAGTGATGTTTTGACAAAACAACCCAACTAACTGTATTTTCTCTTTTGAAATCTATTTCTTCTTTGTCTTTTTCTTGAATTTAGGTCTAAACAAAGGTTTAGCAGCTGTTCTGTGGTTGAGGAATTGGCCCTGGGAGCAAACAGTAACAAATTGCTTGAGCAGCTGCTGTTTCTGCAGATACTTCTGTTGCCCTATTTAAATATATTTCCTTTTTGATACGGGTTTTCAACTAAAAGAACCTCTGTTGTAGAGATAGTCTGAACAATTTTTTTATGATAGCTAATAAGTATTGTTATCAACAAGAACTGAAAGGACTGGCAAACCACCTACACCATTTTAGTAACAATCAAGTTGTTGTATTAAATATGCAATTTTTTAAGGCCAAGAAGAATAACAAAATGTTTAGTTTATTCTGTCAACAAATAATAAGGCTATTTTTATGTTGGTGAGGATTTTGGTCTCCAAAGAGCTGTTGTTTTTGTCCGAAGCTTTCTCTGAGACAGTTGGTAATGTTTGAGGCAGAAACTTGACATGTCCAAAACCCTAAATGAAGGAATCTGCTGTTTTCTAGTTGAGAAGTGCTCCAGCACAGAGCCTGGCCCAGTATGTGGCGGGGACAGGGGTCAGTCTGTGCCTGAGCAGTAAACCCTGGTGCCTGTTTCCTGTTGTGATACCTGATGAATCCTCCTTGGCAGAGACTTTGAGAGCTGCCAGCTGCTTTAACTGTGCACTGGTGTTTTGTGCTTTCTGCTTTCCCTAAGTGTGTCTTAATTCTGACCACTGTGATCTGTGTTAATGCTGTGTAGCTGCAGTTTTGATGGCTTCTGATTGGGTTTTGCCTCTTTGTAATGAATTGCTCGTGGAATTCCAGGAGGTGGTACCCTGTGAACTTGAGCATCAGAGGCACAGAGCAGTAGGAGCTGTTCTGCTTGTCACTCACTGCCTGAGTTTGTTTACCCTTAAATCAAATGTATTGACTTGCTTGTGTGACTTACCTTTGGAAAATGTTCTTTAATGTACTATATATCTTTGCTGTTCTATATTGATTTCCATGTGTTGTAATCCTTGTTCAAAAAAATATTTTGGTCTGGTTTTTTTTCAGTTGATCACAGCAGAGTTAAACTGACCTTAAAAACTCCTCCACAAGATTCAGATTACATCAATGCAAACTTTATTAAGGTATGTGCTACTAGTTCAACAGTTCTTCTATTCTTTTTAAGCTTTTTTTTCTTGTCAGGACAGTTTTAATATTATAGTCTTACATAAGACTTTAAAGCTGTAAGGGAAGATATTATTTTATTATGACTTGAATAAATTTGCAAACATGATGCCATTTATAACACAATCTTTAAAGCTTTGATTTTTACTCCTAAGTGGAAATATAATGTAAAATACTTAATTTTAAAGTGGCAGGCAAGTGCATTGGAGATTTATACCATAGGAAACTTCAGATGCAGATGTTTTTACAGGTGACATTTTTAGGGACCATAAATGAGGTGTCTGACAAATTGTGTATGTTAATGTACATTTCACTCTGTTCATGGAAGAAGTGGCAATGGAATTAATATTCTAACATTCTTAATCTAACAATGGCAACGGTATTAATCTGACATTCTTAAAGAGAAGCCAGAATTTGTCTAAAAGCCTGTTACAGTTTTGTTTCAAAGTATGAATATCTTGAGCTGTCTTTGTAGCTTTATTCTGATCTTGCTTCTACACAATATTTATTTTTTAGAAACAGGTAAAATCTAAATCTTCCTGTTGTAAATCTTCTGGCATGAATGTTTAGGTTGAAAAGCTGAACATTAATATACTGAAAATGAATATAAAACAAATTCTAAAATTTTATATTTTTGAAATGTATTACAGGGAGGGAGAAACTTATATTTGTTCAAGAGGATGCTTTTTTACAGAAAGATTTTCAATTTTTATCACTGAATGTTTGAGTAACAAAGAAAATGCAGACTTAAAGGGAATCTTTGGAATCTGAACATATTTATTTCCTCTGACAGTCTCTGGCAGTGCTGTAGCTGTTGTGATCTTGGGCTCCCTTGAGATTACCAGCTAAATTCCCACTAATATAATTAGGGATCATGTTTTGCATTCACACTTCCTGTTATATATATATATTTTAAAAAAAAGGATATTCTGATTTTACACCATTGTAACCCAAAACCTTTTTTAATACAATGCAAATAAATGTTCTTTATAAACATTAATGGTTCCTGTCTCCAATCCCAGGGAGTACATGGGCCAAAAGCATATGTTGCTACCCAGGGTCCTTTAGCCAATACAGTCATAGACTTCTGGAGGATGATATGGGAATACAACGTTGCTGTAAGTAGCTATAGAAAAATTCAGTGTTATCTTATTTTTTGGCACTGTGATTGTGTATTTTTTGCTTGAGCTGGTTATTATTATCAAAATATTGACAGTGATTTAGGTTATTTGCGTTATTTGCTTCCCAAATGTTGCCTTTTGTAGTTAAATAGCATTAATATTATTTACTCAGTTTAATAATGTAAATTTAAAGTCATAATTTTGTTGAATAAACGTTAAGTCCTTCATATTTATGAATAGGTTCCTGCTTTTATCTGTAAGGTAGGAGACCTTACAATTCTGGCTTAATGTAGACTGACAAAATCAAATACAGAACCAGCATGTGAAACAAAAAAAGCCCCAAACCACTTACCTTTCTTTTTATGCTAATTTTGGGTTAGTTATTGCTTTATATAGTCTACATGTGTTTAAACAGCTTTTGTCAGGAATTAACTTTTAAATACTTGTGGACATTGGATAGGTTTGCCAATTTTTTTCTGAATTTTTTTTGGGGGAGGGGTAGTTGTTTGACACTTACATCACTGTTACTTACTGTTACAAATAGCTTACCTGTTGGTGCATTTTTATTGTGCTACTCATGCTTTCTGATATAGCTTCACTTAAGAAATTTGATTGATGGTCAAGGTTTCTTTGGGGGGAGTTTGTTCATATTGTATGCATTCTATGTCACTTTTAGCAAATATAGTTATGTTTTTTCCCACTGGCAAATGGCTCTATATTTTTATAAGTTTAGACTTTACAGTCAGACTGAATAAATAAGGTATTTGTACAGGATTACAGTGAATTTGAATTAAGTAGCCTTGAAGTGTTGTATTAGTGATGTAGATTTTGTGAAGGATGAAACTTGGTTGCTGTTTTAGAATTAGAAGAACCATGTGTATGCAGGAAAATATTCTTAATAATTAGTCTCCTCCATAGTAACCACATCAGGTGTATCAGAAGTATATCATCTGCCTGACAGAAACAAGGAGTGAAGTCTGGGTTTAAGTTACATGATCCAAAACCATCTAACTTGGAACATTTTTTTTTCTTTTCAGATAATTGTAATGGCCTGTCGAGAATTTGAAATGGGAAGGGTATGTGTCCTAAATACAAAAATAAATGAGCTTTTCCCATATGGGGCAATAGCTGTGAAACTTCATATGCCAAATCTGGAACTGTGATAATAATATGCCAGATGAAGTGAGAGTGCTTATCCTTCCATTTCTGTACATAGGAAATGGTTCATGGGACTGCATTCCTTTGCCCTATTTGTAGGATTACGTGATTGTTTAGGTGTCATCTCAGTGGAATATGTGTTTGTGTACAGAGCTGTACCAAGGGTTTGTTTCTGGCTGTGCCACTGTGGAAAAAGTGTCTTGCTCTTTGTGGGATGTAGGCCAACTATGAAAATCCCACGTCCTTCAGAATTTCCTGTCAATTCATGCAGCTGCAGAAAGAATTTTTTTTAAATCTCTCTTCTTTATTCTTATGACCTTAGAAGGAAATCCAGAATTGTGAATTCCCAACTTTCATGAAAACTAAGCTTTCATTGCTCCCCTCTGCATGATGCTTATGCATATGGTACAGTCAGACAGGAAGTTTACATCCCAATTTGCAAAGTGTCTTTTGCCTGGATTTCTGTTGGTTGATTGAGGTCTTGGTTTTGTTTTTCTCTTGTTATCCAAAAGGAAAGTTATTTTACTATCTTAAAAGAAGTCCAGAATAAGGCATTCAAGGTTGTGATTTTGCCTGCTCTGCTTCTGTTAATCACCTTACAGTACCATGCATGAATTAAATTTGGATTCTTTACTTAAACAGAAAAAATGTGAGCGTTACTGGCCTCTGTATGGAGAAGCAGCTGTAACTTTTGGACCCTTTCGTGTTTCTTGTGTAAGTATAAAGCTTTATAAATTAATTTTCAAGTATTTAGTGGGTTTCTAACTTAAATATTCAACGAAACGTGTGTAGTGGGCTTTTTAGTTGTTCACTATTAAATTTTAACCAAGGACTCTCAAAGGAACATGCACATCTAAGCTGTGTGGTTTTTTGAATCCTCCATGATGGCTTTTTTTTTTTTTTTTAAGATGGGAACCTGTGTCCCTTGCTCTTGTGTGTTTTTATGTATTATTTCTTGAGCTTTGTATGCTGCTTGAATGTCTGTACGAGACTCAAAAAATCAAAATCTTGTGCAGTTGTTTTGTGTGTTATGATTTGTGCATTCTGAGTGAGCTGAAAGTACCACTGGAACAGGTTATTTTTCTTAAGTTAGTTAGCATGACATGTTTTAAGGTGTTCAGAAAGAGTTTTCATGCCTGCTTATTCAACTATTAATACTACTTTGAAATAGTCTAACAAGAATTAAGTACACATTGATTCATCTTGTCAGGAAAATATATACTTGCAAATTTTAGTCTATAAAGATTCTGAGTAACCTTTTCCTAGGGTAAATTGATTCAAATTTGGTTGCTTTTTGCCCTGTTCCTTGAGATGCTGGGGAAAGGGGTTTGTGTGTTTGCTGTAATTGCCTTGGCTACAGCAGAATCTATTATCTTTGGGTACTCTAGTGTATGTGGGCTGCATTGCTTTAAAACCTGCAGTGTTGCAATTGTTGATGGGAAATGGTAAATTCCCAGGAGGAGATAGAAACACATTAAAGCATGTATTCAGTCTCCTAAATTCTCTGTGGGAAGCTGTAATGCCAAGTTTTTAAAGGCATGTTCAAATTCTGATGTTACTGATATTTAAAGTACAATAATATTGTTGGATTTCTGCAGTATAAACTTTCCTTGATATTCAAAGGAAGATTTGCAAATTCTCTGAGCTAGAAGCTAGATTTTTTGGCCACAACCAAGATAATTAGTGATTCTTTTAGATGCACCCTTAATTGAAAACAATGGAAAAGGAAAAAAAAAAAAAGGAGACATCACAGGATAGAGGGGTAAGAGGCTGAAGTTTATACAGCAGAAGTGTTATAGAAGGATAGCTGTGAAAGGCAATTTGTAAATTAAAAGTATGAAGCAATAAAGCCAAAAAGGTGCTTAGAAATATTCTTTTATGGCTTATTGATGACTTTGGAACAGACAATTTCAAAACTCACACTTGTAAGTAAGAGTAACCCGTTTTGCACATCCTGTGCAGCAAGCTAGCTTGCTGGTATGTTAATCAGTGTTTTGATTGCCCCTCTCTCGAGGAAATCATAAATACAAAGCCAATAAATTTAAAAAGACCCCTGAGTTTCAAGTTTGAGGTTTTACTTAAGCCCTATATGTTGCATATTGATTTTTAATATTTTTTTTCCAATGCATTATTGTTTTCTCATGTTTAGGAAGCTGAGCAAGCAAGAACAGATTATTTCATTAGGACATTATTACTTGAATTTCAAAATGTAAGTACATAGTCACTTCTGGTCTCACCTTCAATGATTGTTCAAAAGTCTCCAAAATGATACAGTGTCAGAAACTCATGAAAATATCTTCACTTTCTTAGGTGCTCATTATGGATGTAAATGATAAAGTTTGGAAGCTGTGTTAAAATCTTAGTATATAAAGGAGGAATAGTGAAACTCTTTGCCTTTTCTGTTTTTATTTAACCAAATGGCTTAAGCTTTTCTTATAAACTTACACTGAAATGTCAGATGTCAAATGTCAGACTTCATTTGACTGAAAAACAGCTACCAGTAAATAAAAACTGTAGAGCCCTCCTGTAAAAACACAGTACATTATAGTCTATTTTACAGAATGCCTGTCATTTTAATTGTCAATCTGCATTAATAAATGATTTATTACAAGTTAGTCTCATTTGTGGTTATATTTTCTTTATCAAAGTTTTGTTCCATTTTGACAACAGATACCGCAGCAGTTATGAGAACTGCTTAATCATGAGGGGAGTGATTTTGGAGAATATTTTTTTTCTGCAGTATTTGCTGGGAATGCATGAACTTAATCAGTTTGTTTTTATTAGTACTCATAACTGACTGGACTGTGAGACAGTTTAGATAACAGAAATTCTGTGTAGTAATCAGGGTTTGTGACATTGTTTGAAATGGTGCACTTCAAAACAGAACTGGATACCAAAAACCCCAAAGCAGAACCTGCCTTCCTTTTAATACCCAAATATTGTATGAACCAGTTACACCAGAGACTGTAGCTGATGTAGATTTTGCTTGCCTGTACTATACATGCAAATGATGTTTGGCTATTGACTTTGGAGAGTTCTGTCCCAGTTAGAAGCCTGTGTACTGCTGAAAAACTGAGCAGCAGCAAAAAGTTAGAGTTCGTGCTGAGCTTTTGATCTTAGCAAGGAAACAAGTTTGCTCTTGTGAGGGGCAATTTAACTGAAAGGGTTAACAAGATGCATTGATATTTGATATGTGCATCTGATAAAGTGGTTTTTCTTCAGATTTATGTAGCAGATTTGCTTGAGGATTCCTGTGAAATTAACTGCAGACTTTTCATCTTTCTTTGAAGAATTCTAAGCCTAGCCTTGCATGGGGGAGGAAAAGTGTATTTGTGGTGTAAAGGAATATATTTTAAGTTTGCTTTCAGGTTTTCCAGAATAATTATGTGTTTTGTCACTTCTGTAGCATTTGCAGTGGATTATCATACAAAAAGAAGCTATGCAAAAGGATTTAAATTTTCCATAAATCTACAAAGTTATTTTAGTTTCTAGAAGGAAAACCAGTTTGACTGAAAGTTGATTATTTTCAAGAAAGAACTTTGGTTGCGTAGTATATAAGTGGCAGTAGAGAAAAAGGACTATAAATGTTCTTTTAAATGTTTGATTTTCATATAAAAGACAAATCCTTTTTTTCCCCTCTGACCATTCTGCTTATGTGAAAAATCAATAGTCTTTTTCAAAGTAATTAAGTGAAATTTGTTGGTGGACCTTAATAGATGGCGGTAACTCTTTACTGATGACCTTGGTTTTACATAATCATCTAGATTTTTAAATTTGTGCTTTCTTAGGCTGTGTTTTCTCTTGTTTTAACTAGAGAAAAACTGAGCTGTGGTGTTTCCATAGAGCTGGGAAAAGTCAAGCATCAAAAATAGATAAATTTCCATGCTCAAGAGGCCTGCTATGTTGCTTTTCACATGATGAAACAGAAGGTAGTGTAGGTCTTGAAACCTGTAGACTATAATGTGGATCAAACCTTCATGCTCTCCAGTACATTACTTTGAGGGGTATACTGGACCCAGAGGTGTGACACCAGCATGGAAAGGTGCAGTAGAACTAGCCACTGGTCCTGCTGGTAGCTGCAGATGCTTTGGATAGTGATGAAAGGGAGGATTTTCAGGGATTCACGTAGCTGAGTCGCTAAGCTGTTCTAAAGCCTTCTTCCTACCTTGTCTTTAGTACTGTTGTAGCTCCTGCTACTGGAATAAAAGTCTACCTGTTGTTGTTGGAAGTGTGATCCATATTTAGATATGGTCTCAATTATTTCTATTGCTTTCTTAATTTCCCTTTGTGAACCTGTGCACACATGCACGTACTTTATTTTGTAGTGTGACAAAACAACACCTTTGTCCCCATTTTTTTCCCTCAATGTAACTTACTGAAGTACAAATAGAAAAAGAAAGGTGAAAGATTTTTTTCTCCATTTCCAAGTTATAGCTGTAGGGACATGGAACTTTTTCATATGGTGCAGCACTGTTGGTCCTTCACCCATGTAATAGAGAGGGGCTTCTGAACTGCTCCATAGGGCATCTTATGCATTATCAGCACTTTAAATAGGATTTCAGAATTTCTCTTCTATTTTTGGAAGTGGTATAAGGTGTAGGGTTTTTTAATCCAGTAAATGACTTGGCTTGTCAAAGCAAAGGCTCGTAGGACTACTTCTCTGGTACAAACTCAAATGTGTGTTATCATTAACAGCTTTCTCCCTGCTCTCCCTTAGGAGACTCGTAGTGTCTATCAATTTCATTATGTTAACTGGCCTGACCACGATGTCCCTTCGTCTTTTGATTCTATTCTGGACATGATCAGCTTGATGAGAGAATACCAGGAGCATGAAGATGTTCCTATTTGCATACACTGCAGGTATCAAATGGATTTATCTTTTCATTTTTAAACATTTTCATTTTTTGAAATCTAGACTTTTGTCATGGGATGCACTAGTTTTGGTTTTGAGTCCGAATTGAGTTATTTATTTTAGTTGAAAAATCCTCATGACAAAATTTAATTCAAAATCATACAGGCTTCATTTTCTTAAAACTGATGCCACAGTGAAATTTTGCTTTTACTTCAGTTTAAGACAGGATATCAATCAGAAAAGAATGAGCCTTTGAAAGGGAACCTGTTTTGAGGTTCTTAAGACATAAATCCTCGTGTGGACAAAACAGACTTTGAAGATCACTGCAAATCAGCTTGGAAGTAAAAGCCCCATTCTCAATAGGAGAGACTATATAGCACCACTAAGAACTCTGTTCTAATATGACAAAAAAGATCTTTAATGAGCAGGTTGTAGTTTCCAGTTGGGAAGTCTTTGCTTCTAAACAACAGTTTCATCCTTGACCTGAAATTTGGCTACCAGAAGAACTGTTGAGACTGAGCTGCCATGGAAATATTTTGCTGCATTGACACTTTGACAATTTATTTGGAAATCTTGCCTATTGTTTTTAATGCTTTTTAAAGCAACAAAAGTTCATGTGTTATGCCAGGAAAAATTGAATTCAGATTGATAAGCCAGGACATGTTAAATTCACGGGTGTTATTAAGTCTTTAGAGCTTAGTTATTCTCTTAGGGCTGCATTCTTTTTAAGAGTTGTCACTCTTAAGTGAGGTCTAAAAACATAAACTGACTTAGCACTGAAATCTATTCACTTGGTCCTGTTCTTCTTGAATGTCAATATAATTCTGAATGTTGATTCTTTACAGTAGAATAATTATAATGTAATAAATATGCATGAATTATAACTCTGCATGTATAAAACAGAGGAATTCATACAATTAGGAAAAATAAATAAGATAGTTTGCTGTCATTCTTAAACTTTCAGGTTTATGTTTTTAGTTAAAAAGGAAAAAATATGGATGTGATACTAAATCAGAAAAATGTGGCAAGTCTTTCAGTGTCTTCTGTTTTGCCATTTTACATCCCTTATCATTAAACTTGGAGAAGACCACACCTGATGAAGCAGTAGTAGCTGGGAATAGTGTGACAAAAGGAAGAGGCAATAAAATTGTCAGCACTGAATCATCTTTCATGACTGCAGTTCCAAATGGCTATGCAAACTTGCATTAAAAGACTCAATGCTGCATTTTGCTCTGCTAATTTTATTTTTAAGACACTGTAGTGTTAGGCTGAGTGAAATTAAAATGAAAGTTGAGGGATTTGGATAATTTTTTTTAACGTGGACTTTTGAAATATAAGGCTTTATAGTGTTTTTTTAATCAAATTTAAATCATATCTAACACTTCTCTGTTTATGTTCATAGTGCAGGGTGTGGAAGAACAGGAGCCATCTGTGCCATAGATTATACATGGAATTTGCTTAAAGCTGGGGTAAGGAATCCTAAAAGAAATTTTATGACATTCTGTAATTTCATAACAGTGGCTGAGCTTTCAAGTGTTCAAAAATAGTGAAAGGTTTAAGACATTCTGGAACTCTTTACAGATTGGGTGTTTAGTTTCATTTCACTCGTGTTTTAGTTTGAACTTACTTTTTTTTTGAGAGCAGGTTTTTGTCTAAATAGGTCACTATAAAATTCTAATTTTTAAAAAATAGATTTCAATATAAAATGACTTTTGAATTCAACTTTCTCAATCTCTCTGATTTATCATGCAGCTCAAATATAAGGTGATAACTTCATTCTGGGATTTTTAGATTATGAAGCATTTTAAACATTGCAGTGTCATATTAATGACATTGGATATCTCATTTCAAAAGTGCTTGAAATGTTCTCATCTGGTCTAAATCAAATGTCAATTTAGAGTTGCTTTGAAAAAAAAATAAATAGTTGCAGTGTGGAGAGAACAAATTAGGTTTATTTTTTATTGTTACCTACAAAAGTTACACTTATTTTTTTGATGTTTAACAGCTTTTCTTTTGTTGCTGTGACAGTTATGTCATTGTAATTAACTTGTTTCTGTATTTCAGAAAATACCTGAAGAATTCAATGTATTTAATTTAATACAGGAAATGAGGACGCAGAGGCATTCTGCAGTGCAAACAAAGGTATAGTTTCTTTTAAAATACATGTGATAATATATCACTATTCTTTAAAAAGATCTTGTGCATTAATTTTTATCTGGTACCTTACAGGAGCAGTATGAACTTGTCCATCGAGCCATAGCACAACTGTTTGAAAAGCAACTGCAAAAATATGAAAGTTGTGCAGACTGGAAGATTGCAGATGGAGTGGTAGGTGTCTTTCCCATATGTAGCTGTTAGCTTCTGATGAAAATTCTCCTGGGAAGTTGTTTTTAGTGTTCAGTGGTGTGATCTTAGCAAGTTCTCATGTTTTTTAAAGTACTGCTTGCATTGAAATAGGTTAGGGGAGAGAAATATAAGTTTAAAATGCATTTGTCAGAGAGCTTCATGCTCTGCCCTTTTGACAAAGGAGAAGGAAGTGGAAAAAATATTCTTCATTGGTATTTACAGTATTTGAGGATTTTTCTGTCTTTCTATCCTTCCCCTTTAAATTTCATGTCCCCTATAGGTTTATTCTCTTTTTTTTATGTTTAGATATGTTTTCTTGGCTGTTGCTGGGCACTGTGTGAAAAATGGCTTTTTGGATTAATATATTCTTTCTCTCCCACAGTCCAGAACTCTGTACCACCCTTTGTCCCTGGATTGTGTTTTGTTTATTCAGTGATTTTTCTGTCCCTCATTGGTGTAGATTCCATAGCTGTCTAGAGGGAGTATGAGTGGTATCTCCAGGACTCTAAAATATCTGGAAGCAATTTTAAATGTGCTTTTATTAATAAGCATCCCATTTATTTTAGGGATTTAGCTGTCCTATATGTGCTTTCTAGGAAGTCTAGAGTGTTTTCAATTCTTAGATTAAATGCATCCACCCTTCTGCTAACTCCTAAGAATTTGTATCAGTTCGTGCAGTACTTATGAGGTCTTTAGTCATGGCAAGAAGCCTGTTGACTAAATGTAGTGTGGATAGGGCTGGCTGCTTTTATTTGTTACAGGTTTGACTAAGCTGATGTGTGATTTTTTAAAATTTTTTTTCCTGAGAAATGAGCATGGCAGGGTTTGGAATATGCAGATTGATTAGCTTTGTAGAGAAGTGATTTCTAAGTACTTGAGTTTTGATCATAAAATAATAGGTAGATCAGTCTACTGTGTCTTCTGGTTATTTGACTTAAATCTGACCCGTGTCTGTGCTCTTCTACAGGATCAAAAATGTCTCTTATTTACTTATTCCTATTACTGTGTATACTAATTGACTTGCATATTCCAGAAGATGAGTAAAGCTGTGGCAAAATATGGTGGTACTCTGTAACAAAGGGAAGTGCTGTCTTTAGCACAGCTTGAGAGATTTGCTGACTAGTAAACCAAGACCAAATAGAAAATGGATAGGTAATGTATATGGGGGTGAGAGAGGGACAAATCCCAGCTCTGAAAAGGCACTGATGGAGTGTGAGTTTTGAGTTTTACTTGGATATGATCTCGGTTTATGATCAACAAGTTGTAAATGAGATTGAATTTTAGCAGTTACTTGTAGATTGGTAAGAGCAGAGAATGTAATGTCCTTGTGTGGATACCTTGCAGTTTGGCTACTGACTGCATGTCAAGTCTGCTTATCTCACAAACATGTTACAGAATTTGAACATTAAACTGGACAAGGATCAAAGGTGTTGGAAGGCTCAATCTAAAGAACAGTCAGACTGGGATGGAGGAAAAATGGCCGAGGTTAAATACAACAGAGGCTGAGTAACAACAGAAAGCTGATTACTCTTAACTTTTTCTAAGGGATACCAGCGAGACCTGAGAGACTTAATAAAAAAGTGACATTTGTATAAAAAATGCGACATGAAACTGCAGAACTCCTTGCAGCTGAAAGCCTGTATCTTTGGGGAGAATACCTCACCATCTTGGAATCTTCTTCCATGAGTTTCACTGACCTCTGACCTATGAAATTCCAGAGTTGCAATCTGTTGGAAAACATTCTAGGGAAGGATCCCAGTATGCCTGCTCTGATCTTATTCTTCCCTGGAAGTTCCCTTTTGGTCACTGCTGGAAGCAGGGCCAAGTAAATCTTTGTTTGACTAGGCATAGCCTTTTTTGTGTTGGGAAATGATGCTTCTTCTTACTGGTACTTGAATAATTCTGCAGAAAGGTTGAGGGGAGGAAAGTCTCATAGGTGAAGAATTGCTGTATCTAAAAGTTTGGTGCTTAAATTTGCTACTGTCGATTTGTTAGAAAACTTGCTTTCAAGGAATTAACTGGTATTAACTTAGCTTCTGTTCAGAATTTATCAGGGAAACTTCACATATCCAGTTAAATATTTTCTTGTAGTTTTAACCTGATTCTCAGAACTTTGAAGCTCACTTGAGACATCACCTTGATATTCTGACAAAGCTCCTTTTTTACCTTCAAGAATGTAGCATCTGTTGTATATAAGGTCTGATTTTCTCCAGAAATTTTTTATTTTGCTTTCTTTAAAAAAACAAACATTCTGGGATGTGTCCTGGTTAAAAAAAAACAAAACAATTCTGAGGCGGGAAGTTTTCTAGTAACTTTATTAAATACAATGTAGTATTCTAAGGCTCCTTCATGTATGTTACCCTGCCTCCAGATGCTACAGCAACTATGAAATCTTCAATATGTGAACGGTTTTTATTATGTCCAGTGAAAAAAAAATCCCAAATAATTCCAAAAAAATACATGTGGCTACTTTGGATATAATACTATTAGTTAAGTAGGAGATGCTACTGGGCTGAAGAGAAAATGTGTCATTTATTCTATTTAGATAATAGTGTGAAGAGCTGGAGTGCTCCGTAGGATTGGTTTCATGGTTTTGTTTTCCTCCTGCTGTTCTCATTTCAAGCAGTGTTTGAAATGGGTTGAGTTCCAGAGGCTCTGTGAGCAGGGCTTGCCAGCCACATCCCAGTAAAAGGTTAATCTGATTGGCACTGAGGGGCAGCATTCATGGGGAAGTAGCTCAGACACAATCCCAAACGTGTGTTCCTGGGAACTTGCCAGCTTTGCCCTGCTGGAAACAATACTGTAAAAAGTCAGCAGCAAGGCATGCAGGGTTTAAACAGACACTTAGGATAGGGTTAGAATTTCCATCAGAATTTGATAGATCCCAAACCTTGTCAAAAATACATGATATGCTTTCATGTAGGAAATGTATAGTCTTACCATGTAGTTATACCTATTGTGAATGTGTAGAACTGCAAATGTATAACATAACATTAAGTACTTCAATGAAATGAAATAAGGAAAGCCCTGCTCAGTAATTTCAACAGTACCCCAAGCAGCCAAATTTCAGGGTGAAGAATTGCTGCTCAGGAGCCTTTTTTTTTTTTTTTTTTTGTGATAAGAAAAGAATTCAGATGCTCAATTTGATAATCAGAACCATTCCCTTCCCCTACTTAGTAGTACTTTCAAGTCACCAAACAATTAAATTGGAAGAGAGTCTTGGACTGAAGCCCTTCCCAGTGAAATTCTTGATCATATTGTCATGTATTTCAAGTGAATAGCTGTGCTTCTCACCATCATTGGCTTTGTTAGTACTGCTGTGAAAATATTACACTTGGTGTTGTGTTTGGAAGCTTTGAAATATATGTGAAATCATTAGTCTTGGTCATCTGATAAGGTATCAGTCAGATTTGTATCAGTAAAATATTTTATGAGTTATTTGAGAAGGTTCTTCATGAGCTGAACTGAAGCTGTGAATTGTAGCTGTCTTGGAAAGTCTGAATCATATGGAATTTCATGAAGTTGGATGTTCTGTTTGGAAGTCAGAAAAAGAAAATTGGTTAAAAGACAAACAACCAAGCTCACTCTCAATTCAGAACTGTTTCTTGTTGAATTTTTCCTCTTGACAGTACCAAGCACGTTAGGGTACTGTAAGTCCTTGCTTTGCCCTTATCCATGAGTAGAAGCTTGTGTTAATAAACACTTTCTCCAAAATCTGGCAGTGCTCATACTCTCAGTGTCTCTTGCATTTTGTGCTGTAAAAGCAACAAAGTTCTGTTGCTGTGGTTGACTGCACTTGCAGAAGTCATGGAGGAATCAGCTGCTATAAGAAGAATGTTGTTATTTGGAACATTAATAGTTTGGAAACTGTAAGTGAAAAGACTGTGCTACTCATGTTCTCTTTGCTGTTTGGCAGCTTGGAAGGATATTTTTTGTCATTGCAGCCTTCTAAAAAACCATGTATTTCTTCAGAGACATTGATCTCGTTGCCTCTGTTGGAATGTTTTATTTAATCTGAGTCACTTGAGTGTATCATTTCAATCTGAGAAGTATTTCTCTTTTTATCTACTGATGCTCAGTGATTCCCATGCTGCTTTATGAAAAGGGCAAAAGGAATGCCTCAATTCCTTTTAAGGGAAAACATGAGATTACTTCTGGAGGAGTCTTTGCAGTAAATGTCTCAGTATTTTACTAGTACAGAAAGCTTCTGAATGGCATTAAATATTTCCACAGTGAGTTTCCAAAAGAAAATGATACATTGCAATTCCTGGGAAAAAGGTTAGAAGACTATGATCTTCTATTTGCTTGAAGTTAGTGACAGCACTGCTTGGTGATTGAGCCAGTGGTGGAAGCAGGTGGGGGAAAGACCCCCCTTGGGAGGTGATAGCACAGTTTGGGTTACCTTAGCAAGCTGGGCTCAGACACTGCATCTGCTGTGAGAATTCCTTGCTTCTCTCCATTGCTAGAGGAACACAAGTTACTCTGCATTTTAGTAGACTGGGGGCAATCTACACAAAGTATTTGAGTTTATAGCCTTGTCATTTGTTAATGTAGTCTTTTGTAGGTAGGTATGCACTCGTGTGTATATCTGCAATTTAACACAATACCTAGAAATTCCTAACTATGAGCAGTTTCACTTGATCTCAGTAGCTGCTCCCTCAGGGGAGCAACTCTTGGACTGTTGAGCATTTGATGCATATGGACACCAAGGCTGGGGAAAGATGCTGTTCTTTTCTTTAGCCATGTTGCAGTGAGAAGGCAGTGCAGTGAGACAGTAGGGTCATACATGATTCTGTATGATAACCCTGTGAGCTATGTGTGTTGTCCTGGTTTGGCTAAGCTGATACTTTGAAAAATTGTGCTCTGCCTGAGAATGCAACATCTGTCTAGAGAAGCAAGGGAGTGTTGACTGATGTCGATAAGCTGTGCTTAGGAAGGCTGTGCAAGGCTTTTTCTTAATACCACCATCTGCTCCTCTCAACAGATGCAGTCATCCCAGTAAGGTACCCTATATTCACTTTCAGAGCTGACCTCCCTCCTCTCTGCTCCGTGCTAGTTTTTCTGCACCTTTGCCTGCTTGCTTAGTTTCATGTATATGACAGGGAAATTTTTGAGTTGGTGTCACTCAAGGGTGAGAAATGCTCAAAATACTGGTTATTCCCTATTTCTTGTAACACAGAACTGAGAACAAGTGACAGGGAATGACTTCTCTAAAAGTAAACAAAGCCTTCACAGAAACATCAATCCATTGAGCTAATTAAGGAAAGTAGCAAAGTGCCTCTTTTTTTGGTGACAGTAATTTATGTAATCATTCTTGCTCCTCATTCAATATAACCTAAAAGAGTGAATGGATCTGAAATTTAACCTGATGCACAAGTGAAACTTTTGACACCTCTGAAGCATTCCCTGTGTACAAAATTGGGGTAACCACTGGCTTTTCCGGTGTTAATTTTAAAAGTACCATTTTGTGTGTGCAGATTTTCTTGTTGGGTTTTGTTTGTTTGGGAGTTTAAATGTTTCTTTTTCAAGGAATTGTTTTTGTAAACTCTGTGGTTGTGCATGTGCCTTGGACATTTGAGTTTATATATTTTTTTTTTTAAGGCTTATACATATGTTTTGTTACCAGTAACAAAAATGGCCGTGCCCTTTCAGCTACTTCTGCCTGTCTCAACTAGAAACAGCTTGTTACTGTATACGTGGAGTTTTAAAAAGCTTTGACATGTGTTAGCTTCTCTAATAAGCTTTTTCTTCTGCCTGTGAGAAAAGCATATCTCAGGAAACATTCTGTTCACAAACACTTCACTTTACAAACATAGAAGGACAGGGATGCAGCTGCTGGTTTGTTTTCTGGACAAGTTAGTCTAGAGCCAACAGGCACACCCTTTCCCTTGCCAATACCCTTTAGAAAAAGGAGTGCATAAATAAGAAATGTGTTCCTGAAAACTTCTGTGCTAGTGGAACTGAACTGGGAGACTTTTCTGATCTGTTGTAGGATGGGAGATGTTGATGGTGAGGGGGAGGAACTCTTGTGGAGTCTCTCTCTTTCTGCCTTGTGAAACTGGGATGGGCTGCAGTGCTGAAGCAAGGCCAGCAGCCCACTCTGTTCTCAGGATGCAGTTGTTAAGGATGCATTCATTTCTAGCTTTGGTTGTTAGTACTTCTAGCTTTGGTTGTTAGTACTTCTAGCTTTGGTTGTTAGTACTTCTGTATTTTTAGTACAATACCAATGCACTCAGTGCTATCCATAGTAACAAATACAGAGGGGAGAGATTCAGAGTTTGCTTTGCACAACTGGGGGAAGTGGGGAGGAACATGACACAACCATTGAGCAGGAAACAGTTTATTGTTGAATACTGGGAGCCTCAGCATCTTTGGCACCAAGCTCCAGCATGGTCCTCTGCCTGAATGAGGCAATAAAATTAATGTCCATATTTATTAAAGGCAAAATGATCTGTATGGTCACTCATTACTTGATGTCAAAAAGTAGGAAATTGCTTTTTTTACATTTTTGAGAGAAGCTGGTAGAGGGGCTGGATGTTCATGCCCCATGGTAATGTTTCCAGTGCTGGGGACCCCAAATCTGGATGGAAAGCACTGTAGACATACTAATTAAAAAACCCCAAAACAACACGCATTCATATTTTCCCCCTGTCATTAGTTGCATCCAAAGCAGCATGGGCAGCAGGTGAAGGGAGGTGATTCTGCCCCTCTGCTGCATGCCTGAGACCCACCTTGGGTACTGCCTCCAGCACTGGGGTCCCCAGCACAGGAGGGACCTGTTGCAGTGAGTGCAGAGGAGGGACACGAAGATGAGCAGTGGGATGAACAGGTCTCCTTAGAAGACAGATTGAGAGAGTTGTGGCTGCTCAGCCTGGAGAAAAGAAGGCTCTGGGGAGACCTCATTGTGGCCTTGCAGTACTTCCAGGGGGCTCATAAGAGAGATGGGGACGGGTTTTTTAGCAGGGCCTGTTGCAGTAGGACGAGGCATAATGGTTTTAAATTCAGACAGTACATTCAGACTAGATGGAAAGAAGAAATGTTTTATGATGAGGGTGATGAAACACTGGAACAGGTTGCCCAGAGAGGCTGTAGATGCCCCATCCTGGCATTCCTGCCAGCAGCCAAGGCCAGCTTGGACTGGGCTCTGAGTAACTTGATCTTGTTAAAGATGTCCCTGATCATTGCAGGAGGGTGTGGATTAAATGGCCTTTGAAGGTCCCTTCCTACAGAAACTGTTCTATGATTGTATGAAACCAAACAACCTTGATTGACTGCAGTGGGAGCTTCAGTGGTGTTCATTTAAATGTGAGTGGCTTTTGTCTGCTAATTGAATCTTACTCCAAAAAACCCCTGATAGTTACACCCAGTGGTCAACAGGACAATGAACTCCCTGTGCAATTTCCCTGAAAGGGCTAACACCATCCACTCATTAAGGAACAATAGGGTGTTTCTGCTGGAGTACTTGTGCAATATTGTATTTGACAGCAAGTTAATGGGGGCAGTTAGGGAGAAACAGTAAAAAAAATCAAAATAATTAACTTTTTTCTTCACAGGTAAAGCACCACTTAGTACACTGAGGAATAGAATTTGATAATAGACTCTTCCCAGTAGCCAGAAGCGGTATGGTAACTTTTAAGACAAGTAATGGAAGTTAAAAATATATAACTAAATTATCTAAATTTAAGTGAAGTTAGTTAACTGTTGAGGCAACTTGTAGTTTGTCTTCCAAAGCAAAAATTGCTCACTGAATTCAAATGCAGCTATCACATCTGAAGCAGAAATTTAACAGGGAATTCCCTTTTGTTCTGTAAGACTGAAGGAGGTCAGTCCTTATCACCAGTCTCAGCAGGTAGGCTGGCTGATGGCAGACCCTATTGCCTGAAGTGTTACTGGGTTTTGAAGTGTATTACACCCATTTGGGATATTTGTTGTTCTTTTTAAAGATTGCTTTTTAAAAGAGAACGCCTGCAAGAACAGCCTTTAGGTAAAATAAGCATTAAGATTAGGACAACACTAAGGTCCTCCTTGGTTTTGTTGGGTCTTTGGCTGTGGCACAATTTTGGAAATGGTATGTCAGCTTTAGACTGTTGCATGTTCTGCTTTGATTTTTAATCATATATGGTTTTTTCCTTATTTTTGTTTAAGAGCTGGGTTGACTGTTCATAGCCACTTGTGGGGTGCTGTGTTTTAGATCTGCGGTGAAAACAGCGCTGACTGTTTGCAGCTAGTGCTGCAGCTATTGCAGAACAGTGTTTGCACAGTCAGGAGCTGGCCAAGGCCCACCTGTGGAAGTGGAACGTTATGAGTGATTGCTTTTGCATTGCTTGTGTGATTTCTTTTTATCTTCTCCCACTTCTCCTTTGCCTGCTAAACAATTTTGTCTTGACCCACGAGTTTTCCTGCTGTTCCTCTTTCCCCTCCGGGTGGAGTGGAGCAATGAGAATGAGAGTGGCTTTTGTGAGGCTTAGCTGCCTGCCAGGGTTAACACACAACAGTGTTTTACAGGTATATACATGTAAGTCTGTATGGATTTATAAATACATGCATATATAAAATATCTTTTATATTTATGGTCCTAAAGGGAAGTTAAAATTTTCATGCTTTGCTGAGTAAATGAAACTTTCTTGTACACAAATGGGAGGTTATTCAAAAGTGTTTTAGATCAATGCATTAGTGGGCAAGATCTTTCTCATTTTCTTACAACACTGTAGATTATTCTTATCTTTATTGGAGTGATTGTACAAGTGAAAATAATTAGACTGATTGGAAAAGAAATGCTTTATTGTCCAATTATTCATTTAATTATTCAAGGTGAATAATTGGGAGGGTGTACGAGAGCTTGCTCACTAAAGATCAGCTTTTGAGTATTTTCCTCAGTGGATTGTTCAATGGCAAGCAGACCAAAATCTTCAGTCAGAAAAATTTGAAGTTGGACACACAAGGTGAAAAATAATTTTGTACATTTAGGAGAGAGTTTTCTAAGTGATCTCCATATGACAGCCAAAAATAGGTCATATTGTTATATATATTACTCCCAAGTGTCATTACAGATCTTTGGACCTTACAGTTAAAATATTCTATGGATCAGCTTTATAGCCATGAGTAAAAATATCCTTTTTTCTTTCAATCAGGATGAAAATAATACTGAAAATGCTGTCAGTTCTTCAGATGCTGAGAAACAGGATTCTCCTCCACCAAAGCCTCCACGGACCCGCAGGTACTTAACTGTGATCCTCTACTATTTTGGGCTGAAAGATGAATAAAAAGTAGAATAAAGCTACTGATACCATAGAAACTTAAGATGAATATGTTGTGTTTATAAATAGAAATATACATAATGCAAATAGAAGTCTTATAATTGACTCTAAATATAAGCTACAATATTTTTGTGTAGTTTGTGTTTAAATATACCAACCTTGCAATGATTATTTGTGAATAGACTTGTTTACTAGTCAGATGTGTTAGATCTACTTGTGTTTTGAGTCTGCCAAAAACAAATTTCCAATAGCCTCAAATAATGACTGAACCGTCCTTTTTGGAGACAAAACCATAATGACACATACCCATTTATTCTAGAAAAATCTCAGACAAATACTGCTTTTTACTAGAGTATGCAACCAAATGCTGTTATTATTGAGAAGAATTGGTCTCACCAATCCTTTCATTCAGCAGAGGAAAATCTTCTCTAGCTTTTAAAATGCCTAGGCATAGCTTTATAGAAGCCAAAAGTAAATCTGAATCAACAGATTCATCAGCCTAAAATGGGTACCCAACCCAGGTGTTAAGACAGCTGAAGAAGCAACTCTCCTGAACAAGGTGTCCAAGTCCCCCAGCTGGTTTGTACAGGGTTATAGTGGCCTTTGGCAGGTGATCTGGCCTGTGTTACGTTGCCTGTAGTTAAACACACATACGGTGAGCACTTGGGTTTCCTAAAGTTGTTGAATGACATAAGAAACCACCAGCCAGGTGATATTCCTGGATACTATTTAGGCAGAAGTAAAGTATAGTTCATTTAAAATAAAGAAATAGATGGAAGTAGGTTAGGGCTTTTTGCAAACAAATTACAGGGTTGGTGCTATGTAGGCAATCTATTTTTTACCTTATTTGGATTGATGGTAATGTGATTGTATTCAATTATGTAGATTAAGATGATGACAGATGAGTCAGTTAACCTGTGTTCATGACGAGTTCCAAGCTCTTGAAACTTCATCACTGAGCTTAGAAATATGATTTCTGTCCAATAGATGATTTCCTTACTAGTGTTCCTTGAAATAACCTTAGGTGTACTTCAGTTTTTATAGTTTTTATATATTAATGTAGTGTTAACATATGTATAATTCATGTAATTCATGTTTAAGCACACATCTGTCTTATCTGCACTGCATTGTTCTTTACTTGCTGCATTAAGTTAAAATCTTTTAATCTCTCCCTAAAGCCTGGGGTTTTTTTGGGCCTGTTTCCATAAAATCATACTTTCCCATCTGCCAGCAGTGGCAGGCAGATTGATTTCTTAGAGGTGAATAAATGGGAGGTTTTTAGCAAAGCTGTTGTCTTTCTAAAATGGAGATTATTTTTGAAAAACAATTAATTAAACTCCTCCTGGAAGATGCTTCTGAGGAAAGACTTTATTTGCTATTAGTCACATCTGCTCAAAATACCCACTAATGAGCATGTTTTATTCTTGATGTGGGGAGTAATTTTACAAATCTACAGCCTGATTCAGTCAGGACATAGAGCCAGGTTTTGTGTATTGTGGATGTTTTGGCATAGATTAACATCCTTTTCCTGGGGAGGATGGGAGAGCAGAATCAGTAAAACATTTTAATTTAATCCCCATATGCACAGGGGAACATTTTTAGGTTGCCAGCCAAATGTGTTCTTGAGTTTTACATGCACTGTCTCTGAAGAAGTTGCAAGTTGCTAAAGCTACTATTTTTGAAAAGAAACAAGTTTATATTGTTCATTACCTATGTTGTAAATGGCTTTATAATGTATATTTAGTAATATACATTACTAAATGTATACTATTATATAATGTATATTAAGCTGCAATTTTTTAAGGGAAGGTTTAACATTTGCTTTTTCTAAAGCAAGAAGGGCTATAGGGAGTGATAATGCAGCGTACTTTGGGCGAGATTGGTTTCAGGTGAACTTGCCTGAGGTAATCCTGAGTGAGCAGGAAAAAAATTGGGATTTTTTTTTTCTAGGCCTCAGGATGCTTGTTTTCCATATTGTTACTGGACTAAGCCATGTTTTCTTAGACAGTAAAGTCTATGATACCTGTCAGGTGTTTTCTGACAGCCCCAAGTCTGCTGGATGAGATGGTGACATCTCCTCTGCAGCCCTTTCCACTGGCTAACCACTCAGGTCATGGCAGGATTTTTCTGTGAAGGTGGCTTTCTCACTCTCTCTTGTTCTGTTTGTAATATTCTGATGAAAACATCTTAGTATCTTCTTAAGACTTTAAGATCTCTTCTGAAAGTGCAGTTAATATCATGTAGCTCTTGTCTGTGCTAAGGATGAGATGTCACTAAAGACTTTAACCATGCAAGGTAGGAAGCTTACTCAGAGAGGGGTAATTAATCCTTTTAGTACTTGCTTTGGCCTGGGCATGTATTGGGGAAGGAGTGATACTTTCTAGGCTGCTTTTATGTCTTCTTGGAAGTTAGAAGTATCTTTAGGATATCATTGTTATTATATAGGTATTAGATTGGTATTTTAATAGGTCACCATGAAGCATCTAGCTGTACTTGTTTTGCAGAAGTTTAGAATTGTATTGCCTTCTAAGCTTTTATCACCTTGTAATGCTTTAGTGTAATTAAACTTGCTGTACAATATGTGAGTGTTGTCATTTAGCTTAATGTCTCTCTCTGTTTGATGTCAACATAAAAAATATTCTAATATTACTCCTTGATTATTACAGAGATAAACAAGAACAACTCATTAGTGCATACACCAGCACCTTATCCTAGAAATTGCTTGGCTTGGCAGTTGATGATCACTTCTTGTGGAAGTCAGCTCTCTTTAGAGGACTTGGGGAGATGGAAAGTCTTCATTAGACATGTTTTAATTATTTTCAGGTTAAGGTAGGAAGAGGGCATAAGTAAGGTTTAACTTTGTTATATAAAAGACTGCAAAAAACTTAAGTCTTAAGTTTACAGTTTAGGACTGTACTTGATTTTAGGTGCCTGATGTGTCAGAATTCAGAAGGAGCACCTTAATGCCTTTAAGTATTAGTCCATGAAATATTTGTGTGCTTAGCAGTTCATTCTAAAATATTGGGGAAAAGAGGTGGTTTATTTTAGTCAGGCTTGGTTACAAAAAGTTCTTTATTTTCAAGTTCAAATGCAGCTTGAAATCAAAGCACAGACTTAGACATAAACTCATGAAAAGCAAAGATGATTTAACAGCTTTTTTGTATGCAGTGTAATGAAGAGCTATGTGCTGCTGCTTGAAGGTGGAAAGGTAAAATACTGTAGCATTTTAACTTCTCATCAGATTCTGTTCAGACTTCACTCTAATGATAGTAAATACATTCCCAGGGTTATGTGTTAGTCTGTTTCATTTCAAGCCCTGCAAACCATCTCTATCTCCTACAAAGCTAAGATAAAACTCATTGATGGGTGTCCTTCTTAGTTAACTGTCTCTAACTTCTATGCCACAATTAAAAAAAAAAAAACAAAAACCTTTGGTCAGTAAATTTTAAGAGATAAATTCACCAGCTGGTTATTTTTATTAATTCATTGCACTTTTATATT
>JAYDZK010000056.1:11469731-11525285 GCA_034509185.1 Euphonia xanthogaster | reverse complement strand
CCCGCCACCTCTCCCCTCCCCACGATTGGCAGTTCTCGCTGTCTGTCCGACGCCACCCCGGCCCATTGGGCGAGGCCCTGGCACTGCCCCGCCCCCGGCGCTGTCCGTTGGGGCGAGTCGAGAGTAAATAGACGCCGGAGCCCAAGATGGCGGAGCCGCCTAGTCCCGGTCGTGGCGCGGTGTCTCCCGAGCGGGAGCTGCTCGGCGCCAGGACGGCCCCGGATGCGAAAGGTTCCCGCGGATCCCAGCCGGCCGCCAAGAAGGTGAAGGGAGCCGAGGAGCGGAGCCTGAAGGGCGCTAAGCGCGTCAACGGTGAAGGGGGCGGCAGTGGTGGGAGCGCCAAGCAGCCGCTGCCCGCGGTCGTGCCTAGCTACAGCGGCCCTGGGCCGTGGGGCTTCGCCGCGCTGCCCTCGGGCCCCTCGGCGGGCGCGGGGGGCTTTGCGTTCCCTTCCCCGCTGTCCCGGAAGCTGCTGCCGCCCGCGGTGCTGCTGCCGCCGTCCGCCTCCCCCTCCTCGTCCCACCCGCAGCACCAGCACCGCCACCACCGGCACCGGCTGGCGCTGGCGGCCGAGGCGGGAGGCGGCGGCAGCGGCGGCAGCGCCAAGCCCAAGAGACCCAAGGAAAAGCGGGACAAGGAGAGGAGGAAGCACGGGGCGCTGCCCGTTGTGGCGGCGGCGGGAGATGGCGGCGGGGCCCTGAGCCGGGAGGAGAACGGGGAGGTGAAGCTGCTGTTCCCGAAAGGTGAGCGGCGGGGCAGCGCCGACAGCGGGCGGCGGGAAGGGAGGGTTGGAAGGGGCAGCGGGCGCAGGGGCCGCGCTGGAGCTGCCCGGCGGCAGCGGGAGGCGGCTGCGGCCCGGGCCGGGGGTGCGGGCAGCGCTGGACCCGGTCACACATCGCTGGCGTTGTACAGGCTCGTGGGGAAGGCAGCGGCGGCTCAGTCCGCCGTCAATCCTGTCAAAAAAGGGGGTGTGGAATTAGCGATGGCGTCAGCCAGAAGCTGCCAGAGGCCTTAGGTTTTCTTACCTATTAGGGAAATGAGGATGCCGAGTAATTTATTTGAAATGTGCGAACAAAACTGAATTAGGGAAAAACCGAGAACGTGTTGCAAAAAAACGCCGTAATTTAAATATTAAATTGTAAATAATCTTAATTCTTAGGCTGTTAATTTTTACAGGATAAGTCATTGAGTACTAGTTAAAATGCAGTTAAAATTTAGATATTTAGACTTTTGAAATCTCATGTAGTTGCTGCTCCAGGCTTGCTTTATTTTTTGAAGATCACATCTCCCAAGGAATGCTTGAGGCCTTCAGGATAAGGGGAGGAATGCTGGGTTAGTTCAATAGTGGTGCTGGACAAAATTGGCCATACGAGGTAGGACAAGATGTCAGGCAAGAGTCTTGCTTGGATTCCTGCTGTGATCAACAGTAAATCTTGGGAACTAAAAGACAATACATGAGTATATGATGACAGTACAAGAATACACGCTTTTATTTCTAGTGTGTCCTTTCCCAGTCTCCAGTGACCTTAAACCAGATGTTGATGCTTTTATATTTACATTGAAATATGAGGAATTTGAAATGTACACTCCATTACCTAGTTTAATCAATTTTCTTTTATTTTAAAGGAGAGATAAATTACAGCTGTTGTGTAAATTTAGGTTACTTTGATTGTGGCCTATACCTGTAATTACAGGATCAGCCAAGCTTGTAGAGAAATACCAATATGCCTTTTTGTCTACTGATTAGGTTGTCTGGGCTGCCTTACTTCATTTTCCACTGATTTCCATGAGTATCTTAGTCTATGATTCACTTATCATTGAGGGTTTTTTTTTATTTATTTGGATCTTGATTGGTGGTGTCCAAGTGGGTTTTAAGTATGTAATTTCAGTGCTTTCAAGTGTTCCATTTTAGGGCTTTCCCCCCCTTTGTTCCTGTTCTAAAAGTGACTGGGAAAAAGCCTTTAAAAATGATGCTCATTACCTGTTTGATGTTGGTGAAGTAATTTTGTCTTGAAGGATAGCTGCTAAGAAACTCACCCAATATCCTTCTTGCAAAGCTGTGTAATTAATAACCATATTTGCTCTGATTGCTGTAGTGTCCTACCGGTGTTAAAGAGTCCTGTAAGTATTAGTTAGTAAGTATTGGAACCATATTGCAATAACAAGATTAAATATTCTGTCACATTGGTTAAAGAAATTGACACTGATAGTGGTAACTGAATAATTTATGTGATTTGTCTTTAAAGAGATTCTGCACCTTGTATCTGGAAAAGATGCTTTTCTCAGAGCTTATATATTCACAGACAGAAATTATTTTTCTTTTTAGTTGCTGAGTGCTCAGAACAGGTATTTTTACCTTGCATTTATTCCTTGAAAACTTATCTACATGCAACAAATAAATTTTCAAAGGCAAATGATACCTGTTTGGTATCTGAGTCTACAGATTTCCATTTAGAGGAAGTAGTTTCTAAACCTAAAATTTTGTGGCATATTTCCCTCTATAAAAGAAGAACTTTATTTTAATTAAACTATATATTTTTGCAGAGAAGCCTGTGAGAAAGTGAAGGATGCACTGACTCTTCTGCTGAGAGCTGTCAGCCTTTCAAAAGTGATTCAGTATTTGACTGTAGATTAAAGAACAGGTTTGTGCTTTTAATCCTGTGAATAATTTACTTTGCAGAGAGGAAAGGGAAGAATGCAGTTATGATGCAGGGAGAAAAGAATGGCTGGGGGGCAGGCACATAGAATCCTAAGTACAGAGGAAAGCTAAGAATGACATTAAGGTGGGTGGGTGGAATAGTCAGGACTTGTGCATTGGGAGTGCTGAAGCTACAGACTGGAAAAAGATACCAGAGGGACTGCTTGCAGCATATAATGAGTGAACGTGAAATGAATTTGAAATACAAGAAAAGAAAATAGCAGGCAGAAGCACTGTGGAGGTGATTCTGGTCTTGTTTTTGGGTGAAAGATTAAACTTCGGTGCTGTAGAAAAGGCCAGGAAGGTAGGATAGAAGGAGAATGAAAATTTTAGGCAGCCTACAGGGTGGAATTGAACAGCATGGGTGAATTTAGGTGATTTTGGGTAATTATGGAAAACTGAAAGGCTTGCACATACAGGATATATGAGAGGCAGGGAAGTAGGAATAAAATACTCTCCTTCAGGTACAACAAACTGAGTTTGTAGAAGCTGTCATCAGTGCATTCTAAAAATCAGCCTCATGCAGGCAAGTGTGATCTCTTGTTCCTGGAGTCTGCAGTTAGGCAACCTTTCTGCTTTTGGTGCAGTGGAGAAGGAGCAGCAGTGTGGAATTGATGGTATTGATTGTTTTTCTCTGCTAGCATTCACAACTGATACACATGCCAGTGTGGCACTTGCCAGAAGGAAAGTTGTGCCAATTGAGAGACTAGAGGTATAGAGGCAGGAATACTAAGCGATAAGCAGGTGGAATGGGTGAGAGTTCCTTGGTTGTTTTGAGGCTCTGAAAATGGAAAAAGTCCATCCTCCTGTTTGCAGCCAAAAATGGAGGTGCATTGCAGGTGGGTACATGGAATGGTGTGGAATTCCCAGTCATTCCAGTACCTATAAATGAGGAGGAGTTGTGTTTCTGATCAGTGAGCTGTGTGCTCTGCTGCACAGAGCTCTTAGAGTGTGAGGAGGAAAAGCTTTACCTCTTTGTGAGAGAGACTGAGGCACAGATTTCAGTACAAGAGAAAATGAGAAGCAAAGCTAGAGGAATCAGGAGAAGAAAGGCAAAATTTGTCTCATGAGATTGTGGTATAGACAAACTAATACAAGGACTGAGGGTGTGCAGTGATGTGGTATGAATGAATGTGAGATCTGGCCTTGAGAGTAGTAGCAAATGCATTTTCCTGATATTAGTTTAATTATGGTAATGATGATAGGAGTATTGACACTGAGGAGGAAATGGTGAGATTTTTCACCCTGTATTCATAAAAGCTGATGATAGGAGCTGATGTGTGTCCTTCACTTGCAGTAGTGATTACAAGGAAAGGGAGCCTAGTTCTGAGGCTCCCTAATTTCCTAAGTGATAGGATGATGTTAAGCTTGGTAGTAGCCAAGATGGATGATGTGCTTAACGCTTTTCAAAAATTTTTATATTTTCTTCAAGTCTTTGTTTAAAGACTTCTTTGGTCTTTTAATTAATTGCAAAGAGCTTTTAAGTTGCAGAGTCATAAGCAGGCCTTACAGCTTGTGATTCCATTAAATGAATGGAGTTCAGTGACCCCTTCAGAGATGATCTACCATGCAGAGAGCCTGAAAGAGCCTTTTGCCAGATGCATGATTTATTCTGCAGATAACGAGGTTTAGGCCGTTTAAAATAAGCTTGAATTTCACTTGTCACGAACATTCTGATAGTGGAACTAAAGTTGTGCAGTGTTTTTGTTTTTAAAACACAGTGTCAGTCTGACAGAAGTGATTGCTGTTTGTGCTATGACTCTGCTGATTCAGTTAGTCATTTAACTGATAGTCTGCTCTAGCAGTTCATAGTTGACATTGTTTTCATAACAGTGCAAAGCTCAGCTCAGCCATTCCCCTCTTATTAGACTACGCCTGTCCAAATCTTTGGTTTTGGTCCCTATACTTGCTGTAAGGTGTAATACAGTTGCATGATCCATCTTTTCTGCTTTTCTTGCTGTTTCTGTGTACAATTTCTCTTTCCCTCCTTTTTTTTTTTTCCTTCAGTGATCCATTTGTAAGATTGCCTCAGTGTGCAGGCAGTTGCAAAATGAGATTGATGCCTTTTGACTTGCAGATGGGGATTCCCCATATGAGCAAGAAAGCTGAATATGGCACTGTACTCTCGTCTTTAGTATTAGTCTATTTTCTTTTAACTCTCCCTCCTTTGCCCCCCCCCTTCCCACTCCCCTTCTTTCTCCTTCTATCTTTGAAGGATAGATAAGATTAGATTTCACATGAACATTTAGCAGTGATTCTTCTGATAACTGTTACCTTGTATCATGTGACCCTTCTGGGATTTTAGCTTTCAAGAAGTTACACTTTTCAGTTTTAATAATTCTGGTCTGCATCCAGTGGGATGCTCATTTCATAGTCTCTGTTACCAAAGTAGGTTGAAGAAAGTTTTGAATCTTCTTTTACCCCTCTTTAGAACTGGGGCCATGCATCTTGCTTGTAAGGTTGCCTTTGATTTTTTTCTTCTGCTAAACATTTCCTCCTTCTGTTAACTACTACTTCCCTTTTTTTCTTTTTCCTTGGACTATGTGGCTTGACTCACTTCCCCCTCCTTTCTGTTGAATTTTTTAAATATAGCAGTCATTTTCATGCTTATGAGACCTCTTGACCATTCTCATCTGAATTCTTCAATATATATCTATTTAGATACCCTACTGTAAGCAGCAATGTCTAGAAAGTGTTTGGGGTTTTAAGTATGGTATTCAGGAGGAAGAGGGACTTCTCAAATTTCTGTTGCTGTTTGAGATTTGCAGTTCAGTTTTCAGAGTTAGTAGTGACATTAATGTAAATATGCAATGCTGGGATAAGTTTGGAGCAGTGCATCTTTTTCTTGAGGGACCCTGGCCCCTTTTTGATAAGATAACTTGACATTTGTTAGGCAGAAGATAATCTTTCTAAGCTGGAGAACCATGCCCTTCCTGTAACTCAGAATCCAACTCTGTGTGTAATTGATGCAGCAGAAACTTACTCTGATTTTAGACTACCAAATAATTTTTCTTAGTTGACACAAGATCAGGAGGCTGAAGCATTTGATCTGAAACCTCTTTAAGAGGCCTTGTTTGCAGCTCTCACATTCTCTGTTACTGATTTCAACTCCCCAGTGTTTGAGCTTTAAATTTATTCAGTTCTGCATGTAGAAGGTCTCCTTAGAAGTGAGAAGCTTAAAGGACCTGGGAACTGTAAAGGTCATATTTCAGTTTTTTAAAAGTGTTTTAATTCTGAAAGGGTTCTGTCCTCCTTTTCATTCATTGAAGAGCTTGAGGAAGTATTCTTGCCTGATAAGGGGTTTTCTTGAGTCATATCTTGGATTTTAAACTTAAATTACTGAAAGGGATGTCAGCCATATGTTCCTGGTTGCTGGGATGTGAACCCTGTCCCTTTTTGATGGTTTGTGTTTTATCTTGAACATACTGTATGGGTTTTTCCATGTTCATTAAGCTGGGAAACCTGCTCTGCAGTTTACATTGTAGGCTTTAATAAGTGCAGGTGTCAAAGCTGTTAGCATGGTGATGTTAAATGTACTTCATGTACCTGCATAACCAGTTAAACATGGCTTCTTGAGGTTTTATTTTTATGGGTACTTGTTCGACGTGAGGAGGGTGCTGGTGGAAGGGCTGGTAACTGATGTTCTTGTATGCCCCTCCTTATTCCCCCTTCCTTTCAGTTACACTGCTGGTGGTGTTATCCATATTGATGGTGTCCCTTAGCAGTAGTCTGTAAATATTTTGCTTCATGTGCAGTGACAGCCCTTAAATCAAACAGAGGAGAGGCAGGCAGAATACTTTGAACATAATCTATGGCTGACTGCTAATGTGAGTTACCATCTGGAAAATGATGCAGAGCAGCTGCAGCTTTTGGCATCTGACAGGGCTGTACAGCTCTCCTCTTTTAGTGCTGAAATGGACTTGCTTGTTTGAGCTCCTGCATGGACTTTAAGGTGAAAATTTCCCAAGTGACAGCCACCACTTTGCACATAAGATCCACTCAAGAGCAGTTTCCACTTAGTACTTGCTTTCTATGCTCTTGGTTTACCTTTTTGTCTGTAGAAAGCTTGCAGTAGAGGCCAAGATCTGATTAGGTTTCTGAAATCAGGATGGTGTGATCTGTGAGTTCGTGTTCCTGTATTTACTGCTTAGGAAATCGTGGCAGTCATTCTCATTATGAGAATGACTGCTATGAGCATCTCTTGAGTTGGGAAACAAAGAACTTTTGCTGTACCCTTTAGTTGTAAATGGCTATTTAATGTAGAAATACAGTGTATATCCATTTCTTTTATTTATGTACTTAACCTAAAATCCAGAAAAAGTAGCTTTGGAATTTCAGGAGGAAGTATGCATATAATTCTTAATTATTTCAGTTCCTTGTGCAGGATTGTTGTATAGTGAAGATATTTTTCAGATGCCCTTTAGAAGGGTGAGATGGCACACACCATAACTGTCTTCCTGTCTGTATGTTGCACTTCTTTTATTTTAATGTACTGCTGTTGCAGCATTTCTTTTGGGTGTGGGTGTACAGTTTTCGTGACATGCAAGGCAAAGAATATGGACTTTATGGTGACACTCCTTAGTGTAAATTTGAATGAGACATGTAGAAATCTCTTAATTCCTTAGGTGTTGTATTTTTTCTGAACAGGGATACTTATTCCTACAAAGCCCTATATTTTAACAAGTATACAGTGGTTTAATTTAGTAGAGTTGGATTTGGTTTGCATGGCAAGGTAGCCGGGGAGATACAGGGGTGGCTTCTGTGAGAAGCTGCCAGTGATGGTGGTAATAATCTCTGGGATTATGTATTTTAAGAGGGGGAAAAATTTACTGCACAGGAGCAATTGTAGCTGGAGAGAGGTCAGTGTAGAAGGTGGAGCAGGAAGTGCTCCAGGTGTCAGAGCAGATTCCCCTGCAGCCCCTGGGACAGCTCCTGGTGGGGCAGCTGTGCCCCTGCAGCCCAGGGAGGTCCCTGGGGAGCAGAGATCCACCTGCAACCCTTAGGGGACTCCAGCCAGAAGCAGCTGGATGTCCAAGGGAGGCTGTGACCCTGTGGGAAGCCTTTGCTGGAGAAGGCTCCTGGCAGGACCTGTGGCCCTGTGGAAAGAGGAGCCCATGCTGGAGCAGGTTTGCTGGCAGGACCTGTGACCTCGTGGGGCACCACGCTGGCGCAGGCTGTGCCTGAGGAACTGTGCCACGTGGAAAAGGACCCACACTGCAGCAGTTTGTGAGGAGCTGAGCCCGTTGGCAGGACTCACGCTGGAGAAATAGGTGGGACAAGTGTAGGGAAAAGATAGATTTCTTTCTGTTTTGCCCTGGGACACAAATTACTTCAAACGATTGGCTTTTAGTTTTGTTATCTTTGGAGGTATGTAAAGGCCTTCCCTCCTATGTGTTGGGGCTATGTTATTTCTGTGGAGGCTCATTTTGTCCACAGCAGCTCAAAAAGCTTTTTTTTATTTTTCTTTATTTGTTAGGAGTAGTCTTGGAAGCTAACTAGTAGGAAGCTAACTGCAGAATATTCTGTGGACATGGAAAGTTTATTATAAACCTCTTCCTACCTTTTATCACTTGGTGATCTTGGTGCCCTTCATATGAAATGGAGACCAGTAGTAGCTTCTACTGGTAAACTTCAAAAAAGCTGTACAAGAGCATTCCAGGTTTTCATAATTTCACAGAACAAGATTTTCTTGTTTTTCCTTGCCAGTGTCACTCACTGCTTGTTTATTTTGTGATATGTAGGTTGTAAATTGATTAATATTGGGGTTATTCATTTTAAAGCAGGAATTTTGTGAAGAATGTTCCTGTTTCTGGATGTCCCTGAGGAGAACAATCTGCAGACTTTTGTTTGAGAGTTGTGTTTGAATTCTGCAAGCCAGACTAGAAAATACTAATGCTCAGAATCTTAAGACATTTCAACTGAGAATTAATTAAGTTCAAGTGTTAATCCATGGAATAACTCATTTTGACAGTATTTTTTTTAATGAACAAAGATTTTTTTTTTTTTTCAAATTTCAGTATTTATGCCTTTTTTTTTTTAAGGTGAACTACTGGCTATTGTTAAGCTATTCTGTGAGCTTTGAAGGAGAAAATCAGAAAATCTGTACATTCAAATTGAGCTTCCCAACTGTCTTTTACTTGCATCAGGCTCTACACTGGTTTGGTTACAATACTGTGATTTCTTCAAGGGAGAGTTTACTCCAGACTTCCCTCAGTTGCATTTACATTGTATTTGCAATCACTTAGGGTAGGATTTACTTGTGGCTGTTGCTGGGGGATGTTACAGAACACATTCATTGTTTCTTTTGTTGGGAAAGTTTCACCATTGACTCTAATTGCTTTGTAGAAGTGAAAATAAACTAGAGGCTCTTTAAAAGGTCCTCTGTCTTTATGTGTTGCTTCTGACAAAACTGGAAGATTCATTGGCCTCATTTTCATGAGCTGGCAGTAAAAGATTCTTTCAGTCTTTTGTCCTCTTTCAACAAGACTCAACATCTGTATATGCTCTTCAATCTTGCTTTGATTTGTAAGTGATAGCAGAAGTCAAGTGTGCCTCTTAACCATACAAAAATGTTGAGATAAAATCTAGGTCTTCCCATGATAATTGTAGTTCTGGCTGAGTTGATCATTCAGCCAAGGTTTTAAATCAAACCTGGTGTTACTGCCTGCTAGCTGGGTGTCTGCTTTTACATTAACTCCTGTTGTACAGTTTAGCCAATTTCATATTCAAGTTGCAGAGGATTTACAAATTAGAGTTTCCTTTTTTGGGGAGAAAGAGGTTGGAGAGGAAGATTAATGTCAGTTTAACCTATTCCTAGAAAGGTTTGTGTTGCTTAGGAAGGCTTGTTTGGTTTCCATGGTCTGCTATACACATAAATCTGCTTTGTCATCCATCCCTTCCCACAGAGGTGTTAGGAGGAGGCTGTTCTTGGACATGGCTGTTTCAGTCACTTACAACTAAAACATCCTCTAAGTGCAGCTACGTTATTATATTTGTGCCAGTATAGTTTCTGTTCTCTCCCTGCTGCTTATGATCTGTGGGGAGGCAAGAGGCATATCTCAATTGCCATCTATTTTGGTTTTTATTTGACTTATTTTATTACCACTATCCCTAAAATACATCCTTTGCTTCACTCTAAGAACTGCAAGGGTTTAAGTTCTGTACTCTCATTAGAGTACTCCTCAGAGGAAAGGTATGAATGCTGTGGAATCACTGTTAGAGCATTTGTTTACATGGATTACTGTCAGCTCTTTGCACCTTTATCAACATGCTTCCTGAGTAGTTTGGTTAGGGGTCACTCTACATTGCCTTCTAGAATTGAGGGCTTTCTTTGGCTTGGTTCTGAAATATTTCTCATTTGTTAGTAGCGAACATACTTGCTACTTCTATTTTATGTGAATGCTTAAGGAAGAGTAATTGGATTTCTTTGCTTCCACTTGGGGTTTATAATGCAAGTACCATGAATAAAACATCAGGGCTGTGTCTCAGCTGTATTACTGAAGCATAACATTATGTAGAAGCTTGAAATCAGATTTCCTCTTTCCCTGTGGAGGTTAAAAAGCCCAGTGAACTCTTGGAGCAGGTAGTGGCTTCAGGCCAGGAAATAAGGCGTGAAGTGCTGGCTGCACTGCATATAAGCCTAGTAAAGGCTGACTTCCTTAATGCTCGGCCTCATAAGTGAATCTCAGCTTGGCTTGCAAAGATGACTGCTTGAGACTATGAATTCCTCTAGGTCTAGTATTTTACATGCAGAAAGCATGCCTAAAGGCTCTGCTTTTCTATGTCAGGGATTTAAAAACCTGGAGTGACTTGACAAGAAAGTAAATGAAAAATGAGACTGCTCGGGTAAGCTGTTGCTGATTGTAGGTAAGCAGGGGAAGCACCAGTGAGCTAAATCTGCTGTGTGAATGCAGCACGTCTCATGTTTTTATTAATTATATCTGACTGCTATTGCTGCATTAGCCTGTGAATGTAATATAAAAGACTTTTCATTTGACAGATTAAACCATCTTTTCCTAGATGTTTGCAAAAGCCTTTAAGGTCAGAGTATGTATAGTTAGTTATGAGGTTTTCAGTGTAGATGTGCACCCAAGAAAATGCTAACTGTACTTTTTTCCCCCCCAGTTCTTATGTAATGCATGCAATTCCAAATTCAAGAAATGAGCTGACTGCAGATGTAAAATAAGAGCAGAAGGTGTAGGAGTAAGCAAAAATTACTATACAGTTAACTTGCTGGGTTTCTGCATACAGCCACAAGATAACAAACAAAACTTTTCTGAGTTAAAGAAGCTTATGTTGGATTACACAACAGATAAATATTAGCTTTTCATATTGTAAGTACTGGGATTTCCTTGTAACTCCTCCTCTATATCCTCTTAATAGAGCTTGCATAAGAGTAATAGGAAACATGTATATTACAATTGGCTTTCTGTTCTTGCTTAATTGTGAAATATTTGCATTTCAGGTCAAATCAAAGACAAAGTTAAAGAAAGGGAGAAGAAGCAAAAAGAAAAGAAGAAGCACAAACTAATGAATGAAATCAAGAAAGAAAATGGAGAGATCAAATTACTGCAGAAAGGTAGGTTCAAACTGTGTAGTGATTTTTCATTCTAGTGCTAGAGGTATTTGTGATTGGATGCTATATTTTAATACTATGTTTTTTCATTTAACTTAGGCCATTTTTCCTGGTTAGTTGGTACAAAAGTTGCGAATTAAATCCTGATATAGATGTTAATCTTTTTGTCAGCTGTGCTAGGTACTGGAAATTAAAGATAAAATGGTCATCACAGTGTTGTATATACAATAGTAGTAATAGGAAAGACCAGTACTTCAAGGAACAATATTAGTGATTCTTCAATAACTGCTGACAAGATGTAGGTTATCATTTTATATCTTGTGGGGAGGAAAGATAAATGAATGTTACATTTTATGTCTAACATTAATTGTACAAGACTGAGTAATTAAGGAGTTATAATGCAGGAGCTTTGTCAAATACTAGGCAATTGTATGCAACATGCAGTCTTAATTTTGGCTCATTTCTTCAGCTTTGTTTTCTGTAATGAAAGGTAGTTAAGGTTACATTCTCATGTGGCTTGTACATCCATTGAATCTTAGAACTGTGCAGTAGTTGAGGTTGGAAGGGATCTAGTCCAGCTGCTCCAAGTATGATCAACTAGAGCAGGTTGCCCAGGATTATCAGACTTCTTATCTCCAAGGGTGGAGGTAACAGTCTCACTGGACAACTACATTCAGATTACATATACAGGATTTTTTTTATAGTGATTATGATAAGAGACTGGAACAGGTTGCCCAGGGAGGTGACGGATATTCCAGCCCTGCCAGCGTTCAAGGGCAGGTCAGGAATTGGGCTCTGAGCAACCAGATCTAATTGTGAAGATGCTCCTGCTTATTGCAGCAGGTTAGACCAGATGGTCTTGAAAAGTCCATTCCAGCACAAGCTAAGTGTCTGTTGTATGGTCTATGAAGAGAGGCGGAGGCTGCTGGGACTGATAGGCCTGGCTCAGGGGGGGATTCTGTCAGTGTGTGGAAAAACCTGATGAAAGGGAATGAAGAAGGTCATCACCTTGTACTTCACGGGTTTATTTCTTCCAGGTGCAGGGTTTTACCCACCCCTCTGTTAACTTAATGAGTCCCCCAAATTGGCCCGTTTCTACAGCCTCTTGAGGTCCCTCTCACTGACAGTGCAGCTCTGTAGTGCATCAGCTCCTTCCAGTTTTGGATCAGCTGCAGCTTGCTGAGGGTGTGCTCTGTCCCATGATGCCATTAATGGAGAGGCTGAACAATACCAACACAAGATATTAAGGTCTGGATTACTCCAGCAGTGACTGTTTGCAAATGGAATTTGTGCTGCTGCTCACAACCCTTTGAGCACAGCAGTTAATCCAGTACTTGAACCACCTTACTCTTCACTTAGGTCATGCTGCATCAGATTTTCTGTGAGGGTGTTGCTTATTTGAGTAGACCAAATGCTTTTTTAATCTGTTGTTTTCAGATTCCACTTTTGAAGTTAGGAATAACTTCCTGATATGTTTTTCTGTTACCTCTTATACTGTAGGATTCAATTTACAAACCAGAAACTGAAACCCTCAAATCAAATCTTGAACTTCAGGATGCTCATAAGAGGTCAGAGGCACAGAGCCCTTTAATTACTGCATCACATATTATACTCTACACACAAGTAACTGTATTAACAATGACAGCTTAAAACCTGTGTTGATCAGATCTTAAAGTACTGCTTTGAACTTGAGGATTGTGTAAGCTGCTGACTTCCTGTGCAAAGGGCAGGTGTGACTAGTCTTTGCTGAGCATGGAAGGAAGTCGATGGTTGAGATACTGGGCAACACATAACTGCCATAACAGTGGGTTCTTCAGGCTTGGTTTGAATAGCAGCCTTTTTTTACACTGGGTCTTGTTTCTGTTGCCATTCAGTAGATGAGGTGCAATCTGCAAAGACAGCAAGTTCTCTTGCACCAGTCTAATAGATGATACCTCATGGGGCTGTTGAACCTAAAATAGTGCTTTATTTTCAGGTTAATGTTAAAGAGCATATGCCCAGGGACTGTGTTAGAAGACCTCTTTTGAGAAGCAGAATAGCTTATTTTCACAGCAAACAGTGCTACAAGTGTATTAGATGTTTCACCCCTATTTTATTTGACTTTTTATCACTCAAGTTTATTTTATATTTTCTTTAAGATGTTGGCTGTTAAGTGTTTTGTAGAGGCTGTGTTTGGTTTGCCAGTATCCTGCAAAATTGACTCCTGTGCCAGGGAAAGAAGGGAGTGAGTCAGGAGAGCAGGCAGTTATTTAGAGCAGACAGATCACCTCCATAGGGTTTGTATCCTGTTCAGAACGGCAGCTTGGTGTCTTCTCTGCCTCCAAAATCTGACTGAATGTGCTTATATGTGCTGTGAGGTTTGTATGACATTTCCTGAGCTGTCCTGCTGATCTAACTTTACATCCTGGGCAAGAGAGAGCAGAGGCAGAAGTGCTTTATGATGCAGCATCTTGTATATATCAGCGATCAGTGTCTCTGTGACCTTTTCAATTACTAACCCTTTATCTAAGAGTGTCTTCTTCCTGTGTAACAAAAGTTAAACTTCAAGCCCTATTGTTTTGAGCTCAGGATTTACTGTGTGGGCTTTGGAACGAGTCTGCTTTCCATTTCTTCAGGCTTTTGCTTTTGTAGTTGTTTTTTCTGTTTTTAGTGTGTGTCTGTTTAGAGACCAAGATTACAGTGCCTAAAGACAGCTTATTTCCTTCTTCTAGGTATTAGATCTATATCTTGTTGTAAAATATTGCTCTGACCATCTGTTTGTGACTGACTGTGGCTGAGGGCGTGGAGGTAACAGCCTACGTGACTTCAGACAGCTAAACTGGCTGTCCAAGGTCAGAGGTGATGAGTTATAGAAGAGGTCAGTACTGATGCCTTTTGAGGGAGAGCTGGTGCATAAGCCTAATTTTGGTGCTCTAAGCTGAATGTGGAAGAGTTTATTTATACTTGGAGGCTCTGGGTTGTGAGCTGTTCATCTGCCTAAACTTGGGCTGGCTTTCTGTTGAAAGCAGTGATAAAACTTGCCCGTGTTGGAGAAGGGCAATTCTTAAAAAGGATTTCTCTACTGTGCTTGAGGCTGCTAAAGGAAATGAGGCTCTCTGAAAGATGGCTTTTTTTATAAACCTAGAGTTAAAAGGTTTTTTTGTCATCCTTTTGCATTTAAAATATTTATTCTCTGTAGATAAGGCTGTAGAATTGTCTCTGTCTGTGGAAGGAAGAGCTCAGTTTTCAGACAAAAGCTGCTTGGCACATGCATATTGTTAAAAATTCAGAAACTCAGTGATTTAAATTCACTTTTTAGAAAAATCTGCATTGTAAATAGTTATTGTCTATATATTGAGCGTTTCATGCAAAATATTTCCACCAGTGTTGTGTGACAAAGTTACTGGAGGTTTGGCAAAAAGGAGGATGATTAATAGGCTTATTTGTAAACAGTCCCATTTCTGTTTTTCATTAAAAAAAAAAGTCAGTCTTGTTTTCCTGATTATTTATATCTGAGCACAGTAACTGCTAAAATTGCAGTAGGAGAAATTCTTATTATGTATTTCTGCAAGATTAAATGCCTTGGTTTATTGAATGCCAAAATTCAGGAAAGAACTGAAAATGAATATTTTATTTGCTGGTATGAACATACATAAATCCAAATTGTTTTCTGAAGGTTCTTTTAAATTACTCTTCTGGAAGAAATAACATTTCATTGTACATTTTTATGACCCTTTAAAATTGTTTATAGATGGGTTTTTTACATGAGTAATTATAAAATCAGTATATTGAACTTGAGACATGAGTCTTTGTGTAAGTTTAGGGAAAATGTTCAAGTATTTTTATGCAATGCTCTTTAGTTGAGGGAGTGAGTAAGACTGAGATAAGAGTGCAGGGCACACAATCCACCACACTGATTTGTCTGATACTGAATTTGCTTCGTAGTCCTTATGCACCAAGTTACCAACTTTTACCAATAAAATATATGAGTAGAGGGTAGAACACAGATGTCAGATGAGGTGGAGCAAGTGGTGACTGGAGGAAGAGCTGTGCTGGAAAGCTTTCTGCTGGAGCTGGGGATCTGGAATATGAAGCAAAGACTTCTGGTACATCAAAATGAAAATGTTAAATTTTGGTGGCTAGGCTCTCCTAAAGTAAGGAAGTGAAAACTGATTTTAATTACTGGCTGCTGTTAAAAATGTTTGTGCCTTCCTGCTACTAGCTGTCAGCTAGTAAACTGTGGGAAACGAAGACTTAAGTGTTACTAGTTTTTGGCTTTTGTTTTGAAATGTCTTAAGTCCCCTTCTAATAATTCTGGCTGTGACCTTGAAGTTGAGAAACACCTGCTCTGGTTGAAACAACTGAATAAAGTATTCAACTTCATGGTCTCTGCTTATTTAAAATTTCAGATCTAATGATCAAGCACAACAAATGAACAAAACACAAAATAAATTTCAGGTAATGTCTGACTTCTTGCAAAAGCTTACATTTGGAAGGTGTCTGTAATTAGACAGATAAACCAGATATTAGGCTGTCTAGCATCAGTTTTAATTACAGGTATGTGTCATCTTGTAATAACAGAACATTGGCTTATTTGCATAAAATTTGAACCATTTTGAGTGTCAGTCCTTAGTAGTAAGTCCCATGTCACTAACAGTGACAGGTATATTATGGCACCACAAAAAATAAGGTGTGCCGAGTTAACTTGAAAGATCTACCAGTCCTGTAGATGTGTGCATGTGAGAATTATTTCTGTATTTATGGTACATAAGGCTCGGTACCTAGAAGATGGCTAAAAGTTACTTACCATTAGTTCTGGTACTGCTGAGTATGTGCATGCAGGGACAGAATGAACATAACTTCCATTCTTCTGATTTCTTTATTGATACAGTGAAAATTTTGTAGCTCTATCCTTGTGCAGATACTGCTAAGCCAAATAAGAGCAGAAGTTGTTCTTTGCTTTTTTTGTAGTCCAGTAAAGTGTGAGCTCAGTCTACTTTTTAACAGCAGGTCGGAGGGGAAAGTTCCTGTAAATGTGAATGCTGAGAGTTTTTTTATCTACCCCCTGTCCCTGTTATTTTTCATTCCTGGGGTCCTAGGGCAGTGAGTCACATTAAATGAAATGTTTTCAATGCGACTTAAAATTGTTAACTTCTGTCTCGTGTTTCCAAACCATGTGGTCGAAAAAGCTTTTTATTCATGGGTTCAGTACCTGTTGTGTCTAAATGGATCTCAGGACGCATAGAGACAAACATGCCATGCACTTCAAAATGTGTGAAAGTCTATTCCAAGAGTCGTATGTATATGTATGTATGTACACACCTGTACTCTGTGTGCTGGTGAAGACTCTGAAACACCTGTCTTGAAAGTTTTGGGTTGCCAGTGTGTGCCTCAGCAGTAAGAGGTGAATCCAGTTAGCTTGTATCAAGTACTGCACTGCTGTTCCCAAATCTGACTTAAAACAAAGTAGGTTGGATATCTCAGCCTTGTTTTGGGGTCTTTATTTAAACTTTTGGATTGCTTATTTATGTTTTTGCCAGATTCTGTATGTCTGCTCTGGAGCAACTTGATTACTGCCTTAGAGAGATGTGGAAAGCTGCTCTTCTTATTTGGTGTCCATTAGTGAAGTGTCAAAGCAGTGTTGTTGGTTTTGGAAGAAGCAGCTCATTTTACTTTAAAGTACTTTGATATATGCAGCAGAGAAGTGACTGAATGAGTGTGTTTCTGCTCCTCTCTACAGCTAATGCAGAAGAAGTAAAAGAAGAAAGTATTTATTGGGCATTGTTGATAGCAATTCCAGTATTCCAGCAAGCCAACTCTTTTTGCACTTATTTGCCGCTTCTGAGCAGCTTTAAACATCTACTTCAGAGTGGATCTTTGAAATTGATCAGAGCAGAAGCCTTAGGCTAGAAATGTGCTTCCTTCTCTATCTGTCACATTCTATTCAAGCTTTACTGAGAAATACTATTTACTTCTAGAAATCAGTTTTTCATTTTGTGTTTGTATTCCTCGGGAGAACTGTCTGTACACTAAAGTAGTTGAACATTAGTATTCTAAAATTGGGTGTATGCAGGTGTCAAAGCAGTGTGGAGACCAAGCACCACCCACACTCATTGTAAGAGGATAGATGGAGGAAATTGTAGTCTGATCTGCCCTACAGATAAATGCACTAAAATGTTACCTTTAAAAGCTAAATTTTATATGTTATTTGTTAAATTTAGAAGTTCAAGTGTTCAGGTTACAAAAATTTCTGTTAAATTTTCCTAGGAGATTGATCCTGTCTCATAAATGTACAGTTGGGTGAGGTGGTGGGACTTTTTTAACCTGTAAAAATTCAGCTTTGTTCAGTGCTGGGGTGGATGGAGAAGGTGTGGGGGACAGGGTAGCTGAGCAGACCAGGTGGCTTGCTGCCCCGAGGACAGGTGGGTGCTGGTACCCCTTGTGTCCTGCTCTCAGTGGCCTGTGTGCTTTGGTTCCTGCCTGACAGTGCTGGAAGCAGTTCACTGATGTAGCAGCAGAGTGAATAGCTTTCTGCTGAGCCACTGAGTTACTGTGCAGTTGATGAGCATCAGTCAGTAGCAGCTGTGGTGCAGGACCCTGTGCTAGGAGCAGTGGCAGAGGAGGATGGGGGGTTGGATCATCTGACATTGAGCTTATACATTGCTCAGCTGTGTCATATCCCTTTGAAGGCTGAATAATTGTCACATTTTTTCAGTATTCCAATATACAATTTGATTTTAAAATGTTTTTTTCTTTGCAATGTGGGATGTATGAAGTATCTATACAAATAATTTTCTGTATGTATGTCATTTGCTGCTTGTGGGGAAATGGAGTTTTTGACAGAACTTGTGTATGCAGTAGCAAAAGCTTGTGTGAATTTTAAAAAGGCTCAAAACAACTAAGCAGTTTTTGAAGTTGTGTTACCTAATTCCTGCTTGAAGTGGTTTTAGAGGTCTTAGTTTTACTGTTGTTGGTATGCATTTTTTTTTCAAAGTGTTTAATTCTAGTAATGTTTTGAGAAAAGCCCATTTGGAATCCTTTTTCTGATTTCTGTGTTTTAAGGCTTTTTTTCTGCTTCAGTGGCATCAGTAGTTCAGACATTGAAGATAGGGTTGGTGTTTTGTCTCCCAAGGATAGACACCATTTTTCTCTTTAGCTGCAAGTAGCAGTTCAGGGGGCCCTGCTACTTTCCATCATAAATCTTCTGGTGGTTTTGTTGTTATACATTCTTTTTGTTCTTTCAGTGATTGTTGCTCGTTTGGTTTTCAAGTGTTTCAGAATTAAAACTGATCCCAGTTCCATCCTTCTTATATATAGAGATCCAAAAAAATCCATGGAAGAGAGTTGCACACAGAAATGAGGGGCTGTGGGCAAATATTTTGTTCCAAATTGTGTGCGCCATTTTTGCAACTTAGTGTGATTTGAGAAAGTGTGCAATGATGAATTGTAGTAATTGATGTATATGTAAATGACATAACCCTTTTATCTTGTGTTCAGAAGTAAAAGCAGTCTGTATTAAAATCAATGTATTTAAGGCTGAGAGGAAATTTTTTTTAATATACCCAAAAAAGAATTATCCTCTGGTTAAAAACTTTTAATTCTTCTGAAGGTTTCATACAGATGGTGTGGAAACAGAGGGAATGATAGATGTTCTTCACTTTAAAAATGTCTTAGTGTAATTCCTTCTAAGGTTTTAAGTGCTTCCATAGATGTATACCAAGTTAAATAAGAAGTACTTTTACAACTGGGTTTGAAGACAAACCCTCTTTGGATATGTTCACAAGAACTTTGCATAATTTGAGACTGATTTACATTCCATCTATGTTTCTGTCTTAAAGGCACCACTGCTTTCAAGACCATGGCTGTGCTCTTTTGAGTGCTGCTCACTGATGATTAGAAAAAAATCAATTATTTCAGTTGGAAGGGGCCTAAAGTGATCATCCAGTTCAGGTGCCTGACCACCTCAGGGCTGACCAGGAGTTGAACCGTGTTGTTAAGGGCATTGTCCAAATGCCTCTTAAACACTGACTACCTTGGGGCATTGACCACCTCTCTAAGGAAGCCTGCTTTGTTGTTCAATAGTAGAATTGTTTGTTTCGTTAGTTTTTTTTTTAAATTTTATTGCATAGCTGCATCCTTGAAATACGTTAAGTGATGAATTAAAGAAACTGCCACCAGATATTACAGGAGCAGTTGAATGAAATTCAATTCAAATCAAAAGGAAGGGGACAGATTGAAAGGGGAAAAGAGATCATCTTCCTTCTTGTACTTTAGGAATAGAAGTCTATAGTTTTTGTTGTTTTGCACAGATATAAATTCATACCCATCTATTAAATAAGTACATTTCAGCTAGTAATGATATAATGTAATTTAATAGCTGGATGTTCAGCAAGAACATACAGATGCTGATCTTCATTTGTCTTAGGATTTTCTTTGGTGATAACAAACATGCTCAAGTAGGAGAGAGTAATTTGGCTCTTACTGCAGCAAATAGCTTCTTGCTGTGAAGTTTGTTGCCATTTATATTTCTCTGATTGAACCCCAGTCAATGCAAATTTCTATCCCTTTCTGCTATACCTAATGTCCCAGATCTGAGTGACTAGTTTGAACAAAAGTCTGATCTCCATTTGAAAATAAGTGAAGTGGGTTGGCAGGTAACTCCTGCTTCCCTCTGCATCACCTCATTCCAGCATTTTGTGCTACAGTTCCATAGTTTGTATATTCAAACTAATATAATATCTGCAGAATGCTTGACTTCTTTGTGATATCCATCAGCATAGCAAAAAAATTTCGTATTTAGAGTGAAGCAATTTTAAAATGCTAAGTTAAAGCATTATTAAGAGTTTGCAATACCTATATACCCAGATGCTTTTTTGCAGTTATGTATTCCTGCAGTCAGGAGGAGGGGCAAAATGTCTGAGTCTGTATTTTGAGATTTGTATTGAGATTTCAAAGCCTGCAATATGTAACTTCCCACTGTCATAAGCCATTTCTTTGTTTTTATTTCCCACTGACTGGAGCTGTTGGCATAATGACACTATTACAATACCCCAGAACGTAGCAGTAGGTGATTTTTTTGCCAGGTAATGACATTACACACAAGGACCCTGCCACCCTGAATGAATCATTTTCAGGATTCCTCTAAGGTTGAGGTACTTAGTTGTTGAACACCTGTTGCTGCTCTTCCTGGTCTTTTCATGCCCACTAGACTTAAAGACTCTGTCAGAAAGAGGATATTAACAAAGAAGTGGTGAATATTGCATCTACCAGATGAAGCAGTCCTGTTGCTGAGGTTTGATGCTGGGTTTACATTAAATTTAGCCTAAGAAAGGACAGACTTACATGAAGATACTGGCAGTTGAACTTAGTTAGCTAAAAGTGAAATTGTTCAGAGAGTGTGCAGTGTTAAATCTGGTTCTGAGTGAAGAGAGTCTGTAGTTATTAACTATGTAGATTAGGTTAAGAAATCCTAGAATCCATTTCCTTGTTTGGACTAAATAAGAAATGAGGTGACCTCAGGGCACTTCATTCCCCTCTCTGTGAGAAAATAGAATCCAGGGAGATAACTAAATCTGCCTCCACTTCAAGAATCCCAGAAGTATTTAGCTGCTGTCACAAACCTCAGGAGACTCAGACCTGAGTGTCTCAATTGCTTGTTCTCCTTTCCAGTATCTGCATCTTCCATGTCCAGCCTCTTAATCATCAGCAAGAATTTGTGATCCCATACACCAACAGTTGTGGTCTCATTTTTTTTTTTTAACTCTTGCAGATTTCATATTACTTAGTTTTGCAATGAAATACACAATTTTTAAACTTGAAAGCTTCTGTGTTTGAACATGCTGGTTTTGAATTGCTGGTGTGAATATAATTTTGTGCTGAAACATACCCGCTAACTTTGTTTTATGATGTGCTAAATCATTTTGACTGCTTGATCTTAGGGCAGTGTAGTGCTAGAAGTTTTTTGGCTACCACTTCTATTACTTGCAAAAAAAACTCCTCACTTTTTTAAAACAAGTGAGAACATTTACCTTGGGAATCACTTGAATGTGCTATCCCCAAATGAGTAATTTCTGCCTTTAGGACATTTTGCACCTTTAGGACAGTTTGTTTTCATGTCAGCTTGTATATTAAGAGAACTTGAAGCTAGTTTCTTTTTTGTGAGCATTTTCTTTAATGTGTCTTGTTTTAATTTTATTTGTTATAATATGTATGGGATGAGTTTTTAGATGTTCCCGCATGTTCTTCAACAAAGTTTTTCTAGTTGTGAAAGAATGACCATGTGCAGAAGCCCATCAGACAAAGTCAGTTCTGGCAGTGGCATCTCGTGGGCAACTCACTGCTGCTGTTCATATCCATGGGTGCTTTGTAGGCCCCTTGTTTGACAGTGTTGGACAGCTGGCCTGTGATGTCTCTGGACTTCATGGGACAGCAACTGCTAATGACCAGCTAAAGGGAATGATGGACTGCAACTCATCATGAAAGCAGCCTGGGGAAGCTTGGGTTATTGTGATGTCTTTCCCTTGTTGTCCAGCTTATTTATCAATTGCACATGGCAGGTGTCTCTTACCCTTCTCACTTTTGGTAACGTACACATCGTGACCCTTGCTTTTGGTCTCTGGTCTTTGTTTGCCATGGTGAGGGTTTTGGTGACTTTGAATTCCAATCTTTAAATACATATTTTGTATAAAAATTTCCTTATGACATCTGTTCTTTTAAACTCTCAACAGGTGGGAAGGAGAAACCCAAAACCAATGCAGAAGAGCTACAGATTAAAAAAGTTAAGAAGAAAAAGAAAAAGAAACATAAAGAGAATGAGAAGAGGAAGCGTCCAAAAATGTACAGCAAATCTATTCAGACCATCTGCTCAGGATTGGTTTCAGACATTGAGGATCAGGAAGCCAAAGGCATCATAGATGATCATCTTAAGGATTTCAATGGGAAAAATATGGATCCCAAGAAGGACTATGAGTCCAAGATACCAGAGAACAGTGAGTTTCCATTTGTCTCGTTAAAGGAGCCACGGGTTCAAAATAAACTCAAAAGGTTGGACACATTGGAGTTCAAACAGCTGATTCATATTGAGCACCAGCCTAACGGAGGTGCATCAGTTATCCATGCCTACAGTAATGAACTCTCCCACTTGTCTCCTGTGGAGATGGAGAGATTTGCAGAAGAGTTTGTGGGTCTGGTTTTTAGTGAAAATGAAAACTGTGCAGCTTACTATGTAATGGGTATTGTTCATGGGGCAGCTACTTATTTACCTGACTTTTTAGACTACTTTTCATTTAATTTTCCCAATTCACCAGTGAAAATGGAGATTTTGGGAAAGAAAGATATAGAGACAACGACTATGTCAAATTTTCATGCTCAGGTAAGAGGTTATGCATTTTACTTTCTAAAGTCATATAATGGTTTCAAACAACTGTGAACGGGTTTTTTTTAGAGTAGTTGCTATTAGCTCTGCTATGTGGATGACACAGAAGACTGGAAACAAGGGATTTCTTTAATAAGTCAGTTCTGCATTACTGAAGATGAGAAGAGACATAAAATTGTTAACTGAGACATCAAATTGGATTTTTGGTGGGAGGGCAAGTGTTTGCATGCTTGTGTGTGTAGGTTTCTTTGGATTAGTTTCTGTAGCTGAAGATAACCCTCCAAAACTCATGGTTAAAAATGGTTTAGCTGTGGCTTTCGGGGTTTCTGAACAGTAGTATGTATTGTCATCAAACTGAAATGCTTTAATACAGTGTTATACATAAAAACCTGCATAGGGCACAGTTATATTAGCAGCATTTGTAGTTTGGGTTTTCTAAATCCATCCTCAAAGAAGAACTTGGGGTTATTGTGGCTGTGGATTTGGTCCTTATCCCTGTGCATTTCTCCTCACTTGGCTGGATTCTCTGGAAAGCTCTTAAGTTAAATGGTAGAAGGACTGGCAGCTCTTGAATATTCTTTTATTTCAAAATTTTTTGAAAGAAATTACTGTATACTCTCTTAACAACAGCTGCTGATTACGCATCACCTGTGCTGTTTATTAACTTGCTGTAGAAAATACATTTCTGTTGCACAGAAATCATTCATAGCACTGGTTTTCAGGAAAAAAAAACCTGTCCGATTTTCACCTTGGTGATGAGGTTTTTGCAAAAAGCCCCTACAGTGACTATGAAACAATTTATGCAGAAACTGTCCTGTTATTTTTATCAATTTTATCTCACAATTATCCTTTTAACTCACATATTTGTGACCTTAGTTTAAAGCTGATCCATACAACATCTATTTCATCTTCACTTTTGAGGCTATTAGAGTTCAAGTGTAAGTTACACTGTCATCTCTTTCATGAAAACCATGCCTGTTTTTTCCCTTTGGCTGCATAGACATTTGCATAGTACACTTGCATGTATTGACAAATTTCAGGTGTGTGTTAGCCACAAGGATATGCAGAACTAAAATGTTGCTGCAAGAGAACATTGCAGGGCTGGCTGAGAAAATGTTTACTACCATGGAATATGAATATTCTGTGAACTACAGTCACTGTTTTTCTTGAGTATGTAAACTGAATTATTATTAATAAAAATCACAGAACATATAATGGGCAGCTGCTGCAGAGATGCTCTTTGGCCATTTTAGATAAGAAAATCTGGATCCATCCTTGTATGTATGTTCCTTAAATCCAGCTGGTTCTCCTGGGTTGCATTAACACAGGCATAGCTGTGTGCTAGTGCCTGCCCTAAAGAAATAGCTAATGAAAGCCCAAATTTTATTGTTGTGAATTATCAGAGAATTCTTTTACTAGAAGGATAGATTAAATTGTTATTACAATGGTAACATCAACATCTGTACTTAAACCAGTCCTGTGTTCTTTGGAGTTGAAATCATAATTCCCTCTTTTTGTGTAAGTGAAGGAGGAACAGAGAGAGGCTGTGGTAGATGAAAGAAGCTGAACTGTTATTACAGCATTCAACTGGTCAGCTCCATGGTCTAAGCTGTATTTTACATGGCTAGAGGTTTAGTTCTGGTATCTTCTTTTCCTTTGTGTTCCCTCATTTTTTCCTTAGTTTTCATGGCATTTTATCACTTCTCAGTTTGGTTGCTTGACAGAAAAGCCTTGGCTCCTTGTATTTTTGCTAATTAAGGGGTAGAGGGTGTATAAATAACGTGTACAGGCAAACATCAGACTTCAATTGTCTTCTGTGCAGCATTTTTGTTTCCTGGAATATTTAAGTCAGTATCTTGGTTGCCTAGTTATTGATTCTAATTTTCCTTATGGTTTTCTTATTTTTGTTTTGCTTTGGCTGTTTATTTTTGGGTTTTTTTTAATGTGGTCTGCTACAGTTAAAATGTTTTGTTAGCTTTGTATTCTCCTTTTTGACGTGTTACATTTTGTGCAGATTGAGAACATTATCCTGTCTCACTCAGTTCTTTGTGAATCTTTTAAAGGGATTCTAATATCTTGTTGCAGTATATTTTCATGAAGCTTTGAATGTATTTGGTTTTCTGTTCCTACATTTCCCCAGCTTTGTGCTGTGGTGTTCCTTGACCTGGGCAGCCTGAGCAACGTCTAGCAGCTGTTGTACAGCCTTAGTTGAGGAAGGATTTGTTTTTTGAGGTCTAAGTAGGAAGTTGATTTTAACAAGTCTGCTTTGAGTATGTATCTTGGACTTCATCAGCTTTAAGAAACTTGGGTATTCCTTTGGTAATTTTAACTGAAACACTGAAATGATGTTCACTTTGATACAAGATGTTCTTTGGTGGTTTCTCAGAGCTCATGTAGCACATGTAATCAATCTGACAAATGTAAGTATTTAAAAAGATCAAGAAAAGTATTATAAAAAGAAGAGTGAAGGTTGAGCTAAGCCTGAAATGGAAAGTGTTATAGAGTGTTTTATCAATTTTTGTTTTTCAAGTTGATCCTTTTGTTACTACTCAGTCTTCCACCTCCGGTTTTGTGACAGATGTGGGTTTGTGATTTTTTGGTTTTAAGTAATGCATATTTTTAAGTCATCAAGTTCTGTGACAAGAGTCAGATTGCACAGTAAATTCTGTTGCTGAGGTCAAATTGGAGTCCTCCTAAGTTTACCTGGAAAGTCTGCATCTCTCAGGTAATTTACATAGTTTTCACAATTGTAGGGTTGGAAACTACCTCCTTTCAGCTTGCTTCCCAATACACCTATGTCAGATAGGAGTAATGTTATTTTACTTGTTAGAAGATAAGGGACACAGATTTGTGAGAGTATTTGCAGCAGATGCAGGAGAGATGAATTTGGAACTGGCTCTTTCTAATGAGAATTAGCTTTTAAATTTTGTAGGGAGAGGAAATGGGGAGTTTTTCATCATCCAGCTTGGGCCTATGCCTGAATACTCCTTAAAATTTTTTTGCATTAGTGTAACAGCTCTTTCTGAACTCACTGACTCACTGCAAGGCTTAGTCAGACAGTTTCTGTAACTGGGCAAAATGAAATTAGTTCGGATATCCTCGTAGCCACGAAGTCAGTCCTTCAGGTGGTGAAAAATTGTCTTGCAGCTCCATCTTCCTGGGCTCTGTATTTGTGTAGATGGCAACAGCTGCATCAGTTACCCGATAGCCATGGATCTCATCAGGTTCTTAGGAGGATTTTAAAGAACGTAAATAATCAGCTTTTGCCACCTACTTGCAGCTTACATCACTTCACTTAAGCTATTTAGTGCTGTTGAGACAAATGTTAATATTTTGAACTTTTATTCTTTTATTCTGATCTTTAGTGGAGAAGGCAAACAATTTATCCTTTTCATTCAGCTTTCTCTATATTTGAGGGTTGCTTAATAGCTTCTTTTCCCCCTCTCCCTAGATCAAGTAATTTGAGTTATTTCAGTCTGTGATTGCATGTTACACCCTTATTAGTCTTAGTGATCTCCCCTTATGTTCAATTCAGTTATCCATATTTTTTTCTTAATATACGATACTAAAAATCAACAGTGTCTGCCTGGTGCATTGATGTCAAAGACTATGAGAAGATTGCTGCAAGTGTCTTGCAAATTATTGCTCTTACGTCTGTTTTTTCCTTTTTCAGAGCAGTTTGTGATCTGCTGTAGCAGCAGCTTCTGCTAATTGAGTTGCTCCCCTTTTCAGGTTCCTGCAGTTCATTAAATATGTATGTGAGTGTTGTTCTTGCTTTTGTTTAAACTGAATTATATCCTTTGCATTCAGACCCCCTCTCCAGTTTCAAGCTTTGTTAATTTTGATCCTTTCCTATGACTTGCAGTGTTGCAATGCCTCTGGGTTTTATGAGGATGCACTGCCTTCAAAGGAAGGATCCTTGCTGCCTGCCTCAAAATGAGATAGTTACGTGAGCACAGACTAAACTGCCTGCAGTTTGCTCTTATTAGACCATGTTTCTGTAGCAGTTCTTAGAATTTAGAATATAGCAGTTTTATAGAATATAGTGTTAAGATGTCTACTGGTCCTCTGAACAAGCCTATCCAGTCATAGTAACAAAGGTTAGTTTGACTTGATTGATTTCAATTTTTTATGTGACCATGTTTATTAGTTCTTAGTATCTTATTTTCTAGGTAGTTGATAGTTGTATCCAGCTAAGTGGTTTTTTTTTCTGTAAATAGGAATTAGGCTAAATAGTCTTTACCTCCTCTGTCTTCTGTTGACACCTGTTTCTTTAAGATGGTGTGTTACTGTCTTCCAGATTTGAAGAACTTGTTTTGTGGTTTTGAATTAGAATAATGGAGTGGTTTGTTTTAGGAGGGATCCCAAGGACCATCTAGTTCCAACCACCTGCCATGAGTGGGGACAGGACACCTTCCACTAGACCAGTTGCTCAGAGCTCCATCCAGCCTGCCCTTGAACACCTCCAGGGATGGGCCATCCATAGCTTTGCTGGGCAACCTGTTCCAGTGCCTCAGCACTCTCACAGCAAAGAAATTCTTTGTAATAGCTAAACTTGCCCTCTTCCAATCTGAAGCCATTCCACCTTGTTCTGTCACTACACACCCTTGTACACTGTCCCTCTCCAGTTCTCTTGCAGTCCCCTTTAGGTATTTGAAGATTGCTCAGAAATCTCCCTGGAGCCTCTTCCCCAGGCTGAACAACTCCAGTCTGTCTGTGAAGAGCCTGTCTTCATAGGAGAGGTGCTTCAGCCCTCTCATCATCTTCATGGCCTTCCTCTGGACTTGCTCCAACAGGTCGATGCTCTTCCTGTTTTGGGACCTCAGGCTGGCTGCAGCACCACAGGTGGGGTCTCAGCAGAGCAGAGGGGCAGAATGCCCTCCCTTGCCCTGCTGCCTGCACTGCTGGGGTGGCAGCCCATGATACATTTGGCTTTCTGGGCTGCAAGTGCACATTGCTGGGTCATGTTTGGCCTCTCATCCTGCAGCACCTCTCAGCCTTTCTGTTCAGGGCTGCCCTCAGTTGATTCTCCATGCTGCATTTGTGCTTGGGATTGTCCCAGCCCACATGCAGGGCCTTGCACTTGGCCTTGTTGAACTTTGTGATGTTCACAAGGCCCATCTTTCCAGCCTCTGGATGGCATCACTTCCTTCCTCCTGTCAGCTGCACCACACAGTTTGCAGTTCTCATTGATTTATTACAGCTTTGTCTTTAATAAACAGACTGAATGATGTGCATCCTCTCATACCTACAGCCTTTGTGCTGTAGGTATGAGAGGATGCACATCATTCAGCCTGTTCACTTTAGAAAGGTTACTCTAACTGTACAGTGTGCAATTAGACAAATGGCCAGAGCCAATCTAAAGAAGATTTTCTGCCAAAAGAAAATGTCCTTGTTCCTTCTTTCCTCCCAGTTGCATGTTCTAGTGCCAAGATGTGGTGCTTCTTGAACTGGTGACTTCAGTTTGGTTCGTTAATCCAGCAGAACTTCTTAAATGCTCTTGAGGGATTGGTTTTATTACTGAGTTGGCAAATTACATTGTTTAAATGTGTCAAAGGTAGCTCAAGGATGACTGTGGGTCTACACAATCTGCCCCATTCCATAACAGCAGGCAATTGCATCTTCAGAGAAACAATTCTTGTTGATTTTGTTCCCAGTTTGGAATAAATTCATGTTGCCATACTAGCTGTGATGGACACTGAAGAGTCAAATATTAATGAATAAGTATTTTAGAGGAAGACCTGTGATAGTAATGATAGTTCGTGTTTGTGGTGTGACTTGGTGAGGGGTTGTCCTCACGTTTTCAGGTTCTGCACACAGAGCTTGTCATTCCCCTTCTCTTTTATTTTCTTTTAATATTATCTTCTCCTGGCTCTCCTCCTTGTATAGCTCTTTAACATTTCTTTTGCAGAGAGGTTTCTGCTGTTTAGCTCTGTAATAATTTGTGAAATCCTGCTTGAAATCATTAGTTCCTTTAGTATTTGAGGGGAATTGCTGAAAATATTTGTAAAAGAAAATCTCAAATAATTTTGTGCTTCATTTCATTATCATTAAAGATTTGTGCAGTACTTATTTCCATATATTATTTTCCTGTGTTCTAGAGAGAATTCTTTTATATTGGAACTATGTCTTTTCAGTAGTGTTTCTGTAGTTTTCAGTAGAACTTTGTTTTCAGTTGAATTTGCTTATTTCTTTTAAGCTGATCAAATATTGAGATTGCATTTCCAGAAATTTCCAATTGGAAAAAACAATTTCTTGAATTTAGGTTTGTAATGACAATTGAGTAATGCCAGAGCTGTCAAGACATCCCATTCTGATACCAAAACTCTGACCTAAAAAAGGGAAAAAAGGTGAAGGAAGGTGTATGAAGTACATGTGGTTTAATAGTAAAAAGCAGCCAAACAGATTAAGGAGTATTTGTAAAATCAGAGCAATTTTGATGAATGTTCAGTGTTAGTTTGAAACTGGAAGTGTAAGGAAGCATTTAAGGATTTGAATGAAGTTGGCAAGGAACAGAAAACCGCTTGGGCACTTCATTGAAATGTACCAGGTTAGCAGGAATGGCAATGGCCTCTTCATGGCTGCAGCGTTGGAGATTAACACTGACTCTGAACTGACATGTTTTCTGTTCTGAGATACCAGTGTGTAAGTGCATTGCTTGTACACTTCTGTAGCAAAACCCTCAATGTCCTTGCATATTCTTAGGTGTTGTAATGTTTTTGGGCTTTGGTGTTGGTCTTTGGTGGGACTTCATGGGTTTCTTGAAACTGAGTTCAGTTGGTGGATAATTTTGTTTGTTACTGTTTGTTTTTTTTCCCCAGACTTTTTTGGTTTTACAGGTGAAAAATTGAAATAAATTTAAACCTTAAAATTCTAGCAGGAAAATGATAAAGTTTCAAATGAGGAGGAAAAACTTCCTAAACCCCACAACAACCCACACCCTATTATATTAAAAACAGGAATTCAGTTGTTACGTACCCCAGTTTACATTTTTTTAATTCCTCTCTTGAAATGCCTGGTTTCTCTGGATTGTTCCCTCCTCTTTGTGACTTACTCAAACACAAAATATTTAACATGTAGTGTCTAAAATGTTTCCATTTGTAGGATGATATTGCTTAAATGTATTTTTGGTGTATATATATATGTGTGTGTGTGTGTTTGTGTATTTTTGCATTTATTCTTCAGATTCTTGTCAGACACCAAGACATTTCTGTCAAAATATATGCTATTGCGTTAAAAAATCAGTTGAGACCGTGCGAGTCACAGAAGCAGATAATTCTCAAGTTTTACTAATTGTGGATTCAGTGGTGGTTTTACTGTGACAATTTTCCATTACTGTGATGTAAGAGAGTGACACAGTCTCCTTTTGTGTGTTTTTAGGTGATATACTTCAAATGTAAGCCACATGAGAAGAAAGAAGTTAGGATGTCGTATTTATTATTTTACCTTTCTATCTCTTTTACCTGTCCATGGTATTATATTGCATGTATTTGGTGATTTGTGTGTATTCATTCCTGACCACATGCTGGAAGAGCAGCATGCCCTTGATTTCTCCTCTTATTATGGATTTAAATTGTTCCAGTTTTGAGCAAGTCTGTCAAATTCTAAAAACCTAGTCACACTGTAAGCTATGAAATTGCATCTGGGAAGATTGTTTTATAGATGGTGTATATATATATATATATATGTAGATATATAAAATACTTAATATGTGTAGTACTCTATTAGCAGTCAGTGCATAATTTGATATAGATTTTGGTAAGTACTGGGTTTAGTACGTGAATAATTTTTTTGTGAGTTTAGAAATGCATAGAGCAATATTTCTCTTCCTGAACAATTCAGCCAAAGGTTACTGACAGTAAAAGGAAGGGAAAATGTTGCTGTTATCTAATATCCCATAGGTTATATTTATTTGATTGTTGTCTTTATTTGGATTAATTTTAGGTTCGTCATTGGTCAAACATCAATGGGAGGTTTTGTTGTTTCCACACTATTACTTAGTAGCAGTCTAAGTTGGAAGTGAGTGAAAATTAGCTCCTCACTAAGAATGACCTCACCTTTTTATGCATGCTTTTCTAAGTCTTTAGCCTAATCTAAGGTAATGTAGTTCAAGCATGACCCTCTTCTCTAAGACTAGAGTTTAGGATGTTACAGCCCAGTTCATGGAAGAGATGAGATAGGAGTTGCTTTTCACTTGCCCACAGCTGCTTCATCTTTCAAACTGTCTCTTGTTCTTTCTGGCCAGGCATTAGTATTTATGGCCTATGTCTTTATTTATTTTTTGTTATTTTATAAAACAGATTTTTTTTTAGGTAATTCCTGGATTAAATTCAGATCAGTTCCCTAGGCTTGCTCCCTATCTATCTTCAGAGGACCTAATGTTCTCAGGAAAGAAGGGAAAAGAGAGCAAATCTTCCCCTTTGATCACCAACATGGATTTATTTCCCGCTTATACTGGGTCTGGATGGGTTAATTTTCTCTGTGGACTGTGGTCTGGGTTTGTGACTAAAACTGTTGGTAACACACTGGTGTTTTGGCTATTGCTGAGCATCACTGGCAGAGTGTCAAGGCTTCCAGGACTCCCCTGGTGAGTAGGCTGGGGTGGGCAAGAAGCTGGGAGGGGACATGGTTGGGACAGCTGGTCCCAATTGACTGTGAGGATATTCTGTGCTGTAGAACATCATGCTCAGCAAAACAACCTGAGGGGGCTGATGGGTTGGCTGGAAGGAGCCTATTGCTTGGGACTGCTGGGCATCAGTCTGCTTGTGGGAGTTGGTGAGTGGTGGAGAACACTGCTTGGTGGTTTTTCTTCTTCAGTTTTGTCTTCACTGAATAAACTCTGTTTAACTGGACCCATACATTTCCTTGCTTTTCCTGTACTCTCCCATGTCTCACAACTGTGGGAGGTGAGTGAGCAGGGGCTGCAGATCACTGTCTGCTGCCTGGGGTTAAGCCACTACAAAATTCATAATCAGACATTTCATTCTGTATTTGCAATGATGTGATTCCGAATATGGTGCCAGAATAAGCCACTCGTCGTTTGTAACTTTGACATTATTTAAGCATTCATGTTGGTATTTCTTCACATAAGCTGGATCTTGAGAAGCAATTGTACTGCCTTGTGATCAAGAGGAGGGTGGTTGGTTGGGAACCTGGGGGTGAAAGGGCTTGGACAAACAATGCTTGAAAAAGTTGTGCTCATTTTTCAGTTTTAACTTTCAGTGGCGTGGGTTTTTTGGGGAACAAATGAGAAGTTTCTCAATTGATTCTTCTTAATGCAAGTGTTATGCTGCAGCTAAATACTTGCTGACTTTAAGTTTCTTTGCTAGCACCTAGTGGTTTATAAGCCAAATGGGTGGGTTGATTCAGCTGGAAGCTTCACAGCTTTTCCAAGCTTTAATGTAGTATTTTAGGGGCATTTTTAGTGTTTTCACTTGGAGTAGTTTCACAACCAGTTTATCAGATTCTATATGAATCATAAAATGATTTAGGATGAAAAAGACCTTTAAGACCTTTTTAAGAGTCCCTTTGTTAACCCAGTCTTTCCAAATCCATCACTAAACCATGTCCTTAAATTCCACATCTGCGCATCTTTTGAATGCCTCCAAGGATGGTGACTCGACATTTCCCTGGGGAGCTTATTCTAGTGCTTGAGAACTTTTCTGGTGAGGAAATGTTTTTAATATCTAATCTAAACCTCCTTTGACACAACTTCAGGCCACTTTATCTGCTCTTATCACTTGTTACTTGGGAGAGTGGTAGTAGGTAGCATAAAGAAGCATGGAAAAAGGCAGAAAAATGGCTGTCTTTAATCAGGTATGTAGATGGAAACAGCATCCCGATATCTTGGACTGGAGTGGTGGAATACTAAGCTACTTATGTCAGTGGAAGAAACATCCTTTAGCTCGTTAGGCATTTTAATAAAGTGTCACAGATTTGTGGGTGTCTGTAGCTTCAGAAAGTGGTTTTAGGATTCTTCCTTGCTCATTGCTGTAGTTGTACAAGCTCCCGATGCTTTGTGCCAGTGAAGATGTAGCTGAGGACTGAGCTGATGCAAATTCAGCAGAAATTAATGTTATGTGATATTTTATCACAAAATCCCTAGCTGTCTCTGCAAAAAGAAAAAAAAACCCTGAAGGAATGTATGACTAAGGATTTGAGGAATGGGGGAATATTACTGGACTGTTCTTTTCAATGTGTCTGTGATGGCTTGCTGTAGCATTAGCTAAGAGCTTTTGTAAAATCCTACTTTTAGCCATGCATCTGTTTGCTGGGAGGAAACAGATGACTGGGATGACTGAGATGACTGGGATGATTGGAACAATGTTTGGTTCTGCATTTCTGAAAAGATCTGGTTACATTAGGTTGAGTTTCTCAGAAGATCACAGTGTTGTTCCGTGTTTTATTTTCAGGAACTGCTGTTAATTCTCTGCGCTGCCATAACTGCTAGGAATGTTAATGGTCTGTTTGGGTGAGGACCATAGCTAAGCAGTATTTCATTAACTGTCTTCCTTGTGATTTTTTACTTTTCTTGCTTTGGATGCAGAATGTCTAGAGGTGTCATACAGGAGCCTTACTTGGTGTGTGCAGTAATCTGTCTGCTCTTTCCTCCATTCTGATCTCTTCATATTTCATCTTGTAATGCCAGCGTCTTTCAGCCTGTTAAATAGGAAATCAGAAGCCTAAAGTGGACATGCTCCTCATCAATCTCATGCCTGAGTATTTTGGTGATCTAACACAACAGATCAGATTGTTGAAAAAAACTTAAAACAATATGTGTTTCTGTTCAAATTTCACAGTGGAAGATTTCTCATGAGAGGTGAATGCTACAGCTGTTAAAGTCTGAAGGGGAGCACAAGATGTGCTAGCACAGCAAAAATGAAGGAGTGATGATCATTGATTCACTTTTTGTACAAACTCTTTATGGGCCTTGTGTTCACTAATTTGCTCTAGTTAATGTGCTTACAAAGTGGCAGTACTGGAGAGGATAAGCAGCAGAGGAAATGTTCAGAGTTAAATTACTTATAACTCAGAGTTCTCCCTGTTGCAAGAGAAAAGGTAGAAATTCAGCTAGACTTGTGTAATCGAGGTAAGAATCCTTATTGACTAGTTACTGAGCCTAACATGCATTGATAACTTTTTAGAGTTACTGGTTTGGAATGTTGTCTTCTTGCAAGGCAATAAATAGTTACTCCAGTTTACCTTCAGGTGTTAAAATAAAGTACCAATTGTCCTGGATGTTTAATAAGATCTTCTGTCTTTGAGTTTGTAGTAATTGACTTCATAATAATCCTAAATACATTGGAGACTGAAGGACTAAAATAAGTCTTTATTTTTATCTCAGAAAGCATAAGCCTAGAGTTTACAGGTGCTCATTGAACGTGGATTTTGCACAGTAGAGGACTCGGTATAACTTCTGTTGTCATATTCTACTTGTAGGTAAAAAGAACATACTCTCATGGTACGTATAGAGCTGGCCCAATGAGACAGATCAGCCTGGTTGGAGCAGTTGATGAGGAAGTGGGGGATTACTTCCCTGAATTCCTTGATATGTTGGAAGAATCACCCTTCTTAAAAGTAAGAACAGAAGGGAATGGGCTGGGAGAAGGGGGACAACGTGCTCTGTAGTGCTGTTATAATAATAAAGTGAGAGTATGTGATACTTGTTTAGATAATTGAGTGTTCCAATAAATGCTTTCATCATGAGAGATAAAGGCTGTTTTTAACAAGTTTTTAAAAGTAACTCACTTGAAAATTGTGGCTTGTATTTCCCATTAGTGTACACTGCCATGGGGAACACTTTCTAGTTTAAAATTAGAGAGTCGTAAAGACAGTGATGATGGTCCCATTATGTGGGTACGTCCAGGAGAGCAGATGATCCCTGTGGCTGACATGCCAAAGTCACCTTTCAAAAGGAAGAGGTAAGTTGAATTATTTTACTTGGTAAATGTCTGGTTAGTAGTGTTTTCTTTACAAACTCATTTTATTCCAAAACTTTTACTGTTTGATATTATATGTTAATATAAATCACTGTAAATCTTCCTCTCCAAATCCACTTTCTTGTTGTTTTGTTATGTAAGAATCTGGAATTTTTTGTTTTTATTTTTACCGTCTGGCCAAGTAAGGTACTGGTCCTTTTTGGAGCTTTAGTAGAAATTAAAGGTGAAAACTTAAGGAAAATGTGTACACACATGCAGTTACTGATACCTGCCATGAGACTGCAATTGATACGCTGTTGTTACATGTGAGTAGATGGTTGTGACCTCTGGGGACAGAGGCTTTTCTCTCACCTCGAAGGTAACAACTCCAACATTAAATGAAATCTTTAAGCTTTGCTGTGGCATTGGGTATAAGGACCTGCTAAAGAGTAGGGACAAAACTGAGAAAAGAATGCTCAGTGGGATCATATCAATGTGTTTGAGTACTTCACAGAAAGTTGTAAAAAGGACTTATTTCAGTAGTGCCCAGTGACATAATAGAAAATGGACACAAACTGAATTACAAAAAAACCCCATTTAAAATGAGGAAAAGAGTTTATTTTTTTGTGTAGATGAGCAAGTCCTATTGGCTATGATGGGAATTAGATAGTTCAGAGAAATTTCTATATCACTGTTACTGTTTTTCTTATGCAGAACTACCAATGAAATAAAAAACTTGCAGTACCTACCTCGAACCAGTGAACCCCGTGAAATGCTCTTTGAAGACCGGACCCGAGCCCATGCGGATCACATAGGACAAGGCTTTGAGCGACAGACCACGGCTGCTGTGGGAGTGTTGAAGGCTGTGCACTGTGGGGAGTGGTAGGTGTTGATTGGCTTCACCTAGGTGTCTGAAAAATGTTTGCCTGAATTACCATTTATAATTGGAAGGGAGTGTGGAATGTGTTAATCTAGGATTAAAGATTCAGTGAAGACTTCATAGGTGCTGGCTGAGCATTAGATGTTTGTCTGCTCTCTTTAATTGCGTGTGGCTTTGCTATGTGGTTGAAACCAGAAATGCACCTGGCAGTGACAGTTCAATTGCTATAACTGAGTTGCTGTTACTAAGGTCCTGTTAGGTGTAAAAACACCTCACACTTCATTTTGCTTAAGTGGTGCATAGAGACTGAGCTGCTACTGCAGCGGAGGTGCACATGGAGAGACCTTCTGGCAGTTTTGTGTTGTCTGGAGATGAGCAGAATTCTTATGCTTCTGTTTCCCAAGTCATGGTTGTTACAGCCTTGATTTACTTATGGAAGCTCACCTAGGAAGAACCCTTTTGGAAGTTGGGTGATATTTTTTGGTGTCTGTCCTTAGAATTCCTGTGTGAGATACAGGAAGTGAAATGTGCCTTCTTTGAAGCCTGTTTGCATGTTAACTAAATAAAAAGCCCATAACCATATGGAATTCCTGGCCCAGATCAAAGAGGCGTTTTTCAATATCTTCAGACTGTGAAGAATGACCTTGGTTTTGGAGGTTACCTTTGCATATGTAAACACTATAAATACCTTCTTCTCTTTGTGTCTGTCTAGAAATGAGAAGAGTGAATTCCCTGTGGATAAAATGATGTGAATTTGTGTTACAGTGCATGAGTTCATTGACATAGAAAGTAGAATAATTGTCATTGGGGAAGAACTGGATTGTTCAGATGATAATGTATTTGTCTCTTGGGCTCTGAGGTTTTCAGTTTCCTTCCTCTTCAGGTTGATGATAGTGGGAGCCTTCAACTTCCTGCTTGCTCTGGCTGTGCTGTGGTGAATGAAGACTGAGCAGCAGTAGCAGGGCAAGAGCTGAGATAACTGTGTAGATCTGAGTATTTTAAATTACACTTTGCACATTTGAGAGAGGCACTTGCAAAGGAAGTAAAGAAACCAAACAAAACCCCACTTCCTGGACTTGGATGTTTGTGGAGATGAAGAAGTTGAATTGATAGTAATTTAAGTGTCTGGGGACGTCCCATTCTCATCCTATAGCTTTATAGCATACTTGAAAGTCTTTCCGTTTGAGGAATAAAAAAGAAATATCAGCATTTCCTTTCAGTGTAAAGACTGAACGTATTTTTAAATTCAGAATAAAAGAACTGTGACTGATGTATGGAGAGGAATAAAATATGCAACACAAGTAACACAATAAAAATCATGTATTTTAGGCTTGATTTGGCCTAAATTATAATTCCTGCTTTCCCTTTCCACTTTTGTGTAATTTTGAAAAGCCACTTGTACTTACATGATGAGAACTAATCAGGGCTTATGAAAATGAAGCATCATGGATTAATATAGCACATTAAAATTATTTCAGGTATTAGTTTTGCCATAATTCGCAATCTGTGGGTGGATTTATTTTAAAGGAAATAACACAAATGAAAGTTTTGAAAAAATCTAGTTTTTATTTTTTTGTTTTTTTTAAATCTATTTGAGTAGTAGAACAAATCTGAAAAGTTGAAGATATTCTGGTATGATTAAGGCACTATGGCAGTAAAAATGCACACATTCTAGTGATGAGATAATGTATGTAAAAATAATGCTTTCTGTGAGGAGAAAATAAAACTATTCCTGGGCTGCCTGAATGAAATCCATAAAAATGGATTGAGTGGGCAAAAAAAAGCTTTATAAGTTGCTGTAGATTTAAAGAAAGTAGGATTTATTTCCTAGTTGATAGGGATGAATGTTAATGCTAGGTGGGATAAATGTTGTCTTTAAGAACAGACAGGAACAGAACTTTTGAAAAGCAAAAAGCAGGTCATGGTGTTAGAGGACAGACTTTGAAACTAAACATTGTATTTTGAAGAAGAAAAAAAAAAAATTTGTCCTTTTCCAAGGGTGACAGGATCTTGATTTGAGGTATTTTGTAAAATTACTCAATAATTTGAGTATTTACAATTTACAGAAGAGCTCTGACTATTGCTAGCAAACATTTTAAGGATTGAACTATAACCTGATAAATGCAGGTGTGATCATGCTGATTGCTTAATGCCATTTTCATAGGTGATACCAAGTGAGCTTTAGAACTTATGAAGTGCCAGTGAAATTTTAATTATCGAAATTGGTAAGATTTTTATGTGGGAAATTTGGGTGGGTTTTTACAGGGACAGCAAAAGGCACTTCTTGGCATTGTTGTTGGCAAAATGAAACCTGTGCTTCAGCAAGCAGCTTTCAGGTTTGTGTTCTAGAGACTGAAGTTGTGCTTCTGTGTATGATCATAGGAATTTTGTATATTGCCAGTCTTTATGCATTAGGACAGAAATATTAATGGTGAAACCTCTAGTTTTGAATCTGTTTGGAAAAGTCACAGCAAAAGGAATCCAATCCTTTTGAAGAATGAGGTTAAGGGGAAGAAATACTGCCAAAACCAGTTCTAGCAGTTCTCTAGTAGAGGCTTAAATGCATTTTTCTGAAGTTATCTTATTTTTTGTTTCCATTTAATGTCTTTTTGGACATTAACTGAACTTCTGTGCTATAGTTCTGCTTGGGGGTAGATACATGATACCTAAAATAAAGGTTTTGCAAAATATTATCTCAAAGTTGTGTTAAAGATAGAATCTGCAAATGCAGAATTTAAAATTATTTGATAGTATTTTTTCTCAGTTGTTTGCAAAAGGAATGTTGTATTCTGTGACAAAATTGCAGTACAGAGCTGGTGATCCATCATCCTCTTGGACATATATATGTGGACTTGAGAGTAGGAATGACAATGCATAAAGCAGAGTAGACACTGCTGGGAAAACACATCAGTTTGGATTAAAGTTCTCTAAGTATGCAAAATATTCTTTCAATTGATTTTAAGTCTTAACTTCATTTACAAATATGGGGGACTCCAAATGCAAATTCGTATTTTTAAAGATAAATAAATTATAAAAGGTAGATGAATATAGTTAATGTTTTAACACCACTGGTTAGAAGTGCTTCTGAAGCTTTTTGCTTTCAGTGTTTAAATGGGGAGTATATGGATCAAAATACAGAGACACATTTTAATCTTTAATAAGTAAAATATGTGGTCTGAAAAGTCTCCCTAGCATTCTTTCAGTAGTTGATCTGGTATTTTTTTTTCTCCTCTTGAAAATAGCCTTAAACTGGTTATTTTTTTGCTTTATTGAGGCCATGACCTAAATAAAAGAAACGCCTCCTATGTTTAAAAAGCCTGAATGAACTGTACATCATTGCCTGCTTCCTGGAACAATAATAACAGGTCATATATATATCTTTATATAAAAATAGGTGCTCATCTTGCTTTTAAAAAAGGGCTCTTGAACATGTATTGGATTCTGAAATGTTTCAGCTCTGCTGCATCAGCTGCTTCCCAGGCCCCCTGTGTCTGACTTGTATCCTGTTTTTGGAGGGGTGGAGGCAGGATGAGGGATGTACTGGAGGGGTGGCAGGCACCAGCCCAGCCCTGCAGGAAGGACAGGCAGGAGGGCAGCAGTGGGTTCTGATCCCTGGTCCCACTCCCTGGTCCCCATGGGCAGTGCCTGGATGTGCAGCCTGCATTCCCTGCTGCATTCCTGTCAGCCTGGGGGGCTACTCAGGGGGAGGGACAGAATCTCCAACCAGGTTCTTTCTGGCTGAGAAACTGTCCTTGCAAAGCTGCTCCAAGGTCAGCTTTATCCTTTATAAATGAAATCTTCATATAATCACATTTAAATTTTAAAAATCCTTCTAAAATGCAAACATCCCTCAAAAGGAAGTATGTGGAGCCTTTTTTTTTTTTTAACGTGTTTTCAATGAGGAACAGAGTTTGGCCTTTATATCAGGAAGTTATAAGGATTGTAGATGCTTTTGCCTTTTGTGAGCTGATTCTAGATGATGTCTCCAGAGGAGCTGTGTTAATGGTGTGTATTTCTTTGGGAGAGATGCTTTGGAACTAGAGATGTTTCTCTGAACAACTTGAATATGGAGACAAAGCCTTATTCAGACTTTGCTTAGTGTAGCCCTCTCTAGTGAACATAAATAGGGATGTATTTTTAAGGGATGTTTTGTGGAGGATGCAAGTATTGGCTGATTACTGGCCTTGTGGCAGCTTAATGTAGGTTCAGCTTTTACTCCTAACTCTGGGCAGGGTGTTGGAGGCTGAGATGCTGAGCAGTGGTTGCCACAGTGCTCCCAGTTAGACTGCTGCATGCTCAGGTGCCTGATGGGTGCACTGTGTTGGAGTGTTGGAGTGCTGACAGAGTAAGCCCAGTGTATCTGGGACAGCTGTCTTTCAGCATCTAGGCAACCAAGAGGCCAGTTAAAAATAGAAATGGAAAATAGTTTGTTTTGTTGGCCTTTTATTGCTGCCTTTACTTCCACTTATAAAGAAATTGTAGTTAATTTGTTTAACCAGTTTAATGAGGTTGTGTTTTAGAATTAACTGTTCTGATCAACTTTTTTTTCTTATTGTTGGTATGGTAGAGTTGTGGGTTTTTTTAAGTTTAAAAATTTGCTTTATCCTTGCTTGCAGACTTTGTGTTATTTTCTGCAGCATGGTAGTTTCAGCCTCTGACTGTGCACTTCTTACTCTTCTGTAGGTCTGAGCAGCCTCGTATTACCAAAGATGTAATTTGTTTTCATGCTGAGGACTTCTTGGAGGTAGTTCAGCGAATGCAGTTAGATTTGCATGAGCCTCCACTCTCACAGGTAAGCACACTAAGAACTGATGGTCAGTGTCCTCTGAGTACTAAGTCAGAGTTTTCACCTTTCCCCACCTTTTCCCTACAGTGTGTCCAGTGGGTTGATGATGCAAAACTTAATCAGCTGCGAAGGGAAGGCATTCGCTATGCCAGAATCCAGTTATTCGATAATGACATTTATTTCATCCCGAGGAATGTTGTGCACCAGTTCAAAACAGTTTCAGCTGTGTGTAGTTTGGCTTGGCACATCCGGCTCAAGCTCTATCATTCAGAGGAAGAACTCTCTCAAAACACAAATACTGTTGAAGCAGGGACCTCTGCAGACCCCGAGTCTTCGGTTGTTGGACTTCAGACTGACAGAGTTTGTACCGTGAGCAAAGATACCTCCGAAGACACCAAATTTCCAGATGCTCTGCAGACCAAGTACCTGCAGCAGGAGTTTGGGCCGATTAAACACGAACCTCTTGCATCTCTGCGAGTAAAAGAAGAGCCCATGAATGTTGATGTTGCTGAAAAGACAGTGACACCTAATGACGTCGGGGAACAGAATGTTCAGGCTAGGCTGGGTCACGCTGAGTTGGCATCACTAAAGTTGGAAATGGATTCTAAATTTGAAACCGGCAACAAGGACTTACAAGGCAAGTTGTGCTCTGGAGGTCACGTACATCCAGATGATACAAGACAACCTAGCTCATCATATCCAAAATTGCATGGACAAAGAGAGGATGATTTTTTGTGCTAAATTTGTATATATGGTTTTAAATTCCTTTTTAAACTTAATGATGTAATAATGTAAAGATCATAAATTGTGAGGCAAGTTTGTGACTTGTCTTCGCATCTGTTACAGAAAATAGTTATGTAGCTTTGTAACATTCCTCAGTGCCTGTCCATAACTGTGAAGTATCAAAGCACTTAGGGCCAGATGCACTGTAAACACTGCAGGTTTAACATAAAGAAGTCTTTAAATAATTTTAAGTTGTAGGTTTTAGAGTAGAGCTGACATTTAACATATATATTTTTTGTAAGATGAGCCAGAATTCTTTTTGACAATTCCAGGCTTTTCCATAGAGCTTATTTATACCAATTTTTTCATTTTAAATGTGTCAGCACTGTAGTGTAAATATCTTTTTTAAGAATCTTTTTAGTGTGATTTATACTGAAATGTGAGCCGCTTAATAAAGGTTCATAATAACAGATTGGTTTTATTTTTGGGTCTGCAAAAAATAATTCAGTTCAACTGCCTCTCTTAGTGGTTATGTTTCTACCTGCCACTAATGCATAGGATGCCCTTGCGCCTTGAGGGTGAGGAGCTGTAGCAAACTGAGGTAGAGCTGAGGCATCTTTGTAAATGCAGATTAGTCAGAAGGCAGAATCAGTCCTCCCTTCACACGATTTCTTATGGGTGTGTGTTCCAGGCACTCCCCAAACTCCTGCTGTCAGATATTCATGTGGAACAGGCAGTCCAACTGTCTGTTTGGAGGGCAGTTGGACACACAGTGGGCTCCAGGAGTACCTGCCTGCTCTAGATGAGCTGGTGCAAGGGAGCAAACTCTCTCCTGGACTTTGCCTCTTGGCCCAGCTCAGGGCACAGTTCAGACAGTTCCACTTAACATGAAAAAAACAAACCAACCAAAAAACCAACAAACCCACAAAACAAGCCAAAAAAACAACCACTCCCTCAAATCTGTTATCTGACTGCAATTAAAAGAATATTTAAGTCATTACTTACCAAGCTAAAGAGGCCTCAACTTTGGCAGTGACCAGTAATTCACAGAGACATAGCTGAATTTGAATTGCTCCCTGTGCTGATAGTGCCAGGCAATAAAGAGGCTGTGTTGCCAATATGTGTAGTGAGAAGGTTCCTCATGAGTCACAGTTTGGAAGCAAGAGGTGTTTCATTAAGAAAATAACAGCAGTGTCCAAGTTAACTGTTCTCTTTCCCCATCTATGGAACACTTGGATTCTTTTAGGTTGTGTTCTGAGGGAGAAGAATTTCAAGGCTAGCTAGCATCTGATCTGGTAACTCTGTCATTTAAACTATTTATTCTCTGTGTATTGTACTCCTGTGTAGTTCAAACACAGCCAAATGATAAAGTGTCTCTAGGACAGCTGCACACAGCAGTGAACTGCCCTACAGCCTGTCCTTCAGCTAAATATGTAAAACGTCACATCCAAGTCCTATTATTTCCAAAGCCCTCTGTATCTCTGATTTTTGTTAGGAGTTTTTTGTATGTCATTTTTGAAAGTTGTACATCCTTAAGTACCCAGTGTATAAATTTTGATGCAATTAGTGGTCACTTTGGCTTCATTTGTAGCAATAGAAAAATGTGATTTTCAGGCGATGTCCAGTTCAACTACCTGAGGTCCTTCTATTGTAAATGCTTTTTTCCTTATAGGTTGTTAAAATTTAAAATATTATTGCATACTCACAGGTAGCACTAAAATCAGCTATTTATTAGATGAGTGCCCTGATTGGTTTAATCCAAAATATGTCTGTCAAGAAATTATTTATTAAATCAATATTTGAATTGCTAAACATTACTCCTACATAGCCATAAATATGTATTAGAGAAGCAATAGAAATGTGAGTCTCTTGGATGTGGCTAATACGTCCTTAAGTCTTACTACTGTTTTCTTTAATGCTGGCTAAGAGATTACAACCAGTTTTCCAGCCTCAGGGATCTTTCTTTCCCCTTTGCTGTGAGCAAATGATTCATGTGTGATGTGGTATGTTATTGCTCTAGCAGATTCTGATCTGAAGAAGTTAATTTGTTCTTGTAAGAATTTGAGCCTTCCTTGTAGCAGGAGTGTGGTCTCAGCTCCCTTTATTGTTTTCTGGATTTTCTGGAAATAATGCTTCCACCTGTAATCTCTGGCTTCATGAACATCCATACACAGTTACTTGGCCATTCCTGTTCTCTGTGCTGCCCTTGGGAGAACAGCAACAGAGCAGAGCTGCAGGTTGTAGCTTGCACCAAGCACGCAGCTCTGCAGGTGGGATAGATGAGGGCTCCAGCTTTAGCCAAACCAGCCTTGCCAGATACTGCTTTTTAAAACAAAAACCACACAAAATAAACTCCCAAAACTATTTAGTTGGCTCAGAATAACAAATCTTACCAGTGTGCTGGTCATGCATACACTGACCATTCATTTGGGTTCAAGTAATTTTTGGTAACCTATCAGATTTTAGTGGAGTGTGAACACACATCCCCCAGGACAGCTGCCAACTTTGTGCAGCATAGGCCCTGTCCAGACAGAAACAATAAATCTTTGAAAATGATGAGCAAATACAACTTTACACTTAGGAGTAGAACTTTGTGTCCTTTTGGAGACCTGCTCAGTGGTCTTGGCTGATGTGGTCATGAACTTCTGCTCAGGTATTTTAGTCCTGAGATTTTGCTTCTGAAGTGCCCCCATATTCAACCCATTTTGTTCTTACCACTTTCAGAATTTTAAGAGATGTTTTAAAATGGCAGCATTTTTTGCAGTTTTTATGTATTCTTTTGGTTTTTTGAGACAGACTAGGTTCTCACTTTAGGCAGAATTCCTTGCAGGCAGAATTTGAACCATATTGGGATTTTCAATGGCTACCAGACCTCCCTTTGCATTTACAGATGTCTGCAGTCTGGGCTGTCTGGCTGCATTACTGTTTACTTTTTACTTGCTTTTAAAAGAAAAGATTTAAAAGAAGTGTCCTCTCCCTGTGGTATGTTCCTTTTAATGAAGTTTCCCTTTGAGAGGGGAGTACTTTTACTGAGAATGTCACTTCCCAAATTGTTCATTAATGTGACAAAGGCCTTGCTTCAGTCCTGTGCTATAGCCTTTATTCCTGCTGCATACAACTTCATCTTCAGACTTTTGCTTCAGCAATAAATCTTTCATGTGGTCAGCTGTACTGAAATTAGTCCTTGCTTATTGCTTTTCCCCCTTCCCTGGATTTTGGTGATATATAAATCTTTGTTATTTTGGCTGAAATCTCCAGTGTTTTAGTTGTCTCTCTTGGCCCTTGTTCTTGTGCAGATTGGAGAGAGCTGCCCGAGGCTCTCCTCGGGTGCTGTTCCTATCTCCCTGCACGTGCAGTGGTGTTCCAGTTAATAACATGATGTGCAGAAAATTAGATGTTTTCATAGATCCTGGTACATATTTTTGGGTAGCAAAGAATTGCATTGTTACAGTTGCTAAAAAAGCTTTCAGGGGCGTAGATACTTTTTTTTCTTTTAATATTACTGGATCTTTTGCATTTCACTGGCAACTGACTTCCTGTGTTACATACAAGTGTTACTCAGTGTTGTGTCACCCCCAGCCCTCCAAATGCCTGAAAATTGACTCTGAAAGAATTTTCATTACAGGTACTGCTGGCATGCAGATTTTCCCTTCCTTGTTCCTATAGTGAATATTTCAATACTACTTTAACTGAAATATTAACTCTATCTAGTATTAGAAATAAAGTATTATTTTAGAGGGTGATGATTTAATTCTTCATCTGTGAAAGAATCCTTGGTGATAAATAAAGTTGATTTTTAAGTGGATATAATGTGCACAGTAAATAAGTTGGAATTGCAAAAGATGTAGGAAATGGAAATCTGTAATAATAGAATGCTGTGAAAGCAATGCGAACATTACAGATTTGGAAAATTGAGTAAGTCTTCCAAGAAACACAAGACTGGTATTCATTTATCAAAATGACTGTTTTCTAATATCTGCATGTGAATAAGATGCTGAATTGACCAAAATAAATCCATGATTTTTCCTTGTTCATTGGCAGAATGAACTGTTGTGAGATAGTACACTGCCACGTGACCCTGCTAGGCTGAAAGCTGTACTGATTCTGATCAAGAGATCAAAGAACTCCTCAAGCTTCTCAAGTGTAATTTTATTTATTTTCTTGTGGTGGTCAGGTATGTAGAGAGCCTTGTGTTTAGGCAGCACAGCGCCTGTACCTTACCAGGATGTATCCAAGCTGGAAATGGAAAAGACAAGTTTTCACTGCTTTGTGCTTTGCTGTGAATGACTGTCAAGAATGTTTGATTTGATTATGAGTCACTGTGTTCAGCTGATATTTTATTACTTTCTTAAACAGATGAAATGCACTTTAAAATTGTATAGAACTTACTGATATTTTGTGCAGATCCCACTGAATTTGCAGCATATGTGGGAATATTTGCAGAACTGATTCCTATCAGTCACTCATTTAATTTTTCTTAAAAATGCAAGTTATTTTGTGTTCTGTTCAGAAGCAGTGATTAACTTCACAATATTTAGGTTGCTGTTTCTGTTAGAATCATCAGGGATACTGACATTGCAAAATTAGTGTATTATATTCTAACCACTGTTTTTCTCTGTGCTTTGATGCTGATATGATCTCTGCTTTGAAGCCGTGCTGTACTTGAGTGCCAGCTAAACATTGATCTTCTCTTGTTCTGGTCATGCTGATAGATGAGCCTACTGATGAGGGCGTTAGTCCTAAATAGTCCTTTAATATTTGGTGTACAGTTACCTGATACAAACATTGATTAAAACAGCAGTTAAAACTTCTATTTTTATCAAGTTTGATTTTTCAACAGCTATTTTGATACTATGTTTTATCATTGAATTTGCCATCCACTGGAAGGATGGTGCCATGTTGGGTGCAGCTCAGGCCTGTGTTCTAAGGACTGTGCTTTTTATCGGAGCTTTTTCATCTGGTTGTGTTGAGACAAAGTGGGACAGTTAGCAGAGAAAGCTGTTCCTGGTGTCTGGAGATGAAAATCTTGAGAATCAGACCTGTGTGTGGGAAACTATGTAACATAAGCCAAAGCTGCTAAATCTTTATTCTTAGCATGCAAGAGTTGTACACCCAGCTCACATTGGCATGTACACCCAGGTACATGCCAATGTGAGCTGAAGCAATCGAGAGTTTTAATTAATTGCAGAAATTGAATTTTTAGACTAAAAAACATCTTTAAGTGGTGATTTTTTCATGAACTTCAGAAGGAACACTGAGATAAAATTTAAGGTGGATGAACTAAGCTCACATTCTCATTGCTTTCCTGTTTCTTGCTCTTAGGCTGTTCTTCACTGTAGAGAGACTTTTATGTTTATCTGCTTGGGATGTTGGTTTTGTTAGGAAAGGCAGATCAGAGGGAATGGCATCACTGAGTAGCAGATTTTCCTATTCTTTATCCCACCTCAGTACAAGTCCAGGGAGAAAATGCAGAATTTATATTGAGCAGTACTCTAGGTCCAGCTGCAGAGATTCCCTGAGTTGCCTGAGTTCTCAAAACCTGATACTTTTCAGCAGCAAGTTGATATCCAGGCCCATTCAGGTCTACAGGGCTCTTATGTGAGATCATCAAAACCTTAAAAAACCAGTAAAAACTCCATCAAAAAAACCTTAAAAACCAGTAAAGCTACAGTGAAAAGGTGCAAATGTTCTTTTCACAACTTAGCATAGTTGTTTTTACTGCAATCCTAATTAAAAAGCATAATGTGTTACACAATAGTGCTGTTTTCCATGCTAGTAAATTCAAACAATTTATTTCTGAGGATACAATTATTCAGGAGCTTTATGACTGAAAAGCCTTGTTTTTGTTTTGTTTGTTTGTTTTCCCCCCAAAATTATATTGATGTTAAAATAGGGAACACCTGATGTTAAAATGCTAAGTTTCTGGGAGTCTCATAATTTCCACTTTCAATTTCACTTTTTGTCACCCAACTTTTTACACTGTGGAAATGTGAAAATGTTCATGAGGTTAGGCAAACATTTTGCTTCTGTACTGTGATACAGATGTATCAGAAAATAACGCTGATAATGCATCTCTCAAATGGTTGTGAACCCCTGTCCTGTGCTAGTTCAGGCTTTGTTATTGCCCTTTGTGCCTGGCACTGCATTTTGTGTGTGTCTGCACATGTTCTCAGAGCATTCAAGTTAAACTTTGTTATAGGTGGGGATGCACATGTCACAGAACTGCATTTTTCAAGTATAAAAAGAACACAAAACTGGATACTGTTCTAAAATGGTGACAAATCAAGAAAACCAGTTAGAATTGGCAATGGAAAAATTCAGTTTCATGACCTTTCACACACGTGTGTTAATGATTTTCGTTATAAGACAAAAGCAGATACTCACCTGCAATGCATGCTGAAGTGTTCAAACTTGTATAAATGATAGAAAGAGAGAAATTATGTGGGATGTATCTCTCCATGTCAAATATATATCATCAGTACAGAGAAATACTGCCATTTGGTTTCAACAAACTTTTGAATTGCAGTTTGAAACAAAGCTCCTGAAGGCCAAGTTCTCTACTTTTCCCCCCATCAGCTGCTGCAGGGAGCTGAGACAACATCCTTGTGCCTTTTTTATCACAAATCAGTGTGAGCCATCTCAGCATGGAGCTCTGCTTTTCCCTGCCACCTTCAGCAAATTTGCTTTTCACTTGTTTTATCCTGTTACTGAAGATCAGTTGGTAAATTTAGGAAAATGTGTGAGGAGATTGGTGGAAATTGGTTCCACTTCCAAGCTGATGATCAGCACCTTTGAGAACAACATAATTATGAACAGATGTACTTAATTCCTGCAGCTGTTTCTGGAGAGGTCACAGTGGGCTATAGTTACTTTGTATCACAGATCCTTCTGAGAGAAGTTCTGATAAGGTAGAGATGTGTGCACAAAGATCTCAGCACTGTTCAGGTCAGTTAAATATGATACAAAATACTCCAAAGGGATGTGCTCTTGTCCGAGTTCCCCTGTAAAGACGAGGAACTTGGAAAATTAGGCACTTCTGTCTGGCTGTGTGTGACTTCCATATGACACCAGCAAGAAGCATCTGCTTCAGCTTGTAAACCTTACACAAAAAAAAAAAAAAAAAAGCCAAACCCACAACCAAAACTGATATTGCTGATCTTTTTCTATTGAATTAGAAGGCAGCAATTACAATGAGATTTGTAAGGACTGTGTGTGATTCTTGTTAATTAGAGATGCCAAACTTTCTGATAATTGTTACATCTGTGGAAGAGAAGGGGTTTATTAAGGGGGCAGAGTCACCATTCATGGCCTATCTTGCTAATAATACACCAAGTTCCAATGAAGCCAGTTCTTATTCTTCCATCTTTTGTTTTATGTCATAACAATCAATTACCATTGTCAGCTCGGCTGAGGAAACCTGCTCTGCTCTCTTGAGCAGCATGGGGCTGTCCTGGCATCCTCTGAACAAGGGGGTTTGGAATTTTATCCTTCCAGAATCATCAGATGGGGAAGGACTATGGGTGTTATTTTATGCTTGGTCCCATACCTACCACAGGTAAGTAAGAGTGTGTGTGTGTGTGTGTGTGTGTGTGTGTGTGTGTGTGTGTGTGCAGATAAAATCATCTTGTCTGAGGTGCCTGAATGCTTGTTACACACTTGTATCACTGCTTGTTAAATGGGTCATCAAAGTTTACCTGAATTGGAGGTAGGGCTTTAGATACTCTTCGTAAATTTTGAAAGCAGCCATAACAAATGCACAAGGTCAAGCTGTCTGCCATGGAGTGGCATTCCATTCCAGGCAGGGGCTCCGTGGCCCGGGCTCCCATTTGCAGAACAGAACCAATTGGGACGTGCAGATGAAGCCTGTTCTCTGCACCCCACACCACCCCACACAGAGCACCCTGTTCTCTGCACCCCACACCACCCCACACAGAGCACCCTGTTCTCCCCACACACGGGTACCTGTGGCACCTGTGTGTGCTCTCTCTCACAGCTCCTGCAGCCAGCAGGTCTCAGAGTGTGTTCTGAGATTAATGGACCCTTCCACACAGCTCATCCTCATCACAAGTGCCAATTTTACTTGAAAAATCACTCAAGACAGAAGGAAGTCAGTTCTCCACAGGAACCTCACATGAATGGGCTAAAAGTCTCAAACACAGAGCAGGATCCTTCCATTAAGTCTTTTTCAGAACTACACAATGCATAGCTACACCTCCTCCAAACAACTGTTCCTGCTAGGTACTCCCCATAAATGACCTGTTGTGCATATCTTGGGGCTGGGTACATGGGTTTGCTTAGTAAAAGCCAATTATTTGTTATAAAAATAAAGGGTTTATAAATATTTTGACTTTTTTTAACAACAGCTACTGTTTTGAATTCTTTTGTCTCTGTCTTTTCCTGGCTTCTCCTTTAGCAAGGTAGGACAGTCAACCATTCTGAAATAATTATGACTTAAATTACTTTTATAGATCATTTGTTACCTGATATTCTGAATTGATATTCATTGCCTTAGAATGGAACATGTTGTTTCTTAGATAAAGCTTTTTCAGCAGTCGCCCACAATAAGGTTACTCTGTGTTTTTACCCACATCTGTGTGATGAAACCACAAGTGTAAATCCAAACACTTCAGGAAGACCTTTTTTTCCACAGACAAGTACAGCTGAATGTACATACTTAAAATTTTATTAGTGAGACACTTGTCTAGGTATGTCCTGTTACCCTAGACTGTTTTTCATTCACTTGACATTCTTTTGTCTCTAGGAATGGATCAGTACTTTCAGTATGCATGTTAATAATGTCCCAGATAGCTGCTATATTTGAATTTGGTGTTACTGTATCTCCTGGAAGTCCATAAAATACACTTGTAGTTCCAGTTCTTCCCTCAAGTCCTATTCACTTGTTACTTGAAAAAGGTCATTTCCTCACATCTGAGTTTGCCAGTGCTCCATGAAGCCAAGGCTTCACCCCCAAAAATTTCATATCCTCATCTATTAGAAACTGTCTTGTTCAAGTACCACTTTGGGCAGGTACAAATGCAGTATGCTATACTCACCCTGTATTTTCAGTCTCTTGCAGCATTGGTGATCTCTCACTTGGAAAAGAAATACCATTGTCTCTCTCTTCTCTGGATCTCAGGACTGCTGGCACAGCTCAGCTACCAGCTGTGTTCCCTAAGGTTAACATACTGGTTATGGGCTGTTACAGCAGCTTAGAAAACTGCTTATTTTTACACTGGTAATGGAATCTCACTGTGAAAAAAAAAAAAGGTGTATTACTTTATTCCTTTTCTTCTTATTTGGCTGCTGTCAATTGTTACAGATTTTTAAAGCAAATTTAGCTCCTTAAGGACATTATTGTTAACTGGTTATTTCTTGACTTACAGCATAAGTAGCAGAAAATGTTAGTCCTCTTTCCCAGGATTACTCAACGTGCTGAATACTCTGGGTAGATTACTCTGGTTTCTTTGACAAGGTCTTCTACCTGCATATGAAGAACCCATATCTTATTCCATGTAACAAATATCAGTAATCATATTAGAACAGCTTATGTTGAACAAATACTTTTATTTACAAGAGCATATGTGAGTTTTAAAATAAAAAAAAAAATGAAACATGTCTACTTTCAGTCTTCAGTCTGCTTTAGCTTAAGTCTCCAGCTTGACTCATTTGGCTTTCTAGTTTGAAGATCAAATTTGTGGCAAAATGGTAATAATCTAGTAATTTGGTGCCAGCCTTGGCACTGGAAACCACCTGGCATAGCCTAGTCTCTTCGTACATAGAAGATATTGTATCCAAGTTCCACCATGCCCCCAAGCAGCAAAGCCCAGAGCGGGATGAACACATAGGCCAGTTTCATGGTGGTGAATCGCTGCAGCTTGGCACACAGGGCCAGGCAGAAGGCCAATTTCAGCAGCATGGCAATGAGGTACCAGACTTTCTTCTTCATGTTCTGGGAGCCATTGCGGGGGTCAAAGCCAGACTTGCAGCGTCCGGCCATTTTTACAATTAACATAACTAGAAGAATCGTGTCAAATATCCACACTGGAATAAAAATGAGGAACCAGTTCCACGGTGCTTTCTCATCCAACTTCAGCACCAGCATGATCAGGAAGAGTAAGGTAAAAAGCCATGTCAGCAGCACTCTTTGCGCCAGGGACATTCTCATTTAAACAGCTTTGAGAGGAAGGCCTTCGCTGTCAGCAGCAACCTAACAAAACAAAAAGGGGAGGGAAGGCATCAAAAGATGGCACTACACCACCATGAGGCATATTCCATAAAGGAGACCAATTCCTTGCTCTTGCTTTCCCACTCCTAACCTCGCCCACACACTGCTTCCTAGCATTTTCATAATTAGCATGCTCAGCTGAGCAGTGTTTGCTCCAGTCCACCATTCCCTTGGAGTGCCTTAAGTCAGCTGTGCAACTGCCTTCATCTAAATTTGTTCTGTGAAACAAACTGTACTTTAATCCTAAACAAGCTGTCAGACTCATTTAGGGATTTTTGAAAGGTAAGAATATGTTTAGATCCATTCTCCACCAGTGCTGAGGCACTCAGAGCTAACACTTGAAAACAAAACATAACAGTCCTGTCTCTGTAACAAAATAACCACAAGTAAAATGTGAACCAGCACAAAGGAGCCCAAAAACCCTCGGAGGGATCCTGCAGTTTGCAGAGCTGCAGCTGAAGTGATCTGGGCTCCAACTGAGCCAGTGAGCATTGCCCAGCTTTCTGTCAGCCAGCAATCTTGAAATTACTAAAAGCTAGAGATAAGGTTTGGATTTTGGCAGGTATCTCAAGTATTTCAGACACTGGCTGACAGGTTTATTGGCTGGGTAGGATATTTTAATTTCTCTGTAGTCATGACAAAAGAAAAACAAGACAAATGCATCTGCTGCTGCAGTCATGAAAGTGAAGTTTTTATCTTCCTAACTGGACAGTTTTTACCACTGCATCTGCCAAAAGCCTTTCACTACAAGTGTAAAAAGCAGAAGTGTGAAGGACTGTGATCTTCCTCTAGATTTCATGCTACAAAAATGAATAATTTTTACCAGTGAAATGATGCTGAAATAGGTATTTTAATTATTTAAAAAAATTGAGTTAAATTTTTTACCAATTCCATTTAGAACACAGTCTTTCACCTGAAATAAGAAAATGAGCTTTTATTTGTTCCAGACTAGAAAAAGATCTGAATTACTGGAAGTGTGATGTTGTATTCTGAAGCACTGAATCCTCAGCACCAGATGCTGAGGGAAGGATAAGAGCTGCTTCCCCTCTGCATCCCCAGTGCCCGTGCGCAGAGGCTGCTGCTGCTGTTTCCTGTGTGTTATTACCAAGGCACACAACAGCACCTGATTGTGGCTGCTGAACTCACCCCACAAGCAGAAAGCTACAAATCTACTGCTGCCCTTTTGGGGTTTTAACTGGAATAGTTTTTTGCCAGATTAGAAAGTTGAACAAATTCTGTGCTCAGATAAGATTTGCTGCTGGAAGGAGGGAAATAAAAGTTGGTGTCTCAACTGGTTATGAGATGACCTACTATTTTACAGTGAGGGGATAAGAATTTTGTACATCACTGAAATCATCCTACAGTTTGAATCTGCATCTTCTGATACACAGTTCAACAAACAGATCTATTATTTTGTTCAGTCTGGGTTTGAAGTTTGAATGGATTTGATTTAGTGGATAGCAGTAAGATTTCTTGTAAGAAGATCCAGTTTTTCCTAAAATAATCTTAATTGGAGTTGCAGCCACTGCATCCCCTCTGTTTTGGGGCTGAACCTTGTGTCCAAATCAGGCCAGTTCCCTGAACTGAACTAGAAAAAACAAAGAAAGTTTAAAGCAGAATTTTGTAGTTTTGCTTTTCACAGTCTCAGCTGTGCTCAGATCACCAAAGGGTCTGGTTAAAGGCAGTTCCTGACAGGGTGGAACCAAGACCCCTCAGCCTTCTCTTTGTTGGGGAAGAGGGGAAACTCAGAAGCAGCGCTCAAGAGTTAAGGGGACAAAAAAAATCAGAGAAGGTTTAGATAGCATTGGTTTGCTCTTGTTACAGAAACAAGACTAAACCAGCTGGCAGAGGATTACAGAACAATTACTATGTCTGGCCTAAAGCATTTACAGTATTTTGAAAACACTTCCAGTATTCTCAAGTGCAAGTCTGTGGCTAAAGTGAGGAGTCATGGTCTGAAATGAAGTTTCAACATTCTTTTCATGAGAATGTTTTTCAAAACCAGTTCTGGAAATCAATGCTACAAACACTACAAGAAGGGCACTCTCTTATTAGCAAACTGGAGAAAGCAGAAACCAAACAGAAACAGACTGGAAACTTGGGTCTGAAAGGAAAAAAGGAACTCAACACTCTTAGAAGGATCAGGTTATCAGATATTCAAAGAAGGTGCTATCACCTGTCTCTGGAGGAAACACAAAGCTACTGAAGGTGTATTACATGGGGCTACTCAATTTGAAGGTTGTTCACTTGAAAATAATTTCAGTTTGCTATGAACCACTCTGCAACAACTGGAAAAAACAGGCAGAAAATTCAGCATGGGAAGTTACACTGCCTTTCTCTGACCTAACAGACACTCCTGCCAGATTGGGCAGGACTGCAAGGCTCCAGCCAGTTTTAGAGGCATTTTGAGATGAAAACTCAAGAAAATCCAAGTGTACTTTTGAGATCTAAGAGTCCAAGTAAAGAAAGCTACTAGATTTTGAAGGCTGAGAGCTGGATAGAGAACTGACATAACAATGAAGGTTTTGATTACATGGAGCATTTGATTATCTCATAATGAAAGAAAGATGATGGGCAGATTCTTTGCAAGAGCCCAGCTATCACAACAAGCTGGGTGACACTGGGAAAAGGATGCAGCTGTGCTACAGGTCTGAACTGGCTCTTCAGTGAGAGCACTAATGGGATGTCAGAGTGTGAAAATAAAAAAGGTCTTGACTCCTATTAAAGGACTGAGATAATGAGAGAGTGAATATTTTCAGAGAGGAGAAACTATCCAAGGAGCATCACTGACCTTGGTGGGATGATCTCCATAACGAGGGTATTATGATAGCTAATACTGTACCGTTTAGGAGAAAAAAATGCAAAAGAGGAGGGCAACTTACACACGACAGTCAGCTCAGTAGTAATAACATGAACATACACATTTAGATTTAAACCTTGAGCATCGCCTAAAAAAGTACTGAAATTCGTATTATGGTAAAACCATACTAAACAGAAACCCAGTTCGAACCCTGCTTTAGAGCCTATTCCGATCGTATGGATAATTTAACACTTCGAAAGAAACACTGTGGTAGGCCCGGATTAAAACCCCATTTAAACACTGCTTTGCATTCACAAACTCGGCCCCTCCCTCGGCCTCACGGCCTTGTCCCGCCAAGCCCCGCTTCCCCGGCAGTGCCGGAGGTCCCGGAGGCGGGAGCCCCCCTCGCTGCCCGTCACCTACCGCAGGTCCCGGCGCATCCCCCGGTCCGCGGGGCCCGCGCTCAGCTGAGGGGGCGCGGGGCCCTCCCCGCCCGCTCCGCCTCTGGAAACCGCCCGTCTCCCTCACCCGGCCCGCGCCTGCTATTGGCCAGCGGGGACGCGCGGCCTGCCATTCCTCATTGTCATTGGGCCACAGCGACGTCGCTCAAGTTAATCCCGCCTTCCCATCACAACCGTCGGTGACGCCCCTCGAGCCCGGGCCGCCCATCCCGGCCTGCGGCGGGTCAGCCTGGAGCCCCGCCCCCGCTGCCAATAGGTGCAAAGGGTTGTCTGTCACAGTGGTCCCGCCTCCGTCCCGCCGGCTGTCCGTCAAGGTAGCTCTGCCTTCCTCGTGCTCTCGTTGGGCTGCGCAGCCGCCAATCACGCCTCGACCCCGCCCCCGGAGGCGGAGGGCCGCCCCTGGCTGCCGGCTCGCGCTGGCCCCGCCCCCGGCCCGGCGGGACCCCCCCCCTGTGCCGCCCCCTCCTCGCGGGTGCTGCTCCGGCAGCAGCTGATGCGAGCCCAGGCCCAGGAGCAGGAGCAGAGGGAGAGGAGGGGGAGCCCCCAGACCCCCAACACCGGGACCCCTCCCCAGCCAGGACCCCCCGGCCCCTCCCCCGCCATCGCCGTGGGGGTCCCGCCCCCCCGGGCCCCCCCCCGTGTGCCCCCCGAGGTGCTCAAGGTGAGGAGATGGGGGGGGGGGAGGGGCTGGGATTTTGGGGAGACCCCCCCCTCAAATTATGGACCCTCCCACATCCATCAGAAAGCCCCTGCCCCAAAGGACCCCCAGAATTGGCCCCAGGGTGACCCCCTGCACCCCCCCAGGGACCCCTCCCCACTATGGGACCCCCACCCCAAATCCTTTTAGTTCCTCCCAAACCCCTCTAGAGACCCCTCCCCACCATGGGAACCCCCCCAGGGACCTCTCCCCACCATGGGAACCCCCCCAGAGACCCCTCCCCACCATGGGAACCCCCCAAACCCCCCCAGGGACCCCTCCAGGACCCCCCCCCCCCCAAAACAGGGAGCCTTTCTCCCCCTCATTTTTGGGATTTTGGGGCTGGGGGATTTTCGGGGGGGGGGGAGGGGTCTGAGGAATTAGGGGAGGGGTCACATGAGGGGGATTTTGGGGGTTTTGGATGAGGAAACTCGGGATGA
>JAYDZK010000056.1:11444826-11469122 GCA_034509185.1 Euphonia xanthogaster | reverse complement strand
GGGGGTCTGAGCGCGGCTCCGAGCGGCCCCTGCTCGCAACGCCGCGGACCCGCATGGGGTCCGGCCGGGCAGCAGCGGCCGCGCCGTCCCGGAGCCGTCGGTGTCCGGGCTGCCGTGTGCTCAGGCGTCGGTGCGGGCGGCAGAGGTGCAGCTACGGTCCGGGGCCCTTGCCGTGCCTGGGGCTCTGCCTGCCCGCTCCGGCTCTGCAACCTTGTCCTCGCTGAGCTGCTTGAGCGTACCGGGAGCTGCCTCAGTGCCTGTGTCAGGTGATAGAACGTCTTTTTTGCTTCCCTTCAGAGGTCCTGAATTTCAGCATCTTCATGTTCGTTTCTGACCTCGTCTCGTGTATCTTGTGTTTTACATGCGTTTATGTTTTCTTTTGCTCTACCCTTTTTTTCCCCCCCTCTTCACCCTAAAGCAGTGGCAACATGAACTACAGCTTATCCTTGTTTTCCCGTTTGGGAATCAAAATATTAGGGAACTTCTCACACTCAAAGTTTATGCTGTCACATTCATTTTCTTGGTGTTTTATTTGCTGTCTTTTCTGTGAGAAACAAAGAAGCTGAGGAGAATGTATCCCACAGTATTAGAACTGTGCAGGTGTTTGTTGCTTTTACTTCTGTTTCTCATACCCTAGCCTCTGAGGGCGTGTTACTCAGATCTATCAGATTCGGTGAAACTTTGAGTTCATAGTGTTAAGCTCTGTGCCTGGTATTTTGTCTTTTACTGCTTTTACATGTTACTGGTCACTTGAAAAACAATGCTGACCCAGTCTTGCATTTTGTACTAAATTTGCCAGTGTCTTATCCATCTGTCATATAATTAAATGGAAAAAGTAATTAATTGGAAAACCTGACTTGTTGAAAGTACTTTAATTAATGTTCTGCAATTCTTTGTGATGAAATGTTCCTACAGCAAATACAGCTTGCCTTACAGTTTGGAGACACGAGTTCTCTAAGAGGAGTGAGACAAGGGGCGGTGTGTCATCAGTAATTTGTCTGCTTATATCTTCCTGTTGATGATGTTAAACAGATGGTGGTATCTGTTTTATCAGGGAGAAGTGCATCACTTGAAATAACCTGTTAATCCTAGTAAGTGAATCCTAATATTTTCAGCTGCACTGGAGTGGTCAGTGAGCAGCAGAAGGGTGCATTTCTGTATTTCTGTTACATACATTAGTGCTTGGCATCAGGCTTTGTTTCCCTGAGGTTAAGAGGCTAAAAGTGTTTTGTGCATAAATCTCTGGGTTATAAATAGCTGTATGCATTTGGCTATTTTTGTAGCTCTGAAGTTTTGGTGATCTTCTTTGGTTTGCCTCTTTGCTTGTGACTCCCTGGAAAGGATAATCCTTTTCTCAGAAGACTTATTTCTGTTCCACTAAGGTGTTTATGAATGTATGTATGCACATCACCTTGATGGACTCCATTGTACAGTATTTGCAAGCAACTTTCATTTCTGAAGGTGAAGGTTGAGAGCAGTGCTTGGAACGTGTGTATTTGAGATCTCAATCCACGTTTGAAGTGGAATGTTTGTGCAGTTACACGTTCTGTTGCTATGTTTTACTGCCAATGTATGTTTTTATTCTGGATATAAATATTACAAAGGATAAAACATGAGCCTGAGTCACCAGAAAAAGAATTCGGAAACCTAGTTGGTTTAATTCAATGTTTGCACTATAATTTTTTCCCCTTGTGTTGTGTGGAACGTGACATACGAATAAGTTGTCAGTAATTGTTCGGAACTCCATGGAGAATTTCAAGTATTCTGGTAGTACTGGATTTCTCCCAAAGCAGAGTTAGCTCAGCTTGTCTCAAAAAGTTGATCCCGGCTATATCCATAGCTGCTGGTCATTGGTGTGAATTCTGGGAGAAATCAAAGGCCTGTAGGTTTTGAAAGAGGAAGCAGTATCGATGTGTTTTAGAGGGGGGACAGAGGTGTGTTAGGGAATTCCAGTCAGCCTGGTTTGAGGCAGTTGACCAGGCAGTGAGGGGTGGAGCGCTGTTGGACAATGCTGTTCCTGTCACAGCTGGCAGGGGTCACTGGAAAGCAGTGGAGTTTCTTTCCTAAGTCTCCAAAGTTACATTTACTGTTTTCCTTGGCTTTTTCTATATATCTGTCTTTACTTATTTCTAGTAGAAATACTGTTGAAATTTTTTGTCTTTTCTCAGGACCCCTGTGAGTGAGAATGATACCAGTCAAAGATTGGTGGTTGAGTTTTCCTTTGTCTGTGAGGAAGTTCTTTTCATGATAAACAGTGTTGTTTATGGATTCATCATCAGACAGTTTATGTGGATTTTTAGCAAGACTTGTTAAGAGCACAGAGCTTGTACAATTGCTTCCTTTGTCTTGTCTTCTGCCATTTGAGTCACTTCTTACTCAGATGATGAAACCGAAGTTAATGGCAACTGAAAGACATTAACTACCTACACTGTGACAAATTTTTATAAAACTTTTGATAGGTAGTGTCCCAAATTAATATTCCTACCCAAAAAAGGCAGTCATAATTGAGTCCCTCCCTTCTCCAAGAAGTGAGCAACTGCTGGGCAGTCTATGTGCTAAGTTCTGAGCCATCAGCACTAGCCTACTTTGACTGGCCCAGCCAAGCACTTGGGATGGTTGTTATGATGGGTGGGGGGCAGGAAAAATATTTTGGGTGGGGACAATGGTAAGAGCAGGCAGACTTAATTGCTTCTGCCCACAGAGCAAGGTAGGCCTGTTTTTTCTCTAATGTTTTTTTTGTTTTATGAAGGAAACAAAGCAAAACTCTTGGGGTACCTATCAGAGGTACTGCTGCATCTTCCTGTTTGAGGACAGTCCTGTTTGATCACCACTTACTTTTCACACCACTACATATCTTTGAGTAACAGACTTCGAAAGCTTTTAATATCATGTTTTCTCCCTTGAGTTTACTGTTCTGTTATTTATAAAAGTCCTTTTTGATGGGTGCAGAGGAGGAAATGGTTAACTCTTTGAAGAAATTATATTTGAATTTTTAAGAAGAACCCAAAGAGCTTAATAAATTGCCATAAGGGAAAAAAGAGTTAATACTGATTAGAGTGATAATGTATTGCTGTGTAATGTTTGGGTATGCTCTACTTGTAATCATAGAATAATTTAGCAAAGGGTCATTGGAGGTCATCAGTCTGGTCCAGCCCCATCTCAGAGCAGCTTCAAAGTTAGAGCAAACACATATACATATAGAGAGATAGCCATTGTGGTGTCAGGAAATTTAGAAATATAGCTTGTGTTTGTGGTGGGCTCTTTGGTTTTTTTTAGTTGAAGGGTAGGATATCAGGGAGTTCCTAGAACTATTCTTCTATTTCTTAATTTATGCATGTGAATGGGATTTTTTTCCCAAATTTGTTTCTGCTGGGAATACATGTAATGTTCAGTATTTAATTCTTTGCTCATTTGAGGTGATCTTGGTAGATGGTCTCCAAAGAGCCTAGATTGTTTTCTGGAATGAATCCAAGCATTGGACTCCTATTTGCAAATAATTTGTGGTTCTGTTCTTAAAAAATAAAATACAACTGCAGAGGGGGAGAAGAAATTAAAGCAATATCACATCAAACATGAAATCGTGCAAGCCTTGCATTTTGGAAGTTGGCCAGCGCCAGATGCTTTTGGGGTTTAGGTGGTTGGCAGATGCTGCCTTGGCATCTGAACACTCTTGGTGTTGATGTGTCCAAGGGACAGTTTGTTCTGTGTGTGGCTCATACTCTCCTTGGTGTTGGCTTCTGGCTGTCGTGCGGTCGGGTTCAGGGCAATGTTTGGATGGCCCAGCACAGCCCAGTGATCTCTGGATGCTTTCTTGCATCCTGGGTTATGAAGCTTGAGATTCCCTCAGCTGTGTGTTTATTTTTTTTTCCCTTATTATTATTGTTATTGTGTGTGTAAATAGCTGCTTTCTTTTCAAATGAGAGTAAAATCTTGGCTTCAGTGACTTCCTGGGGCAATGAGTCTAACAGTCTGCTTATGTGTTGTAATATAATATTTCTCTGTTAAAAATTTGGCTTTGCTGTCCTCTCAGCTTAGTTAATAAATGAAGTTGCCTGTATTACTGAAAACCTGTTGTTTTCTTGACTTTATTTTCTGTTTTTCTCTTGAAGTCTCATTTAATTTATTATAATTCTTTGTTTTTCTGTTCATGGTTGCCTGTTTCAATAGGAGAGTCTTTCAAGTTGTTGGTAATTTGTAGCCCTTCTCCCCAATATTTTAATGTTCTTCTCCTAATAAAGTAGGTGTATTTCAAATCAGATTGCACAGCTGATGAACAGAGCTGTACTGTAGTGTTTTCCTTGTCATCCCCCTTTTATTCAGGTCTCCCTGCTCTTCTGACTGTATTACATTGGATGGCAGAGGTCCCTGAGCTGCTGAAGTTCCTTTCTGGATTTCAGATATCATTTCTTAAGGCTTTTAGTGGAGTTCATACTGCGCTCCCCCTGCCTTCCCTCACAGATAACATTGACATGGTTGATACTGAATTCCGTTTATTTTGCCTTTTCATTTTTAAAGTTTATGCATATTCTTAAGCTTTGCTAGTTTAAGATTGCCATCTAGAAATGTTACTGCTTCAGATTTTCTTTTCTTCTTTGCAGTATAAAACATAAATATAGTGAGCACTGCTGAAACTTTTACCAGAAGCTTAAAATTTGGAATAATAGGACAGGGTTCAGTTCATTCTATTTCAGAACTTAATTTAGGCAGTACTTCACAAAAACGGTAGTCTACTGGTCCAGATAGGAGGAGGAGAGGGGAAATAGCCCTAATTAGTCGAGATTACTGTGTTAATGGTGCTTGAGGAGGTTTATGGGGAGAGATCCAGAGCGTTCAAGCTGGCTGTGGTCAGAGCTGCCTCGGTGCCACTCGTGCTCACCGTTTGTGCCATTTGTACTGCGGGAAGCTCTGCAGAGGTGGATGGTGTGAGAGCTGCTCTGGGCTCAGCAGGGGCAGCCAGAGCCTGGGAGCCGTGTCCTGTGTGATGGGCTCTGGGGCTGGCAGCTGGTCAGCAAGGACAGTGTCCTGTGGTGATACTGGTTTAGACTGGTTAAAATCCTTGTGGAGCCTTACAGGGCCATCCTGACCTTCGCCATCAGTTGTGTGGGCGTCTTTAGGGAGAGATTGTGTCTGCTTGAAGTTCCCTCTTTAGAGCTCTGGGAGCCAGCAGGAATGTGGGGCATTCCTCTACCCTTACCTGTCAGGGCCTGATAAGCAATGACATGGTGTCTGTGTTCATCTCTCTAGTAAAAGTCTGATGGTTGGAAAACTTACCTGGAATTTGCCATTTCTGGATGCTCCCATCCTTGAACACCAGGCACATGTGTGCTGGATGAGGCCCTGAACGCCTGCCTCTGTCACTGCTGTGAGTTAAGGTACGTGAAAGCTAGTGGAACATAGAGACACCAGACTAGGAAAATTTAGTCTGTTTGGTTTCAGGATTAAGGTGGGTCTGCATGAAGGAGAATGTGGATTTGTGTGCACTTTGCCTTGGGCTGGAACTGAATGGAAGACCTGCAGGCCAGTGGTCTGTGGTCCTAGGATCTGGGCATCAGGTGATCAATAGCCTGCTCTGTGTGGACTGGATGCTGCTGTTAATCTTCATTATCCTATTAGCTGATTGCAGTGAAGAATGTTGATTCTAGATTTTGTTCAGTGTTTTGGCTGTTTTTAATCTGTGGCAATGTTTGCTTTTCATAGATAACAGACTTTTTGGAAGTCTTTGACATGTTTCCAGGAGTTCTTTGAAAGTGCACATATGTTCTATCACTTGCTCTTGTCTATCAGTTAGCTTGACATGTCCAGAAATACTGATAGACCGAGACATGATCTTCCTGTGTAGAAAGTGCTGATTAGACCCTATCAGATAGTCTTTCGGGTATAATGGTGTTCCATTTTTAATGATTGTTTTGAGGACCTTGCCAGATACACATGTAAGGCTTGTTACTCTGCAATTCCTTGCGTGGATCACTCCAGAGACTTTTTTATTTTTATTTTTTTTTTAAAGATTTAAAAATTCATGTTCAGCATTTTCAACTCTGTTCCTACAGAACAGTGGCTGTTATAAGAGGCAGCAGCTTTTTCCAACAGCTCAGCCACTTCATGCCTCAGCTGCTTCTAAAACTTGCTGGATAACTATTTGTAGAACATGATGCAAACTTGGTGATTTAGGAGTGGTTTTCAGCTTCCTGACTGTAGTCATCAAGAAGCCACAACTCTGCTGTGCAGTGCCTGGTGACAGATAAACATGTCTTCCTAAACACAAGTCAGTATTTCCAGTAAGCAAGATTTATTGCATTAGAAATCTCAAGAAAGGGAGCATGGCATTTTATTTCAAGGTGGTGACTATATTTGTTTGGAGTTTGGTTTTTTTTTCACAAATATTTGTTAGGGCAGCTACATATATATATATAAATTAAAAACTTGGTGTTTATAGAAATTCTGTTCCTTAATAAAGTTGTTACAGTTGTAAGAGCAGATGTATACATGCAATGTTTCAGGGATTTGTCAGTATAAGGTTGCAAATGTTTAATGGGATATGTACGTGTGTGCGTGTAGTATTCAGTACAAAAAACAGGAATAGAAAGAACTTGAGATCAACCATGTGCTGGTTTTTATTTATTTATTTTTTGAAGATTCAGCATTTTCAGAAATGGCTTGTAGATCCAGTGTACCAACAGCAATTACTGTATTTGGTGAGAATTTTGAAACTGAAACCTCTTATAGTAGATAAGAAGCAAAATTAACTTGAGTATAGTTCCCTTTAAGGGCTTGGAGTTTCCTACCTTATTGAATAGCAGAATATGTTTAAATATTGGAAGCTTTTTGCTAATTGATAAATACTGCAGCAGGCTCAAAAGTAAATTATGGGAGGTGTAGAATCTTGGACTTCTCAGTTCAAAGTCCTTCCCCCCTATTTATATAAGTAAGGTCTCTATGAGACTGTGTTAAGTTACTTCAAATGGAGCCAGGAACCAGTTGTGTAACAAAATTAGGAAAGTTGTACAGATCTTAAGGCAGAGATTCCAGAAATGTCTGCAGCAGTTGCAACAACTGCACGCAATGTTCTTTTAACATAACCTGAAATAAATCTCAGAAATCCCGATAGTCAACATTTTGTTGCTATTTCAGACAGTTGTGTAATTCACTGACAAAACAAATATTCCTTGGGTGACAGTTATTTTGTGTGGCACTTCTTGCTTCAGATATTGGTGGATTTGCTGTGGAAGTGAGGATGGCTAGGTTGAGTCTGCTTTCAATCAGATTTTGAAAGCTACTTCTCGCTGCATGCTCTGTGCTGTGTCTGTGATATCTTCCTGCTTGGCTGGTGAGTGATAAAGGGCATGAACTTACAAGGAAATAGGCAGCAGCAGAAATAGGATCAGGTGCAGTGGTTTGTGGGCAGAATACTGGGGCCTGAGAAGGTGTCAGCCTTTCAGCATCTGACATCTCACTGGAGGCACAGGCAGGCATGGACTTGCTGCTGCCAGATGTGTGTGTCTGTCATCGTATATGACATGTCTGGTACATCTCTGTTCAAGAGCAGGGTTTGATACCCAGCAGCCAGCATAGGGTCTGCTTCATGTCTTATCTTTGCTGCTGTTGGCCTGATGAAAGGCCTTCTCAAACAAACAAAAACCTCCCAAAATAGACATTTAGGGATGTTAATTTTTTTTAATCAGTTGTTTGGGGGTGATTGCATTTTGGGTTTTCGGGTTTTTTGTGGGATTTTGGGTTTTTTTTTGAGATGGAGTGAAGGGCAGAGTTCGAAAATTAACTCTCATGAGCAGCATCCTAGGAATGCTGGTATCCAGTTTTAGCAGAGTTTTGGTCTTCCTTGGGGAAAGCAAGTATGTTAATTCCTTTTTATTTACAAGCTGTTATGACCTTGGGTTGCAAGACAACTTGGGGGGGCTCAGCAGGCATGGCAGGAAGAGTACTTTTCATGCTGATTGCTGCATGTTGTCCTTAAGTTAGCAGTGTCTGGGGTTTTTTTAATTTAACCTGACTTTTTTCCTTCAGTTTTGACTGGTGCAGGTTTTCTTAAGGGTAGCTGGAAGGAACATGATAAAACCTCCACTGAAAGGTGTGAACTTAGGAGTGACAAGTTTCTCATTTGCTTGTATACAATTTGCAATTCTGAAATGCTGTTTTGAGAACAGTGATGCATAGATAAAGTACTTAAAAAGAACAGTGAGTGCATTGCTTAGTATTTGATGTTCCCTTTCAAAAAGGAGATGTAGGTTTAATGGTGTATGTGTAATGCACATGAAAAATAATGGTTCTTTTGGAGCATTGCTTTAAGGCTTTCATCCTGTTGTTTGTGGCAGTGGCAGAACTCCCCTGGGTTTAAGTGGAGGAAGGATAACTCCTGGTAAGTTTAGTGCTGTATCTGCATTACAGGGATGCCTCCCTTGGTTTATTGTGTCATGGCAGAAGCAGCTTTTCACTCAACAGCAGATGCCTAATGTGACTGAGCTGTTTATTGGGCTCATTTTAACTTAAAGTATCAAATAATGTCAGCAATTTAATGTTAACTTGTATTTTGATATTGAACCTAGAAAGTGAAGGGGTTTTCCTTTAATTTTTTAAATCATTGTTTTCTAGCTGTGCATGAACAAGTTTAATGCTTTAAGAGAGTTTGTGTGATACAAATGTTGCAATTAAATTAGTAGTTTAGGCCGTAGTCTTTACGTTCTGATTCATTGTCTTTTCTTACCCTACATGCTGGGAGTCTTAGTGAAAAGACACCTGTGATTGTGAAACTGCAATATGGAGGATCTAACATAATAGTAAACCAGTTCTAGTTTGAAAAGCAGTTGAAGAAATCAGGATGTAGTATTCTTACGGCTTTATATGACAGCCTTTTAAAACCTGCCTTGAATTTCCTGAAGGTAGTAAAAATCAATGACTTTTGAAAAAACAAAAAGTTTGAGACAAAAGCAACCTAAATTTTGCAGTTTTAATTCTGATGATGCATAGTGAACATGCAACTTCATTGCATCATCAGCCTATGATCATAATGAGTTGAGAAGGACACTCGGGTCTTGACTCAACAGCTGGATGGTATCCTGACCATTCAGGTTGGGATTGCTATAAAGGGAACAGGTTCCTTGAAATACTTAGTGATTCACAGTGTTTACAGGCAAGGACAGCAGCTCTTTGCCTATGCATCCTTGCTTGTGTTGTATTTTTAATTATGCCCTTTTGCTAGTTGACACTGCTTAGACTTGTATATTCTTAAAAGCTATTTTTTTTTCTTTGTCACTATGGAAGAGCACAATTTTATTCTTAACTTCTGTAAGTTCAGATTGCTTTGGACTGTCATTTAGAAATGCATACATTTGTATCTGACTAGGGTCGCCAAAGCCCTGTGGATATGAGTAAAATTTCTAAATATACTTTGAATTTATTTAAATCCTATTTTACTCAGTAAGCACTGCAGTACTGTGGGGCTTGAGCTCTTAGCTACCTGAAGGCATCTAAATATAAATTTCTGTGGCTTTTGAGAAACTACTACTTTGATTGCAAGGTGTATTGTGTAATATGATTATGCCCTGAACTGGGAAATAGCTAAGCAACCCCACCTTTGAATAGGGATCACCAAAACTAGTTCCTCTCTATTAAGCCTTAATAAAGTAATGAAGCTTTGATTAAAAAATACTGCTAGTTATTCATAGCATTAACTGTTTGATGGAAATGTAACGAAAGCTCTGTTGACTGTTACAGAGAGGTTGTGATCAAGCTTTTATATTTGGATGCTCTATCTAATCCTTGAAGTTGGGGGTATTTTTTGTGTTGTTCTGAAGTCTTCAGCTAGTTAAGATTAACTTAATCTTGCTGTAGTTACTCTGCAGAGGACATTGTACAACTGAGTGCTGAAGCTGGTCCCTATCCTAGATGCAGGTATTTGACAGAGAGCATGGAGCAGAAAGCTGGGCCCAGAGAGGATGAGGGGAGAACCAGGCAGAAGAACAGGCACTGCTCTGTCTGCTTGTGTTTGTCTGTCTCTTTTCACCTTTTTATCCAGTTGATCCCGGTGTGCTTTAGAGCCAGGCTTTTACAGGCTGACCTCAGCATCAATGTCAGCTGGAAACACGAAGGGCAGGGTAAGTTGTAATGAATATGCAGAGTTCTGAAATGGCTAAAATACTTAGTCTCCAGTCTAAGGTGTTCAGTGAGCTGTGGGGCAGATAGTCAGAGCCAGGGCTGCAGCTGAAGTGCCTTGAGTTGTTTCCATCCATCCCTCACCCAGATAAGCTGGCTTCAGACTGAGTCTATTAAACTCATAATGTCTCATTAAGTCCACCAAAACCTAAAGACAAACTAAAAACCAGTCCACAGACGAATCCAGCTCCCACAAGCAGAAACACAGAAATAATTAAATAAACTTTTTCACCTTTCATTATTGTGCTGTCTCAGAAATGGTTGTGTAGCTCTTGAAGAAAGCATGTGATATTTCCTAGTAGAGGTATTTTTACTTAGCACACCAATCTCTGTTTTGAGACATCAATCCCATGATTTTGTCATATTTACTTTTGTAAGCACAGTCTTTGCATTTGTTTATGCAAATGTATATGCTAATAAGCTTTATATGCCATCAAAATAGATTTATGGGGGATTTAATGCGGAGAGTTTTTTAAAAATATGAAAACCACGGATAATCTAAATAACAGGTTTGTTGATAGAAATCAATTAAAACTACTTCTTTATATTTGGTTTGTAGTTTTCTGAGGTAGTTTTTTCTTGAGGCAAAGGATTTTAGAGTGAATTAGAAAGCTACTGCAAACAAAGGTTACTGCCTTTAAAATGGCTGATAGCCATTTTTAGCCATATTCGACACAGTTTGAAGTCTTGGATTCATGAGTTAGTGTTTGGTTTCCTGAAATATAATTGACCTTGGAGAAAGACATCAAGTTAATGTAGCTATTGAGGGAGAGGTTTCTGTCCGGGTTCAGCAGTTCTTTACTGCTGGTAATGAGTTGTTCCAGCCTTTGTCTCATCCTGTGATTAGGCTGGTAGGAAGTTGGGTGTATTGTATTTGAGAGAAATGAGAAGGAGTTAAAGGTCCTCCAAGATGAGGTCATGAAGGCAGGGAAGGTGAGGGTGTAAATGTGATCAGTATCTGTGTGTCCCCTTCCTGCACTGCACCCCAAGTGTGATCAATATCTGTGTGCCCTCTTCCTGCCCTGGCACCTGTCACTGCTGTCATTGTGACTGTGTGATGTGGGTGGTGTGTGTGGAGGCCATGTGTGTGTGGGGAAGAGTTTTATGTCCAGTGGAGCAAAGGATTTTCAAGTTTAATTGAAGAGGTTTTCCAGTAAGAAAGCAAGTCCTGTTGTAAGCTTTGTATGGGTGAGAAAGAAAGGTGACCAGTTCATGTGATGTGTCAGGCTGTAGCAGTCTCTCTTGGACTCCTTCCATTATGTGATAGTATTTTTATATTTATTGTGCCAATGGATTCTTAATAATTGATAGTTGCTCTCAGGAAAACAGACTCTGTTATCAGAAGCGAATAGATCAGAAACAATCACAGATGTTGACAGAGTCATGGCTGCCAGCTTTAACTGACTTGATGTGACTTACATGATATTTTCAACAGTGGAAAAATCAAGGTGTTCGCTTGCTCAGTTGTACCAATTGTCACTGTTCTGACATTTCTGGAGTTTTCAATGACTGTCGAAGCTCTCTGAGACATTTCTTTCTCTTGAGTTGTAGTTTTATCTGAAGTTGTGTAGAAGATACAGGAGTTGCACTGTTAGAAATCTTAAAAATAGGTTCATTTGGGAAACATGAACATGTGTGGCATTATGTCTCTTAGAAGTCCTCAGGCACTGATATAATATCAATCCATTTGTTGAAGGTTTGTCCTGTAGTGTATATGGTGCATGTCCAAACTAAAGGCAGTATTATTTATATCTTTGAAGTAATGCACTATATAAAATAGGAGTATGTCCATTAGACATACTCCTGTTTTATACAGCACATTACTTCAAAGATATCGTCAGAGAAGAATGAACAAACAAATGTCAGTGCAGAACTGAGTCTTTTGGAGAGTCATTTTTTAAATAAATAGAATCATACTGCATTGGAAGGGAGCCATAAGGATCATCAAGTCCATCTCCCTGGCCTTGCACAGGACAACCCCATCTCTGTGGCCCTCCATTGGATGCTGTCTTACAGCGGAATGTCTTTTGTGTTGTGGTGCTCAGAACTGCCCCCAGCACTTGAGATGAGGCCATCCCAGTGCAGAGCAAAGTGGACAGTCCCCTCCCTTGCCCAGCTGGCCATGCTGGGCCTGATGTCACCAGGATGGGGTTGGCTCTCGTGGCAGCCAGGGCACTGCTGGCTCATGTTCCCATGAACCAGGATCCCAGGTTCTGCAGCTTCTCTCCAGCCTTTTGTTCTCCAGTCTTTACACACAACCAGGGTTGTCCCAGGTGCAGAATGTGACACTTTCCCTTGATGAACTTCATGTGGTTAATACCTGCTTTAAGGAAAAAACAACCCAAACCCTGAATTTTTTGGTGATGAATAATGTGTCATGAGTTGCTCTAATGCTTAGGTCTTTCATAAAGACACTCATTTTAAGCTATTGTACAGTTTTGGTTTCTATCCCATTTGTTGAATGTTGCATTTTTCTTTGCCTTTCTTATCTGTGTAAAAGCTGTAAGCAAATGTCTTTAAATCAAGAGGTAGATCCCAAATAGTCTTTTATTATATGAATTCCCTACAGGTTAATAATTCTTGCTTCCTTTTAATGAAGAAATGTAAAGTGTAATGTTATTGTTGATGCTGACAACTTAAGTGTGATATTTTTACTCAGGGTGGATCTTGGAAAATGCTTGATGTATAGTTTGGTGTTTGGGGACTAAGTCACTGCCCTCCTTATGACATCCTTTAACCATGTCCTTGCCATCAGTGAGGCCACACTCGGGATGCTGGCTCCAGTTCTGGGCTTCCCAGTACAAGAGAGGCACAGATATATACCTGAAGACTTTTTATGTTTTTCTTTTTTTTTTTTTCCCTCTCTTAATGAATTCTGGCTGACTGATTACACAAAGGAAGGCTGTAAAAATTAGTTTCAAGATAGAAATATTTTACATAAGCTGAAAGGTTGGGTTTTGGTCTTTTTTTCATGCTGATTGCTGATTACAGTGGCATCAAAGATTAACTAATGCTATTGCTATTTGTTACCATTAAAAGAACCATACCATTCTTTCTTGGTTTTCTCCTTGTGACTTAGTTTTGGTCTACTGTTTTCATGAGGGTGCTAGTTATGATTAGTGAAGTCCTAGCACTGATACTGTTTTGTTCTCCAAGTATATCTAATAGTGTGTATTTTTTCTTGCATTTTTTAACAATTCTTGCTGGACTTCAGAGTACTGTATTGGGCTGATAACTATAGGTTGCTTAATTTATCAGGAAAAAAAAAAAAGACTGCATGGAATAAAGCACTTGTGAGGTTCCTGTGAGACAATGACAGATCACCTCTGTTCAGCCTGTGTGTTTTACTGGGAAGGAAGGACAAAACTGGGGCTTTTGATGTCATGTAGCAGCAGATTTGTAATTTTTTGTTTGCCTAGAGGAGAAAGCCCAAACTCTTAGTGGAATAGAGATGAAGCAATGTGTAAATACAGCTGTTCAGTGATTTGCAGGTAACGGGAGTGTTTCTGCATTCCCTGCTTGGCCTTCGCAGGGAAGTGGAAGTAAAGTTCTGTCTCTTTCTGTTAACAGCCTAAAATGACTCTGTGAATTCAGTGGAATAAATGGCGTCCAAAGTAACTGATGCTATAGTTTGGTACCAGAAAAAGGTAAGATTTTTATTTGTTTTTATGGTGGCCTATTGTGTTTATGTTTTAATATAACAAGTATAAAATACTTATGCATTACTTGCTAGCATTGTATGAGAGTGAGTAGCTTGAAACTTTTCTTCCATAGGTAAATAAGTATTTAGTGACATGAAATAGCTTTTAGTCTATAGCTAAGTCTATAGTCTTAAGTCTATATCTTTTTGTCTATAGTCTTCTAGCTGAAAACTCCTTACTCCCTTGGTTACCTGTGCTCTGCAAAAAACCAAATTTTGCATTCTCAGTAGAGTGTTAATTAATGTACAGGAGAGTGTTGTTTCTATAGCACAGAAAAGAATCCTTGTATTTAAGTAGAAAGTAAGAATTGAAACAAATTTTCTGTCAGTAACAAAACCCCTGTATAATACGTACCCAAAAGAGAGAGTCTTGGCTCTCTGTGGTGTAATTAGTTTCTGTGAGTTAGTGTTTTCCTTGGGTCTATAGCTGTCTTTTGGAGAGGGAACATCTTGTCCTTAAGCAAATAATGCAGTGGTCTTCAAAACAGAAATTCTGGTTAGCTTCTAGCAAAGCAACAGCTACTTGCTAGAAATAAGGTAATAGAGGTCTGCTTTGCTGAGGTCTTTACAACAGTGAATTAAAGGTACAGTTGAAAGAGCAGAAAAATTAATTTTGCTGACTTAATTTATACCAATCATTCAATTATGTATTAAAAACTTGAAAATAATTCACAGTTTAATGATGAATTTTTGTTTGTTTTTTTTTTTCTACCGTTTACTCTGATTTGGAAGATGACTTGTAAAAGATCTAATGTAATGAAATTCAGTGCAGGATCTCATGGAAGGGGAAAGTGATGTTGATTTTACCTGCTTCCACTCATTCTCTCATACACGTAATTCACTCAGTGTGTAGAGATATCAGAGTACTGACATCCAGACACCAAGCTGTGTTTGTATTTGGTCTGGCCAGGATCCCATTGTGCAGTGCAAAAGGTGCTGGGTGTCAGATCCTCATCATGTCTCTGAGGTTGTTTTTGTTGGTGATGATGCACTATCCTTTGACAGATCTTTCATGATATTCAGCTTTACATATAGATGGTCCTTTGATGCAAGAAAGAGCCTGCAGTCTCTGTAAAGCTTCAGTGAAGTTCATGTTTGCTGTCTGGTTGGTTTTGGGTTTTTTTTCCAAATACTTGTGTGTTTCCTATTGGTTATACAGTAAAAGGAGTGGCACATTTGATATGCTCCAACTTTCCATCCTCCTGATGTTAGGAAGGCAGGATGAGTCACTGAGGTGTGATTTCACAGAGGGCAGACCTTCTGATCTTGATATAATGCAGCCATTCCTCAGTTTTACTTTTCCCAGGACATTGCTCCTAACAGGATTACTTGTTATCAGTACAGGTCATTCTTTGAAACCTTGTTCTGTCTTTTTTTTTTCCAATGATTTCACACACGTCTCCATTTTCTTTGTTCATAGTAAAACCAACATTTCTGTGGTGAATCTCTGTAGGCTTTAACAGAGGTCTGCTTGGCCAGGAATTGCACAGTGCCTTTATGGCAAGGAGTTGTGGTGAGATGGCTTTTGTTACAAGAGGGATAAGTTCCTGTATAAACCAGATGATGGTCTTCTCCCTGGTGTGAACAAAATTTAATTGCAATCCACATGTGGACTGGGATCTGACAAATGAGCAAGTTATGTTGCTTTAGTATGAGGAAGTGTAATGTTTTGAGGCAAATGGCTGTATTGCAGAAAAGTTGCAGATGTTCATGTGAATTAGACTGTAATTCCTTAGGTACCACAAATTCAGGGTTCTCCTGGATCTGGCTGGTAACCCCAAAGAGTTTTCTAACTCTGTAGTGTGGTGTGTGCAATCTGTTCCTGGGAGTATCCAGACTCTCACCTTTGCCCTTGATTTTGGTTGTTTATTTGTTTAAATCTGTTAAATGGCACGGTATTTTTTACCCATGGATTTTTTGTTTAAACCAAAGATTTCAATTTGGGGAATAGAAGGAGTTGTGCTAGTGTTTAGTTGATACCAGACTTTCTTTTTCAGTCCTTGTTTATGACGTCAAGATAGTGAACTGTAAGACCTGTTGTTTGTTTCCAGTTTTAAATTTCAATTTCAGTTTTTATTGTAGTTGTCAGAGTTGTCTCACTGGTTAGATCTGCTGACTCATTACACCTGTAACTAGAATTGAAAGTGAGGAGGGATCAAAATGTAGCACATTCTAGCAGTAGAAGTTTGTTTCTGGGGCAAGAGAGAACCAGGGTTGCAGTCAGTATTGATCACATTGACATTACTCACCTCTGTGTTGAAATGAGAAAAAAGAAGCTGTTGTTTTGGGGAGGTGTTTTCAGATTAATAAATTGGTGTATGAATGCCTTGAAAAAAGTTCACTTCTGGTATTTCTACTTATAGATAACTAAGAAACATTTGAGTAGGTTGGGGCTGTGTAATAAATATTGAGCAGATAACTTACTCCTTGTCTTGCTTAGTTTTCAATTTTAATGTATTTTTAAATATATTTATTTCATGTGCCTCTCTACTGAGTTTCAAAGATCTGTTGGTTTCTCAGGAGACATTTTTATATCTCTTCAATGGAAAGAGTTAAGCAATTGAGCTCTTCCAACCCTACTTAAGGCAAGTTTTGCAAACAGCAAGTTTACTCATGACTCATACTATTGTCTGAAATTGAGCTCCTTACACCAGGATGATTTAGTAATACCCTTAATTGTTTAAAAGGTCAGACCTTTTATTATGTAAACATGTTTTTCTGTTTTGAGAATAGATTTACTCTGCTTTTAGTGCACTGGCGCTCCTGATTACTCAGGAGCTCCAGTGCACTAAAAGCAGAGTAAATGAGACTCAGGTCTCATAAAAATACAGTAATCAATTCTGAATTTTAAGTTGTATAGTAAGATTTCAGAGTGGTATTACAACAGCTTGTTATTTGAGATACAAGGTTGCAAGGACAGAATGTTAGTGCTTCCAGTGCATTTCCCAAACAGTACAAATACTTTTTCAAGGCACGAGATCAGGTTGACTCAGTAGAAATTAAAATAAAGGAAACCTCTCCTCTACTTCTTGATGCACTGGGGGTACAGTGCTGAGATATGTGTGACAAAGGGTTGGCCTGGCTTGTTTTCTGCCCTTGGAGCTGCCCTGCTTCTTGCAATAAAAGGGAGTGGCAGGAGCGTCTGCATGGCTCTCTGGAAGGGTTCCAGACAGCTTCTCACACAGATGCACCACTTGGTTCATATCCTTAGGATTATGTGTATGTACCCCAATACTGAAATTGCTTCAACTTGGTAATTGATTATTTTGTGGAGAAAGCCATCATAGTGTTTCCTGTGAAAAAAAACTGACACCCCACATTTATTGAAAACAATTTCAGTATCTGGTGGCAAAACTTTTGTATGATACCGATACTATATATGTCCTTGAAGTATTGCCTGAGTAACAGTAGCTAATGTTAAAAATAGTAAAGTTATGAATTATTTAAAATATTGCTTCTATTGCTTGTAACTTTTTGCATTAATTTCTTAAAATACTTTCAAGCTTTACAGATAATAATAGAGGGCATTTTTGGTCTGGTTTCCCTTTTGGAGAAGATATGTAAGTTTACCTTAATGATTTTCTGATTTTCAATCCTTACAGAAGCCTTGCTGCTAAAATGGGAAACTCCTTCTCCTGCAATATTACCAACAAATTTGTACAATTATGTTGTTCCTTCTCTTGGGGATGGTTGTAGGGGAAGGCAGAATGAAACTTATTGAATTGAGGCTGAATCCTGCACCTGATTGCACATCATTTAACTCTGCCAGTGCAGCTTTCTGCTGCTCTGGGTATCCCTTGGGTACAGCTGTTAAAGGGCACAATAAAACAAATGAGATGTTTTCTCTCTCTTGGCTTTAAAGGGCAAAATTAGAGTTCTAATGGCATTGCTTTAAGATCTCAATATTTAGTGTTTTACAGCTCATCAATCCAAGATTATACTTTCCTATTTAGATTCATGGAATGGCCTGGGTTGGAAGGGACCTGAAAATTCATCATTTTCCAACCCCCCAGCCATGGTCAGGGACATCTTCCACTAGAGCAGGTTGCAGCTTGGAGCACTTGCTAGTGAGGGCCAAGGCAAAAATATCTGAGTACCTCAAAGTTCTCCATGTCCCTGATAACCAGCTGTCCTGTTTCTCTCCACAGGGGGCCCACATTTTTCCTAGTGTTCTTTCTGTCATCAACAAACCTGTAGAAGCTTGTTTGTGTTGCCCTTGAGGTCCCTGCCCATGTTTAACTCTATCAGTGCTTTAACTTTCCTAACCTGGTCCCTCTATTAAGTTAATGAAGGAGGAGTTAAATGATGATTATATCCTACCTTGAAACCACCTGATTTCCTTTTTGGCATTGAATACACATGATGCATTATTCACCCTGGCACCAAAGGCAGGTTTTGCCAAATGGACAGGCTCTGTGGCTATTTTACCTAAAACTTCAGATGCTGAAACTGCATTGATTTGAAAACATCTGACTTCAAGTGCTGAAACTTGACGAGTGTTGGAGCTGGCATTTGTCAGAGCATGGAGGAAGAAGATGTGTGTTCAGATAGTTTCCTTCCACATTTGGTACTCAAGCAGTTGCCTGACCTGGATTTACCTTCAGTGCCTTGTTTGGGGAGGCAAAACTCTGGTTTCTGAATCTGAAAACTCTGAATTCTGCATGTGCAAAAGAGAGCTCCAGCAGGAGCTGTGGCTGAATGAAGCAGGCTTGCATTTTGCCTGCCTGTAGGCTCCCATCCATGCTTTGCCTTCCCACAGACTTCCATACATTTATTTAGTGAATTTGGTCAAGAAACTCATCCAGCTAAAAGTAAGACTGTGAGTCTACAAGGAGATGAACCTAGCTGATGGCAGGGGAGCAATGAGATGAAATCCCTCTGTCTCCAGAAGGGTTCTTTGGTTCTTAAATTGTTTTATTAGGCCTTGTGAAATTATAGCCTAACATTTTATTTTCTCTTCCTGTGTGATCTGATTGATATTTTAGCCTCCCAGACAAATGCAGGGGCAGCAAGGAAAGCATGCTATGGGAAGTGGAAATGATCAGGGGCATCAGGGCAATGATATTCTAAAATCCTAGTGGCAACACCAGTAAAGTTTGCTAGCTTTTCAGAGGTCTTCAGGGAATTATACTGAATAATAAGCCTGTCAGAGTGGTTTTCTTTTCCCAGTTACATCTTGAGGCTGTTTTGTTTTGTGCAACTACATTATCATTAAAACATTAAAAAAAATTAAATGTTTCAGAGTTAAATCCTAAACACTTGGAGAGTAGCTGGATGTTGTTAGCAGTAGTGTAGCCATGGACCCAGGAAAGGGATTGCTCTTGGCCAGCTCACCTCAGACAGCACCTAGGGTGCTGTGTCTACCTTTGGTTATTCCTCTACTCTCATTTAGTTTAGCCTACAAACCTGGTTTCTAGCTCTTCTTCTGCATATAGTTTATATTTAATTGTGTGATGAAAAGAGATGTTTTGTGGTTTTTGTAGATATCTTAAAATTTGTAAACCATTACTCAGGGCAATAAATAAGTATGGCTGACAGATCTTAAGAAGAATTAATCTGTGAAGAATAATTCAGAAAAAAACATTAGTGTGTAGTTGATAAATGTTTAATTAGCTATTACTGGACTCTGAAAGGGATGGTATCTCTAAAGTAAGCCTTAGTAAAATTATTGTTCAGTGAAATGGCTGTAAATACAGTGCTGTTGCAGTTATTAGAAGAATTTAAGTGGGTCATTAGTTGGCAATTCAAATAGTTAATGATAAATAACTCTTATTAAAGATTGAATTGCTTGCTTAATTTTACTCCAAATAGCTGGTTTCAGCTCTCCCTCTGGCACCAGACAAGAAGAAGGGAGGGGTCTTGGGATATTTTAAAATCAGAAGTAACAATTCAGCAGTTATAAATTCAAAGCTCTGTGCCTTACAATATAGAACCTTAATCCCTTCACCATCCTTCTCTATTTGACTGAAAGTTACTAAACTCTTTGCTGTTAACAGACAGTGTACCACTGTCTATAGTGATTTCTATCTATGTTTTTTCAGCTAAGTTTTTTTTAGTTTAGCTTGTCCAGTCCACATATTGACCATAAACAAAATTGAAAAAAACCTACCACCCTTGAAAATGAAAAATATCCAGAAAAAAAACCCATCCCAAGACTAGAAATCTGCTCCAACAGAGATGATTATACTGTTGAGCTACTAGAGTATTACCTTTACTGCAACAGGGACCAGTTCATGTAAGAAAAAAGCAGTTCAAAATAACTTTTAATAATCCTCTTCTAAATTTTGAGAAAATGAGACATATTGTAAAAATTAATAATATTGCTTGTATAGAAATTATTTCTATATGGATATCTTAATACTAAAATTGATGCAGAAAAACATAGTTATTTTAATTATGTTGGAATGTAGAAGTTAAAAAAGCATATTAGCTAATATTTTAGCACTAAATATTTTAATAAGGTGTCAGACACTCCAAGGAAACAGCTTTGTTGTTTATTTACTGAACTCTAGATCTTACATATTCTGGATTTGTAATACTATTGTGATGTGGCTTGTAAAAGTGTTTAGAGGTTTTAAAGAGCAAAGTTTAGCACACAAGTTTCATTATTGATAAACATTAAAGTTTTAGGATCCAAGAGGAAATACTACGTTTTCTTAGGATTATAATCTTTGCTAGTCTGCATTCTCATAAATTATAAATGCCTCTTGAAATATTGATCAATTCCATTAGAATCAGAAGGGCCTTGTGAGTATTGGGCTACAGGGTGATAGCATCACTACATTAGCTTAAAGTGAATATCAGTGTCATTCACAAAGCTCAAGTTCAATCTTGATGCACACGTGGCTCGTTATGAGAAAGGCATCAGGAAGAAACCTTGGGCTTTGCTGAGGCCCTTTCCACTGTGTTTTGAACTAAATATTGCTGTGTTTTCAATAGCTTAACTATTTACTTAAGCTAATTGCTACTGCTGTTATACAGCCAAACTGTACAGGTGCCAAATTTCACATGTATGAGGAAATTTGATCAAATGCTTCCTGACGTATTTGATTGGGCAAGAGTAAGTGCAGTTATTTTTAGGTAATTGCAAAAGATTCACATATCTTTTAAACCCAGAAAATGTTATGAGGAGTCTGCACTTAAAAAGGATCTCAAATTTATTTAATCTTTCAGTCAAGAGCTGGCTTTATTGAGTTTACTAAATGTATAGTTGTAATTTCCCATGCCAAGTCACATACAATTAGATTTTTTTTTTAAATGATTACTTGTGAGGAAAATTTTTTTTTTAAAAAACGTATTTGAAAGTTTATTATACCCTGTTAATTTATGATGTTAAACACCTGCTTCTCTGTTGTGAAGGAGTGGCTCACTTTTCAGTTGCATTTAATTCCTTATATTTTGAAAATTTTTATAGTCCCTTGAAGAATGGTTGCTAATTCTGCAAATGCATAAATGAACAGAATCCCTTTTATCTTCTTTACTTGGTATTTATTGAGGTGTGAGATCTTCAGAATTTTAGAGGTAGCTGAGTTGGATAGACTGGATAAAATCTTGGCATTGAGGAGGTCTGGGATTCATGATTTAAACTGTGTATAAAATGGCATCTGCTACTTTATCTACTTCAGCTACAGGTAGGTTAGACCACAGTTTTTAATATCTGTAGCATATTACTGACAAGCTTCCTATAACAAGGTTGTGTTGATGCTTGGTGATAAAAGTTACATTTCAAAATGAGACAATGGGCTTGTTATCTAACTTTTTGTTAATTATTTTCTGCCAAGTCATAACAAAAAATAGAATACAAGTTTGGATTAAGTATTTCATAAATTAAATTAGAATAAATTTCTGTGTGAAATCAATTTAAAATTGGGATATTGTGTTTTATAGTTTGCTCTAAGAGAATTTTATTGCCCACTGTAGGGTAGACTGATGGATTGAAAGTGTCAGTGATGAGCTGTTCCATGAAGAGTCTTGTGCTAGGTCTTGAAGAGATATTAGAAGCATTTCTTACAGTTGCATACTTATAATGGGACCTTTTTTTGACTCCTGTGTTTTGTACTTTAAATTTTCTCCCAAGGATGGTGCAGAATTTGCAGCTGTGAGGGATAAGACTCCAGGCACAGTGGGTGGGTAGTAAATGGGTACTGGAGTTGGTCAGGGCATTCCTGTTGGCAGAATAGCTCCAGCCAGGGCCTGGGAGGAGCCCTGGGACAGCTGCTTATTGAGGGAGACCTTCCTTTGAGCAAGTTTTGTGTATATTTAAATTATTCAGGTTCCAACCTGAATAATCTTATCTCTGGAAGGTTATTCCTTCCTTTTACTTGCCTTTAGAACTTAATGTCTTTGGTGCTAGACTAGGTCCTAGGTTTCTTTTCCGTGTCCTGCAGGTATGTAGGGTTGTAAGGAAGTACATGAATAGCCAAGAGCCTATATTTGTTTTAGATTTACATTAGATTGAACATAAAACAGAATTCGAATGCAAATACTTGTAAATCCAAAGTCTTTGAAGCTGGAATTCACTGGTGCACTCAGTAATTTAAAACTAGGAAGGTCTGCTAGTATTAACTTACCTTCTTCATTCACAAATTATGTTGATTTTAATTCATACACGTGTCTAGCATCCCTGGTAATCATTGTATGTTATAATTTAGTTTGTTGTAAATGAAAATGTACCTTTCAATGAATTCTGCAGGACACATTTCCCAAACCCCAAATCTGCTTTCCTGACATAAGGGAGAGGAAAAAAAAAAAAAATTTATGCCTGGTTTTTTGCTTGCCTTGTTTGAGTAACGCTAGTTCTTCCTATTTTTGTGTAATGTGGGAAATGAAGTGTGCCAGTATCCAGTATTCTACTTTATAATGCTGCCTTTGTTTTCATGTATTTTAATCTGATACATTTGGAAGAGAAGTTTAGAGGGGTGCTTATTCAGATGGTGAGAAGGAAGGTTGAGTATCAGGTTGGAATTTGATGTGCTGAGTGGCACACACACCTGCTTAAACTTTGTCGAAACACAAAGAGGTGATATGAAGTAGATTAAAAAAGAAACCCCAAACAACAACAAAAACCACGTGAGAGACTGTAATGGTACTTGCTGTCTGTAATTCTCTCTTCCACTCCTTTCAGTTCCCACCAGCGTGCCTTGCTGAACACTCCTGTGCTCAGATGTCAGTAACTAAAGTTGATCAGAGGTGGTTGGACAGATCCACTTCTCCAGTAAAACAGTTGGAAAGGACCCTGTCCTTTAAAGTGGTTCTGGATCTCTTATTTTACCTCCTGATGGAATAATTGCTTTATAGGGCAGTGTTAAAAGAGAAATGTGAATGGCAAAATCCCTGCTTCTTGTCTTTTTGGGGAGATGGAAGTTTCTGCCTAAAAAAGGGAAAAGAAATATTTGTAGGAAAATATAATAAGATTTAAAATCAGTCAACTTCCTTTTGTCAGATATCTTCTGGGGTCTGTTTCCTAGAATTCCTTTAACAAATGGTCTGCTATTTGTCTAAAAGAAGAACACTGTTTTAATGACTTTCAACTCTATACTAGTTTCAGCTATGTATGGAATTATGGATGGAGTTTGCTTTGCACAAAGGCTTCTTCCTCATTTGGTTGTTACATAACAGAGAGGGACACAGACTTGCATCCCTTCTTCTGTCCTTGTAGAAAGAAATTTTTTTGGAAGTGGGGAGGGGAGGACACAATGTTACACAGCACAAAAATTTTGCTCTGGGCTCTTCTTAGCAAATTTAATGAAAACCAGAAGGGCCTGAAATTTCATTTGAAATGTATTTAGAGGAAAAGCCAGAACAATTAGCTGTAAATGCTGGGGAGGAGTGGTTATTCAATATATTGACTTCTTAATTGCTGGCTGTTATCCAGGTGGAATTAGCTGTTAAACTTCCTTTGGTTTAATTACTTCAGTTGTAGTAAGTGCTTAATTCTGCCCTCTACTATGCCTGACTCCCTAGTCATTTTCCACAGTTTGTTTTTTTTTTCCAAATGCGAGGTGTAAAGTATTTATTATTATCAAAAAGCCAGTAGATTGCTTCTTTTGCAAAGTTTTAAAGTAGCAAACTATAGAAATTGTTTAGCTCTTATGGATGGGAAATAGTATTTAAATTTGGGAAAGAGTAATTCAGTTTGCTATTCTCACTTTCAATCTTAGATATGCTTTGGAATTTACTACTCTAAATTTAACTCTAATGTTTGTTTTTTTCCCACTAATTGGTCAGGTTTAGAGGCACAGAAGATGCCTTTAGATTTCTTTGTTTATGTAGTTGTGTGTTGGTTTCCCTGAGTATTTTTTTTGTGTTTATGTTGGATCCTTGGTTAAAAGATTCTTTTTGATTAAGAATGACTCTTTCTTTCTTTTCTTTCTTTTCTTTCTTTTCTTTCTTTTCTTTCTTTTCTTTCTTTTCTTTCTTTTCTTTCTTTTCT
>JAYDZK010000056.1:11420289-11438842 GCA_034509185.1 Euphonia xanthogaster | reverse complement strand
CCCTGTCCCCTCACCCCCCCGTCCCTGTCCCCTCACCGCCCCGTCCCTGTCCCCTCAAGCCTCGCTGTCCGTGCCGCCCTCGCTGGGGCTGCCGGCACCGCCACGGCCGCACAGTTCCCCCAGCTCTGGCGCTGATGGCCGGTGCTGGCGCTCAGCCCCGTGCCTCAGCCCCGAGTGGGTGTCCTTGGACACACAGCAGATGGCCCCTGGCCCAGGACAGACCAGGCAGTTCAGGGAAGTGAGTCCAGGCTGTGCTGAGCAGCCCTGTGGCGTGGCCAGACACACAGCACTCTGGGCAGTGGCTGTCAGTGTGATCAGTCCTTTTTATCCCTTTACCCCTCAATTTCACAGCGCTTGTTCCTCCCTAAATTGCCCACATCCTTTCTTTTCCCCAGCCCTGGATTCTTCCCTATATGCCCTACAAGTGCTGTGCCATCTGAGCTCCTTTTCCCTGGCATCCCACAGTGAGTCCCACCCCTCAGGCAGCGTCCCTTTTCCTCTGGAAGGTGACTTGGAGAGCTGCTTCCAGCAGTGCATGGTGAGGGTTCACGCCTGGTCGTGGTGTTCATGCCGTGGTTTGGATTCCCACCTGCTTTTCTGCCTCTCTCCTGCTCTGGCCTCATGGAGATGGGCCAGAGCTGAGCTGATGGTTCCAGTGATGGGTCTGTGAGGAGAACCCTGGAAGGACCCTGCAAAATATTATTTGGGCTCCTTCCTCCCATTTTCTCTTTGATCTGCTCTGTGGTTGTGCAGATTGCTGTTCTCACATCACCTAACAGTTTAATTTTTTAAAAATGGGAATTGAGAGAAAGAAACAAAATCAAATAACATTTGAACTTAGAGGAAACTAAGAAACAGTGTTGGACCTTTTCAGTGCAGTGCTACATGAATGTCGTTTAAATGACTGCGTGGATGTCTAAGTTGGCATTAAAGTAGTTTCAGAGCTGGCAGTGTTTCACCTGTACAGAGCTCACCAGTGCCAGTGCTGGCTGTAAATGAAATGGGGGTGGTGTAGCAGCATGCAGTGTTTCAGTCAATAACTTTGCATAATTTAAGTCACATCCCCATTAAGTAAATTTTACACAGTTTTCTGGCTGGGAAGAAAAAGAAATGGAGAGATATGGGAGAGAAAGGACATTTGAATGAGAGAGATGAAAAACGGTATAGAAGGAGACACAAAGATAAATTGTTCTTTGGGTGGCTTCCCTGCTCCTGGGCCTAGTCCTCATCTGGACAGATTCACTTCAGTGCTTCCCAACCTCATTCAGTTTTCCTCAATGACATGGCTGGTGCAATTTACAGATGTTGGTATTTTTGATCCCTTTTCTGTGTTGGGAAGGGACTCTGCTATGCCTGCACAGCCTGTAAAGTTTTCATGAGACTTGTTGCTTTGTATAAAGTTTCTGATACCTCTATGAAGCAGAACAATTTTTAATAATTCATTTTAGAAAAATTTTGACATGGCAATGTTTTGTTATTCAAACAGTCTGAAATTACAGGTATTTGTAGAAGTTCCTGATAATGGCAGTCAAGAGGGCATCAACAATTTATGTCATGTTTGGATTAAGGAGATAGTTGTTTAAAGGAACGAGTATTAAATGCAATTATTTGAATAAATTTTGCACTTCCACTGTTTCACTGTCCTAACTACTCTGCTATTGAACAACTGAAGTTTCTATTAGCCATAATGATGAAATAAATTCAAATTTCTTTTCTTTTTTTTAAAGGATCTGCTTTTGCTAAAGCAAAACCTGAAAGTCCTTGGACATCTTTGACCCGCAAAGGAATCGTGAGAGTTGTTTTCTTTCCATTCTTCTACAGGTGGTGGCTCCAAGTGACATCAAGGGTCATTTTTTTCTGGCTGCTTGTTCTTTACCTTCTCCAAGGTAGAGTTGGATTACAGCATCAGCTTCAACTGAATGCCTTATTTTAACCATAGGAAGCTGCAGTGTGCTGCTTGGTTCACTTCATGCTGTTAAGGTCTATTCCAGTATTTTCAGAAAATATTGGAATGACACAGTCCCAAGCATATGTCCCTTGGTTAACATTTCTTTTACATATATAAAGGTTGCATAATGAAAAATTTGACACTCTTCTCACAGACTTTCTTCAGCATTTGGCACATGTTATTTGTCACATCTGAATATAATTCAGGTTTTCAGGACAGCTGTTAACAAACAGAAGTCAGTTCATAGATTTTGGGATATTCAGTATTGAGTTCTAGCAATCTGACTTTGTGAGTCTCTGTATGTGATAGATAAGAGGAAATTTAGAAAGGGAAGAATGTAATGGAGTGAGTCAGTATCTATCAGTATGAAAGTCACCAAACAAATAAGTATTTCAGAAGTTTGTGCAACAGATACGGAACAGAAGGTTAATGAAAGTTGGGAGCAGTATAAGTACCCTGAGAAGCTAAATGACTAATGAATTTTCCACTGAAATCTAATTAACATGCAAGATTACTTTTTCTAATTCACCATCTGTCGTCTCAGTTGTGAATCATTGTATCATTTGGAAATTTTAATTGGAACAATATATGGAGTTAAAAAAAAAGGCATACCTCTTGTGTGGTGATGTTATTAGCAGGTAAAAAATTCATCTCACCATGCCAGTGCCTCAAGACCTGCAGTACTGACAAATACTTATGTGGCCTTCTATGAAAAGTTTTTCTTATCCACATTTCTGAGATAGATTCCTCATTTGTCTGTGCTATGGTAAGAGATCCTATAGTGTTAATAATTTTAATCTTTTTTATAGTAATATAGGTAGTAAAATACAAAAGTTGTGCTTGGTTTGTTGCCATGTTCATGAGTGTCTTATTCTGAGAAACACCATTGCAGTAATTTTTTATGTTCCTATTTGTAAATTTATTAAAAAAAAAAAAATATATATATATATATATACTCACACTTAATTTGTGGTGCCTCTGTAAGACCCTACCAGTAGAGAAACAGTGAGACATTGCAGATTTTGAATGCAAGCAAGTTTTTAGGACATTAATTACAGAGTTTTCTTAGAACTAGCCTTTTTCCTCTCAGATTTCTTCGGGTTTCTGGTTTACTAAGCTGTGGATGGAATGCATCATTTCCCTAATCCATATGGTCTGTTATGTGACAAAGTATTTCTGTGGTTGTGAGTTAACAAAAAACAGGAAATAATGAATACTACTCCATATTACACTATAATCCAACTATTTGAAATACTTGATATTGAAACTGTGCAGAATTAGCTGCCAATTTTTTTATAGTTTTTCAAATAAATTAAAATACTTAAACATGTAAGTGAAATTAAATGGACATATTTACTTATTGCGAACTATTCAAAACAGCCCCCCCCAAGCACTTAAATAAAAGTTTTGCTTTTATTTTCCTCAGAAAGTGTGCTCACTTATTAATTTTGTACAGGATTGGTAAGGCAGCACCAGAATGTCAAGAATCCATGATGGAAGATTAAAAATAAACCACCTCAATTCCAGTGCGCAGATTTCTGCCCTGAATCTGGATTTTGTATTGAAGTTTGGACTTTCTGTCATGATGACAGATTCTCACTGACACTGTTGTAAAATGGTCTGGCTATATTTCATTTGTACATGTTCATAATTAAATAACTAACCTAAAGTATTTTCTATAGATTTATGAATTGCATTGCTTGGAATTGCTGCTTTAAAATTGATTAGCTTTATCAGGGCACTTGCTAGCATTTATATAAATCTACAGAAAAAACATTTTCCTTGGCTGTAGATTTAAACTCCAGGTTTTATTTGCATTGGTTTCCTTTAGTGTAAAGTGATTAACACAATGTGTGATAAGAGAACTACAGAGAAATGTTTTATGCTCAAGGTCACAGAACAGGCCAGTGACTTAAGATAGAAGTAAAACCTCTTTCTTCTGCTTCCTTATCTATCTAGCATATAGTAATACCTCATTTTTAACTTAAAACATTTTTATATTCTAAGGGAAAAATGAAGTGCAAACTTAGTGTTTATTGTGCATTTCCTAAGTATAAAGCAAGAAGCTTTATTAGTGATGTAGTGGTTGTTTGTTGTGGTGGTGAGATATATAAATATATATGTATGCATTTTTAAATTTGGTATTAAAAATATTTCCAAACTTTAAATGCTTTAAAAATAAATGCTTGTTGGCCTTTGAAGTGTAAGGTTGCTTTCTCTGAGGCAGCTTTTTGTTCAATGTGATATTATTTCATTTGTGTCTGTTTTATGAAATCAGCCACTGTATTTTAGAAAAGCAGAGGTCAAAATACTGGAAGTACATAAAGAAATAATTAAAAGTGCTGTTAGAAATCCTGTTCCAACCAATTCTACCTAGCTGTTGATAGGAGCAGTTCTTGGATAACCTGACCTAGAATGTATTGTCACATTGTGCAGAAATAAATTCTTAGATCTCCTTCCTGTCGTGCTTTAAAAAGATCAGATTGGTAATATTTTTCTAAATCTGTGTGAAACATTGTGGTAGCAATCTGCAGATTTTTGTCTTCTGGGAGATTTCTTCTAGACAGCTCTGCTTTACTTAATGTTTTTTAAGTAGCAGTAGTGAATTTTAAAATTATTTTGTGTAGGCCTACTCCTGCAAAACATTTCACATGAAGGTATGTGTTCATCCAAATTGTAAGATAGGAGCCAAAATCAGCTCCTTCTTTACATTTTATACCTCATGCAGCTAATGTTATGTGTGAGGAACTCAGATAAGCACATTTAGAAAGAGATAACATTCTCTTTTGCTATCTCTACCTATTTTATTGATTTTAATAAGTGGGATTTCTCATTGATGCGTGTGGTCTTTGAGAAACCTTATACAGCAAAAATGTAGTTCACTTACAGTAATAAAGAATACTCCATGCAGAACTTTTGTGCTTTAATTTAGGAAAAAGAGGAGAAATTAGAAATAGTTTTTCCACAATCAAAAATTATTCCATTGTTTTCTGTGTTCATTGTGTTTCTAATACTGGTTACCTTGCTGAAGATTAGTTGGTGAAAAACACATCAAACCTCTTTTTAGTGGAGAACATCCCATCCAGGTACCTGCTGTGTTAGGTGTTGCTTAATGGGATTTATTTTAGATGTTTGAATGTGGCACATGGCTTTGTATGTGGCTGCATTTTTTTCAGTCAATTTCACTAGAGAACTGGTGACAGCTGTTGAACTTGTATTTTTTGTGCTAGAAATAGGTCTAAATTATGGGACTTTCACTTCTCAGTAGTACACAAACAAAACCAAGTTCTCATGGGATGTGCGGATGTTAGGCATGGAGAATTATTTCCCAGATCTGTTTCTGAATTGTTTCTTGGAGTTTCTGTGGGTGTTTTGGGGTTTTTTTTGGTTTTGTTTTTGTTTTTTTCTTGATAGCTTCTGTCAGCTGAGTTATGCATCACAGCTCTTCAAGCCAGAGCAAGAGCAGAGTAAGCAGAGAGGAGAGGGGTTGCCTTTTCCTCCTGCTTCATGCCTGCTGGTTGTGTTCAGGTTGACCTGGAGCCTGTAAAGATGTTGCAGAGTGTTTGGGCTCTGGGTGCAGGAGCCTGGTTGTTGGCTGTGTAAGAAAATGGTTATAGGGTTACAAAACTAACAGCCATGGAATTGGAAACTGGCCCTTTTTCCAGCCACGACTGCTAGCTGGAGCCGTGGTCACTTCAGCTGGACTACCCCACAGTTTACATGGTTTGTCTTTTGATCTTTCCTCACTGCTAAAAAATATGCACAGAAGTATATATAGAATGTTTATAGGGTTGTACTTATGCATGGCTGCCCATCCATATGGGCAATTATGTCCCTTGGCTGGGACATGGAGTTAAAAATGCATTCTGCTGTGTAAGGAGTTTCTAGTCTCAAGTCTCATCAAACTCACTGGGTTGTGCTTTGTCATAACACATGATGCAAAATTAAATTTATTTGGCCTGCTTTAAGGATGATATTTACTTTTTGGTTTTGTCTCCTACTGATGTTTCAGCATAGTTGAAGTGGTTTCATGACAGATACAGCTTTCTGAGTGTTCTTCCCCTCTTATTTAATTCAGCCATTTTTTGAGCAATACCTATGATATCACAAGTATGAAAGAAAAGATGGGTACTAAGAGAGTAGTCAGCTGTTTAGACCCTAATTGCTGCTGGTTTTCAGGAAAATAATAATTTTGTTCTCTCAGAATTACCTGAGTTGGCTTAAAATGCAGGTAAAGGTCTGCATCTGGCTGGTTTGTTTTTGACAAAAGCCATATGAGTTGGCTATTCAGACATTAAACTCAACTTCATTTCCCTTCTTTTCCAGTTGCTGCTGTAGTGCTATTCTATACAGCCCAAAGCCCACATAATATACCTCTGACTGAAGTCATTGGGCCAATATGGCTCATGTTGCTGCTTGGGACTGTGCACTGTCAGATTGTCTCAACACGAACTCCTAAGCCACCTCCCAGCACAGGGGGTAAAAGAAGAAGGTATAGTCTGTGTTAAAGTACTTTAGTTAAAGGCTTAACTTAGTCTGTGTTTAGTACTTACATTTAGGACTGTTAAACTACTGTAGAGAATGTGCATGAAAAAAAGTAGGGGTTTACAGTCTGTGCTTTGCTAGAGATGAGAAACTGTGCTCTGTTTTTATTTGAAACTTCAAAATAGTGCTTAATTTGTGCTCTTTAACTTTTATACATTGACTAATTTAGGCATAGTTTTCTTTGAATTTTAATGCATTAAATCTGACATTTTGTCTCAAAACAGTTATCTGAATAGTGGTGGAGTGACAGTGTTTATATTACTTCAAATTTAGTTTTATAAATCTGGCTAATAATCTGTGGAAAGTATATGTGAAAAGAGATGTGGTCTTGGAAATGTAGAATTTAAGTCTTCTGAGCACTCCACTGACTGTGATTTGCTACCGTGAATTGTCCCATTGAAATGAAAACACTGCAGCAGTGACTTCTGTAGGTCTAAGCTTCTGATGATGAAATGAAATGTGTTTTGTGTTTAAGTACATGATAATGAATGTATCCTGCTTTTTTATTAAATGGAGTTTATTAAATTGATATGACAAAACTTTAGCAAAATACTTTGAAATCTTGCTTGTTTTTGCATGCTTAAACTGCTGAACACGTTATAGAACTAGCAGATTGCACTTACAAAACTACCTTCCCATTTTAATCTCTTCTGATGAAGGAAATTAAGGAAAGCAGCACATTTGGAAGTACATAGGGAAGGAGATGGCTCTAGTACCACAGATAACACACAGGAAGGAACAGTGCAGAGCTACGGTACAAGCACCTCTTGCAGTATTGGCGCTGTCTTCAGAGATATCTGGCATGCTGCTTTCTTTTTATCAGGGTTTGTATTTATTCAAGGCTACATAAGTGTTAGAGATGCACTATCCCTTTTCTAATTAAGTAAATATTGATGTAATGATTAAACTTATGTTGATCTAGTTTTTGCTCTTAACAGCAAACTCATCAGAGTATTTGAAAATGGACTAGTGTGTTGTTTCTTGACTTTTGCAAATGCTGATGCAATAATTTTGTCAAAATATTGAATTGTCATAAAATAATTTGGGTTGGAAAGGACCTTGAAGATCATCTAGTTCTCCCCCATTGGCATGGGCAGGGGCAACTTCCACTAGACCAGGTTGCTCAGAGCCCCGTCCAGGATGGCCTCGAACGCTCCAGGGATGGGGCAGCCACAGCTTCTCTGGGCAGCCTGTTCTACCACCACCCCCACAGTTAATAATTTCTTTCTAATACTGAAAACTAAACTTACCTTTTTTCCATTTGAAACCATTGCCCCTTGTCCTGTCACTACCTGCTTTTGTAAAAAGTCCCTCTCCAGCTCTGGAAGGTGCTCAGAGGTCTGTCTCCCTGGAGCCTCTTCTCCAGGCTCAACAAAGCCAGTTCTCTCAGCTGTCTTCACAGGAGAGGTGCTCCAGCCCTCTGATCATCTTCTTGTCCCTCCTCTGGATTTGGTCCCATAGTCCCATGTCCTCCTCATGTTGGGGGCCCCAGAGCTTAGCATGGTGCTCCAGGTGGGATCTCATGAGAGCAGAGTACAGAATTCACTTTTGGTTAAATTATATTTTGTCGTTTTACTACACCGTGTAGGCTATCAGGAAAAAAAACAACTTAGTTTCTCAGTTTTAATCCAATGAGAAAAATTCAACTGTTTAATTTTACTTTATTACATTACCTCCTTGTTACTCCAAGAGAATGCTTATTCAGCTGTCTCACTGTCATCAAATGACACACTTTTTCTTCAGGATTCAAATAAACACTGATTGGGCTATTAAATTTTTTTTTTTTAAACCCATTCTATAGGTCTATGTGCAAGACATGCTATGCATGCAGAATTTTGAGTGCTATGTATCAACATTTATTAATAAGTGAAAATATACTCAATAAATAGTATTAAACTGAGAAAAGGGATAATGCAAGTTATGACATTGATGTTTTGTTGTGCATGCTGCATTGTAAATACAGCAACACTAACTGTCTGTCATACCTGCGATCCGTGCTCTTGACCACTACTAAAACTTATGTTACCTTCTGGGAGTGTCTACTTGAAACCTTGGACAAGTTTTGAAAATGATTAAAAGTGTTGTAAGAGGGGAGTTCATTTGACTTTTTCCTGTGTGGGTTAAGCTGTCTTTGATAAACTGAGGGTCATAGTGGTAGGCATGAGGGCTGTTCTTTGGGTCTGTGGGCATTACTCTCTGGTTTGCTTCAGATGTAATCTTGTAAACTTTTTGATGTTTTGTTTCCCCTTCATTGAAGATACTGTTCTGCAGTAAGAAGAGTGTTAGAAGTTTTTTTTTTTCCTTGCCTTTCCTGCTGTGTGGCTCAGAGTATTTTCAGTTGAGAGGGGCTATGTGGAACTTACCCTAAAGACTTGTTTAAACCATTTAATGAGAGGTAGTGTGTGTATATATATAGATGTTAAGCCTCCATGATGACTACTTAGTATATACAGTGTCTTCAAAGGCAAAAGAACACAGAGTGACTGAGAGTGCTGTAAACAGCCCTTAGTCCTTTGTTACCCCTTCAGTTGCAGAGGCACAGTTGTTTGTATGTCTAGAGCCATACAAACTCGTCTAGATGAAAAATAACCTTCTTTTCCCCCAGGGGAACATGCAGTTCAGTTTCTTCATGTAATTTTTTTCATGGTAATACAAACAGTTTTGTCAGCACAATGGGAGTGGGGCTGGGAATCAGGAAGCAAGAGCACAGTGTGGCGTTCATTGACTACTTGGTGAGGTTCCTTAAAGAAAATCTTAGGAAATCTCAGTGCAAGGAAGCTTCACAGCTACACTTGTCCTTTTTCTTAGGACATACTTGGAAGCTCTTTAGATAAGCACATTAGAATGTCTTATATAGAATGTCTGTTGAGTATTTATTTTCAACAGTTTTTCACTTACACAAACCTTTGACTCTTTTCTAGAATTTTAGGTATAGGTCATAAATACATGATTTCATATTAACCTCAGAAATTACGTTCTCTGTGTTATGGCAGGACCCTGTTCCCTACACCATTTGCCTGTGCTCAGATCATTGGTGAACTGGAACTGTGTATTCAATAAATACCCTTTCTATTGGCAGAACTCAGTCTGACTTAAAAATTACAAGTCTAAACTTTAATCCAGCACGGGGCAATTTAGAAAATACTATTGATAAGTCTTACTTGGAAAGAGGGCGGTGTCCAAGCAGGTGATTTGTTCAGAATGCAGTACTGATTTGGGAATTTGCTCTGCATGTGTCCTTAATCCAGTGGAAATCTTATAACCTCTAAAATGTTGCAATCTCTAAAAGTTTTGCAGTGGGAACAGAGAGGAGAGTTTTTCTGATCAACCCCAATGAAAATGCATTGAAAGAATACTTGAGAGTGCACATCCACACTCTTCCAGAAATTTTATTGAACTTTTCTTTAGTATTTTCCCTTGATAATGCATTAATAAGACTGAAAGTCAATCTTGATTTAGCTTTTGCATATATTCAAGCCTTTTTAGACATTGTATTTATTCCTGGTGTTCTTTGTTTTACTCTAAATACTTTTAGTTGTAGCCTAAAATTGTAAAAGTTGATTAGGGATGTATGTATATATAGTAATTCTAGAAAACCATACATTTTTGTCAGCTAGGGATATATTGTTTGTGTTTGTTACTGTGGGGTTTTTTGTTTTGTTTTTCTATGAAAACATGTACACAAAACCCTAACTTTAAGCCCAAATGTATGCTTTTCTGGCTTGAGGCTTACACTTAAATTTAGGGAATCTTACAAAAAAAAAAACTTTAGTTTCTCTGGTAGAATCAAATAAAGACTTCAGTCAAGCTCCCTGATATTTAGAATGAGCCTTAGTTGATACCAGACCAATAGCTTTGGTCTTGTGATTTTAGCACTCAAACATTGCTTGCATAGTGAAATCCCATCTGAGAAAGTTGTGCATAAATGCATATGTTCCTTCTTTCTCTTATCTGTTCCTATTCAACTGTTTGAGGCTACTTCTGGCTTTAAAGCTTTTTATAAAATGTATAAAACCTTCTCAAATCAAACTTGGAAGAGCTGTCTCATTAGTCTCTTCATAAGTTTAGTAGCTTGTGGAGGAAGTGTTTCTGACTGCATGTGTGTGTGATGAGAATTGCATTTACTTCTGCACTGTTTAAAAGAAAATTTTAGGAAGTGCTGGAGAAATATTTAATGAATTACAGATTAGCTTATCTGGATTCTTCTTTATTGAAGATAATTTAATTCTAGTGCTTCTTCCTCATTACTCACAACTGACCTTGCTTATTATATTGCAATGAGTTGCCACTGAAAGGCAGTCCCTTTGCTTTAAAAGAATTATAAATGTTAACTTTTTTCCTAGTTAGGGTGACAAAATGAAATTAAAGACGGGAAAGGAGGATTAAACACCTTAGTAACATCACCTCTTCTCTTGATCATTTTGTCTGCATCCCTTTATTCTATTTTTTCTGCATACCATTATTTTGTGAGCTGAACTGGTCCTTTTTGGATTTTTGTTTCCTATTTTATCCAGCTGTTCCTAGCCATTTTTTGCTTTCAGGACTCCCCTTTATGTGTGGGATACCTTATCTTGGAAGGAATGTGAGGCAACTCTCCAAATTCTCCCAATTTGTTTGATGTACATATTAAAGAGGAATTTAATCTTCTGCTGTGTAATCCAAGCTCTCACAGAATGCCTCAATCCTTAAAGAGAAAGGCAGTGCATATTCCCTCACAGGAGCACCAGATCAATTGAACAGATTCTTGATAGTTCCCTGACCTCTGCCCAGTGTTCTACTTGAAATAAAAATAAAAAATTTCAGAAGCATTATTTTTAACACTTTCCTCTTGTTTTCTTTCTCCCATTTTCCCACCAAGCATTCTGAGAATCTAAAAAACAAAATTTAATTTACTTTGACAATAGAGAAGCTTAAGACTAAAAGTCCCTGTCAGTAAGGTAGCAAGTTGCTATTTCTCTTCATGCCTTCATCCAGTGCACTTTCTAGTTTGGGAGTGTAATCATCCAGGTGTTTGCTTTGAGAGAGCCTTCTTCTTGCAGGAGGTGGTCTTGCTGGTACATTTATTGTCTAGGAAAGGGTCTTGATTCTAGAGGATGTTATGGGAGACTATTCAGTGAGAGATTTGTCCTTTAAAATCCTTGAGATTTTGTCCTTTAAAAAACAGCTTAGTTGGTATGTTTGTAAGAGATAGGGAAAAATGTTGCCTGGGGTGTTAGTGGATAATGCAGAAAAGGGTAGATCCCCTTCTGTTTAGTAGGGTTGTCAGTAAGCAGAGTATATTCAAAACGGCACCAAATATCAGTGTACAGAGTACTAAACAGCATGTTTGTTTGCAGCTTCAGGAAATTGCATGCTTGCTTTGAATTAATAATTATTAAAGCAACTTCTGGCATACCTCCTTTATTTTTTAAGATTGAATAGAGGGGTTTCTCTTTCACTTTTTGAGGCTTGTGATTCTTCTATTAGCAAAGCTGCTGTGAAGTTTTCTTTTTAAAACAGGTTTCCTTTTCTTTCAGTCGCTTGTGATATACATTTCTTTCACACCATGAGAGCTGATTTTATAACACTTTTAGGAGAGGATAATGGGTATTATTTAGAAGATTAAATAGTTACGAGTATGGCATCAAAATCAAATGTTTATATTGTTTGTTTGTGGACATCTTAGTAAAGCTAAAGCATTGGTTTATAGGAATAAACAGGATTTAGACTGGGAAATAATTAAGGGAATAATTAATACATGTATTTGTTTTAAATACAGATCTAAGAAAGCAAAAAACTCAATAGATAAATCCACTGAAACTGATAATGGCTACGTGTCCCTTGATGGGAAGAAGCCAGGCAGAGGCAGTGAAGAAGGTGTGCAGGGCCATGAACGTCGGTGTGAGGTGATAAGGCCAGAAGAGACAGGGTGGAGCCCTTCCACAGTGAGAGATGCCCTGAGCAACCACAGTCACCACAAAGTAAGTGTTTGCTCCTTTTTTGTGATGCCTTTGATGCATTTTTATCTGTGTTATTCTTAAAAATATTTTAAAAATGAAATTAGGCTTAGGATCCTGGTACCAAAAATTATAGCAAGTTGTCTTACTTCATCATATTTCTGGCCTTTCCTTTTTCTTGTAGGAGGAACCTTAATGGTGTTTAAAAATTTTTTAGTATTCTTTATTTCAATGCATAAATTTGTGTGCTGTCCTTTATCTGTGGGTATTTCCTGACCAGGTAAATGTTCTGTGCCTTCTCTGAGAGTCTGGGCATCTATGGTCTGTCTCTGTGATAAAATGGAACAGATTTTGGATTACTGACAGTTTGTAATTTTAAAGTCATTCTGAGCATTTCTTTCCCTGTGAATTGTCTTCCTTTTCTTTTCTTTTTTTTTTTCCTTTTTTTTTTCTTTTCTGTTTGTTTTGTTTCTTGTTTTTAATTGATCTGCATGAAAGATGAGGAAAGCAGGATTTCCCTCTAAGTGAAATAGGCAGGACTCTCTATAGTGAGAAATAGGAATGAGAAGGAATAATAGAATTACTACAGAATTAATAGGAAGTGATCATGGAAGAAAGCAGGAGTTTTAATTTGTCTGGGTCTTATTATCTCCTGGATATCCTGTATTCAAAGTAACACATATTAGTGATTGGCATACATCCTCTAAGCCTTCATCCTTGTAAGAGGTGGTAAATGTTAACTTTGTACTGAATTTGTTGATAATTAAATGTTATACTGTTACTTTTGATTGGTTTGGATTTTTTGGTTAGGTTTGTTCTCTTTTCAGGTGAGGATACATTTTCTCTAAACCCATCTTGGTGTGTTCAGTTTATGAAAAATCACATTTAAAATAAGAGCATCATAATCTTTCTTGAGGCTAATGTGAACTAGGCCTTCCTTTGAAAAAAATTTTTGATGTTAGAATTTCTATTCCATAATTCCTGTTCTGCCAATTTTGAGTCTTGAAAATGCATTAATAATCTGGTTTAACTGAGCATAGATACCAAAGTTGTAGAAAGCAATTTGATTTCACTAGTTGAGAACAAGACTTAGTAAATATGACTCTGTGTCTGACTAATACTGTATTTCTTGCACTAGGATACTCACAGGACTGTGGCAAATTTATCAGATGAAGTTTCTAGTGAGGAAGGGCCTGAGACTGGCTATTCCTTACGCCGCAATGTAGAACGCACCTCTAGCGACTGTACCCTTCGAAACAGGAAATCTCACCATTACAAGAAACACTACCCTCTGGAGGTATGTTCATTTCTATTGCTTCCTGCCTGGAAGTTCTTAAAACAACTTGACTTCTTACTGAGTAAGCTATATAGAGCAAGCAGCTTGCATGTGCTTGGTTGCTGGCTGGAGTTAAACTATGACATTTCCACAAATGGTTGTTTTTTTTTCCTATCTTGGATTTTAGGAGTCTGTAAATTGGAAGTCATGCTACTGAGGAACACAATTTTTTTTGTTTGCTTTTGTTTAATGACAATGTTTGGAATTTAAAAATTGTAATCTAGTTTTTTTGAGCTTCATCTTCTTTTCAATTTGTTGTAAGGAGAATTAAAATATGTTTGGTAGCTTTTGCATCGGGTTATGGTAACTCTATTGCTGTCCTGTGACACCAGTTATCTCCTCTGGAAATTTGCTTTGTTACAGAAACAGTAGTAATTGGGGATATGCAAATTTTCAGCATGGTTCTGCTCCTGTTTCTCTCCATTTAGTATTTTGGATTCACTTGCTTTCTCGTGGAGAAGTCTGATTGACTCTGAATTTTCATTTCCTTGTCTTTGTTGAAACAGTAGTATTAAATCTTGTAATGAAATTTTGCCAAAATTGTCAATGTATAAAAGATACCAAAATTTTAAGAGACTTTGTGACATTACAGCTTATAACAGGGGATTTCACAGACATATGAGCAGAATTCTTAATTGTAAGGACTCAAACATTGAAAGAGAATGGGGTCTCTTAGTGTGGTTTTGTGTTTTTATTCATTATTTTAAAAAACTGTGCTGTTTTGCTAATGGTATGCAACTTCACAGATACGGAACACTTTTTGAAGGCTGTATTGCTGTTTTTTCTCAAAGGTTGAACAAAGAAAGTAAAGAGTAAAATCAGCACTGGCAAAAGTCCACTGGCAGATGGGCTTGATAGGCAGAGTTTCATAGATAAACTCTCTACTTGTTATAGGAAAAGTGTATAGGTATTGCTTGCTCTGATCACAACTGCAGAGCCTTGAAGTTGAAGCTTTGCATAAAAAACATTATTAAGTAAACTATTCTTTCAATCATTTCTTGCAGAGTTTGGCCAGAAATATCCAGAATGTTGATTGATCTCAGCATTTAGTGCCTTTTGCATGTGTGGTTTGTGATAATGGCACTGTTTATTTCATGTTACAGATGTCCCTTCAGTGTGTGCTTGTGCAGCCGTAGTGCTTCACAGGAGGAAGCAGAAACACACCATTACAGTTGATTTCTTTTGTTTTTCAGCTCAGATATAATTTTCTTTAGTGTAGAGTGCTTCAAAGCTAAGGAAGACTTTGTAGATCCCTTCAGAAGCTAGAGGCAGAATGTAATCCATGTTTAGCTGTGGCAGTACTGTTTTACACTTACTCCCCATTCACTGATCTGACTGATGCAATGAAAGAGGAAGCTTTTCTTTCTTGCTCCCAACTCGCCTCCCCCACACCATTACAAAGAAAATGAAACAATAGTTTTCAAATCAGTGAAAGATTTCTTTGTATTAAAAAAAAAAAATTAGTGAAGTCAGTGGATAAACTCTCAAATTCTGTCCTGCATTTTCTTTTATCTTCATGTTTATGTGTCTGCTAAATTGTTGTTTGAGCAAGCTATTTTTCATGCTCTTACTTTATTAACTTTCAGCCTCAGTGGTACCCAGTAGTGACTGCCTTCTATAAATATCTTCTTTTTTACTTAAAAAAAAAATTCTTCAGACCCTTTCTGCATTGATGTTATCCCTCTCTTTGTAAAAGTTGGAGAAAGAATTCAGACCAAATTTTTTCTAAACATTTCTTTACAAAATGATTTGCATAAAATACATTAAACATGGTTTTCAGAAAGAATGAAGAACAATTCTTCAGGTAGTAATGGACTATGAATCACAGTAAGTTAGTATGTCTGCTGAAACAGTGCCTATTTTTTTTTCAGTGTAAAAATTGTGTGTTCTCAAGAGAAAGTAGTAGCAATAAACTTGGTGTTAAGAGGGAATGCAAATTGCCAGAGGATAGCAGTGAGTAGGCTGATGCTGCTTTTAATACTACACCCCTGTCTTGATGGAAATGGATTCTGTTTATTGTAGAAAGTAGTTTAAACTCTACTTTGTTTTTCTGAAGACAGCAGTAGATTGTTTCATATGTATGCATTGGGAGATTTGAACGTCCCAAACTTCAGATTTTTCTTTCTTTATCCAAGAGCTAGGTAAAACTGGAGTTTACAAAGGCATACTTGTTTGTCAAGTGCAGTTTGTTTAAATTTTTATGTCTAATTGTGCAGATTACACATAAACGTGGCATTAGCTATGTGCTTTTTTTTCCCCCTCTATACTTGATGCATTACTGTCTTCAAGCTCACTCTGTCTTTGAGAAGGTATGTTAGTAGTAACAATGTGACTTGAGGGGACTTTAAGGGTCAATCCCTCAGAAGCTGGAGATAAAGCTGGAGTCTGTGGCTTGATAATTGCTGTTAAATTCTAAACTAATGAGCTCTAAATCTGTGAAATAGTTATTTCCTTTTAATAGCAAGTATGATTAGATTCTTCCTTATGTGACCCCCTCCCTAAAAGGCAGAGCCCATGGACTGTTGCTTACTTTTTGGTACAGTATCTTAAAATGTGCAGCCTCTTAGACACAATTGCAACAAACATACAAACCTTTCTGATGACAGGGATAATGGATTAGAACCTAAAAATCCAGACGAACACAGATTCACTAATCTGAACTTTGAAACATCTCTGCCAGGAAATGATGTAGAATAAAACATCAGCATTAATTCCAGTGGATGTTTGGCTTTCAGGATACACCTAAATCAGGTACCAGCTGCAGTTCCCGGTGCTCCAGCTCCAGACAGGACTCTGAGAGTACAAGGCCAGAGTCAGAAACAGAAGATGTGCTGTGGGAGGACCTCCTGCACTGTGCTGAGTGCCACTCGTCCTGCACCAGCGAGACAGACGTGGAAAGCCCTCAGGTGAACCCGTGTGTGAAGAAAGAATTCAGAGATGACCCATTTCATCAGGTTGGTATCCACCAGTTCTGCTTTTTTACACTACACACAAGGTCAGTGTTACCTGTCATAGGCCACAGAAAGCCTGGGAGAAAGATCTATATCAGATGGAAGTAACAAAGCCAAAGTGATTTGATAGAAGTAAAACAAGTAAAACTTGATTCCTGCTACTCAGTCATTAATTGTTCAAAAAAAGAGTGTATGACAATATATCAAAATAGCCTATAGCATACTTGAGTGTTTGAATCTTTATTCTAATGTAGGGCAAGTACTGACTGATTTAAGTTTCCTCTCTAATAGGTGGTTCTGTTTGGGTATTTATTTTTCTGGTTTGGGTTTTGTTTGTTTGTTTGTTTTGTTTAATTTTATGTTGTTTGGGTTTTGGTGGGTTTTCCCCCCCTTGTGGAATTGCTTTTATAAGCACTTATCAGACACCTTTCTGTTTGCTTATTTGGAAATGTATATATAAGAAAATCAAACAGAAGGATAACATGTTCTTTATATATATGCATATATATATATATGATATCATGGGTGTATTATACATGTCTAAATTCTATTTTATTATAATTTTTTTACCTTAAAATTAATAATAGCAATTTGGATTATTTCATGCAGTGTTTTCTATTTTTATTTTTAGTTCTTCCTGCTTGCATTCAATAAAATACTAAACCTTGCAGTAGTGAGTTGAATTACAGTACATATATTGACTTAAGGATTTATATTGATTTGACCACGTGAGAATTTTTCTACTTGATTGCAGATAGTAAATTTTTGAGTTTCAGCTCCTGGTGTTGATACTCCCTCTAGAGGGAGAGCTTGGAAAACCGTGGCTAAGAAAAACCTGCAACAAATATTTATGCTATTTTAATATTATAAATAATTTCTTATTCACCTGGGGAAATAAGGGAGATAATTGAGTACTCAGCAGATTACAAATATTTCAGATCAATACTTACAAAGCAAGCAATAAAATGAAAATAAAGCTTTACTTGCAATCAATGATAATTAAAATCTAGAAATAATGGCATGCCCTTGCCCCTGCCAGCACCACCACTTCCAGCAGTGTGATGCACATAGTGCCAGATGACTAAAGCTGAAAGCAATTTTCATCTCCTGAATGGGAGAGGAGGGACACAGGGCTGAGGAAAATCAAGAAATGGCCACAGCAGTACTTGTCACCTCAACATTTTTTTCCATATCCTTTAGTTCTCACTTGGCCCTGTGGTTTGAAAGAAAGGTCCCTGAGCCCTAAGTGCATTCAGAAGATTAACCTGGGATTGCTTGGCTCTAGGAGCTGCCTGTATTGATTAACTCCTACTGCGCTCTGAGTCTGGCCAGATGCGGTGTGCACAGGGAGGTCTTTATGCATACCAAGGATTTTGAAGTCATTAAGAGCAAGTAATAAAAAATTGCTTCCCTTAGGCTTAACCTGACAAGAGTGCTTTTCAGGATGTTAGGGGTAAATAAATAAAATAAATAAAATAAATTCATTAAATGTGTCAGAATTAAAAATAACTCATAAGTAGAACTTTGTTTTCATATTTCTCTCTTCTTTAATATGTTTGAGTGAAAAAGAAGCCAATAAATACTTAATCCCATTAACTCATCCTTATTAGAAAATGGAGTATAGAGGAGAGATTTCTGTTCTCACAGCTATTTCTTGGAAAAGAGGGGAGAGGATTTTAAGGAATGAGGTTAACATAAAATAGAAGTAAATGCTATGTAGCAATATTTGTGTCAGTCTAAAATGTTTTGGTTTGGTTTTTTGGTTTGTTTTTTTTTTTTTTTTTTTTTTTGTGGTTTTTGGTTTTTTGTTTGTGTGGTTGGTTTTGTTGTTGTTTTG
>JAYDZK010000056.1:11397055-11420189 GCA_034509185.1 Euphonia xanthogaster | reverse complement strand
TTTTGGTTTGGTTTTTTGGTTTGGTTTTTTTTTTTTGTTTGTGGTTTTTGGTTTTTTGTTTGTGTGGTTGGTTTTTTTGTTGTTTTGTTTTGGTTTTGTTTTTTGGGGGAGGGGGTTTGTTAGTATATTGCTGTCAAAGACATATTGACATGAAAATAGATTCTTATTTCTGATGGAAGATAATTCTTTGTCTTTCCCAGAGTCATTTGCCTTGGATCCACAGTTTGAATCCAGGACTAGAAAAAATAAGTGCAATTGTATGGGAGGGTAATGACTGCAAGAAAGCAGATATGTCTGTGCTTGAAATCAGTGGTATGATAATGAACAGAGTGAGTATTTGTTTTACTTTATGCAAATACTGTGTTAAGAAGTGCAAGCACTACCAAGCTTGGTTTATGTGGGTTTTTCTTTTTTTTGGTTGGTTGGATTTTTGGTGTGGTTTTTTTGGTATTTTTTGATTGATTACTTGTGGTTTTTTTAAACCATAACATGAACAACAAAACAAACAAATTAAGTCTTTGTTATTCATATTATTGTTCTATGGCTTACATCACTCTGGTTTACTCGTTGCTACTAGATTAAAGAGCTACCAGATCTTCAGTGTTGGGACAATAAAAGGTGTTTGCATTGTTAGGTGCTTGCTCACATAGCCAACCTCAGTTTTATTGATACATGTTGTGAATAATCAAGTTTATCTCCTTGATTTCAATGAACAAGTAATTTATTGGGTTAGGAATATACAGATCTGAGTATCTGGATGCTAAAAGGATTGGAAAAGAAAGCTTTCCTCTTTAGGAAGCAAACCTCTAAGAGGATGAGTGGGATGTTCTCACTAGTCCTCCCTCCTTTTTCCTAGTACTCCTCTTCAGGAAACATTTTGAAATGCATTTAATTGATATGCTCTTTTCAAAATAGACAACATGAGTATTATGTAGAGTTGCTCATAAAACCAAGCATAGCCAAAGAAAGCTCTCACTAGTTCTGACAAGTTGATACTCACTGTCTCCCACTTGTTAAAAAGCAGCTTATTCACAAACCTAGTTCTGATCTCTGCCTGACTCAGAGGCTTTACAGGTTTGGATGCAAGACACAAGAGACAAACTCAGCAAGCCATAGGCAGCAGAACAGAACTCCAGACCTGTCTGCACTGTAAACACTTTGATTCCACTAAAAAGGTTACAACCTAAACCAAACAGAAATAGGAGCAACATACAGGATCTAAGCAGCCCAGTCTGATTGGCCCACTTGGCTAATTCAGCAGTCAGTGAATTTTTAATGCAGGAATATGCACTGGAGTTTAACTGCAGTGTTTTATTGTTGGGTTTTTTAATTACTTGGTTCCTGTGCTTTAAGTGCTCTTTGAGGACTTCCTGGTTTTTAAATAATAAAATGGCATGATGATTGGTTGCAGTTTTCATACAATTTACCAGATTATAAAGTGTTCTTTGTGATAAAAAAAACATTAATATTTTGTTTGTTGAATTAATGACAAAATCATTCAAAAATTAAATAAATTCATTGTTTTCTTTTGTTTTTAGGTGAACAGCCATATACCAGGAATTGGCTATCAGATTTTTGGAAATGTCATATCTTTAATCTTGGGTTTAATGCCCTTTGCCTTTCGACTTTTCCAAGCTAAAGATTTAGAACAACTCGCTGCACATTCTGCCACTGAGCTCTGCATGACTGCCTTTGGTTCAGATGGAGATGTTCTGGTTCTCTCAATGGTTATTATAAGTTTTGTGGTCCGGGTGTCTCTCGTGTGGATTTTCTTTTTTCTGCTCTGTGTAGCAGAGAGAACATATAAACAGGTATGAACAGCAAACCAAGAGACTTCATCTAAAGCAAACCAAGGTTTAAGGTTTGCGTTTTTTTGACTTTGTGGTTATTTTAAACTTGTTTTCTTCAGCGCTCTATGAGTCATAGATCAGTGATGACAAACACTTCAGTGGGCTTGCAGTTCAGGAGATGACTCAGTTCCAGTGGACTGAAGTCTCTGAAGCTAAAAGGTTTTTTTTGTTGGTGTTTTATTTTTTTCCTGGAGAGAATTTCTGGGGGAAAACTGCCTCAATGCATTAACATAATGCTTAGTCATGTCCCAGTTTGTTTCAGGTTTCCACTAGGAGAAGTAGTTTCAGGAAAAGAGCTCTATAAATTTCCAGTGTGTTTCATTCAAAACCTTCAATTTAATTCATAGAATCATAGAATGGTTTGGGTTGGAAGGGACTTTAAAGATCATCCAGTTCCAACCCCTCTGCCATGGGCAGGGACACCTTCCATCAGACCAGGTTGCTCAGAGCTCCAGCCAACCTTGCCTTGGACACTTCCAGGGTCTGTCCATCCCTGGCCAAGGCCCTTCCTGTTTTGCTGTTAGGTCAGTTCTGTAGGTGGAGATGGTGAGAGCTGCTCTCTGAAGTACTATTCCATTGCTTGTTATTGCAATTGAAACTTCAGAGAGCTACCTTACTAGCTGCAGCATATAAATACTTACTGGTCTGCAGAAGAAACATTTTTATACTTTCTGTTCTCAAATTATAGTCAAAATATGTGATGTAATACAGTAGAATGAAATTAACCTGCTTCTAATAATGATTTCTATTGAAAGGAACTTCTGTGGTATAGGTGCTCTCTAATGCAAATGATTGGCAGGTTTGGTTTATTATTTCCCAGATTTTAGGGAACATAGCAGATCTCTTGTCTAAAATTTGAAGAAAGGAACACAAAGTGTAGCTAAATTTTGTTAATCATTAGAATGTGGAGACTTTTAAAATGTTTTCATGTATTTCCTCTCTTTAATAATATGCTGCACTTGCTTCTGGTTTATATTAGCATATTTTAAGTTACACTGATATGTTGTACATTGCGTTGACATATTTAATGAAGCCTTTTCTCTTATTTTTATAGTACCTCTGAAAATCATTTAACAGCTAAGGTAATTTTTTTTTCTTCTCTGCAGAGGCTACTTTTTGCTAAACTTTTTGGTCATCTAACATCTGCCAGAAGGGCAAGAAAATCAGAGGTACCTCACTTTCGCTTAAAGAAAGTGCAGAATATTAAAATGTGGCTTTCTCTCAGGTCCTATCTAAAGGTAAAATAATTTATATTTTTACTTTTAATAAGATTTTAACACAATACATTTTAAACATCTTGTTTATGTTCTAACGTAACATATCTCCTATGCTGCTGATGGAAGGTTGGTGTTGTAGGCTATTTCCACCTGTACACTTACTATAGGTTCATATGTCCCATATATGCTTCATTTTTGTGACTCTGGGCCACCAGTGCCTGTAGGCAGACAGATTTTGAGAAAGTTAATGTGTGGTTTTCACCTTGTTTTAAAGCCTGAGTGTGTTCAGAGTTGGAGTCTTGTCTTAGTAATGCCAGCTGAGAAGTTGTGTGAGTATGTCGGGTAAAAAGTGATCACACGTTGTCTAATACTGACAATTCTTATTTTAAGGCTTAGTCTCATCAGTTGGTGTCATTAACACAAGGAATTTAGAAAAGCAAGACAGTTCTTGTGTATTTGTGCTGTGAGTGTGTGGGTGCCGGGTGAAGCTAGAAATTATGCCCAAGTATTATCTGTAAGACATTCTGATCCCTGAAATCTCCTATCACTAGTTTTTACAAGCAGAAAAAGATGAGTGAAACGATGAAGGAATTATGGTGTGGAGGCTGGAGAGGGAGGAAAACAGGAGCTATAAGCAAACAAAATTTAGTGTGGTGCTGGTGGGATGAAAGCAGGATAACATCGCTTAGAATGTAGTTGGGGTGTTTTAAATTTCTGCATATGGTAGCACTGTTGTGGAATGTCTTCCTTTCTTTCCTTGTAACCACGCTTGTTTATTCCACCTTTTCCTGTGCCACTGAGAACATTTGTGTTCTAACTAGTTGTGCTGGCTGGGTGGGGTTTCACTCACATGTGCCTATCCTCTATTTTCAGCGTCGTGGTCCTCAGCGCTCTGTGGACGTGATAGTTTCATCTGCCTTCCTACTGACTATCTCAGTTGTGTTTATCTGTTGTGCACAGGTGAGGAAACTTTACTTGTAGAAAAACAGTCATGACTTAAATAGTTTTTAAAAAAGTTTTGAGTGCCTTTTATATGGTGATGTGTCTAGTAAGTTAAAAGACCCCAGTGAAAAACCAGTAAGAGCTGTTAGAGCTTTTTGGAATACAGCTCCATTTTGTGTCGTCATTTCATCTACTTTAGAGTATTTTTCTGTAATAGCAAAAAGAAAATTCTGTTGCAGCAAATTAGAGGGCTAGGCAATCACCAGTGGTGTGGTCTAATGAGAGCAAGAGGTGGATTCTGCACTTGGGACAAGGTGATTCTTGAGGGTGTCCTGTGCAGGACCAGGAGTTGGCTCGATCAGTGATTCTTGTGTATCCCTGCCAGCTCAGGATATTCTGTAATATCACTGTTATATTTTAAATCTGTGTCCTCCTTCATTTTTCATTGTGGTTTTTGGAACTTTTTTTTTTCTTCATTTTGCATCAAAATACACTTCTGCAAAGACAGTTGATATTGACCTTGGTTAATGCATTTTGTGAGAAACAGGCTTGTTGGCTATATTTGCCTGCCCTCTAGTGGAAAATCTTTTAGTAAGCAAATCTATGTTTAAAGAAGATTTCTGTGGCTTAAGAATTGTCTTTGAACTTCCTGTTTCAAAATATAGAGGATCTTCTGAATGGCTTCTGGTTGTGTTTTCTTTACAATTTCTAACTAACTCTATTGTGTTTGCCTGCTAGCTAGCTGTAAGTATTTTATTAATAATGCAATTTACATAAAGCTTAGTATATGTGAGGGTGTATTTTTTTTAAATTCCATATAGTGCCCTTTGCAAGTCTGAACAGGAGTTAAAAATTGTCTCAGAATGTATTTTTTAATTTATATTTTCTCAGACCTCATATCTCTGATACAGTGTTGGTTTAAAATTATGAGTCAAATTTTATAGGCCTAAAAACTTTCCATATATTTATTACTGGGATATGTTTCTTGAAGTTGTGGAGACATGTTACTATTTTCTTGTATTGTAATCTAATTATTATTTCAAATTAAATTTTGATTTCTTTTTTCTGTTTTTCTTTTTTCAGCTACTTCACATGCATGAGATTTTCCTTGGTTGTCACTACAACTGGGAACTCGTAATTTGGTGCATTTCTCTAACCGTTTTTCTCTTAAGATTTGTTACTCTTGGATCTGAAACAAGTAAAAAGTACAGCAATACCTCAATATTACTTACTGAGCAGGTGAGAATTTGTATAGACCTATATTTTTATACCTAAACAACTCATTCATCTGGTAGGTCTCAGGCCTTGTAGATTTATTAAAATACTTTGGATTAGGGAGTTAATTATGGGGAAGTGAAGCAACTTTGCAACCCAAAGTTCAATTTCTGAGATAAATGTTTGACTTTATCCCAACTTCTGTTTAAGTGAGTGGGCTTAGAGTTTGATGTAATTTAACATCTAACAGAACACAAACATAAAAAATAATTTTTAATATGAAAAAAATCCTGGAATCTCAGTGTTGGATGGGTGAGTAAAAGATCTGAAGACAAACGTTAACCCTCTATGAAGTGAGTTCCTGTTTCCAGTCCAATAGCTTAGGGCTGCTAGGTTGCATGGATCACTTATAGCCTCTTCTAGACTCCTTGGAAATCTCCTTTTTTAGTCATTTTTCAAGCTTGTCTTTGGGTCTATGTGTTTTCTTCTCAGGAATGTTCTGGTTGCTGTTTGTACTTCAAACTTCCCTCTGTGCTCTGCCTGGCACTGCTGATAGTTTTCCAAGCTAAGTGTTCAGTTAGTGTTAGGTTAGAAAGAAATCTTTTCTTCTGAAGTTTCACACTGGTATAAAACAACCCTTTCAGGGCAAGGTCAATAGGCAGTTCCAGAAACCTTCACAGGTTTCCTACAGAAAATGTGTTAAAGTAGGAGAATAAAATGTTCCACACTCTGTGTCCCAAAGTCAGGATGTGAGGCTGTGACAGATGATATAAATGACTCATTCTGCCTTTAGTAAAGATAAGGTTGGATGCTGGGAAGCCTGACTACCCATCTCCCTTGTCCTAAATGAGATATTTTGCACCAGTCTGAAAACTCTGAGTTCCTGAGCCTCTAGAGTTTTCCATTGTTCTGTTGATCCTCGGAGCTGAATGTCCCAGTGAAGCTTGTCTGCTGTTTCTGGAATGAAAATGGAGGGAAGTGTTTGTGATAAGGATTGCAAAAAAATGCAGAGAGAGATTGTCAAGCCTTTATTTTGCTTTCTTAGGTCTCTATACTAGGGTCTTCCTGGGAGTCAGTGTTTGAACATTTTAATCTAACATGGATATTGGAAGAAACACTTTCTGTATGTCCTCAGAACTTAAAGTGTTATGTCATCAGACACCTTTGCATTGAGTGCAGCTTATGCTGTTCCAAGTATTTTTCCTCAAAAATGCCTGAGAGCTTTGTGAAATGAAAACCAAAATAGGATTTACAATTGTTTATCAGAAAATGAAAAGGATACACTTCACCCTGGGTAGGACTCATTTTAGACTGCTTTCATTTGCTTGAGCTGGGTACTACAGCATAATTAGTGTTCTTGAGACAGACTCATGGAAGTCTTAACATTTTGGCTTTTCAAGAAGGGTCAAGCCCAAAAAATTGACTGACACTCACTTATCTTAAAAAGCACCTCTGATCCAGTGTCCTGGAAAATGGCACACTGCAGTTATTCGGCTTACTGAGAAGAGAACAAAGCTGAAAACAAACAAACAGGGAAGTACAACAACAGTAACAAAAAAGGACACATGAGTCTCCACTCCAGATGCAGTTTAAATGCTCCACAGATAAGATGAAATGGAAAATTCTACTTTTGCTGGCAAATTTCCAGGCACTTCTTTGTGCTTTATATCCAACCTGTGAATTTCATGATTAGGAGTCATGATGGGAAACTAAAAGGGATTTTTTTTGATTTTTTGCTGTTTGATTGTAATTTTTGAGATCCTTCTGAAAGTGTTTTTAATTGGTCTTGTAAATCTGTGAGCAAAATAGAATGTATGGTCAGACCATAGCTGTCATTTTGCCAGTTTTGAATCTCACAGTAGGTGTGGTAGATGGCTGTGCAGAAACCCTCCTCCTGATGACAAGTTTGTTATTGAAATTAAGACCATAATAGGTCTTAAAAGAGATCTTTGAATCTTCCTAGGGTTTTCAGAGCTGCTATTTAGAGCCCTTATTTTTTGTTTAGTCCTGCTTATAACTTGCATTGTTGAAATCAATAGTTTTATCTTTAAAGACTGGAATCTCTTTGGCTCTGAAAGCATAATTTTAATGTATAATGCAATAATAATAGTTCAGGAGCTTAATATACCTTGAAATATATCAGGCATAGATTTTGGTTTTTAACCTGTGTAAGAAACTTAGAGTAGCCTTTTTAGGGAGATCTGATAATCAGTTACTTGTTTTAGATGTCTCTGGCCCTTATTTCAATAACCACCATACAGCAAGGTGGTGAAGTATATCATAACATAGTAAGGTGTCATCTGAATGACTACTTCAGCACATTGCTAAATTGTTCATTTTTTATTTTGCAGGTTGTCATCCTAAAATAACAAGTTAGTGGCTTTTCAAGACATTTTTTGCTTTGATTTGCTTTTGTTATGCAATAGAAAAGAAAAAAAAACCTAGCCTTTGTTTGATCCAAGATATCAAAGATAGGTTGTTTGAGAACGAAAGCTGATGTTTCAAAATTGCTGAAAGAACAAAAGAGAGCTAGTTTGAACTCTTAACTTTCTCAGAAAAAATGACCAAAAAAAGTCTGCTTCACAGAAGTATTGTAATGTTCAATATATGGTTCTCCTACAGCAATGAAGAGTTTAATAATTTTTCAAATATTTCAAGGCACTGGAAAGATTGATTTTTCTGCTCTCAAGGTGCTCATGAAGTACTAAATTACACTAGAATCTTTTAAAAGAAATTACACTTTAGCAGAGTTATGGTTTAGCATTCCATTCTGTTCAATAGCTTTTGAGGATGTTAAGTCTTGTAAGGTCTGCCCAGTAGTATAAAAACCTTCTGGGGATGAATTGTCAAACCTCAGGCAACCCTTGAATGAGGAAAAAAAAATTATGCAAACCCTACCTATGTTGGTTTTTTGTGTCTAATTTATAGATCAGACTAAACTTTGAACTTGGTGCTATAATAATGTCAAATGTAATTTGTTATATCATAAATTAGCATTGTATTTTCCCATGGTGCTGAGCCAGTACTTGTTCTTCAATATTAAAAAGGAAACAAAAAGCTTGCTTGCTTGCAGAAATTCGTTGCAGTTTTGTAATATGACTGCTGAGCAATCACATTGTTGAAATATTAAATAGTTCAAAATTAATTCCTTTAAATTCTGAGTAGGTGGTGATACTCGTGTTTTTGTTTTAAACCAGATAAACTTGTACTTGAAAATGGAGAAAAAGCCTAATAAGAAGGAGGAACTGACACTAGTGAACAATGTTTTAAAACTTGCTACTAAGTTATTGAAGGTAAGAATTAAAATGGTATTCCCACATTATAAAAAATAAGTAGAACAGACTGGTTAAAGAGTCACTTGTGTGACTTCTGCAGGCAGTAGGGTGTGCTTTGGTTTAAATTTGCCCTGTACCTCTTCACAAGGATGCTGCTTGTTCATACACTGCAATCTGTTATGTTGCCATCATTCTGGATTGCAAATTATTATTACATCCAGGAAGTTTTATTCTTAAGCTGTGTATTAGCAGTGTGAGAGAAGGTACTTCAGGGTAGTCAGGATGATGAATGCTTGGGAAAAAAATTATGAAATGTTATTGTCTGTTTTCAGTGTCAATACAGTGGTGATTTAAGACCTTGTGACCTCACTCTACCACACACTGAATTTGGATCCCTTAGGCTGTTGATTGCCATGTGCCAGGGAGCAGCCCATAAAATGCAGTTAAAACTCTGTTTAATATAGTCAGTCAGTAGCTGAGAGCAGAGTAGTTCTTCTAGTTAGATGAGTAATTCCTCCCACCAGCACACCTTGAGCAAGGTGTGTGTTGGTCCCCTCCTCTCTGAAAAGATAAGAGAGCACTTTCCCTGAGAGGACTGATGGAGTCAGCAAGGACCCAGAGCTGACAAAGCAACTGCTTGAGAGTTGTGCTGCAGCAATAAGGAGAGCCTGACTGAATCAGTGACTATGTCCTGGTGTTAGAGTAAGGGACTGCAAGGCTTTCAGGGCCTGGTTGTGGAGCAAATGATAGAAGTCTTCTGAGTGCCTCAGGTGGTCAAGGTACACTGTGGATACAGAAGGGTTTTCTGGATTCAAGGAGGGACTGGACAAGAACAGACAAAGCCCAACAGGTTAAGGATGAGCTCATCATGAGCTCATCATGAGCTGAAGTGTTTGTGTGGTGTGAGAATGTGGGTAGGTTGGATGCTGATCAGGGCTTGGTCTAAATTGCTTCCATTTTTTTCATGCTCTTCTCGGTGTTTGAAAAAAAGCTTTCATGTTTTCCTCTTGCCAAAAGTCACAGCCTTTTCCAATGGGGAACTTAGCTTTTGTGGCACAAATCCCAGACCCAGGCCGTCATTTAGTTACTGTGAGAAGATACCAAAAAGTGAGAATTTTCAAGCCACCTACTAAGAGCTTTAAATAAATTTGTGGTAGTTAGTGATTCGTGCAATTACATACTTCATGTCCAGTAGCTAAATGGGCTTAGGGTTTTTAAATTTGATTTTGGGTGGTTTTGGTCTTTAAACTTTTATAAAGACTAGATTCTGTTGAATATTCTTACTGATTTCTTACTCACAAAATTGGTAAGATGAATCCAGAATCTAAAACCTTTTTCCTTACACAATTTCTCTGCTGTCCTTCTCAGAATCATGTCTTTTGTATCTTTTGTATTTGCAGCAGTTTTATACAACATTACATCTAAATGAAAAGATTGTTCATTGTTATTTCACATTTCTGAAAGAAGAATCATAGCTTTGAAATTCTTCATTTTTAAGAAAGGGTTTATAAGGCCATTTTCAAGGCCCAGGATGTAGTGAAGGAGAAGGATGAAGATGAATTTAAAGCTAGAAAATATAAATGACCAAAGTAGTGAGAGTTGGCAGACTTTATGTAATCCACTCTTATATTTTAAAACTCCTTTTTATTTCATTTATTTGACATATTTCTAGGCCAGAAAAGTTTGGGTGACTGTATTCACACACCAATAACTGAAAATCAGTGAAATAGCTTCTTTGAGTTTTGTTACAGATTAATTTGGGCTAATGTTTTGTTCCTTTCAGTTTAAAAAAAGTAAAATATTGGCAGTCTAATGATTGTTAGGATTTTTTTTTCCCTTATCATCCTTCTCTGGCTATATTGATCAGTTAGTTAAGAATTAATGGAAAAGGAAGGAAATTGCAATAGGAAAGATATTTTTGTTCGTTTTCATAGTTGTGAGGTAGGCTTCTGTCATTATGAAAAATCTTTAATTTCTTATTTTTTGTGGTTCTGCTGCTTGTCAGTTCTTTTAACACTAAAGGTGATTTCTGAAAAATTGTAAGGAATTTGGAGATGGTGTCACCTAGCTCTTTATTTTCTTGGCTTCATGAGCAGATTGGCAGCCTCCAGTTTTTTGAAGAGTTATTTAGACAGCAATAAACAGTTACTGTGATGGATATTTTCCTGCACATTGTGTTTGATATGCAGAATAATAAGAGGATGTTTTGCTCCACTGGGACTTGAAGACTTCCTAAAGTAATACTGCTCAATACATATGTGAACAAACCCCTCTTTGTGTCATTTTTGGTTTTTAATGATGCTGTTGTTTTGCCTTACTAGGAACTGGACAGTCCCTTTAGGTTATATGGGCTTACAATGAATCCACTGCTTTATAACATCACCCAGGTTGTCATCCTGTCAGCTGTTTCTGGTGTCATCAGTGATTTGCTTGGATTTAATCTAAAGGTAAATACTTGAGAAGCATCCTTTTTTTCACCATAGATGGAACACATATTGAAGCATAGTTAATTTTCAGCCAGGCTAACTAGAAGTTTTATTGCTTGAAAACTGTTACTAAATTATTAAATTAAGTCTATATCAGAATAATAATGGTGTATTTGTCAGAGCATCCCCTAAAACTTTTTTTTTTCATTTTGTGGCTTTGTAATTTTATTTAAGACACTTAATTACAAGAATTCTTAGATATAAATACGGAGACATTTGTACACAAAAATGCAAGACCTCCCTTTTCTTCACAGCCCAGATTTGATTTCTCTCTTTATTCCTCACTGTTGACTCTGTAGCTCTTTAGGGGAGGCAGGCAGAGCAGGCTATCCTTGTCTTGCACTGCAGTGGAGTATTGCAGTAGGAATGGTATTGCTGTGACCAGTCCTACAGTGTTGGTTTGTCACTGCTGTAGGGCTGTCCCCTTAGATCCTTCTCTCAGGCCCACCCTGAACTGCAAACTCTGGAAACTATTTCAAGATTCAGGTTATGAGGCACAAGCTTGTCGTTGTCACAAAGCCCTTTATTGGCCATTAAGTTTGCTTACATCTGCTGTCTTTTTCTTGTTAGAAGTAAATGGATGTAAAATATATTCTGTGTGTCATTAGAATATGTAGCAAATGCAGTAAGAAAAAAAATGGTGATATTGCAGCTCTGGTAAACAGAAATAATTTGAGAAATAAGTTGATGTACTGCTCTAATTTTTCCAGCTCTGGAAGATCAAATCTTGACAGTATAGAAAGAAGATGAAATAACAGAGTGTTACAGAAAAGGTCATTGATGGACAAAACTGCCTCACAGCAGCCACTGAATCTGTATTTCAGAAGCTACAACCTCTTCAAGGAAGTAATTTGGAAAACGGAAGTGTTTACATCTGTCTTGTGCAATCTTTGTATTTATTTCATCTTCTCACTGGTTTATGTTTGTTTTAGTTGACATTTATGTTTTATTTTTAAATTACTTGTTCTGTTCTGGAAAGGGTCAAATTTAGGAAGGGTCAAAAACTGTGTGTGTGAGAGTTGGAAATCCTGAAATACGGTCACACTAAATTGCTCTGTCTGTTGTTAAAGCTAAGCCAATGCTGAGCATTTTTAGTTACCAGTAACACCATATGGAAGTCATTTGATTTTTGATAGTGTGGTAAAATTGCTGAGAATATTTCATTTGCACCAGTCATTTCTGAGGACAATGTCAATAGATGCTTGGTTGCAATAGAGAAGTGAGACATACTGAAAAAATAGAGTACTGACAATACAGTATGACAGGTAGCAAAAATGTTTTATATTACTATTAGAAACAATTTCTAATATTTTGAGTAATTCCAGGATCTAAACTCATAGGCTGCAGTTTAAATATCCTGGGATATTAAAAAGGTATTATATAAGAAGTCAACAAGTGTTCTTTGATAACACATTTATTAGAGCAATAATTGTAAATGGTTACCATGCTGTATGATATTTTGATAAAAATTAAATATTGTATTTATTTGAGATACTGGGCTGTTCTGTGCAGCTCTGACTGTGCATGTGCACTTTTTATTGTTACTTTTAATGAGAAACTTTATACATATAAATGTATATTAATTGGGATATATTATGGTGAACTATGGAGCAGTATGTATTATATGTTGAAGTTGAATATTTAAACAAGCAAATTATTTACTGGTGAAAGGAATGCTTTGAATGACTGAGCAAAAGATAGATAAGATAGATGCTCTCCTCTTGTACACTATAGTATATGCCATTCATACCACATTGAAGTTTAAGAACAATTAAACACAAAGAACAAGTTGCTCTGGTGAGCAGCAGAGCTGCAAAGCCTGGTATTTGGCAGGTTTGTGTCTTGAAATAACTGCCATTCCTCCTCAGCAGGTGTCATTCCCATGTGCTTTCTGCTGGAGCTTTAACACCTCTCCCTCTGCCTCCCACAAGGACCAGTCATATTGACTCGTGGTTCTTCAGTGTGACAAAAATAATGTGTCCATCTCTGTGAAATTAAGGAACTTGTAACAAACTTTCCTTCTACGAGGAAATGGTTCTGGGAGGATTAATACCACGAGGCACAAGTATTCTTATATTTTCTGTTTCTAAAATACTGGCTTCATACTGAAAAATGACAAGTAATTGTTGACAAGAGTCTGGATATTGCCCTATGTTTGCTAATGTTCAGAATCTCGAAAGATTGGAAGTATTGAGTCTTAAACTTATGTGGTATAAAAATATTTTTATATACAAAGCAACACAAACAAGCATTTTGTATTTTATTTGCCTCTGTACTAATGTTTAATAATGACCAAAGTGCATTCTGGTTTTTGGAAGAATGTATTACTGGAGCTTTAAGAACATACTATATTTAGTTTCTCACGTGAAAACTTCAGCTGCCTCTGATCTGTTTCTCCTTTCTCTGTTGTTTGACGTTGGGGTTGTTTTTAAAAATTAAGTACATTTTATACACAGTTTTTTCCAAATTATGGTACAGACCTACACTTAATTTTGCACAAAATATATTAAAAAAAAAAAAAAAAGAACAGCGGGAGTTCTATGGGTGATAAAAGATAAGGCTGTTGCTTTTTACAGCCTATCATTATTAACACTAAGAAGAAAACCATTCTTTAGTCTAGAGTGGAATTATTTTTAGAAATGTGAAGTAGTGACTATATGGCTTTCATTACTTTAAAAAAAAAAAGGGTGAGAGAAAACAGCAATTTGGGTTGAAGGTGAAATTAGTTGAACCATGTATACCTCAGCAACTAGCACTGTGTGGTTTGTTGCACTAACAAATGGCGGCTTGGGGAAAGTAAAACACTTGTGAAATGAAATTAAAAATAATAAAAACCTTTATTTGCTACCCTTAGGTATATTCATTATGTTAAAAAGGAGAGAGGTTTATTCTCCATCCCTCAATGTGGAAAGTCCAGTATAATAATAGAGGCAAGTAGAAATATGGCAGATCTTGCGTTGTTAACTGTTATTTTTGCCACGTGTTTTGTAACTGAAAGTGTGATCAGGCTTGGAATAAAGCTTTCTATGGCTGATGGTAAAAAAGAAAAAAAATGCAGTGAGCTATGTCTTTAGTAATGTCCAGCATATTTCTGTGTCTGCCTGTTTTGATTTAAATCCATATATTCTATTTAAATTAAAGCACATTTGGGAAAGAAACATGCACACAGATTGCAAATTATATAGAATATCATGTGGAACAACCCAAGTGAAAGTACAGGTGAAATGCAGAAAGAGACTTTAATAATTTGATTAGTTTTCCATGTTATCTTCTAGGAATGGGACATTTAAAACATTTGGGTAGCTACCAAATTTAGTAGCTTCCAAAAACTTCTCTGAATTGCAAGCTTATTTCATTCCAGGTAATGCTTAAGGATATTACTGGTGCAAATTTCAAAGTTCCATCTTTGGCACCCAGCAGCAAATGGTAGAGAGAATTATCTTTTTTACAGGTGGTGGTAGTGGGCTGCTGCTGTTGTCTTTACTGGGTACCTCAAACCCCAAGGCACCCAAGGTGTCTGGGGGAAGAGGAGGAGAAAGGTTGCTGGTGTTGATCTGCCCACTGCTGCCTCCTTAGGTAGGCTTTTTGTTAGGAGTTTCTCAGTAGTGAATTTCCCTCAGTAGGAATGCAAGAGAAGACCTTGAAGGAAGAATGCTTGATTGTTTGTTCTCAATCCATAAAGCAATCAGGTTTTTGTTGCCTGACTGCACAAAATATATCTGTATTGGTGCAGGAGCTGGGGAAGGAACTCTTAGTAATAAATAGCAGCTGACAAAGCCATCTTTTCCAATGGGAAAAGCAGTCATCTTTTCCAGTGTAATTCTTGCAAGACAGCAGAGGAACTCATCTTGAGAATGTGCCCATGTTGTTTGTTTTATTAAAAAACCTCCACAACGGTCTTCACACATTTCATCACTTCACTGTGGCTTTCCTCATGAATACTGCCTTTGTACCTTGTCAGTCTTAGGAAAAGTAGTGACTCTCAGCTGGGTTGTTAGGATCCTGCTTTGCTGGCACTTCTTTTTCTTGAAAATCACCATCATCTTGTCATTGGTGGTGGACAGAGCCTGCAAATGTCCTTTAAGTCCCCGTATTGGGGGGGGGGTGTGTTCAGACAGAAGGTGCTCTTGGCAATTCTGCTGAGCCTCAGGGAGTGTCTGACCACAAAACACTAGGAGATACCTGCGTTGTCAGTGTTCCTGACTGGGCTGATTGAGGTGTTTGTGGTAATACCTGTCAGCTCTGCTCATTTTATCTGCTCCTTTGCCTGTTGCCTTCCTGAGTGAGCAAATAGACCCCACTGGTGGCAGCAACCAAGCAGCTGTCTTGGGAAGAGGGAAATGTCCAAGGCTGCTGTGGACAGTTTGTAAGAGGGATAACTCAGGAAAGAAAGGGAGTGTGATTCCTCTGATACCTGGAACTGATAACCCACTTCTGGTGACAGTTCTGCTGTCAGAGTTGGATGTCTGCGCTGTGAAATATAACCTCTGAGCCCAGCATTGCCTGGGGCTTGGTGGAGATAAGATTTCCTCCTTACTGCCTCAAGCAGTCAATCACTGCTGCAGTCTGACATGTGATGTACATTCTCTAGACACACAGGCAGCCTTGAGAAGGGCCTTCATGCCAAGCCTTTTGGGAAAGGGACACCAAGGTCTTCCCCATAGTGTGTTGCTACTTCCCCTGATTAGGACTGGGACAGGACAGAACTTGTAATGGATGGTTTAGGGACAATAACAGAAATCAGAGAAGGCTGCACCTGTAGGTCTTGTCCCTTGTTACTTGGTCTTGCTGTGGATGGTCATATTGCAGGCTGAAGGCTTTGTCAACCTGTGGCTGTAGAGCACGGCAGCTTGCCCAAATCATCTTGGGGAGGCCAAAGCCTGTAGAGAGATTGGTTCTAAATGTAGAGAATCCCCATGTCCTGCATCTCAGAGCTGATCAGCAGCTGCCACCAGGTGTCTGTCCTCTTTGGTCATTTTGCTCCTCAAATGCTACACCCTGTGCAGTTTAATAGCTCTCAAAAGGCAGGAACAGCATTCTGGAGGATGCTGTATTGCTCAGTGTGAGGTGTTTGGCACAGGGGAGGTTCATGTGAAGGAGAATTTGCCAGCCTGCTGTACCAGGAGTTGGATCTGCTTCTCCAGCCCAGGAGCAGTGCCTTGCAGCAGGCTCTGCTTGGGGCTGGTGTTGGAGCATGTGCTACTGCCACAGCAGCCAGGAGTCTTGGGCAGCTGGGCAGAACTTCAGCTGGTCTTACGTCGCATTTCAGGCAGATTGGGCTTGCTGGCCAAGAGGTCTCAGCAGATTTTGTTTTGGTGCTGTCATGCCAAAGACACACTGGAGTTTTAACTATAAGCAGGTATGTAAGACCTTGGATTTTAATTGGATGTTAATGTAGAAGCTCAGGGCAGATTGTAAGTCCCATCTTGGTTTCTTCAGGGAAAGTTTGAAGTGTGGCTATAGGAATAAATGGGAAAGGAGAAAGAAACCAGTCTGGTTGATGCCATGTGGATTGTCAGGCTGCCTTTTGAGAGCTTCTCCCAGGTACTTTTGGTGCATGTAGGTCCATATGGAACGTCTGAATTATGCAAGTGTAAAATATCTGTAGAGCGTTATTTCAGATTAGTTAGTTTAGATTAAGCACTGTAGAGTCAGTATGTACCTCAATATCTTACAAATAACTTTCCAAAAGTGTTATTAAATAAGATAAAATATTTTGTAAAGTTTATGTTTTTACCTATATCTTCCCTATTTCTTCCCACTCTTTAATCATTTTACACTTGAGTGGACGCTTTGCCATCCCTAAACAAACTTTCAGAAATCTGAAGTTGCTGTGGATTTGGTTTTGTGATAAGAAGTCAATTCTCTGGGCTGTAAGCAATGCCACGTCTCCTGCTGTCAGTAACAGAATTCTCTGGAGAGAGAAATCAAGAGAGATTTCCTTTCTGGCTCTTCAGAGATGAAGCTACAGCATTCAGTATGGACACAAGCACCTCTGATAAAATAAACAGCACTGATGGCTGGTCAGATTCAATTTTTCCAATGCAAGCTTGTATAAGTTCATGATCTGGAGTAGGAAATAAGGTCATGCTGCAGAAAGATTTGTCCATTTTATTTCTTTTTTTCCCCCTATGTTTGATTAATCATTTCAAGGAAAAGAAAGCACATTCACTTTAGGGACAAGCTCCCAAAAATATTCAATTTCTAGCTATTTAATTTATTACTTCAGTCTTTTGTTTAATGATGACACAATACTTTAGGCACGCTTGCATTCCTAAACACCCACCAACTTTTCACTTCTAGCCCTCATAAACAGCTCCTGCTTCTTGAGCATGGCCTTAATGGTAATGAAATTTGTCAGGAATTAGCTGGCTGCCTCCTGCCCATATCACAATCCAAGCCTGAGTCTCTGGGTATGTGATTATGCATCAAATGAAATCTTTTGGTTTTGCTCTGTCTCATGCATGTAAATAAATGAGAAGTGAATTACTTGACTAACTGAAAATCACAGTTAAACAAATGGAACCTATGTGGAAGTTGTCACTAAACCAGTGAATTTTGGTGAAATAGTTGTTTGGGGTACTCCATTATTTCATTAAACCATCTCTACAATGCTGCTGATTGGGGTCAAAGGCAACCAGCCTAGGGATAAAGGTTTGACCTTGATGAAAAGTCACTTTCTAACAGCTCTGCATGCTCTGCTTACTGTACCCAGGGCTGTGGTCTTCTACTTGGTGTAGGGTTCTTTGTCCTGAGATGTCTGAATTTTAGATGCCAGATTGGCCCAGGGCTTCCTTGGCAATCATTAAAAAGTCACATTTACCTTTAGAGGAGAATTCATTCAGTTGATCTTTGACCTTCATTTTAGTGATCTTCTGGGATATTTCTCTCTTGAGTGTAAAAGGAAAAGAAGTGTGTGGGTAATTTAGAATCAGATGCAAAACTTCCAGCCACTTAAATTAGGGCAGATAATCCAACTTTACTGGTTTGTTCTGCAGTGAAACTTTTAACAGTGTTTGCAGCTGTGTAATTAGTTTGACTGCTGTTGGAAAGGAAGACATTTGTTTTCTTTCTTTTTAAATTTTATTAGTTTTCTCACAGAAAAGATTTCCAAACAAGTATTCCACAGTCCTGCCCCAGCACTCAGATCTCTCCCTGCGCTGTGGAATGGCAGCTGCTGAGCTGCCCACCTCGGTACAGCTGCAGCCTGCAGGCAGCACTGTGCAGGCACAGCCCGTACCAGGGTGACACACGGGTGTGCCTGGAGAGATCTGTGTCTTTGTTACTAAAATGAGTAACTTATAGTGTCGTTATTACCAAAATGAGTAACCTGAAGGATGGGTAAGATGGGCTCTGGCCTTGACCTCACACATGGGGAAATGCTGTTCCTGGCTTGGGAGGGTTACAGGGGTTTTGCCTCCATCCTTTGCCTGTTGCACTGGAAATCCCTTGTGGCAACACTGCTGCCAGGTGTGAAGGTGTGATGCCATTGAGGTGTAAAATCCATCTAGAAGCAGAGAGCCCTCCCTGCTTGGCCGAGATCTCTGTGCAGAGCAGTCCCTGTGGTGTGTCCTCCCAGCAGCTGGAATCAAGGGTACTCTCTGCTCAGAGGGGGTAGGGCTGACAGAGACAAGGCTTTGCCTTATGTCTCCTATGTTATCTTCGAGCTGTAGATTTGCAGCCGAGTCAGAGATACTCCTCAAAGGCCTTGGCTGGCCGGCCTGAAAGTGTTTGCAGGGTGGATAAAAATAGCAAAAAACCTCTCCAGCTTGCAGAGGGGGAACCACTGCTATTTTACTCATCCTTCAGCAAGGTGTTCCGGTTCCAGTCTTTTGTAAACCCGTGCTAAGTTAGACTGTTTCTAAGCGTATTTGGTGAGTTATTTATTCCTCCAGCCCATGGGGATGACAGAAATAACTTACAATGACCCTCGGAGGCTGATGCTGGAAGCCGGCCATTGCCCCCGGGGCTGGTGCTGTCCTTGTGCAGGCAAACACAGCAGGAAGAGCAAAGTACCGTATTTAACCTGCATTTCTCACCTCTCCTTTGTGCATCACCTTTTGAAGCAATAGCTCTCGAGAGCAGATAAACTGCACTGAATGTAATGAGGTGAGTCTGTCTCTAGTGTTATAGATGTGAATATTACCGGGCTTTTGACTTCTGTGCTGTCCAGGGTCTGACTCTTCACAGCTCTTTTTCTACCCGTGCTATGACCTGTTTTCACCACGTGTGAAACTGGCTGAAGCAATTCCAGCCTCTCCCAAGTGCCTCTGCACATTTCTGCTGCCATGCTGCTTCTATTCCAACGCACTTAGGGTATTCTTTTAACACCATTTATTTCAGTGTTGTTTATACCCCGAGCGCTGGTGCTGCCACAGCTGCACAAGCAATGTGCTGCTGGAAGGCGGTGGAAGCTGGATTTTTGGCTGCAGAAAGCATATTGTGTGGCTACAAACAATAGGGATCACTGCCATCAACCTTGGAATAAATAGGAGCCACTGAATTTATTGAAATGGGATTAATTCCCATTGTGTATAGAGGGGAATTAATACAGTGAATGCAAATAATGTAGACGGCCAACAATTTTAGCCTTGGGGTGACATAACGCTGCAGTTAGGGACTGCCATTATTTCCTATTCTTCTTTCCCACACACATGTGCACATTGTGAATTCCAATTGCACCACAAATCCTGGCTTTCTCGATGAAAATAAAAAATTAGAAATTCAAAGTATGCAAAGGAGTAATTGTAAAATAATTGTTATAACTTGGAGGAAACAACAGATGTTTCACTTGTTGCTGGAATTCTCTGAAGGAGAACTAATTTTCCAAGCATATCAAGTACATGATAATCAGAAGCATTTTTCTCTATGCAGCAGCATAATGGTATTCTTGGAAATGTTCTTTGTGTTGGCTTAATAATGCACAGCCAAGGAATGCACTGCTGGGACTAGTGGAGCAGCTTTTACCACTACCTTTATATTTTGTTTCTTTCTAATTCTCTCAACTGGGCCATTTGAAATAAAAGGCGAAATAGGTTTAATAATGTTTAAAAATAACATTTAAACCAACCCATGAAGATAAGTGGGGGGTCTCATTGAAGGTGAGGTTGGTGCCTTGTTGAAGTTACTACTGATAATACAGATATTATCAGTGTTATACCTGGAGCTCACAGGTGGGGAATGTACTGACAACACCAATTCTCTTTTCTCCAGACCTCAGCCTTTGAATCAGCTCCTTCTAACAGCAGCTGTGGCTTCAACTCATCAAGACACCAGCCCGGCTCTATAAAACTTACAGTTATAACTGCAGTACAAGAAAATAATGTATATTAGGGGGCTTGAGTAGTGGTTGTGGTATCAAACACTGAAGAACTTCTACTGACCTTAGATGGAGATGCAGACAGGCTGGAGAGGATCAAGCCACCATCTACACCTGCCCTGTGAGGAAAGACTCAAGCAGTTAGGTCTCCTCCCTGGAGCAGAGAAAGCTCAGGAGTCCCTCATCATGGGTATTACAGTGCTTAAGAGACAGCTACAAAGAGAATGGAGGCTCTCTCTTCACAAGGGGACACGGGTACAAATTGCCTATTGCAGCCGAGATTTCCTTACCTATGCAGTTCTGCATTCTAAAAATGCAAAGGCTTTCATAGTATCAGAACACAAAACAAGAAAGACAGCAGGACTGTTAATTCCCTGCAATACTCCTTCTTAAATGCAGGTATTGTTTAAGAAAACATTTCCAGAGCCTTTGGAATAGAGTTGTGAGGATTGGCCCTGACAGCATGTTCCTCTGACTGGGGCAGCCACAGAATAATCAGCTGTGAGTGCCATTTCTTCTTATTATTCTTCTAAGAATATTCCTATTTTTATTATTTCTGTGCTTACTAATGCACTTTATTTAATATGAACAGCAGGTTCATATCTGGTTTTTAATTGGAATGGCAGAGGGAAGAAATGATACTATTGAAATCAGGTTGCAAATTTTTATTTGAAGGTAAATTGAAGTCCTACCTTTTTGGCTTAAGATTTCAGACTTAAGCAGGAGCAAGTTACTGACTGTTTGACTACAAGCAAACACTGTTAGTGCCATAAAACTATGATCTGTAAATAGTTATAACCAGCATGAATATAATCAGGCTCAAAAGACCAGAGATATCCTATGTGCAAGTGTCCACAGCCTGCCCTGATGTTTGACAACTGTTCAGGTGAATGGTGTACCAGCAGCATGTAACACTGGTAAGTATATGAGGTTGTACAGGCTGTTTAGATGCTCCATTCAATAATAAGAAATTTGTGCAATGTGTCTGGAAATTTGGCATGATTTCCTGTTAATGAGTCATCATTAGCTGGCAGTTTCTTTTAATATTTGCAGGAGATGTTGGTTTTATGATGGAGTGGTGTTCTGTTCGTGTGTGATGTGGTTGGGAGGACCAGAGAAATGGACCACTGACACATTTGTCTCAGAAAGAGACAGTGTGTGCATGGGGGTAGAAGAAACACTTAGGAGAAGACCAAGAATCACCAGCTGGGGTCTTGAGGAAAACACATTTTCCCTACAGAAAGATGGCATTGCCTCATTAGTTTAAGGCTGAGTGCATGGAATGTTGGTGTTTAAATTAATGATAGAATTTGGGAGTAAAGTTTCACAAAATAACAGTTTTGCCCATGCAACCTCTTCATGGTGTAGGGAGGCTGAGGGCTAGGAGAGGGAAGATGTCAAGCTGAATGGAGCACGTGGTTTCCTTCGAGTCCGCGTGCCCAGGACTTCTTCCCGTGCTTCAGAGCGGGGGAGGACATGGAGAAAGCTGTTCCTGGATCTTTTCTTCACACAAGATTTAGGTGGATGCACTGCTGGACCTGGACGCTTTAGAATCTTAGAATATTTCAAGTTGGAAGGGACCACATGAGGATGATCAAGTCCAATTCCCTGCTTCTTTCAGGGCAACTTAAAACTAAGCCATATGACTAAGGACATCATTCAGGTGCTCTTTGAACTCCTATGGTGTTGGTGCCATCACTGCTGCTCCAGGAGGCTGTTCAGTGATGAATGACCAACCTCTCTGTGAAAACCTGATCTAAACTTCTCCTGATGTAGCTTTGTTCCATTGTCATGCCACTGGATACCAGAGAAAGGAGATCAGCACCTCTTTTCTCTCCCCTTGAAGAAGTTTTAGGCTGCCATGATATCACCCATCAGCCTTCCCTTCTCTAGACTGAACGAGCCAAGTCATTTCAGCCACTCCTTGTGAATTTTTTCCTCAAGAGATTTCAGCACCTTAGTCACTTTCCTCTGGATGCTCTCTAATAGCTCTATATCCTCCTCAAACTGAGGTGCCCCAAACTGCACAGAGTGCATGCCAGGGCAGTGTGCAGCAGGACAGTCACCTCCCTTGAGTGGCCAGTAATTCTGCGACTGATGCACCCCAGGATACAGCTGGCCCTTTCAGCTGCCTGCACACCCTGCTGACAATTTACCATCCACCCAGAGCCCCAGATCAATTCTTTGGTGCCAGGGCTCTGGGAGCCAGGGCAAGCTCACCTGGGTACGAGCATGGAGAAGGAGAAGTTACCATGTAGAGGGTTGGTATTTTTTTTAAAAAACAAGCCTGGAGCACTCCACTCCCTTGTTAGTGTATCAGAGTGACAAGAATGGCATTTCTGGCTTTTTTCTATTTGCAGCATTAGCAGTGGTGCATCTCTGGGTACTTGTGCCATGTTCTAAAACATATGGCAAATTGCTTGCCCATATGGGTTTGAAGAGCAGTGTTTGTTCGGCAGTTTAAACCTCAGAACAATCAGAAGGCAGGCTTTGCATTCCAAGCTGGAGAGTGTGGCAATCATCTCACATTGTCTAGACTTTCCTCTCTCTGTCATTTTTACATATTTTGCAGTGATTACATTCATTTCCTCTGTCTTCCTTTCTGCCAAGATCTATCTGCAACCTAGATATCAGTTAAGAAAGTTTTTCATATTCATGGTATTAGTCACTGTGAGCATATTTGGAGTGTGCACTTCTGATGCTCCCATCCATTTTCCTTATGGTAAATTAATCCCATTCTGGGAGGGTGATGGAAATAGTGGTTTTTTTGATTTATCTGTGCAGATCTCATAAATGAAATAAAAACCCCATAAAGCCAGTGCTTTAAAAT
>JAYDZK010000056.1:11368627-11383153 GCA_034509185.1 Euphonia xanthogaster | reverse complement strand
TTTTACTGATAAGAAATAATAAACATTTGAGTCTGAACACGAATTACTGTCTCAAGTGCCTTCAATCCAGACCCAGAAAAACCAACAACTGGTACCCCCACAGTGATGTGTGAATCCTGGCCCAAACACAGCTGTTTCTGTCCAGATAATGCACCAGATTTCCCTTTGGGAGTGATGGCTAGTTAAGGTCACTCTCTGTTTGCATGGCAGCTGTGAGGGTGAAATGTTTGGTTCTGAGTGTCCCCTTCTCTGGGTCCCTCCCCTGACAAATGGTGACAGAGCCTTGGGCGTCCTGGAGTCTGACAGCTGTGGAGGGTGGGAGTCCTGCAGGACACAGCTGTGGCAATCCTCTCCCAGCCCTCAGTAGTTGGGAGGGTAGGCAGCCTGCCATGCTTGTGTGGCCTTTTTAGCATCAATTAGAGAAAATATCCAAGCTTCTGGGGGACAGAAGAGGGAAAGGGCTCTTTTGGAGACTTATGTGAAATCAGTCCTTAATGGCATCGGACATCCCTGGGCAAGGCCGGAGCCTTCTCTAGCTTTGAGCTCCGTGGCAGTGTACCAAGAAACCTTTCCACTTCATAGCAAGGCTTCCTTCCAAGCAAGGAGGGTGACATCCTCATTTGCAGAGGGGTGCTCTTCCACCTTTGCCTCTGCAGTTCTGGCCCCACGTTTCTGTGGCAGCAGTGATGTACAGAAAGAGCACAGAAGATAAGACAGAAATGTGCCTGTAGCTTTGCCTGTCCCTGACTTTGTAAAATGAATTTGGAGACTTCCAGAAGAGATCATGATGGTATGTTGCATCCACAAACCCTGGCCTGAATGCTTGAATCATTATCACTACAGACATCCAGCAAAGAAGATAAAATATTATTTGTGCTTGCAAAAGTAGTTACTGGCTGCATGTAGACTTAGTTTGTCTAATAACTAACCAGTGGTGGTTTCTGGGGAACAAGGGAGGTGATTTGGGCTTCAGTGCAAGGTGTTGGGTGTGTCTTTCCATTTGTATGACGGCCAGGAGTGGGTTAATGACTTGGTGTGTAACTGGCCATGACACCTCTCAGAAGAGGTATCCCATGTTGAACTGCTGATGCACATCAGGTGGAGGTTGAGAGATGCCAGATGGTGACAGAGAGCCAAAAGAACAAAGGAAAAAAGGAAGACAAGTTCTGAGGGACAGAAGGAGAAATGGAGAGTGGACAATTTGATTTACTGAATGGCAGCAGAACTTATCTCAGAAGTAGGATTAAGAACCAGTGGGGAGCTGAGGAGGAAGAGATTCAGAATAAATCTGGTGGTGATGAGAGCACATGGGATGTAGAGAGGGCTAAACATGAGATGCTTGTGTTTAACAGAGATGGCACAAATCAGATGGATTCTCACCTTTGATGGGGATGAGAAGGTTTTGGCAAGGGTGGCTGGCTGCACCTTCAGATGAAAAGCATCAGGGAAGAAATGGGTCCATGTCTGAACTTCTGCATCAATTCCTCGCAGGCAGCTATCCACACTGGGGCTAGATTGTTGGCAGTCTAATCAGTGAGGCCATTGAATAAGTGGATGTATGGGCTACAAACACCCCTCCTGTTTTAGGGGAGCACAGTGGAGTGAAACCAGTGCAAGCTATGCTCTGTTGAAACCACACAAAGAGTGCTGTCTGCCCAGCAACTTTCTGGAAGAAAAGATGACACCTTTGGTGAGATCTTGTGGGAGCTATTGAATTTCCTGGCTTTTTTATTAAATTTGTTTGAAGGTCTGCTCTTCCAGGCTCTGCAGTTTGTGTGAATGCCTGAAGCGGTGAAGTACTTGGAGAAGGGGTGAGCTCCAGACCCCACATTTGGCACTGGTTAAGAAAAGGGCAGCACTGACATCTGTCTGTGCTGATTCTTTGTCAAAACTCCTGCCCAAATGTGCATTGGGGATCACAGACTGGCAGGCTTATTACACTGTTACACTGCAGTATGGAGCAGAGAATCTGCATCAAAGAAGGCATCTATTTCCTTGTCTTGTTGCATAGGTATAAAAAAGAGACAATAAAAGATGTCATAATAACAGCAGTGCAATGCAAGTGCTGTACTACTATGTTTAAAAGACAAAGGACATGTTAGACTGGATGAAACCATATGGCTTCAGCACACTTCCCTATGATTCCTCTGGGGCAGAACTAGGCAAACACCCAGATTTCCAACCATGAAAATAGTGGCTATTTAAACAGTAGCAAATTATTTTTGAGTATTAAATATGCTTCATATTTTCTATGCGTTTATTGTAATGCAAAATTATATTATTGGTTCAGCTGGTTGAAATTTTCTATGGGAAACATTAATGTGAAAAAACAAAATTCTGCAGAAGTTGACTCAGGCTGTATGAAGACAAATTATTATTTTTTGAAAAAAATTATATTCTAAGGAAACAGGAAATACTTATTTTTAAAAATGTCATATTTTTGTGAAAAATATTGCTTGTTTTCCAGGTAGACATCTAACAGTGTCTAGAATCTATAGAATCTATAAACTGATGATTTTTTTTTTCTAACTGAAGGTAAGGAGCATTTAATAAGAGGTGGATTTGGTCCCAAAAGAGGCTGGCTCATTACCAGTATTTTTACACCATTATGATGTTTTTTGAGACATTTTTTTCTGTAAAATAAATTGAAGATGTAATTGTGCCCCCTTCACACAGCTTGTCAAAAAGACCTTTCTAGGGCTAGTAAGAACTGCCTGATTTCTGAGGTAAATATGGTTTGTGCTCAGGTTTATTCTGTATATGTGGTGTACTTCAGAAGTTGTCTCTCACTGCTGGAGTCTGGCTACCCTGGTACTTTGTCTCCTGGACTGGAAGCAGAATAAGGGTTTGGGCTTCTCCATCAAGGAAGAGATTTTTCTGTGTCTGTGTTGCCTCAAAAGCCTTGACTTGCCATTATAAAATTTGTTTGGTCACCTTTATGTTTATTCATAAATTGGAGTGAGAAATTGAAATGGTCTATTCCCTTTTTTATAAGGCAGTAGCTAATTAACTCTACTCATATGCAAGAAAATGGTTTTTTGTCAGGGTAACACTGAAACGTGTTACTCAAAATTAACACAAACTATATACAATTGAAAAAATGAAAGATTTTTGGATATATATTTTATTTGACAGTGGTTTAGAATATCATACAGTAAACAAGATTTCTGTAAAAGTTAATTTATCCATAGTGGTGCGTTTCATAAAAATAGTTGCTCACTTACAGCCTTTCTGTGACTATTAATACATGGAATTATATTTATAGAGATAGAGCTGTACAAGGTAAATTCACAGCTAACACTACACAGAAATATTATTTGGAATGGGGTTTAGATGATGTGCTGTCTTCACAGGTTATCGATTACAGCCGCATAAAGCAATTACTGCACAAGGAGTAGCTGTGAACTGTGCAAATTAGAGTTTATGCAAGCATAATCTCAACTGGTTTTCAGATTTCATTGTTTGCTTTCTTTATACATAAAAATAAGATACCGGGACGTGCATCTACACTACAGAAGCATTGTCCAAAATCAGATTCAATAAATTAATGGCAAATTATATTGGATTCTAGTTCAGGGGATAAAGATTTTTTTTCCCATTAAATAAGAGTTTTATAAACAGCTACATGGATTTGTGCTTTTTTAAAAATTATAAATGGATTTTTCTTTCTTAAAAAAAAAAGTTTGAAAGCTGCAAAATCCTTGACTTGAGGCTTTTCAAATAATTGGACAGGAAGAAACATGTCTATAAATTTCGCAGTCCAGTGCAATGTTTGAGACATACAGTAATGTGCTAATTTCTTGGAACAAAGCCAATCTCAATCTAGTTTTTCAGCAGAGCGTGTGAGGAACTAAGATTGCTAGTGAACAATAATTTTTAAATATGAATTTTTGACAGTACTTAGCTTTACGATTTTTTTTTTTAATTACCAATGTATTATTGCCCAGGATTTTGTTTTCATTTTGACAGACAAATAAGCATACGCACACTTACACAGACACACACACATCTGTTTGAAACAAGATAATGACTGATTGACTGAACTCGGAGTTATTTCCTGTGAAGGCAGACTGGAATGTTTACCTGGCACTTAAGGCTTAAAATTCAAAACAGACAAGCAAGAAAGATAAAAACAAAAAGAGAAAAAAATGGAGATAAGGAGAAAATGGTAAAATGGAAACCATTCTAAAAAATGGAAAAATACTGAATTTTTCTGAATGAGGACACCGACAACCGTATTTCAGAAACCAGTCTAATTATTGTTGACGTGTGCCTGAACGGCACCTGCTCTGCCAAACTGAGGGGATGAGAGGTGAGAGTGTCCTAAGTAAATGCGGATGGGTATGAAACATAGCACTGTTGATAAGTGATGCTATCATCTTCTGCAGGAAGGAAAGGCCTTTCCTTAAGGAAACTGCAGCTTTTTCTCTGTAGCACTCTTCCTTTCATTGCAAGGGCCTTGCAGATGCCTGGGGTTTGAGCCTGACTAATTGGTTTGTGTGCTACCTCGCAGGACTTGGGGAACCTGTAATAAATCACTTTTGAGAATAATTTGCAAATACAACTCCACCTTAACTCCTTTCCAATGTACAGAAACATGGTTTGTTCACAAAAATGGCAGTAGAAATGGTATCACAGAAACTAATCCACTGGATTCCCCATTCCTCCCGCAGCACCCGGTGAACTATTCTACAGGGTGCCACGTGGACTATCCCAAAGCGTTAACAGTGGAGACGTGTCATGGGTGTACAGTTCCGAACGATGCTTTAAAGAAACCCTTTAACCCCTGTCTAGATATGTCGAGAACAATTTATTTACAACATTTTAGCTCCATGAAAAGATCCTCTCTCGGTTTCAGCTTGCTCCGTGCAGTTTTATTTAAGGCGATGTTCCAGTTTGTGATTGCTCTAACTTGTTCCAGTTTCTTGATATAAAGTTTGAATGAAATCCAAGTCCTTCATGCAGTGGGAAAAAAATGCTAAAGCTACACTGCACTATCCTTCTCTGATGTACTGTCCTTCATATTGTTTTGGTTTCTTCCATAGCTGCCAAAGTCCCTAAAATGGAACCGGGACTTTAGGGTCGATTTTAAATCTCTGTGTTGACTATATGCTTTTGAACTTATTAGATACTGTGCACATTGTCATGGAATTACACACTAATGTTTTCATTCCTCAATGCTTTGTGTATATGTGTGATAGTTAAAATAAATTAAAACAAACCAATGTGAGACAAAAACTAAGAAGAATGTTCTGCGTCAGTTTGAGACAGTTAGAGGGCAACAGTCCCTTGCTTATCTGCTCATGGCAGAAGTACCAGACTTCAGGACGCTTGGTAGCTTATCTGAGCCAGGGATTTTCCACGGCCCTGGAGAGACCGTTGCCTTTCGAACTGTGGCGTTGGTGCTGCGAGTGCTAATGGAGTGGAGATGTCCCTTCCTGGGGAACTCGCTGGGTTTCCCATCAGGGTCCCTCTGGCTGTGGTCCATATCACTTCCAGGCGAGCTGCAGCGGTTGCTACTGTAGGTCTTGGTAGCTCCTGTATCGGTCTTGACGTGGTCGGGTGCTGCAGCCGACTTCTCACTGGTGTTTGTGGATCTGTGGTCTCTTTTGCTAAGAGATCCTCCTCTCTTGCTTTCTGGCTTCCTCAGCCTCCCAAACTGTTCATCACTGGCTCCAGCACACATGTGCTCTCTTGCGCCAGCCTCGATCATAACGCCGTGTCCCACCGCTTTGCTTTCTGAGGTGGGCCTGCCACCATCAGTGGTCTTATTTTTGCCTCCTGAATATCCTTTCCAAGAAGCCTCTTCGTGCTTTGACCTGTCTACCTTTTTAGGACTTGCTGACCTTTCTCTTTGTTCTCCTAACCTTTTCTTTTTGTGACCGTTCACCGAAAGCTCCTTTGGTTTCCTTACATCGTGTTCCCTCTTGATATCCCATGTTGGCTCTGGGCTTATCTGGTGAGAAGGGTCAGAGGGTGGGGCTATGTGTGATGAAGATAATGGTGAGATTATGTCGTCGAGGGAAAGAGCTACTTCCGGCAGACCTGGGGAGGTGGCAGAGGGAGCACTCCAGGAGTTTGGTTCGTCTGTTTTAACAACAAAGAGAAGAGAGTTAAGGGCATATCCAGCAGCACAGAGTGTATTGCATAGGCACATGCATTCAACATGAACAACACTGACACCCAAACCATGTACCAGCCTTAAACCCCTCTGCTTCAGCTGAGGTGAAACTCCCTTGTGTTTCCAATTGTGGAACTAATAGGGAGAAAACCGAAAATAATCTCTCCACAAAAAGCAAAAAAAACAAAAACAAAAACAAAAACAAAAAACAAACAAACAAAAAAAAAAAACAAAAAAAAAGAAAAAAAAAGGTGCAGGAGACATAAGAACCTCAAAGCTGGTAACTGCAAATGCTGGAAACCTTTTTTTCATACAGATTCCACTTTCCTTTGCCTATGTTAAATTATTCTTAAAATAATAAAGACACGTGCTCATGAAATCAAATAGCCTCTTTTGTAGCTGTATAATGGATTTCTTAGCTGGGCAATATCAGTGCTGTCTCTGAGGACAAATGAGGACTTTCTGCCATCTATTAAACATGTCCCTACAAGCATATAATAATTGACAAGAATTTGTAGCTCAGATAAGGTCATCATTGAATTCTGTCTCATATTTTTTCCAAACAGATATAGTATTGCGGTGTTTATGGCCCCACAATTCTTACAGGGTACTTTTACAGCTCTGCCTTTATATCGCAATGTCAGCTGCTGAGTCTCCGGGTTGTGCATTTTGAATTTCTCTTGGTTACTTAGCCTCAACAAAATATGGTTGGTTTGTGCAGATCCTGTTCAATTTAGCCAAATAAATGTCTCCTTTGCTGAATCATGATGATTTTCCTAATCCAAACCAGAATATTCTGGGATGCCTTTCTCTTGTGTATACATCCTCATTTCTTTTGATTAACTTTCTGGCGGAAAACGAATCAACCATGATTAATGACAGCATGGCTCCCATTCTTACCCGTCTACTTAGAGGTTAGAGAAATCACTGAACTTGGCTAATGTCATTCCCTATTTAGCACCATTTTAGTTAGGCTTCGAACAGTATGAGGAATAATCTGTCAGAGATGAAGGACTGTCTCAGGAATCCATGGAAACGAGGTAGAACTTGTGGCAAGAGCTATATATTTTATGGGGGAGAAAATGTAACCTTCTAGCTAAAAAACAAGCGTGGACTTCTTGAGGCCAGGACTAGTATCTGTCAGTGATATCAACTGCCCTTTAAAAAAGTAACATGCATTTTTCTCAGTGCTATGGCTGCTTTCAAATTATCATGGAGATGCACATCGTCTCAAAAAATGGAATGGATTCTACTGCCCAGCCTGGGATCTGCAGCTTGCTTGACTAAAACAGCACTTTTAAGTTAATAGCTGGATTGAGTGATTGCTGTCATGCAGATAAAAATAGGAGAGACAATAGTGAGGTGGGTGACGTAAAGGGAGGGAGCAGCACAGTTAGCTGAGGAACTATTTATTTTCCCAGATGGTGTTTGTCATATGCTTTTGCATAATGAGCATATGTGTGGAGAGGATTAGCATTTGAGAGGGGTAGAAAGTACAAGTTCTGTGTAAGACAAATAAACATTGAGCTGGGAATCTAAATGGGATGAGGGTCTCAACTGAATTTAGAAAAAAAGTAAATCACATTTTCTTACCCTCCAGTTAAGGGTGACTAATGTACCATCTGCTCCCAGCTTGGCACTCAAGCAAGAAAAAATAAGAGGAAGACTCGTGCATGTAGAGTGATCAGCTCCTAGAAGTTTGCCTACAAAAAGCATTGATTTTGATGGGCTTGTTCTTTACTTCTGTTCTATCTGCACCACCAGCCTGGTACAGGACCACAGTCTGTGCCTGATGGGGGAAGAGAGACCCCACCCTGGCTCTTCTTCAATCTGAAATCCAGGGTATGTCATTTAATTTAATACTTGAGCCAGGGACCATACACAGAGTCCAAATTGCTAAAACTATCCTGGGACTCAGCATAAAGCTGCCTATGTGCACCAGCAAGGTACCTGAGCAAACTGAAGAAGCCACCCTGAGCTTTGGAAAATTAAGTTTATACTTTTCATGGCATTGTCAGTCCTACCCAGGGTAGAGGTGGTGCCAAGGGTTGGACCAATGTGTTTGTCTGAACTACAATCTTCTTTCCTAGCTGTCCATGAGATGTTGTTTTTCAGTTTTTCAGTGTCAGTGAAGAGCAGTGGGCCAATCTCACGTTAGGCTGTGAGAGCTTCTGGTTACAGAAATAGCTGGTTCCTTTGGGTAGTATCAGGTACACACCAGTAAAAACATCAAATAGCCTGCAGCAGGAAGATGCTTTTGGGTAACAAGACTGTCTCTGTGGAAAAGGTACCACCACGCTCAAATCAGCTGCTTCTCCTCCAGGAGGACAAACCAGGGGCACACCATTCAAAATCAAGGTGACAAACATGTCGTGGCTCCTCTGAGGCAAAAAGGATAAAATGGTACCAGTTATTTGTAGGATGTTCTGGAGAAGAGACCTGGAGGTTAGTGGCCTACTGCTTTATTGCCTGGAAATTACAGAATTTCTTCTATTTTAAAGGAGATGAAAAAACAACCAAATGTTGTAGTGAGAAATCATTGTGGGTTAGAACGTACTTCAACAAAAGTGAATCAGCATATCTCTTACATATACTGAGTTATAAGTATAGGTGTCTATAAACTGGGACATGCCATATTATATGCTTTACTGGATTTTATCTCTCCCCCAGAAAACCCTAAGTAAAAGACAACTTGGCCAACCAAGTAAGAAAACTTATAGCCAAGCTTTTTTGGTTTGGCTGTGGGACAACCCCAGGTGGATCTCTGGCTGCACTATGTTTAAAATACTTGCTGGGAAGGCACCTATACATAGGTTGTATTTCCAGTGGTTATGGAAAAATGCTGCCATGGAATAAAATTATAATTTATATTCTTTGGCAATATATCATTTACAAGTACAAAGAAAATGATTTTTTTAAAATCAGTCTGAGACAGCGAAAACCCAACCTAACCTGATTTTCTTTCAAATGAAATGACATTATATAGAAAGTCATCCTCAGCCATGGTAGACTTTAAAGTCAACAAGCCATTGTTGCAATATGTCACTAGCTATTGAGGAGAATACTCATGTCAGGGTATTGTAGCCAACTTCCCTCTAATGTTTGAACATTGTGGAAAAGTGTAAAAATTACTAGAGTAGAGCAAAGTGCAGGAATGTAAGTAATTTGTTGCTCAGAAAAAAACCTTTTAAAGAGCTATGTTCAAGCCATAAGGGTTCATTTGGGCTTGTTCAACCAGCACTAAAATGATTGCTTCTCCATAGCAAATATAAACAGGAGAAAAATGTAAAATTTTATCCTGCAGAGCAGTTAAACGAGTAATTTATTTTCATGATTATACTCAGTTTCTAGCTACATTTTTGAGAGAGTTATTAATATTTCTGAATACTTTTTATTCTGTTGGCCTAAGGCTTTCTCTAAAACCTTTGAGTTAATTGGGAACATAACCTACTTTTTCTGTCTGTTATTCCAACACATCTCAAAACATTTTGTAAACATACTAAGCCAGAGACAGAGCACTGATTTTACTTTGTTCTTCCTTCACCTCTGTGAGGAACTGAAAACAGTGTTTGTTTAACAGAGCACGAACCACTAACGCCCAAACAACTTGCAAGCAGATGAGTAGAATATTGCATTCAGTTGCAACTGCTGGAGAGATCTAGGGACAAAGTTTTGAACTTGTTTCTGGCTTTGTCACCATTGATAACATTCTTACTGTGAGAGAAATTGGTTTTCAAAAGTATACCTCTCACTGAAGGCTAATAGATGCCTGCCTTCTTTCTTTGAAGGGAGAAAATCTTCCTTGACCTACTAATTTAGCCAAGACAAATGAGCTGAGAGCAGCACTATAATCTGTCACTGTGATGGCATTTCATTTGCTGTAATTTAGTAGGTGTTTACTGGTGGCTCTTAGTTTCTACAAGCTACTGTAACACAAGTTGGTGGCACTTCTCCATGGGATGTGTAAGAATGAATCACCTACGACTGGCTTTGCATAACTCCCAGGCAAAGGAGTAAATTGCTAACTGAGTAAGAGCCACCACAGCCACAAGATTGAGTGTGTGGGAGGACAAGTGGGAGATGAACACAGCCATTTTGGGGCAAGAGTGACACAGGGAAAACATCAGGAACAGAAGTTTTCTGTCTAAAGGTTTTTTTTTATTTGAGGTAGAGCTGCCACATAGATGAATTGTTTGTTTTGCTCTGTCAGCTCTCACACGTTCGATGGAGTGGAAATGAGGGTACTACTCTCAGGAGTCTATTTCTCCTGTCTTAACTGCTCTACCTGGATCCAGTGCTTGCTGATGGCTGTGCCATGAGAAAAAGAACCCTGGCTTTAGTCTTAATAAAGATGAGAGCTCTGCCCATGGACCTCTGATTTGTGGCTAGGTTCTCCCTTAGCATCAAAATATTTTAGATAATCGTTTAGTAATTGATCAAGGATGTGTGGTTTTTCAACAGATATAAGTATCCATAAAGTGCTAATATAATTTATTGAATATTTAGTAGAAGAGTAGATATTACATCACATTTTATTACTTAAGTAATAAAATCTCAAAGCCTTTTTAATTTTCAAATTATATGAATAATGTACAATATATTAAAGCTTTGAACACTTTCATTAGTCTGGATGAAGTGTTTTCTGAAATGTCTAAGCAGCTGTTCTCATATCTTCCCAGAATTATTTTCCTAGGGAATCAAAAAGGGCTTGATTGAATAAAAAATATGGTGCTTTATTTCTCCCCCCCCCCTTTTTTTTTTTTGTCTGCAATTATGTATTGCCAGGAGGTGGCAAGCAGTTCTTACAGATGCTGCTAATAACAAAAATGGGACAAATTGTCGCCTGGTGAGTATCCACTAATGTTGGCAGTGCTGCACCAGGAGGGCATTTGGGTCTTTCTCATTATAGCTTGACATGTCTTTGATGTTCCTGATTGCATTGGTCTCCTGAAGTTTTTCTTTAATGCTCTCTAGGAGGGATATTTCAGAATATATAAAGAATCTTTAATCTTTTATCCTGACACTTCCACAACCCAAACACACAGCACCCTTTGTCTCCTGAAATAAATGATTCTCTGAAGATTTCATGGTTAGAAAAGCTCTTGGTACTTTTTGTTCAGCTATGAGCCTTATGGAAATGTGACACAATATGCCACCCTTTCCCCCAGCCTCTCTCAGAAAGCAGGTGGCAATGGGCTCTGCCCCCACCTTACAGCTTGCCTGTACTTCCAGCTATAAATTGTAATTCCTGTTAATTATTCAATATGCTATGCAAACGTTTTCTCACAAATTGCACTTTTCCTGCCTTAAAATTACACTTCCCTTGTCTCCCCTTCCACTGAACTTATCCACATTCAGATCCCTGAACACCAGCAGCCTGGAAGCAAACACCAATGGGTTGAGGGGTCCTCTGCTGGGATATGACACTTCCTTTGGTCAGTCACTGTGGGCACATCCAGGTGGGATAGCCTTTCCATCATTAGCACTGCTCTTATGCTTTACAAAGGTATGATGGCAGCGTGCTATGGGCACAAAAGGTTAATTCCATGTATAGGAACTAGATACATGCCATATACATTTATAAAAATAAACCCAGGTTACACTTGGTTATTTTAGTATATGAACAACTTCTTCTTTCTCACACACGCAGTTGAGTGATCAGCTTAGTATTCTGAAACCTCGTTTCTGATACAATGAAAACTTAATCTAATTTTCTATCTTAACATAGTCATATTTGTTATATCACTTGCCTGCTTGTACTCAACAATGTCATGGTGACTCTGAAAGTTTAGAGTACCTTATAAATATAATTTCAAGTGTTGCTTTGCTCAATAATGGAATCTTTCTACTTTTTAGTAAATAGTTCTTTTGGCTTCAAACATTTGTTTTTCCAATTTTTTTTTTTTTTTGAGGATGGTTGTTCAGGATAATCAGAGTTATTTTACAAGTCACAAAAGATTACAGGAAAACAAATATGAATCCTGACATCTTTCACTTCTAAATTTTGTGCTTGGCATTTTCAAAAGAGCAGAATGATTCATTAAGAAAGACTGATATTTGTGGTATGAAACAATGCCAGACCTAGTTTTTCTGTCCCCAAAGTCATTGTGCAATTTTGTTTTTGTCACTGGTCTAATACTGGAAAAGGTGGCTTCTATTCCTATTACATGGAGCTATTGGTGACATGGCTTCTGCAGATGTTCACAAGAACCGGAGAGATACGAATGTAACTGTAGTGTAAGTGATGAACACCTCAGTCATCTCTGTAAACTTGAAAGGTTTAATTTTACATCCAGAAAATTCAGCCACTGACCTATTCCAATGCTGGGAAGCACAGCTCGACATCCTGCTTGGCTCAGCTCCTAGTGCCATTGATGCCTTACTTCTTTTCATGTTCCTGGTCATCACTAATGAGCAAATATTTAGTCCCTTTGGGTTCAGTATATCCATCTTCCATTTTATACTTCATCTAGATATTAAATGGAAGATGCCCTAAATATTTTTGCAGGAGACTCATTGTTCAAGAAGTTCTTGCAAGGGCTGTTTAATGAGACTTTGAATGATTTAATTTCAGGTAAAATTCACTTTCATCACCTTTTCTAACTCTGCTTAGGGGTTTGTTAGAGAAGTGCTTTCATGTTCAGAGATCTAATTTTAGAATTATTGCAACACTTCAGAAAGAGCAGATTGTTAGTTATGCTTGGAAGACCAAATCTTCAGAAGCTCAGGAGATGATCTTACTTGGTGTTGGAGCTAAGGGAACAGACAGAAAGGGAAAACTTAAACTTCAGTAAAGAGAACTGTATATTGCAAGGAAAAAAGTTTAAAAATTCTTCAGAAAAATGCTGCATGTTTTCTTGAAACATGAAAGCCACACACATTGATTTGTGTGTGCTTTAATCTGTAGCAATCACTATGTATGAAACCACTTTCAATTTCTTATGTAATGTAGTCTTTAAATATGGCTAACAAAGAAACGTGGGAAGCAACTGATCTGACTTGGAGGGTTCCTATTATTATTCTGCACTGGTTTTGATCCTACATCATTACACCCAGGGCATCATCAGTAAATCCCTTTCCCTGAGTTAGTTCTTTAATTATGGCACTGTTTCACCAGCATTTTACTGTTCTTACCACCTGAGATAATAATTTAATTGCCTCACATAGTCAGAGAGAGTGGTGTCTCAAAAGACCTCTGGAAATAGCTGTCTGCTCTTCTGTTGAACATGTACACAACCAAAGTTGGGGAGTCCTTATGGGAAACTCTTTTGGGGGCTGTGGGTCAAAGCTGAGTGGATGAACACAGATATCTACACCCATCACCCCACATCAGGTCCTTTTTAGAAAACACAGGCCACTGCAAGAAAGTAGCCTGAGACCTTTCAGGCTGACACAGGAAATAACCAATGAATTCAGAAATACTCAGACTTTCTGCCATGGCAAGCAGGTGGCCTGGATTGTCTTGGATATCTTGGGGTGCTGCTTTAGCCCTTTCTGGTTACTCTGCCATTGTTCACCCCTTAAATATAAATCACATCCATAAACAATTCATTGTGATTTTGTAATAGTGCCTAAGCGCTGCATCATTTGACTCTCTCCAACATCACTTACACCTTACAACAGGGTTGAGACTTCAACACTGCCCTGACAATGGCAAGAATAAAAAAGGATCATTTTTCTGTGCAGAAAAAAACCTATCCAAAGCACAGGATGGGAGAGGGGGAAAAATAAGGAGCCACACCGACAAGCAGGTTGTAGCTCAGAAACAGGTAAATTAATGTGGTAAATCAGTTTACTAATTTACTGTGATAGTCTTCTGGCTGTAAATCTTAAGGCCAGATGATTATGGCCACACAGTTTACCTCTCATTCCAAGACCCAGTTTAGTTTATTCTGTAGATATGATTCTAAGAAACAGTCCTATCAATTAAATATTTAAATCATCGTGATCACTGATCGGAGTGAACTTGGTGTGAGAGACTGAAATGTTAATGTCTAATGACTCAAACAATTGTCCATTTCCAAAAGCAGCTGGTGCTTTGCTGAGGATGTGCATGGTCACAGCCCAGGAACAAAGTACGTGTGCATGAACTTTTGTTTAGGAACAAGCTGGGTTTTTAGCCAGATAGGAGAAGAGGCTGATAAGAAGCAGATCCTGTAAGGTGGGATAATAAATTTTATCATGCCAATGTCCTCCCTTACACGACTGGCTCAGCTGTAAAACCCCTCTGGGGAAGGTATCAGGACATTCACCTTATTCAGCCCTTCTGATGGGGCATAACAGGCTCAGCTACAATGACATGGGAGATGGCTGTCATGTCTTAGAAGGTTCCTCCCTTCCTCCCTTCCTCCCTTCCTCCCTTCCTCCCTTCCTCCCTTCCTCCCTTCCTCCCTTCCTCCCTTCCT
>JAYDZK010000056.1:11355064-11368527 GCA_034509185.1 Euphonia xanthogaster | reverse complement strand
CTTCCTTCCTTCCTTCCTTCCTTCCTTCCTTCCTTCCTTCCTTCCTTCCTTCCTTCCTTCCTTCCTTCCTTCCTCCAAATTGTTCTAAAATAAACTATATATATATGTATTTATGAACACCAATCATTCAGTGTTCCTTCACTAATGCCCCCAAGGGATTTATTAACAAGAACTGCAGTTACCCTCTCCTCCAGGGACAGGTTGTAACCCTTGGTAAATTAGATTTTTCTTTGAATCAGCTTAATCCATCTGCATAAATGTTGCAGGATTACTAATACTGAAAGACCAAAGTGAAGAGCAGCAGCCTGCATGGGGCATTTGCCCTCTACTGGAAGCTCCTCTCTATGATGTCAATATTAAGTGTGTGGACAGCTTAAGTACCAGTCCTGAGTGATGCTGCTCTAACCACACATTATTATTCAGGTGGTTTGGGGCCCTTTTTGAAGTGCTGAGCATCTCAGATATTTACCAGATCAGAGCTACTCAGGCAATACTCAACCTGTCAATAAAGAAGGTTTTATTTTTCCCTGTGTGGTCAGGCAGCAGAGTAGAACTGGAGAAACCTCAGCAGTTCTCTCCCAGAGCTATGCTGGAGCTGGAAAAACTACATTGGAAGTTACTGTATAATTAAAAAAGATAATAACTTTCAAATTAGTTTTTATTAATAGAATTAAGCCACATTAAGTCATGAAAGGTGTTCATAAATATGTTAATAAAATGTGTGGTATTAATGAAAAACATTCTGCAGAGACTGAATAATTTAAGAGTTGGATATTACACACTTAATTAAATTTAAATATTAAAATTATGAGTTATCACAGCTAAAATGGGTGTTAACAGTAGGCATCACAGTCAGGTCAACAAATGGCTGTTATTATTAAAAGCATGTAGATAATAAATAAAATTTACTTAATAAGTGAGGAGCATTTTGACTGTGTATGAAATGCTCCTAGAAAGTTGTTTCTGGTAGGCACTGAGGTTCTCACTCTATGAGTGAGAGCAGGATCTTAAGCAAAACACTTGGTTTGAACTGTCACAAAGCTCATGAATAAGTAGTCCTGCTCTGCTTAGGGTAGAAGCTGCAGAAGCAGTTTAGTGTCTCTTCAGCAAACTCTTCTGCCTGGGGGTTTTTAGGCAATGAGGGTCCCAGAGCTGTTGTAATATCTGGAACTCTGAGAATAATTTATCTGAAAACTCTATGATGAGATGGAAGTGCAAGAATAAATGAATTTTACACTGTAATATTCAGCTCCTAATAAGTAAACACAAATTACATGTTGTTAGAAAATCCAGATGTTCAAAATTCTGGGTTGCATATCTGTGTTGCTCTTGCTCAACAAAATTTAACACTCTCTATGGTAACGTTTGTTAAGCATTGGTTGGAGAGTCACAGTTACCTCATACTGTCAAAGTAAAAAAAACCTCACATTTCATTTTCTATGTTTTTTTTTTTTCCACCAAGTTAGGAATAAGGAGCTCTAAGAAATCTGACAGAAGCCATGACCTCTGCTAATCTTTCCCTGTGGTTGAGCCACAAAGCATCAGCCAGGAGTTGCACCATGGGATGGATGAGTGAGGACAGAGGCAGGACCTGCAAGTCCCTCTATGGCCAGAGCTTGCCTTCGCCTCCCTAATGCTTGGAATAACAGTTCTTGGTGTCACTCTCTGGGTGAGCCATCATATTACTGATGTCAGTGAGGAGAGACCATGAGAAGCCTTGTCAGCTTAATTTAGTCTTGAACATCAGAGAGTCAGGCCACTGGCAAGGCTCTTTGACACAGGATGCAGGATACAGGACTATTCCTGTGTTCCTTCACACTGCTCCCCTCGGTTCCCAGCTTCCTGTGGCAAGGATACCATCACAGATATGTGGGGAAGAAAACTCTCAGTAAGAACAAGTTGCAGTCATGCAATCTTGTTAATAATTGGGTGCCTGTGGCAAATGAAAGAGAGATGTGAGATGAGCAGCAGGAGAGGGATTTTCTGGGATATTGACCTGCAGCAGTAGAAGACTGGACTTAGTCCTACGGCAAACTGCAGAGACACAGCAAGTGTTACTGAATTGCTATTTTGCCTATTTATATGGATTACATGAGGAAAGGAAAAACTGGTGCTGTGGAGACAGAGGTATGGCTGTGTTCTCTCAGGTTCTCTATTTTGGGTTCTTATCTTCCAGTATTGTCAACTGGATGGAAACACAGGGAGCCATGAAAATAAGTGTTAGAAAAGATTTGTGGGTGAAACTTTGCCCTTCTTTGGGAAGTCTGCTTGCCAGTTTATGTGAACCAAACTCGGGATAATGTTTGTTCATCTGTTTTATTCACTGTGGTTTAGCTGTAATTATCTACACTTTACACCATATTAGTAGATCTACTCCAGAATACTATATTAGAATAATGAAACTTTAATTATAAAAGAACTTGCTCAACAACCTTATTAATAAATCTTTGCTCAGATATGGGGGGATGCTGCCAATTTTGATGTGGATTAGCAAGGTTTCGCTTTAGTAATAATACTGAGTAGTCAACTAGGAATTTTAATCTTTAAAGTGGTTCTCAAGCATTGAATAATTAATCCCCATAACACTCCCATGAGATAGATAAGTAAATATTACTATCCCTGTTATACAGATGGGGGAAGCCTGGGTTAGCCTATTCAGCTAGACTGGTCTGAATCCACTGGGAGTGTAATTGCCAAAGCAATGTTTAGGATTCAGTATTTTTGCATTTAAAAAGTGAGGTATTGCCTTCCTGTAAGCTCAAAGTCATTGCCAGAAAACTGAAAGAACTGTGTCCCTCTTTCTTTCAAGACTGTGTTTTCTATTTCTATATCAAGGGATAAAGGTCTGCATATCTTTTGAAACAGAAATTTTCTATTAGACAGAAATAACTATATGCACCCACTTATACATACACATCCACTGTTATTTAATAGAAGGATGTTCTACTTTTCTGCCAGCTGCTACATATTTATTAAATACTAAAGACATGTTTGTGAAGCAGGTTTTAATATTAATTTTTGCCCTTGAATAGTTTTTTACCCATAGCAATAAAACATTCTAGAACCTTTGGGAGCCCATATTCAAATTGCCTGATGGTTTCAGACCAATTTTATTAACCAGTATATTGGTTCATTTAGTTAGTCTTTTTTTTTTTTTTTTACACACCACAGGTTCCTGAAATTAAGTTGGTATTGCTAGAAATAAGAAGGTGGTATTGGAAATGCAGCAGGAATATGAATGAATGTTTGCAGTTCCACCAAGGTGGTCACAGGCAGAAAGGGCACTTTTCCAAAATGACTATTGATTTTTGCACTCCCATCAGATAAATGATACATGAGGTAGTTCAAGTTTCAAATAACACCCAACCTCAGCTCTGGAGATTTATAAAATGAGCATTAAAAATGAGATGAACTGAATTATCTGATCAGTACTCTGAACAGATGGGAGTATCTGGCTTCAAAGTATAGGCCAAGGTGCTTAGCCATTTATTAGACAAATGTAAAAGCTTCAGACATTCTAATAGAACTAGAAAAATCAGTTTGTAGCAGACTGCAAACTGGCATCTAATGAAGGATATAACTGTATTCAAACAATCGCCCCACAGTATAAGCTCCCAATTTTTAATCTATTTTTTGTAAATAGGAATGCAGTGGTCACTAGAAAGGGCTACCAAACCCGTGGTGCAAGGAAGCACAGGCAGGTTTCACTTGATCTGCAGGAACCTTTCAAACCAGCTGCATCTCTCCTGTGCTGTGTCTAAGTTCCAGTCAGGCTGCTGAGCATCTCCCAGAAGTGATTATTTATACAAAAGGAGAAAAATCCTGCATGTGAGATGAGGTCTTAGACTGCTCTGTGATGTTATGGTAGGGCCTCTCCTAAGGCATACTAGAATGGTCAGTTTATCTGTTCTGCTTCAGGAAATTTGACTCCTTGCTCAGGGATCTAATGTACGGTAGCACAGCCACATTTTTGGTTAGGATAAGCCCCATCAAAATGGGCTCTTTAGGAAAATTCTTCCCCTCCAAAGTCTTTCATAAAAAATACCTGAAATGGAGACATTTTATAACAAACATATTTTCATTTGACATTGCATTGTTTTTTTATCAAGCAAGTATTTCAGTTTTGGTGTTGACCAGAAATGAAGTTCTTTTGATTTTCTGGATACATTATACTGAGAAAAAAATTCTGTTGCAACACTTCCTGCCAAATAAATGAGAACCATTCACAGCTGGGTGACTGCAAAACTAACTTTAGCTATATTTATAGAGTATTTACATTTCCACTTATTTCAGGAAAAACACTTATTTCCTGTGTATGTTTTTCTGTAGAAGGAAAAATAAGGATGATGCCCAGAAAGTTGAGGGTATAAATATGTAGAATTTGTGTTGGAACTGCAGTTCATTGAGCGAGCACTGGGACTTGTATAATGGCCTTAATGGCAGCCTGGATATCTAACCTCTAACCTCTGTCTAACCTCTCTGAGCTATGTTCAGTAAAGAGCTAGACAGAGGCAAGGTGGGAATACAAGGAATGGTGGAATTAACATTTCTATATGATGCAGGAGCTTTGCAGCTATGAGGTCTCTGATGGTGACATACACACTTGAAATACATGGGAACATTTCCAAACAGCCTCTAGATGTGCCCAGCTCTGCAGCAGCAAAGCATATGGAGGTGTCTGTGTTCAAAAAAATCTTATTTATTGACACAGACTGGAAATAAACTCTAACTTGAAACACATTGGTTAGATTATCTGGATCTGCATGCACAAGACTGATAACTGAAGCTCAGTTTAGTGCCTGGTTGCTAGGGGCAGAAATTCTGTGAGCATCACACTGGAGGAGTTGCTTGAAGCTCAAAGGCTGTAGAACACCTCTGGATATTGCTCCTTTTCTATTTCCAATCTGTCTGCTTCAATGTGTGAGACTGTCCTCACATTGTAGCAAATGTAGTGCACTGTGCAGAGTCAGCAGCAGGCAGAGCTGCGTGCACCTGGACACTGCTGAGTGTTCTGTGATGGCAGCAATCAATAGGAAAATAGAAAAAAAAGAGTTTTTCTTTTCCTTTGCTTTCCAGGTATCATATCTGGGCTCTGACTCTATATTACAAATTGGATGTATCTGAACAATCTGTGCAGTTGGATCTGATTCTCTGAAGAAAATTGCTGGAAATCGAGAGCAAAGAGCTTTGTGTAAATTCAGCATAACCACAGGGTTTAACAAATGACTATTGCCTTACAGCACATTTCAAAATGTGTTCAATTTTACATTTGTTATTTCTTTAAGAGGCTGCATATAAATATTGTTTGAGATCAGCACCTAACTTCCACCTTCATATTATTAATATTTTTGCAAGCCAAGTGCCATAAAAATGAGGAAAATTACAGGTTAAACTCAGAAATTCAAGATCTTCTACCTGAAAAGGCATATTCAGAAGATAAATTTTTGTCATGAGAAAAAGTGTATTTTAATATCCTAAATAATGAGTTTTTCATGTTATAGTGCTGCTAGCACATAGCAGACCTATGCACTAGCAGCACTATAACATGAAAAACTCATTATTTAGGATATTCAAGTATATTTGTAGAATGCAGCAGTATAACATGAAAAATTCATTATTTAGGATATTAAAATACATTTGTAGAATGCATAGCTGCTGTGATGTCTTAGATAATCGGTTAGGAAAGAAAAGTTGAATACTGTAGAAACTATCAAGTGAGCTAGCATGTAAGAAGAAGCTGGAAAATACTCTCTAAACAGTTGTGAGAAACAAAATGTATTAGAAAGATAATATACATGCAGAGTTTACAAACCGTGTCTTTAGGGTGGCCCAATAAGTAGAAATATGGGGACCCATGCTTGTCACTTTTCATGCACATGGAGAGACTGGAAGGTACCATTCCTAAAGGAAGGGGAGGAACAGCCTAGGACCAATCATTAGAATTAACAGAACCAGTGACATACAGACATTTTTACTATTGTTAGAGCAGAGAATTCTTAGTAAGTTTAGAACAACTGAGAGAAAAGCTTATATGTAACAGGAAAGAAGTATTTCTGTAAAGCTAAGACAAATAGGCATGCTGTAAGTCTAAATATTAGTGGATTATTGAAACTACTGTACATATATATCCAGGACATAGATTCACCTGGTCTATGGATATGGAGTACATCTTGAGGTGCTTCCTGAAGGAGTCATAACAAATCAAAAGCAAAGGGTTTAATGCATTTAAGAACTGTGCCAATTTACTTGTATGAAAAATCCTTGTATTGGTATCAACTCTGACATTTTTTTGGTTTTTTTTTGCTGGGGTGGTGCTGAAGCGGGAGATGAGTGTTTCTTCAAGGCCCTTCAGTTATTGTTTAATAACTTGTAGCTTTTATCTCTTAACCAGGAATTTGCATATACTGACACTTTAATCTTCCTCTCTTAAACAGCCCAAACTAAATCTAAACTCCAGTTCTGTAAAACCACCTGTGTGTAATGAACTCACGGGGTGAGCTGTGCACACAATTTGGCACTGTGTGAAGAAACAGAGATTCCAAAAATACACAATGCACCCCCAGGACACGTCTTCTAAGAAAGCCAGACAAAGCAGAGGAAGAGAGGGGAAGGCACCATCACTGTGCAGATCCATAAAGCACCAACCATCACCTCACAATGCAGATTCCTTGTTCTCCAAACCTCAGTGATTCCAGTTTCCACAGCTCTGTGTATCTGTTAGTGTCACATCACAGTGTGACCTAGAATGCTCAGGGCCAGATCCAGATTTCCAAGACAGAGCAATGGAAAAGTTTTCCAAAAGCCCAGTGTAAATGTGCTGGAGTCTCTAAAATTTATAACTTTCTGCAGGAGCTCTTAAGCAACTTAAAGTGAAAGTTAATAGAAACCTTATATCAAACCTGATTTTGTAATCCTAGAAGTAGGAACGGAAACAAATTACTTTATTTATTATTAGTTTAGATGTTCCTTACAGGTGAAATTCAGTGTTTTTGCTTCCTCTGCACTACCAGATAGAAAGCAACTGGGGCAGGGGCTTATGCCTTGCTGGAGGGATGGAATCCACCTACAGGTGCTAACCTGCCTCAGCTTTCTCCACCTTCACATTTGATTATAAGACTCATTGCGTTCAGGAACTTCTAGGAACTTACATATTTTAATGTACTGTGAGTAATAAAATCTCCAGTCAGGAAAAGGCAGGAGCCAGAAAAAACAAGCTGCCAGGACTGCTGGGACTGAGAGTGAAACACCACAGGCTTTCCTAGGAAACTTCCCCCAAAGACATCTAGGGGAAGGACTGGGTGTTCCCACAAAAACTGAATTTTCTGGGGCTGATCAATCATTAGATGTAACTTCCTTCTTGCAGAACTCGCAGCTGGATAGAGACACTGATTTGTCAGCTTTACTTCCTCTTGAATGTTAGTTACCATTTTGGGATTTTGTGAACAGTTTCCCTGCATTTTGCCTTTGAGGATGATACTTTGTCCCAGTGTTTGGCTATACAAAATACACGTCCTTCTCAGGGGGTTTCTATAGCTATGGCTAAGGCCTGAAATACATAAGCATCTGCAATGAGGCTCTCACAGTGTGACCAGGCAGATTTTTAGAGCTGCTGCACACCCAGTAGCTCCTGCTGAAGTTAGTGACCCCCTAGGCAGCTGCACACACGGGAAATTAGGCAGCCACTTCAAGAAGTGTCTTGATCCATCCCTTCATTCAAATTGTTTTTAATGCTGGTGGGAGAAGTGCTCAGTTCTGCAGTGATGACTCTGGGTTTCGTGTCCTGTGATATGAATGAAACCTCACACTCTCTGCAGCCAGATTTCCCAGGCATTAAGTGCTTTTTGGGATCAGGATTCCCAGCAGTACTTCTAGTCTTTCTTGCACATTAATATGATTTCTTGCTATGACTTGGTTCTCTGGAGCACTCAGCTGGCAGACTATTTCCTATGAAACATGATGCTGATGCTCTTTGGGTTTGGATGAGCTGTGATAATTCACCTCCCATGGAAGCAGGGTTCCTCTGGCTATCCTTATCCTCAGCAAACATGTTCTGAGATGCTGGGTGATAAAACACCTGCTTTCAACACTTCTTTTGTTGCACCCTGCTGTGAAATCAGCTGTAGTTTTGGAGCATTAATCATATCTGAGCTCCTTCACTTACATTCTGTGTCTGCTACAAGGGGATTTCTGCCTCTGAAATGGGCTGGGATCTCTGACATTTGTTTTCAAGCAAAATCAGCAGCCGGAATGGAAGTAAATGATGCATTCACAGCACACTTTATTTCTTACCCTAGGTTTGAAGAGTGCTTCAGCTCAGCCAGAATTTTCCAAGACTGGAAACGGACAGATTTCCAGGCAGTATAAACTGCCATAACTCATTCAGGAGATTTACACCCTCTCAGCAGCTCACGCTTTGTTTCTTCACTAAGTGCTTTCTTCTTTTCAGTACACATTCTTTTCTTTCACAAATCACTTTCTTGTTATTGATGAATTTTTCTTAACACTGCTTTTACAGATGTCAATCACATAATCATTCAAACACTGACATTTCTTGCACTTAAGTACATATCACCATAATTTGTACTAACAGAAACATTGCACTGGAGTTTAAAACACAAGGAAAATCAAGAAATTGAAGGCTGAAGACAATAATGTGACAGTCTTGGCTGGCTGGTTCAGGTAGCTCTAGATAAGTTTTCTCCTTTTTAGTGCTGTGAATCAGAGTGTTGCTGCTATTGGAAAGGTCTTTACTACAGCTTTACTAAACCTGGCCTAGGAAGTCCCTGACCATTTTGCCTGTCGTGGACTGAGAGAGAATACCCAGGAGAGGACCCTGGTACACTTGTGCTATCGTTACATTTATCCCTAGGCTTCTGCTGTGCACCACCATTGCAGTCCCAATACCAGCTCTGTCCTCCAGCCTTGCATTTTTATACTCAACTAAGCCGTATTTCCCTCTGATGCTCTCCACAGCTGGACCCTAATGAGTATAAGAAATCTTTCTGACATGTAATTGCTTAAAAAAACCCTGATTATTTTAGTAAAAAGAGCTCCAATTAGTCTTGTTACATCTCAGCTGTGAAATTCTGGTTGAAGGAAGAGTGAGTTGCTAAATATTGACTATCTGCTGTCCTCAGGACCACTTTGTCCTCAAGCCTACTGTCACAATCTTCTCTGCATTCAGTTTTACATTTGGAAAAGATGTTTCTGGGGGTCTCTGACAGATGTTCTTTGCATCATGATGACTTAACCTTGAGATCTGGCCTGCTTGAGACGTGGCCTCCCATTTTAATTGGTTCTGTTTGTCAATTAGTGTTTTTAACTTTCTGGGCAGGCTGCTGTTGGAATTCAGGTTCACCTTCTGTTTGCTCTTAGACTACTTCTCACACCTTTGGGAAAAGACCTAGGGAGGCCTTTAATTATCTCAGTTAATTTCAACAGGCATCTTCTTATTTTGCCTCCATTCCCCCTCCAGACTGGACACAATTCTAATGCTTCTCTGTCTGCATAAAGCACAGATTAAGAACTGCAGATGTGCAGGTGTTATCCTTTGATGTGATGCTTTCTGCAGGCTGTTTGTACACTATGAAGTAACTCCTGAACACTTTTACTCCTTTTTCAGTGCAGTAGGAAAAAGGGCCTTTCAAGCTCAGCTACTTAGTTCTTGTCCTGTGTAAAGCTGAAGTTTGAAAAATGGTCCGACTAAAAAGCACTTTGATGAATTTTCTTTGTAGCAGATTTTATTTCTCAGTAATCTGCATTTTTAAACAATTAATGCTAAGTATTCCAAATGCCTTCCCAAATGGCAAGTTTGGCTTTAAACAACACTGTGAACCTTGTTGTTTTCTCTTAGCACTAAAAGCTGTGTCTCAATTTCTAGTTGTTTATATGCACTTTCTACTCATCACCTTCTGTGGAAGACCTGTGCACATTTTGGAAGATTCATTTTCCTAAATCAATGATACTTACAATGAATTTTTTTTTGTGTTTGTGTGTTTGGGTTTTTTGTTTGTTCGTTTTTAATTATTTTTTTTTACTGGAATAATGTATGATTTTATAAGATTATATAAATAACAGAAATTTATTTTGGATTTAAGTGCCATTTGGAAGTGGGACCTTAAGAAATTCGGATTTGGAATGGGTCTGAACTGCAACTGATTCTTTGCTCATTGTATCCTCCTGGGCCTACCTTAGATGGAATTGTTTTCTGAGGAAGCAGAGGACTGCTGATATATGGTTCTGCTGAGAAGGATTACTGCCACTGCATCAGTCCTGGCCATTTGTTTGTTCTTTCATTAAAAATGATGCACCTCTCCCATAAAACAGTTTTGGAGGTGACCTGAATTTCTGTTTGAGGTCTCTCTGAAAGGATTGCACACTAGTTAAAATTGATATTAAATGTCTTAGTGTGATTTTATCAGAGCCCCTGAAAGCCATTTCGGCTTTGTTTCTACTCACCTAAACTATAAATCACTAACTTTATTACCAGATGGGTGGGCTATGGCCCATCTTTTCTGCCTTTATTCAGAAGCTCTTGAAAGTTGTAAAAAATGCAGCATACACAGTCCTGAGTATTGGCTTAGCCATAGAATTAGCTCTTGTTTAGAGAAGAAAACAGTGCAATTACCATGTGTATTGACAGCTGGGAAAGAATTGACTTTCAGTGCAGCTGACTTTAACAGAGGTATTGAATTTATGTTGGCAACAAAGGCTCACCTGAACCTATAGTTAAGCCTAAGTATTTGAATTTTTATGTGACTGTAATTTCTGATTTTAATGGGAAAGCATTCTGGAACTTCAAAAGTAAAAGTTAAAATGTTTAATAGACTTTTGGATCTCATAGCATAAAGAAGTTAAGGACTTTTCATTAAAAAGTAGCCCTTTTCCTAAGAGATTTAAGGCCCAGGGCTGCACATCATAGAACTTACAGAAATATATGAAATTGTTACATCATACTATACAGTAAGCCCTGAATTCAGTTTTTTAAAAAAACTCTTTGTATTTGAAATTACCTTTGGATAAATTCTTTTTAATTTTTGTCATTTCAGTTATGAAATAAGGTTTCTATATTGTCTACATTACTCATACTTTTAGAAATATTTAAAAAGTCCCACAAATCTCTCTGAAACAAAATACAAGAAGAATGGATCCTGTTTTCTCACCACAATGAGCAAAATCTCATGTTTTAAATTCAGAACTGGCTTCTAATTGATCATCCATGTATTTTGGCAGAGAGAATACAATGGGTGAAAGAAAGGAGTACATTCTTGACAATGCTTAGAGTTCCAACCTGAGCCACTCAATTGCATGGCAACAAGATCATCTGCTGTGACTCAAAATGTGCAGAGAAGTACCAATAAGGAAGAAATTCCAATAAAGGAAGAAAAGGAGAGTTTATGGGCAGATCAGCAACTCCCAGCACGCTCAGAGATGTCCCCTAGGAGGTTTGTAGTGCTTCCTCCAGTGCACATCTTAGGAGCCACTGCCTGTGTTGGGAGGGCAGCAGATGACAGTGATGTACACAGATGTGAGTAAGTCCACCCCTACACAGGCAAGCACTTAAGGCAATACTTAATGTGCTCCAGGAAATTACAGTATATAAATATCTGCAACTGCTACTTAATTCAAAAGCATTATAGTTAATTTATATAGAGTCATGCACATACAAAAATGTAAAGATGAAAACCCACCATATTCTGGGACCTGGCCCGTTCCACGTTTCAACAACAGCCGCACTCTCCTGCCACCAGACTTGATCAGCTCTATTGCTCTGGCATGTGTCATGTCCCTTGTGCTTTCTCCATTGATTTCAATTATTTGATCTCCTACCTGTCAGGTAAGAAGAATATTGAGTCAGACAGAATTGCAGTAAAATGAGTGTTTCAGGAAGAGACATATTCAATGGATCACAGGTTACTTGAATGACAGACAGACCCATCAAGGTAAATTTGTTCCTGTCTATCTGAGGAATATTACTGGCAGATCAAATAACCTCCAAAGTGGATTCTGAATATGGCATATCAAATGCTGCTTGTCTTCTGCTGAAATCAGTGTAATGCCTTTGTAACTTGCTCACATCTTCTGCACTTAAGAGGCTTTGTTGAATTGCTTGACATGGTGGGATCACTGGAACATTATCCCTGCTGCTCTGTAACATGCAGTGTTGGGTGAGCCTGAGAGGAACTTTGTTGCACTCTCTGTTTTCATAGCGAAAGGAGAGTTTCAAAGCACAAATAGAAACTTCCATCATTTGCATTTCCAAACCTCGGTAGTAAAGTTTCACACCAAATTAAGAGTCGTTATGAAGCACGCTATTAAACAAAGAAAGGTTAGTGCTATGGCACAGGGCAAGCAGGTTTGCTGGAGTTCAAAGAGCATGCTTTGAACTCTTTACCACAGGAGCTTATTGCTGGGAGTGAGCACAGCCTGTGGCTGAACTGTCTAGTTACAGCAGCTGACTCCAGGGTTCTGATTATGGATTTCTGCCACTCATCTCCTGGCCAGATTTCCACTTAGAGCTGGCTTCATTATTTTTCTGCTCTATTTCTACAGCAGTTAAATGTGGCACTGATGTCTGCACATCCCATCTACCCCAACTTGCTTGGCTTTGCCTCCAGCCTGCATGTTTTGGTTTTGGCTGGTTTTCCATGCTGGAAGCCTTCTCCTTCAGTAGGGGAACTTTCTGCATTCTGCTGTGCCTGCTCAGCACAGCTGAGAGCAGTGCAGGGAGCAGCACTGCACAGCCTGCTGTGCTGTGATACCCCTTTGTGGGAGCCTGGAAGCCGCAACACAGAGAGGTGACACATGAGCCTCCTGTTAGCAGCACCACAGCCTTTGGAATGTGTGCCTTGCAGAAGCCTCCCAGCCCCCTTGGAAGGGCAGCCTTAGTGAAACCCAGAAGGAGGGATGATCTCCTGGGGCTGGTAGAGGTGCAGGTCCAGGTGATGGCAGCCAAGAGTAGGGCAGGAGGGTCTCAGGTGAGAGGGTCAGCACACTCATTTGTCAGTGCCAGAGGAACACATTTGCTCAGCAGGATCTTACCTGCCTCACTGTGCACCTCCAGCTTCCTCACAGTGTTTACACCACCTAAAACAACAATGCCTACACATCCTGGAGAGGAGATGATGCAGACTTCGAGGTGACACACACTTTCTTTCCCTCTTACAAGACTGTCTTAACAAAACCAGCTCTTAGCTGGCCTTGGACATGGAAATATCTTCTATTTTGTATGCTTTCTTTGCTGCAATTGTACTTCTGTCAGCTCAAAGTGTAATCCTTTAGAGGTTTTCCTTCTTTCCTGAGGCACACTTGAAAAAAAAAAATCTTTTCCTTCTTGTTAACTCCACTTTTTTGCTAGCCATTATTTTCTGTGACCTACAGTGCCATGTAGAGCTGACTGGAATGTCAGCTGCTTACATCTCCAGCATCCCTGCCAGATGATCGTGTGTCCATGGTGACACTGT
>JAYDZK010000056.1:11337817-11354891 GCA_034509185.1 Euphonia xanthogaster | reverse complement strand
CCAAACTATTTTGTGCAGGATTATTTTTTCAGTGCAAATGTCTTCCTCACTGATTTTCTCTCTTAAAAAAAAAAAATCATTTAGTTGTACCACGCAGTGTAAAATTTAAAATATTTCTGGCAGCCTTCAGGCCACACTGACACACAACACAGGTGCTCTCTGGATCACGGTGAGATCTCCCCCAGTCTGGCCATACAGGGCTCTCTGCATCCCCCAGACTTTTGGAGAATGCTGTTGGTTCACACACTTGGAGCAAAAAGAGAAAATCTCTATTACCACTCCTGTGACACAGACAGAAGATGGATTTGTAGAATCCCCGCAAGGATATTAGTCAGGCCAAATATAGACAAAATTCAAGGATTTTGGGAAAACCAGTTTCTAAATCTCATGAAACAATTAAACACCATAGAAATCCTGTAAAAGTAAAGTCAGATTTTCAGAATGCTTGAGGACAGTTCTTTTTTTTTTTTGTGGAACATTGCCTGGGTAGACCATATTTTGCAGAAGGTATTTAAAATGTTCATGTTAGCATGTCTTGAGAGAAGTGCCAGATTAGATCAAATGAAAGAGGTGTTTTTAACACTCCTTGATGAATAGCTTTTAAAATTAGTACTGAAAGCTGCTTGAGAATGTACAGTCTTTCAAATAAAATCCTCTGCACTCCAGAGCAGACAGACAGAAAGACTTTAATACAGTTTAATATGTAAAAAGGTTAAGTTAATGTCACATTTTTCCCTTGCTGTTTGCCTTCCTTCTGTTTTCACTGGTCACTATGCAGGAACTATCTTGTATTAATGTAACCTTTTCTGTATTTCTGTGAATTCACAATTTTTCTCTCTGTAGGCAGCACGTGGCTCATTTGGTATTTTCTTTCATTATAAAATATGGTAGTTGATTTGATATTTCCTTTTCTTCTAAAATATTATGTGCAAATAACTTGAGAAAGCTTTAAAAAAAGGCTAGCATCTTGGTTATGTGACTGAAGGAGGGGAGAGAAACAAGATTGCAAAAATTAGGCGCTCTGAAATCTACACCAGAAAGGGTGAGACCAGAGCTATAATGAATAGCTGCAGGAGCAGTGGGTTAATTGTGTTCCTTGCTTCTGTGTCTTGTGGCTGACTGATGTACAGCTGAATTATACTGCCTCTGCAGCACAAGCCCAGCTCTGATTAGATGCGAAAACAACAAGGAAGAGAAAAGTTGTCAACACTCTTACCTCGAGAAAAGCTTCAATTAGACTTTGCACTCATATCTGGAAATTCATACAAAAGAGAAAACCTTGGCTGAAGAGTGGTTCTCCCTGTGTCAGTAAGGAACAATTCTTGGTTTTTTCCTGCAGTTAAACCTTGATAACCTTCCCTTCCTTTCCCTCCATGATGTAGATTTTCTTATGGCTGATATGGGACAAAACCCTGCTGTATGAATTCTCTTTGTCAAGGCAATCAAATATGCTTTCTCCCTCAACTTTCCATTCTGGAATAAATTCTTAGATTTGTGGAGCTGTTTCTGGCTTTTCTAAATCCAGTGATTTTTAAAGAGGATGTTAGCTACACCCACATATTGAAGATACAGCAAGGTGAGGTCAGAGGTAATTAGAAACATAAAATCAGTGTCTGTTACATGGGATCCTCATTTCTCTTTTTAGGATCAAAAGATGATTCTTGCAGTTTACACCATGAAGCATTTCTCTACACTTCTCTTCTGGATCCTTCCATGTCTGTTCACAGTGTCCAAACTGAAGATATTATGAATGTGGGAGGGTAGGTAGAACAGATCAAAATGATAACATTCTTTCCACATTTACTAATAATTATCACAGAACAAATTCTTTGGCTCTTTGTAACACATCAGATTTGTAACCTGTGGTCAGTTTGGATTCTGAGCAGTTATCTCACATTTATCTGATTGTGCATCTGATTTCCCTAAACTGAGCACTGTGCACCCCTGTGACTTTTATCAGATTGACTGCTTTAGTATAAAATTTTTATTTTCAAACAGTCTGTTTCTCAAAGTCTTTTTAAACTCCCTATGAATAGTGACATACTGGCATCAGCAAATTTTATTTTATTATTTATCAGTAGGTCTCCAATTATTAAGGGAATATTGAACTGAGTTGGTTTCATCCCAGACACCTCAGAACTACATTTGTAATTACTATTAAGGACCAAATCATTCAGAGCAACCTTTGAGAGGAATTATTGTCAGTAACCCTGTTAAAAGAGATTCCACCTAGGGTCTCAACCTTTTAATGTGAATTTCATAGAAGGTAGTGTTGAAAGGTGAAAGGAAGATTGTACATTCTCCTCCCCTTTTTTCCACATAGGAATAAGAATGAAAATCAGACATAAGAAAGGAAAATTAGACTGGTGTGACAAGATTTTCTTTCCACAATTCACATATGAGTGAACTTTCTCAACTTTTTGGTAACTTGTGACAGATTATTTCTGAGCACAAAAATTAAAGGATTTTTTTCTTATTAGGCTTTAAAAATAGGGTATATGTTTTGCTTTCTCTAGTCTAACTTTCTTGTCCTCCATGAATTCTTAGACATAATTACTAATAGTCTATAAACTTACTTTCCTTAGCAATTGAGCATCCATGAACATCAGCAAGTTCTGCAAACTTGAATCTAAGTATGCTTTAAGCAGTTTTCTCCTTATTCTGATTTACACTAATTTCTTTGTTGATGTTTTTGTGAACATCTCAATGGAGACTGATACAAAGAAAACACTGAATGTTTCAGCCATCTCCACATTCTTGTGAGGCAGTAGACCTCTTTTTTCCAGTTCTTGATGTTTCTTTAAACATGTGAAACAGGCACATGTACCCTTTCCCAGTCCTAAGAGGCAAGCCCTGCATGTGGGACACTCCCCAGGGTGGCATCAGCTCTGCTTTTTAACCCTCCTGGTGGTCTTCAGCAAAGACTCCAAAGCAGGAGTGATCTACCTCTGTGTCCTCCAGATGTTCTCAGCAGCTGAAGGGTGAAGTGTACTGGCAAGACAGCCTGGGAAGCTTGCCTGGCTGCTGCCCAAGCTGTATTTATTCTGAAGAAACCTGCTCTTTGCAGCTATCTGCAATTTTCCAGCAGAATCTGGAACTTTTATTCACATTGGTTTTGTGTTGTGTTTCTTTCTTCCTGAAGAGTCTGACCCTTGCTGACTTTCCATGCTGTTTGGGATGAATACCTACCCAAACCCACTGGTTCTCCTCCTAACCCAATGCCACTTGGAAAGCAGAATGCTCCTCTATTATATTCTTACAATGTGCAAGCACAAAGTAAACACTGAATGCTTCACCCCCTTGATGCTTTGAAATTTGAATATTAATGATTTAAATGCAATTATGAAAGTACTTTTTGTGTATGGAAAGTGTTTCTTTACAAAATCTGTTTTGGTTCAAGTTAATTCAGATGCTCCATCCATGTGTAAGAACAACTGAGCTATAAAATTGGGCAACATCATTTCTGGCAGTAATTAGAAGATAATATTCCTAAGGAATGTTTAAGTAACACCACTATTGATAGGTTAATTAGAAAAAAAATTGTAAAGCTTCTCCAAATCATTAGAATAAAGTGCCTTGAGTACATGTGGGTTTATCTGCAGAGCCTTTGTTTTGCTCTGTCCATATTTTAAAGCAATTATTACTGGTCTTGTTAAAAAAAGCCAACCATACACACAAACAGAGTTTCAGAAACAGGGAGAACCAGAAGGGAAACACATATAGCTTTCATGTAGTAAAGAGGTTTTTCCTTGCTTGAGTGTTCTTTTAAACTACAGATGAGAGCCTTGTGTACGTTTGCCCCCATTGGTGAGTAAGGAACAGTCTCTAAGCAAGTGTATGCTTCCCAGCTGCACAAAATTAAATTAATTGTGTATGCACATTTCAGTCCATGCTAAATCTAATGATAAAAGCAGCCTCAAATGATTTGTGTGGGGGGCATTGCTATCTGTCATTTTATTAATGCATTTTATAATTAAACCTCAGGAAAGAGACAAATCACATTTAATTATTTTTATATGGGCATTCTATTTTTATAACTGAAACACTTTTACATGTTATTTGTTGAGGTTGTTATTGTCAATTGGTCCAAAAGGCTAAAAAATTGTCTGTACTTGGAGACTAAAAGGCAATTCCAGAGTATCTATTTTGGTGAATTTCCAAGTACTGTCAAGCTCAAGTATCATTGCCTGGAGTTAGGCACAGGTTGGATATGTGCTGAGCAAATCTCCTCACAGCAGAGGATGGAAATCCCAGGTGTAACACTCAGCCTGAGCAAAGCTGTGGGGTTTTGGTAACCTTGGACTCCCTCCAGTGCATTTTAGGTATGTGAGCTTGGATGTCTCAGCATGGTATTTCTCTTTGGGGGAATTACAATGACATGTCTGATGCTGCTTTTGAACCAACCATGTAAAAGTTTGGAGTGAAAAAGTATTTTTTTTTTCTGTGGCCAACCAGCTATTTAAGCAGCTGGGGCTTAAACAAAAGGCCTGGCACCCTGCAAATGCTGGGCCCTTTGTTCCCACAGAGAGATGGTCTTGACTCCTGCCCGAAAGAAGGGGGAAAGAGGGGCCATAGGACATGCTGCAGAGCAAGAAAAGGCCTTCCCACCACTCCTCAGCAGCAGCTCTAGCTTTTTTCTTTTTACTTTTTCACCTTTTCCTGAGAGAGAGAAACAATAGTGCTATTTGGGAAAGAGAGCTTGGAAAGAGGACAATGGGCATACCTGATTGTTTGCAAAGAGTGGGGAGTGCAAGAGGGAAAAATAGAGATTTCAGTCATGAGGGCTGAAAAGACAGCAAAGTGGATTTCTGGTACTACAGTACACTTGATGCCTTTCACAACATTGCTGCAAAATAATCCATGTATATGTGAAATAAAGTTGTCAAAGATAGAAGGAAAATGCATTGCCCTACTGTATTTGATACGCTATTACTTTTTTAAAACAGAGGTATGATAACTCATTGTAGCATAATGTAATATTAATAACATCTACTTCAGCATTACAATCAGGGATGGGAACCAATTTCATAGAGACTATGAAAAGGAAGAAGAAAATTTTCTGGTATCTTCTTGATGGTCTCAGGCAGTTCTTATCCAGCAAAAGCAAAGCAACTTCAAGGTCTGACAAGCTGATTTTATAGATCCTACAGAGAAACCTGAGAATGGAGATTCCTCATCCAAAGTTGCATCCACACAGCAAAAGCAAAAAGAACATAAACTCCAACAAGATAAAGATGAAGCCACAAAAAGATTTTGAGGAGGAAAATTGCTGAAATGTAAGATCTAAGAAGATATTTTCAAGCATACCATAGGCACGGAGTTTGTCAGATCTCAAAAGATAGTTTGGGCACAAGGTAGAAAAGACTGCAGAAAACAGATTAATTCTTTTCACCAATTTTCACTGAAGAGGAGGGCGGCAAAACTCCTGCAGAGGGTCTGCTCACTGCAGGGTTGAGTGAGGAACTGACTCCAACAGCAGGGTCCGTGGCAAGGATTTTATAACTGACTAATGAAACGGATAGTGAGACACCACCAGAAGCAGACGACTTTTATCCTCAGTTCTAAAGGAATTTGGATATGAAGTTGTTCTACTAGTAGCTATAGGATATAATCTACTGCCTAAATCAGTAAATTGCTGAATTTCAAAGGAATGGGAAGTGGCAAGTGTGACACCAGTCTTTAAGAACGGTCTTGGAAAGTAACCAAGCGAGTCTCATGTTCAATTGAGCAGATGGAAGGAAGCAATAAGGATGGTGAGGCTTAGCTGGCACATGGATAATGATGATATAGTGGGGAAGGGTCAGTGTGGCTATTGTAGAGGGAAGCCATTCCTCACAGATCTATTGCAGGTCACTGGAGCTCTCAATGACTATATAGATTAATGTGATCTGGTTAGTATACTGACATTTTCAAAAAGCTTTTAATAGTGAAGTCTTCAATAGAGGCTCTGCTGTGGGATGAAAAAGAATAGGTTCTTCTAAGCAGGAGATTAAATTCTAGGAAAAAAAATCTTTAAATAAGTGGTCAATTTTCACAATCAAAAGACTACCACAGTGATTGTTCTGCTCAGCATACTTGCAAATGGTGTGGGGAAGAGGTGATAGGATTTGCAGACAGCACATTGCCAGGCAGTATTCTTATATCTAAACTTAAAAGCTCTAAAAAAGATGGCACAGTCCTGTGTGCTAAAGCAGCACATGAAATCCAGTGGTGCTGAGTGCTAAGCACCAAGTATAGTACATGAGGAAAATTACATACTCCACCACTCTGAATCAGCCATCACCCCTGAAAACACAGATCCTGCTGTCCTTGTGCTTAGCTCACTAAGGTGAAAATGTCAGCACAGCCAAAAACCCAAACAGAATACCAGCTGCTAGAGGGAAAGTGAAGAATAAAGAAGCCATCACTGTGTCATTAGGAGCACCAATACCCTGAAAACTGCAAATTGTTCTGCTGCTTTCATCTCCAAATGAATGTGATATATTGAGAAATGGTTTGGAGGAGGCCAATGAGGCTGGTCAGGGGTAAAGAACAGCTCCCTTTTGATGCAAGGTGAAATAGACTGGTCAGGTTCAGTACATGATATAGATCAATAGAATAAAGAATGATATGCAGAATGACGAAGTAAGGTTATTATACTGTAACCACAAACAAAAAAATGAGTTTTTTTCCAAATGATGCAGGCACTAAAACTTGGAATCCATTGACACATTATAGCAGCATCATGTGGTGTGCTCATTTGTTTTGTAACACTTGATTCTTAATTTTTAAATTATGGTTTTGAATATGCCAAACTGGATATCTTTTTGTAAGAAGGATTTTAATTAAGTTTGTGACAGGAATAATTCTTATCCTTACCTTTCTGCAAACAAATTCTTAAAAACACATACAGATTTTTGGAGAAATGCTGAATAATAGTTCACCTACAGTTAATTCACTCTTGATTTATTAAGCTTTTATACTGTCAAAATATATTCAGGATCCCCGAGGGCCTCAGTTTGCATTTCTTTGTTGTGCAGACAGTAGCATTTTGATCAGCTTTATGTCTGCATGTCAATATATTCTTCCTTGAGTTCTGCCAATTACACTAACCCAGCACTGAGCTCCTCTTGCACAGGCTGGCATCCAGCTCATATGCTTGAGTATCCCAGTTGAATTCTCTGAGTTCAGATCAATCACACCATGTCTCTCCACAAGTGAGGTTGGACAGTGATGTATGTAGTAGGGAATTGGAGTGTGAGTTAGATTACCCCAAAGGGACATGCACTTTGGTGGGAAAGCATAGCTAACATCTTCCTGTACTCTTCAGATGGATCACAAATCACAGAATAAATGGATGGGCCTAAGAATATCTTTGTCTTTTTGTTCCATTGAAATGACAGTGGTGACATTCACTGAATGCTTATTATGAAGGTAAGATTTATATTACTGCACAAAGTAAGCCAGGTATGCTGCAGGTTTTAAGAGTAAGTGCTACTTATGTAGAAAAGATGGGCTGCTTAACTGGCATGAGTCACTCTGTGGGCATTTGTCTTCCAGATGTGTGCACAAAACCTTAGTCAAGCTGCTGCTGGTGGAGCACTGTATTTTCCTGGGGTGTACTTCTACCCCTGATGTGCGGGGTTATTCTAAATATTAGTATTACATATATTCCAAATTGTCAGTGGGGTTTCTGACAGCCTCCTCAAGCCCTCACTCATGCCAAGGGTTCAGCAGCTGAGTCCCTACTGTGCCAGCACGCCATGTGGAGAAGACCTTTCTGGCTCTTAGGACCCATCACTTCTCCTCCTATCTTTGTGCTTGCTGTGATTAGAGTAAACTTGCAAAGATGCTTCCCAGCAGCAATATCAACTTTTCTCCAATGTTCTGAACATAAGACTTCACTTCTTTTTAGGACCTGGAGAACCTGAGGATCTTCATGAGTCACTCAGCAGTATGTCAGTCTTGTTCTTTCTTTTCATTATAAAATAGGATTCCAAACTATGCTATATCAGAAATTAAAGATTAAATTGGTAAATCCTTCATTCATTTTTGGATGCTGGGGTTGTCTTAAACATTTGTAAAAACTCATGACTGATCAAGCTATACCTTCATTCTTCCTGTTTCCTTGCTGCAGCTTTCTTGATTGGATAAAGAAATGTCTGTGTCTGTCAGCTACTCCGTTTACTGTCTGACAACTGTTTCTCTCTATTTTTAATGCTTTTTGCTGTAATCACCCTCAAGCTGAGCTGAGCTACTTCTTGCTAACTGTACTTACTGATTGCAGCCTTACGTGTTTTCCATTGCAGACTGTAGGAAATCATCCTTTAATGTGGGGCCAATCACTGATGGAGCATCCCAAATAGATGCTCTGTTCTTCATTAACAAGAAATCTCAGAGAGGCTCTACACAAGTGAGGAGTCAGTGCAGATTGTGGTGTCTGCATGGCAAAGTGATTTCAAGGATTTCCATTTAATGTAGAGCAAAAAATTGTTCACTCTTCCTTTTAAGCTTTGATTAGATTTGATTGTCACTGACAGAAAACAATCAGTCCTGTTGATGATCAGTGCCTTTCATACTTTCCATTTTCCATATTCCTTTAGCAACAGGACTACAAACAGCTGAGATAACCCTGCAAAGACCTTGTTCTGGATGGACTGAAGAAATACAATATTAATGTATGGAGACCAGAATCACAAATGTTAGAAGGTTCCTGTGTATGAAACTACAGGGACTGCATGTGGTTTCTGGTACAAAATTTTGTTGTGCAGTAGGAATCTGACAAAATGGTATGTGGCAGTACAGGCATTTCTGTAGGATTTTGTCATCTCTGAGATGCAAGACAACAGCAACTGAAAAATAATTTTAAAAAAGAATGAGAATATTTTGCACATGTTAATATGGACTTATAAAAAGTATCTATGGAAGTTATATTACATCCAAGCCTCAGAAAGGGAATGATTCCTTATTTGGTGGAAACAAACGACTGATTTCCTAAGAACCTAAAAATCAAGGGCTGCAAAAATGGGATACAGTGATTAAGTGGCTAGAAGAACACTAAGCTAAATGTTTGCAACTTCTAGGAATAAAAAAATGTGAAATGGAAATAACACTGTGATGAAACAAGAGAGAAATTTCTGATTTGCATGGTAAAAAAGACTTTCCAAGCACTGTAGGATCCCAATTAACTCAGCTCTGACTATCTATTCACTGAACCCTGAACAATTTCAGTGATTTCAAGGTGGGTGCCCTGACTTGAGATGTTTGGAAATGTCATATTGCAGGGAGACAGGTTTATGTTACCTTGTTAAACTCCACAGTTGTGCAGCATTTAGAGAGCCCAGATGCCTGCATACCACCTGCTCCTTTGAGAAGCCTGAAGAGTCCTAATGTAAGAAATTTGTTCTGTGAGACACAGTTAGCTATAGCCAACTATTATATGTCACCCTGCTGCTCAGAAGCCAGGACTCCAGACTTTTCAAAGGGGACTTAAAGAGGGGACTTCTCTTACGGCTCAGGAGAGGGCTTTAATAGCAGATTATGAGTTTGACAGAAGCTCTGTGACTCTTTTGCAAACAAAGAGGAAAATGTCAAAATGCCAAATGCTCATACATGGGTTTTGACAGCAGTTTTAAATTTAATATTTATGTGCTCCGTGATTTGAAACTTTAGTTCTGTTTCCTTCCAAATAAGAGACAGACTCCCTCTTTCTGCCTGTCTTTTTTGACCCCTGACTCTTGGATACCCAAGTCTCCCCTTCTGCTAGGAATAATTCTTGGTGTGGGTGGATGAAGGTTCAGAATAACCAAAATAAGGTTGGTGTGAACTTTATTACTATGGGAAATTATTAAATACAGAAACTGTGCTGGTTTGCAGAGCCTGACCACAGCACAGATTAATTACTGGTGTGAGCATCACTGCAATGATCACTCAGCAAGCTGGAACAACCAAGTAAGGCCACACAGACTCTTATGCAACAACACAGAAGCTCATAATTGACACTGTAGGAGCCTCCTGTCCATTTTGCCTGGTTTTATCTCCAGCTGTGTACAACTGAAACAAAAAAGAGGAATGCAAACCACAGAAGTGCAACCAACAGGAAAAAAGACTGAAGAGTCAAAGCAGAACTGCAGAGCCTGAAAGATACAGAATTCTGCTGTGCCTGGATTTCAGATGTCTGCCCTGGCAAAATATAAGAAAAATATGCAATAAAATGAGAAAAATAATGTAGCATAAGGAGATATGAGGAATCTGGAGATAGGGCTAAATGGTGCATGAGGACTGAGAAAAATGAGTTGACAAGACAATGAAACTAGAGATGTCAGAGATGAGATGTATGGCTTTTGTGGAAGATGTAAAAAAGGGATGTAGCTCACAAAGTGACAAATTGACACAGATGTACACTGTCTATAAAAAAGCACATTTCACCCTCATTCTTCAAGAATTTAATGTTATTCTGTATCTTTGCAGGCCTCAGCCACAGTCTCTTTGTTTGACACTGGTTTCAATAAACATGCTGGCTGCTGGAGATACCATTCAAGGCAATAAGAGATCTGTTGATTCTATCTCATGTCTAGCAAACACTACAACCATGCTTAACAATCCCCCTGAGTGCAGAAAGAAACTTATCCCTTCCTTCTAAGACAGGAAGGGATAGAGATCTGCAAGCAGAGCTCTGCCAATCATTGTCCTCAGGGCGAGGCAAGAATAAAATATGAGTTAGCCTTATCTAAATAGACCTGTAAAATTGTTCCCAGGAGTGTCTCAGTCATCAAAGGCTGTGGGGACTGTGCTCCACATTGTATTATGATGTCCCTTGTCTCTGGTGACAGATTCAGCTCAATATGAGCTGACAGAGTGTGTGCCATGTTCTTGCTCTACTCTGAGACTGGCCCTCGCAGCTTTGTTCTTAACATTGCCATCACCACCTAGTTTCAGTGGTTTTCCCTGATGTTATGATTGCTAGAGAAATGGAATCCTGATGTGCTGAGACCTCTGCCAGTCTAGGAAAAGATAACAAAGGCACTAATAGTTTTCCAAACCTTTTTCATGGTTATTTTAATACATCCTTGTCTTATGGAGCAAAGACATAGATAGGTTTTTTCAAAATTCTCCACAGTAGCTTGCTCCCTGCTCAGCTATCAGAATTAAGTCAGTATTTATGTGCATTACATACATTTTATATATCTATATAAAATACACCATCAGTATTTAATTCCAGTGTAGTGATGAGGTTCTCCCTTACAGCGTGCTCCTGTGAGGAGCTGCCATATATCTTCTCCACAAATGACAGTAAAGTCTTGCCACAGTTAATTGTGGTGTATGATCTGACACATGATTTTATAAGAAGCTGCACTTATGGCTGTTGGTCTCCAACGCTGGTGGAGAATAGTTTAACCACCATGTGGCCAGAGGATGCATGCAAAAAATCAGTTTCCTGTAGACCTCTGAGTCCTTTGATGGGCATTTCCTCCCTGTGTCTAGTGATAGATGACTCCAGGTTAAACTAAGATATATGCTTGGGCTTTCTGCAGAGTCTATGGGCTCAAATAAAAGTCTCAGTGCATGTGAAGGTGCCATGACTAAGTGTAAAAGACCTTGAAAGTTTAAACCTGCTTTTAAGGGAATAATTTGTTGAACCGCAAGACTTAATGCTGTGCCTATTTAGGCTGCCAGAAAGGGATCCCTGACTCAAAGAGCAATAGGATTGGAAAACTGATGAACTCTGTATGACATCAACTCAGTGCTCTTCCACCTTTCCAATTCCCAGAACAATTCTGCAGAAAATCAAAGTAGAAAGCTTCATCTGTCATGAAGTGCAATTAAAGACTATTTTAGATCTTGTAATTCTAAAATGGGGTGTTCCTTGGTGAAATTTTTCCAATAAAAATACAACGTGCCTAGCATGCCATGCCAGTAGAAGGGAGAACAGAATAATAATCCAATTATGATTGGAAATGGTGATGTGACAATGAACTTCATAAAATCTTTTTCCTTCTTACATCAATATTTACAAATCCAGACAGTTTTTGCAGGGCCACTGGAAGATCATCACTTCTTTGGCTTGTTCTGCGAGTCTGTTCTCTGTCTGCTCACAAGTCTCACTGAAGTTCATAAAAACCTGGAGATCAAACTGAAATTTTCATAAGGATGTCCTGATTTTGATGTCACTTTCTTCATCTTGTTTTATCATTGCTTTCTTGTTCAATTTCTCTTTGCTATTATTGGCATATTGTACTCCTTCCATACCTACCTTCCTCAGTAATGGATCTACTTTTTTTCTTTCATAAGAGATAGCTCCATTCCAGTTCTTTATTTACATCTGTTTTCCTGTAATCATAGACTTTACTCTAATATCCTCTGCATCTGCAATGCCTAACACTTTTACATGTATTTAGACCTTAGAATCTTTTGAATGTGTGATGGTGGACTCTCAGATTTTTTTTAACACATGTCCAAGTGGAATATAGCTGTTGGGACTCATTCCAACACTGTGGTTTTGCAGTGCCCACTAATGGAGTAAACATACAGACTTTAACTTCCCCACCCAGAGCTGTTTTCAGTTTGAGATTTAATTTCTTCAATTATACAGTTTTATAAAACCACTAGCATAGCTTCAGCTCTATTACTTTAAGGTAATTATTTTATTTACTTCTGTAAAATAGGGAGTTTTGTATCAATATGACTGAGTCTCTATCACGGCTTTTGCTGGCTATATGGAGATTGAAAACAAAATGTTATTTGTGGAATATGTTTGCTTATCACATCTAAGTGTCCTACAGGTAACATGTTTCATTATATGATCTATTTTTTACAACAACTTATCTGGTTTTGTTTTTCTTTTCTTGGTTTCGTGAGTGGGAATAGGGCTGGAGTTGTGTATGTTATTTTTTAATAAGCATAACGTGCACCTTGTGCTATCTGCTTCAATGTTTCTCTGTAAAGCTTTAGTTAAATTAAAGAAGGCTGTTCAAGGAGGAGGAAACAGCAAGCAAAACAATAATGGAGACAAGTAGCTTCTCAGAATGACTCTTAGCTGAAAGTGTTCTGGTAAGGTCCTTCACAAAAGCGTGGTTTGGTATCCTCAGTGCTGAAAGCCTAGGATCAGAGAATCATGTGTTTAAGGACAATGGTATCTAAAGCAAGAAGCACTGCCCTGATTTTTGCATGTTTTGCTGTAGAGATGCACCTGTCAAACAGAGAGATACAGAGATGCAACAACCAGCCAAAAAGTGTGAATGAACCTGCATTGTTAACAGCTGATGGAAAGGAGATGTGGGTACAGAACTCTGCTTCCTTTGCCCACCTTCCTATGTAACATATTTCTTTCAACATTTTTTTTGTTTGCTTCTATTTGTTCTATTTGTGTTTTGAAGCTGTTTCTTGAACTTCTGGTGTCCATCAGTCACAGGTCACTGAATATAAGAATCTTTCACATTCCAAACCCATTTGTCAGGTAAAAATGTCTGTGAGGCAGGAGAATGAAAGAGAACACTCAGTGACAAGGATGCATGGTAGAACTGGTTCCAAAGAATGATGCTTTTAAAAGGGAGAAAAAACCCCAATTACAGATATCTGGTCAGAATAACACTTATTATGTTAGGCTGTATGTTGTAGCCATGCAATGAAAAAATGGCCACTACAATAAACAAGTTTTAAACCAAGATGTTTTAGAAACTATATTAGCAGTATTCATTAAAGCATACAGAACTTTTCCTAATGCAGCTGAAAAAAAACAACCCATATTAATGTCAAATACTTTCTATATCTTGGCTATTCACAAAGCGAATAATCTAACTTCATTCCTCACTACTAGTTTGTTCAAATCATGCACAGATTTTAATGCTCATGTTCTACCTAATACATATTATTATTTGAAATGAACCTTCTTCAAAGGTGTTATTTTATTTTTTTCTGTATTCTTAGCCATATGTTTCCAAACATGTGATTCCAGAGCTTATTAAAAGCACAGCTTTTTCTCTGTCTTTAATCACATTATAGCTACTAATGTACATCTTGCATATGACTTTTCATTAAGAGCAACTGACAATGATAATACCAAAATAAAGGAAAGAATGAAGACAATAGAAGATATTCTAAAGCTAAAGTTCCAGCTGCAGCACGAAATCACCTGTATTTCACACAAAAAATGCAAGTGGGAGTATATCTCCATTACCAGTTGCCTGCCTGACTGCCCCACTGGCTTTCCTGACACAGGGACTGCTTTTGGTGCTGCTGACAGTGCCAGGGGCTTGCACTCCGTGATACAGCGGAGGACTAGCTGAGTTTTGCAATTCTACCAAGTCATTCAAAGCACAGCAAAACTCCTGAGCTATACATAGTAAGACAGTGCCCTTTCAGTAAGACATCACATTTGATCAGATTGTTTAGACTGTGAAAAAGAATAAGTGTAACAACCATGACATTTGTAAAATCTGTTCCTACCACTGTGCAGAACACAATTTTCATTGCCCATCTTTGAAATTGAACATCGGTTGAACATGACTGCACTAATTAGATACATAAACAACTTTTTATGTTGACTCTTGGTAGTCTTGCCTATATTCTTTCCTTTCCATTTTAAAAGTATCAGCAGGCCTGGATGAGTTTATACCTTGTCTTTATCACAACTGGACAGATTAAATGTCTCCATTTTTGATTAGGTTTTTTTTCCTATATAGACTGTGTGTTTGCTTTTCTTTAAGATCATGATCCCTACAAACAAGATTAAGATCATTAAACAAATTTAGCAAACAACACAAAGGCGACTTGCTTAATTAGTGAAACAGCACAGATGAGGTCTTAGGTTTCATAGTTATCTAATACATATCATATAGTAGTCACTTTGCTTTTGTGATTAGAGACCCAAATGTTAATTATGTTATTATTATCTAAGAAACACCAAACTTTGTCTGAGATTTTTAAGTTGCTTAGATAAGAGTGAAAATAATAATGACAAGAATTTATAACATGGTGAAAGGTATTATCAGTCACAAGTAATAAATTTATTTGCAAAGAAACAACTGGGTTCTACTATATGTATCAACTAATTTCTTGAATCCTTACAGAATGAGCTTATTTTATAAAAGGTATTTGGAATTATTTTTTAAAAGCTGATCAGAGGTGAAAAAAGTGCTTTCCCTTTGACCCCATCACCAAACATATCTGTAAATGTCAAAAAAAATGTCACAATGTATTTTACTCACCCTCATCCTTCCATTTCTTACTGCTGGTCCATCTTCTGCTAACCTCAACACATACAAATCCATTTTGTACTCCCTTCCTCCTCGAATACTAAACCCAAATCCTTTGGCTCCTTTTTCCAAATCAACGGTGAAATAATCAAAGTCCTGTACAGACAAATACAAAATGAAAGACAATTAACTATATGGGCGTTGTGGTATGCATTCAAGAAAACTTTAAAATTGATCTCTTCAAAAATGTATTGATCCACTTGATATAAGCAAAAGTCCATAGAGAGGTCTGGGAGGGAAATTGTGATGTAGCTTCTGATGCATTGTGAGCCAAGAGTGCAAGATCCATGGGAGCAGGAGAACATAAAGAGAAAGCTTGGGTTGGGCAGTCTACTGATTAGAGAATTAAACTGGAGATGCTGGGAAAGAGCCAACCCAAGCATCTCTGTAGATACTAAGAAGCATCCTATAAGGTATGCTCATGGGGATAGAGATTTGCTATTTAAATACTGAACTGCACAATATTTTCATAGGTTTCTCTAGATTCCATTCAGGAGTTTCAGTATTTTTCTTGATATGGTTTACATTTCTGGTTTTGAAAATATGGACATACAAACCACCTACACATGGTTCCAGCATATAATGTCCAGAAGTTTGCAGTCTCCCGTTTAATACTTTTTGACCTCTGTTCTTCCTGACTTTATGTAAGGAGAAAGAAAGGTCTTTTTGAAAGTCTGAACTTTCAGCTAAATCCTCAACCTTCAAAACTGTCAGTAAATATCTGTCATCAGAGTAGTCTTGTCCAAGGTACCATAACTCTTCATCTAACTCATCATCTCTTTGAATTTGTCAGATCATGCTTGATGTCAAAGAACCTACTTGCATGGGCTAGTTTCTACTCATCCAGACTATTACCAACAGAAATTTAATCAGTTAGGATTTTAATTCCTTTATTTATTTATTCCGATTAGATAAAATCTTACTTTTCAAGAATGCTGCAGAAATGCAGTCTGACCTAAGTACATCCACTGTCTGATGAATGAATACATGCCAAGAATGAAAAAATTCCTCTGCTGATGAAAAGGCTTTTTATGTTAGAATTTTTATTTCAACACTCCAGTACCTCAAAAATGGCATTTATTTAACATTACAGTCACACAATTATAAAGGTAATGTTAATTTAAAGATCACACACATTAATACATTAATATTAATGGTTTGGAAGTAATTTCCTCTACAGAGAAGTAGTAATTCAGAGTAAAACCCTTTTATGTGTCTTTTCCTTCCATAGTGGCATCTTCCTTACCAGCATCCATGACTTGTCCCTACAGACCCTGCTGCCTTCTGTGTGGGTAGGGGTGCTCTGGGCGTGTCTGCCTGTAAGAGCCTGAATGAGGGATCCAGGCAGCTCTTCACAATGGAGTTTATTACATCCAAGACTTTACAGCAGCTGTGGGTGACAGGGCCTGTGCCTACAGTGTCAGCTCCAGCTGCAGGCAGGCCTGGAGACCCTTTGGTTTGGGTTACAGATGCATTATATACTTTTCTTTGCCGAGCATCCTAATACAGTAGAACCAATCTATCCCTTAACTATTATCTATAGCTGATCATAACTGCTATAATTACCATATTCATGTTGCTATTCTCCAATCAGTAAAAGTCAGTACATTACAGTTTCAGCTAGAAGCTGTTTTTCAGTTTTCTTGCAGTGGAAAATTCTGAGACCTTTTTCCTGCTTGCCACATCGGCAGGCTTGTTTGCCTGTGCTATCTTCCTGCTTGGTAAAAACATCTTCTTGTTTGAGGTGGGTTTATCCTTTGCTCTAAGCCATAAAAACCCCTTCTAACTAACACACCCTTTGCCTCCTTGGTTATCCAGTAAGGCTGGCTCAGCAATTCTTT
>JAYDZK010000056.1:11238831-11337717 GCA_034509185.1 Euphonia xanthogaster | reverse complement strand
AAGCCATAAAAACCCCTTCTAACTAACACACCCTTTGCCTCCTTGGTTATCCAGTAAGGCTGGCTCAGCAATTCTTTCCTTCTACATCAAAACTTGCTTCCATCTCTATTCCTTCTCCAGATTCTACATTCAAAAATCTTTCTGCCAAGCAGATGTATCTGTGAGACTTGTCAAACTTTCATCCTTCCCAACATCTGCCTGTACCTGGGGCTGCCTGTACTCGGCCAGGGGGTACTGCCTGGTGTCGGGGGAGTGCTGCCTGTAGTCCATCAGCGGGGGCTGCCTGTAGTCGAGCGGCGGCGGCTGCTGGTAATCCATCACCGGCGGGTGCCGGTAGTCCAGCGGGGGCTGCCGGTAGTCCGTGGAGGATTGCCTGTAGTCCGTGAATGGGGGCTGCCGGATGTCGGGCTTCACATCCTGCCTGGCTTTTACTTCTGACCTGTAACTGAGGAAGGCACAATGGCTCAGTTTCAGAGAGCAGCAGACCATTAGGAATATGCATTGCATGCAGTAGTGAGGAGTGAGAGCCAGCTGCAAAATTGCAAGGAACAGATTTTCACAGGGAAGCAAAACTCTCAGGGGTAAATAGTCGAGGCAGCTGAAGACAGCGAGTGCTTTTGAAACATGGGCATAAGCAATTTTCCCTCAGGTCATACTGTGCAATTTTCCAGCTTGTATCAGTGAGATGAGGATTGGACTCAAAGGGACAGGAACAGAAAAAGCATCTTGATTCCCACTTTGCCTATTTTGAAGATGAAACTGCATGTGAAAACACCCATTATACTCACTACAAAATAATTCACTGAGTTTATAAAGTGTTTTTTTCCAAAATTAATATTTCTATAGAATAAGTGGAATATCAGTCCAATGTATATCTCCTTTCATCAACATAAAGTATTATTGTGAGCTTCTTAAGGTTAAAAAAGGATAAATTCTTTGTCTTAGCTGTTACCTTTTTAATGGAAGGTATTCTTAGATACAACATCTGTTATTATAGTGTGTATTTTTTTTTATTATACACTCCCTACAACTCTATCTGGCTAAAAGCTATGTCAGTAAATTCATGTCAGTAGTTATGCACAGAAATAACACAAGGTGAAAAGAAAATAAATTTGGTTATGAGGAATTGATAACAAGCAAAATATTGCTCTAGCTGGTAAATGGTTACAGTGAGATGGGTCCTAAAATTTGAACGAAAATGTGACTTTCTGAGATACAGTGCCTAGTTATTTACCTTATTCAGATGGGAGTTATTTACCTTATTCAGATGGGAGTTTCCCTTAGCACATGGAAATTAGCACATAATGGCACTTCAGGGTGAAGTAAAGAACATTCCTTATGGCAAACTTCCCTACCTCAGCCATGTGGTGTGCTAAAGAGGCACAAAGAAAGTCCTGAACACTTTTAGCAAGGTAATTCTGTAAGAGTGGTTTAGGTTATATTTTAACAAAAATGTTCACAGAGTGGATGTTCTTACACTCCTCCCTAGGTGCCAAAGGAAATATTTATTTCCTGTACAGGAAATCGATATTTCAAATTCTGCTTTAATAATGGACTGGAAGTTTTCAGTCAACCAAGTGACCATGTCTGTTCATGGACACATACAGATACAGAGACACATATAGACTTTGAAAGAGATTTTGAAATGTACTTATTGATTACAAAAATTACATTCTGAAAAAATGACAGCATTGTTTTTGATTATGTTGATTTATATATAAAAAGGTAATCTGAATCTAAATGTTTCAAATTGTCTGATATGTTTCAAGATTTCATTATTTATTAATGTACAGTGAAATTATGGCTAATCTTCCTACAAAATAGTTTTTATAATCTGAGTGTCTAACCAGACACAAAAAATAATCAGAACTATTTCCCTCTGACTTTTCTGAGAAGGTTAAAATAGACTGATGCCATGATTAGTAAGACCTGCATGCATACATGCAAGCCTCTTACTTTCTTTACTCAGTATCATGATCCTGTAAAAAGAAGATAGAGGACAAACTTACTGTTAGGCTCACTGTGATACTGAGCCTTAATATTGGAAGTAAAACCTAGTTAATATTCCTAGGAGTTTTAAAATCTTATTTTGGTAAAGAAACAATGTATGTGGCTATACAAACAAGCTGTAATCTACTTTATGAAATCTAGTGAAAAATAATACTGTGAGTACCAGGAAGAGTTGACCTTTTTCTGAAAAAAGTCGCCTCTAGGCAGGGTCCCAATATATGGCCACAGCTGCATATCAGAAGATGATGTTTTTATTCACAGATGGAGGCACTGTAATTTTTGCTGAATATGCAAATGGTGACATGAGAAGTTAGAGCTTACACTTTTCAGTAAAATAATTACAGAATTTCTTTCTGGAACTTTAATTAATATCATTTGCTGCTCCCATCTGAAAATTCCCAATTTAATAGATATTTAATAGTGACTTCCAATAGCACAAAATGACTTTTGTGAAAACTTTGTATTGAATTTTGTCAGAAACATATGTCTTCCAGAAGGTGATCAATTTTGGAGAAAGTACTCAATAAACTATAAGGCAAAGTAATTTTCCTTGTATGACTAATTGAAAAAAAATAATTCTGGGCAAGTGAAAGTACTACATCTGTTAAGTAAGGAGAATTAGAGGAGGTAGTGTCTGAATCACAAGTGAACTCAAATATTTTCAGAAGAGAAAAGCTGCAATCCTGTAGCTAGCGTCATTTGGGGAAGAGGATCTTGATGATATGTGTTGGTTACTGAAGATTAGCATAAAGACAGTCAGTGTAATCAGCCTTGTTTAACATGCTAAAAAATAATACAAAGACTAAATAGTGTTGATTGGAGGCCACAGAAACTTGTATCATCCCACCCCACAGCCTGTGTGTGCTTTTTATATAAACGGCATTTAATACAGTTGGTCACAAAATTTCCGTCCCCCTACCATTTGATTTCTATTATAGATAAATTTGCTAACGTGTATGCATAAATTACACATGAGAAACTGGCTGGTAAATGATACACCAGAGATTAAACCCACCACAAAAAACATCTCCCTGACTCCAGACTAACATACAAGGGGGAGAAAATGCAAGACCTGTTCTCGTGTCCCTGTGGCTGGAGGGGCTGTGGAGGCGGAGGCTGTGCCACGGGGCTGTGCTGGGCGACGGGGCTCTGCTGCGCCAGGGGACTCTGCTGGGCCATGGGGCTGTGCTGCTGGGCCATGGGGCTCTGCTTCTCCGAGCTGGGCGCCGAGGCTGGGCTGTTCAGCTCTGCATCATGGGGAGATGGAGATTAAAGACCTGTCACAGTGCACATTTAATAAAGGGCAAAGGTACACAATAATAATTTTTGGTCACACGCTACATCGGCAAATTTATGCTTTGTCGCTTTTACTCTCTCAGGTTATAATTAGATTTTAAGACATTTGAACCTAATGGTCTCCTTTTGATAGTCTGTGGGATCCGAAATCTCGGTGACTTCTATAATTCTGGTTGACACTGTCATTATTTAAAACACAATTGAACAAGGGAAATTGCTTCCGTGTTTCACATATTCTTTTAAAGCACAGAATTACTGATCACAGAATGATGGAATGATAGAATCATAGAGTCACAGAAGAGCTTGGGTTGGAATGACACTTAAAGATTGTTTAGTCCAACCCCCCTGCAAATGAACAGGGACATCTTCAACAAGACCAAGCTGCTCAGAGCCCTGTCCAACCTGGCCTTGAATTTTGACAGGAATGCCAGGATGGAGCATCTACCACCTCTCTGGGCAACTTGTTCCAGTGTTTGGTTACTTTCATCATAAAAAAAACCCCCTCTTTTTTATATCTGTCTGAATCTGCCCCTTTTTAGTTCAAAGCTGTAAGATCACTTGTTCTATCACAATAGGCCCTGCTAAAAAGTCTATGACCATATTTCTTATAAGCCCTGCTTAAGTACTGCAAGGTCAGAATAAGGTCTCCTTGGGCCCTTCTCTTCTCCAGGCTGAACAACACCAATTGACTCAGCCTCTCCTTGTAGGAGAGATGCTCCAGCCCTCTGATCATCTTCATGACCTCCTTTGGACTGCTTCCAACAGGTCCAGAGGACCCTACAGCTGGATTCAGAACTCCAGGTCAGGTCTCATGAGAGCAGAGTAGAGGGGCAGAATCACCTCCCTCAACCTGCTCATCCATTAAACAGTCCCCTCATCAAATTCATCTCTCTCCAGTTTAGAGAGAAGGATGTTGTGGGGTACCATGTCAAAGGCCTTGCAGAGGTCCAGACAGGTGAGATCTATAGCTCCTCCCTTGTCCATTGTTGTCCACGGATGTAGTTACTCCATTGTAGAAGGCCACTAGGTTGGTCAGGCAGGACTTACTCTTGGTAAAGCTGTGCTGGCTGCCCTGAATGACCTCCCTGTCCTTCATGTGCCTTAGCACAGCTACAAGATATTTGGAATGCTCTCCATTTAGAAAAAAAATTCATTTTGAGAGAATGAACATTTTACTGCTTTCTCCACTGGGATGACAGACCTGTCACAAAAGCTAAAACACTGGTGTTTAGTGTTAGGAGCACATTAGGTCCTGCTGTCTTTGAGCTCATCAAGAGTTTCCTGTCTTTAAATTTTTGGAGACTGTGAACAGTAAAACAGTAAACCCAATCTCAATAAATTCTAACTAACCATTTAAACTGATATTTTATTTCATTGTGTTATGTCAAATGACTAAGGTTTCACATAGGAACAGTGCAGAATAACAGAACCATTCTTTCCAAACAACACAAAATTCAAAAAGTCAGAGAGATTGGCATAGGAAATATGGTTTTGTTGCTTTGCTATAAATAAAAGATGCCAATCTTCATTTAGGCTTCCTGCTGGACTTGGGGGGAGACTCATCTGGAACCGAGCTCATATCAAATGTATTTCTTCCAACACACTAGCACAGTCCTGCTCACCATTTACCTATTAGGATGCATAAATGAGAAAGACTCCACCCACAGGAGGGCAGAGCACTGCAGAAGTTCCTGCATTATCAACAGCAAAGGCAAATATGTTTTTTCTATTCCTACTTGCAACAGAAGGAGTGAGGCCAGTGTGGCATGGTACAAAACAAACAAGATGGACACATACATATGGCTGAACATCCCTAACAGCAGTAGCTACACACAATACAGGTCTTGCCTAGTTTTACATTTGAATCTAGTTTTAATTTTTATGTGGTTTATTTTTAAACTTTTAACATGTGAATTTTTCCCTATGGGTGCATATTCTCTACTTACCTAATTTATGCTTACAATGATTATAAAAATTTTGGCTACTTTATTGAAAATATTTTCAATATAGGATTAATTGTCAAAAAAGCTTGTATATTTGTACTTAAAACACTCCTCATGGAGGCATAAGCAATACTTGTCTGTGTAATTACTATGCTTAAGGCTGTAATTGCCCATTTTGCATCTGTGAGTCTCTTTTGTATTGCAAGTTTTAGAGAGGAAGATTGGAAATGTTGTCCCTCATTTCTACATTACTCTCATAAGTATGGATGAACTGGGCAAATCATGAGCTGCTTCTAAAACTGCTTTGCATTTATATGGTGTTTTTTACCTGAAAGTATATTACAGAGGTATTAGATTTTTTACCAATTTTTCTAAGCTGAGAAGCTAATATCAGAAGGCAAATGAGGTGTCCAGTGTCACAGAGTCACACAGGGAAACTGTGCCTTGGCACAGATAATTTCTCACCACTAGCACCTGAGAACATCTTGTAGTACTGCAACTCAGCTGCACCTCTGCTTTCTTTCGAATTTAATGTATCCATCTCTAACACTAAACTCTTAATGATGTTATTTAACCTGGATACCATAGAGGCTTAAACAAACTTCATGGACTGTATGGAGTATCACACTTGCTTTAGATGCCTGCAAAGCTGACCTCCAGTAATTACAAGGGTGCTAATTGATGTGAATTCTAAATTTGTGTACGTTTGTGTTTTTCCCTTCACTGAATTCATTTAACAAATGATGAGTTCCCTCAGTTGCAGTCTGTGACCAGTGTCAGGCAATTTCCCTGTCCCCTTGCTGGGTGCAGCAGCATAAGGTGAAGGTCATCTAACTGGGCCATGGATCATTAAGTAATTCCATTACTTTCTGTGTGTCATTCCCAGCTCTACTGGTATTAGTTGCTGAGATATAAAGACATGGTCTCATTAATGTGGTACAATTCATGCAGCAGTGCAGCACATTGTTAAACTAAAAAAAGCCCTGAAATCAACCCCAAACCTCAAGGAACCAACATCAAAAGCTCTTCACTGATTAGATGTGGAGCAATGACCAGAATAATGAGTCTATCCCCTTATCCTCACCCTAGAAATGAGATAATTTAGGGTTCAGTTATTTCCTGCCTTGTGCATTTACAGTGATGTATCACTATGTGATTGTGATGGAGGAAAATGCCAAATCTGGACTCTTCCTTCACATCACTTTTTGTCACACGTAGCTGGTAGCTGAGCATGCCTGGTGACAGCCATTGCAGTCTCTTGTGAATCACTTTGTCAAACTTTGTCTTGGCTTATAGCAAGATTTAAGGGAACGAACTCAAAACTTGGCTTTCTTGTGGAGTGCTTTTCCATGTAGAAGACAATTAGTGCAAAAGACTTTAACATCCTCTTTCTTTCTCTCTTTTAGGTTTCTCCAGGTTTGCTTTAAATACCCCTTTCATAACCTGAAACCTTTTCAAGAATTCAGATCCTATCTGAGCTAGTTCTAAGCTCATAATTCTGGTGTGCTGCACGTTACAGCGGAGGAAGGAGAACAAAAGATGCTCTTTCAAGTGGTGACATAATTTAAGCTAATTGGAGGCTACTTAAAATTTTCTTCCTGTCTTTAAGGGCCATTGACTTACCCTCCTGAGGAATGATGCGAAGAGTTACACTGAGACCTGCATCTTTAATTAGCTTCACAATATCTGCATGAGGCATGTTAATAATAGACTGGCCATTCACAGCTAAGATCCGGTCTCCAACTTTAAGTTTTGCACAGCGATCCGCAGGGCTTCCATCAATTATCCGCCCTATTTTATGGGGTACAGCTAGACAAGAGACAATAGACACAGTTAGCATATGCTGAAACAAGTGGTGATGTTCACAAATAAAAGAAAATGAGTTCATTTTAGAAGGAAGTTCTATATGACTTAAAAAGCAGCTTGTGTAGAAGCATATAAGAAAATAAATTCTTCTGCAGTGTCATTTGCAGTAACACGGTACTGTGTTTTTTCACTAAAATGTCAGAATCCAGATGAATATATACACATGGCATATACATATGAAGTCCAAAGTTTATAATTCAGCTATTTTGCGAGCCTGGCATGAAACAACCTAATAAGCAGATCAGGAAAAAAATAAGGCATGAAAACAGGGAAAGGGTATAAATTTATACAATAAGTAGCAGTCATAAGTAGTCTCCCACCTCCTGTTTTACAAAATTTCTTTATTTGCATGTTGCAATAGAGGCACAAGAAATATTATTTATTTTATATGCAAAAAATTGTTACTGAAAATGCCCAGGGTACATGAAATTGTTCTCCTCCATTCAAACGTGTTTATTGGTAATGAGAAATAATACTGAATATTTATTGAGATGTGCAGCTCTCTAATTAGGTATTAATAATAAATGAATAGAACTGAATTGACAGTTAGCTATAAGTACATAGACATGTACTACATCAAAAGATCTCAGCCCTCCTAAAACATTACAGAACAAAGCTTCTCCTTTTGCTCTTCTCTGTGGTTCTTCAGCTTTCTGTTTACTCCATCCATGCTTTTGTTCTGTCTCTTCTCTCATTTTCCATTGAATTTTATAAATATTGTTCTTTATTTTTTGACCAGTGTTTGTACTCTATTATCTTCTGTTTTTAACTAAATGCATATGCTATAGCTGAGTATTTTCTCTAGGCTCCCCAAAGAGCATGCTATTTTTCTTTCTCCCAAGTACTCCTAAATATGCTTATCACAATTAAATGACTATATAGTCCAATTATATCCTAATGGTGTTTGACTGTTCCTCTGCCGTCCCATGCTTCAGTCCTGGAACACAGCACAAATCAGCTCAGCCTCACTATACACCTTTAAATTGGTGTTTAAAACCAGTGTGTTTCTATTTTCAAAAAATAATATAACTTTAACATTTAGTTATCTACAGACAACTTGGAAAAATGAAAGGAAAGGTTCAAACACTTTTTGGGAAATATCTAGGCTATCAATGCTCACATAAACCAAAGCTCTAACAGGAGATGTGTTCAGAATACATTGCTGCAGAAGAAATTTCTCAGCACCCTGATAGGCATTTACTGAGGTTTTGGTGACTAACACAGACTGCACATCTGATATAAAGTCACAATAGACATACCTCAAAATGACTTTTGTCTCTAGTATGAATGTAAGTGTTGCTTACAGTATTAAAAATTAATTTTTGGAACACTGAAAATATAAGTGAATACTCTGAAGTGCAAGCCACAATCAAACTGCATGCTTCTTTACTACTATGGTTCAGGCATGAATATAAATTAAACCACAACTTTACTAACAGACACAACAAATGGACTTCAGAAATGCATTGTTGCTTAGAAAATAAACACCGAATTTATGTCACAATGTCTGAACATTTCTATGTTTTAAAATATACTAAATATGTATAGCCACACTTTCTACAAAAAATTGTGTTTAATTTGCCCTTAAAGCAGACGTATAACTGACAATACATACATATCAGTGAGCAAAGAAATAAAAGAGTAACTTGACTTCTTAAACAGTTTGTGTTTACAAAGAGCTTTTTTCATCAAATCTATTCTTAAAGCATCAGCAAGATTCACTTCAACTAATACTACAATCTGCCTGTTTCTGGCATATGTAATAAAAGATATGTCTGAAATTGTCATGTCTTTATTATATATTAGTGGAGATCTGAAAATGAGACTGTTTTATGTAAAAAAGTAAGAATTTTGATAGTAAGAAAGAAGGGGAAGTATGGTAGAGATGCCGCAACAAAAATTTCCATCCTTGCCATTTCTAAACCTAAAGAAGTTTTTGCTAGCCTAAATATTTAAGTAGATACATAATTTCAGTAGTAAGGGGTGTGGGAGGGTGGGGGGGGTGGGAAGTCCTATTAATCTGGCAGTAAAATTTTTTGTTGGACTTCTTGTACCTGACAAGTGAACAGAGCAGATGTCTGCATGTTGGAGATGTCTGCTGAAACTGAAGCTGGAGGTGGGAGAGCCACGAGACTCCAGCTCAGATCCAAATCCTGAGACAAAGGGAAGGAGAAAGAGGAGGAACTTGGTGTTCTTTTCTTCTTCCCTTTAAGCCTAAAGGTCCTCACCTTCCTGATAAAAGTACCTACTCTATATGTTTTGGTACCCCTGAACTCCCTTCATTCTTTGTGCTATGAAAGGATCAACAGTAGGTGACCATCAGATAAAGGCTTGTGTCTGTCAAGGTACCTTTTCTACTCCACTTTGCTATTTGAGGAATTAATGCTCCTCTTCTCAGGTTGTATTGGTGCCATGTGTTGCTGTTTGATCTTGCTGCAAAGTAGGGTGTGGGAAAATTGTGCAGAAGGAATCTGAATCTCTGTTGGGTTCAAGGTTACACTGCTATGCTCTATAGGGTTTTATGGGCAAATCCAGGGACTTACTAGAGGAGCTCATGGCCACACAGCAGAAACTGGTTCATGCACAGTTCTAGATAACATGAGGAGACATTTATCTCCTGGCTCTTTCCCTCCCAGTAATGTTATCCTGAGGAGTTTCTGTTCTTTGCTTCTCTTCCCAGTGGAACTCTGCCTGAGAGCCCTCCTAAGCCACAATATCCTGGCTGCCGTGGTCCCAAATTCTTCCTTGGAAAGGGAGGATTTATTTAGGGCTTTTTTTTTACAAGCATGAATTCTTCCATTATCTGATGTGTAGGTTGTTCACAAAAAAATCCCATGTTAAAATATGTTAGAAAACTTTCAAATTTTTAGAGAGCCTTTGGTGGTGAAATACTTACTTCAGAGGGATAAGAAGGAGCTAGTATCATAGGGGATTAATTAGGTAAAAGCTAAGGAGCAAAGGTAGAAATGAACTGTGAATTTCCATAATGGAGAATTCTTATTGTTCAGAATGGTCACATCTAAAACAAGTGGGGAAGAGCTGTAAACTGTCAGTAGGGAGTGGGCTGACTGAAGTGGCAGACGGGATCTCATGAAAAGAAATTCAAGATGATGCAAGTAAGGAAAAAATAAGCCTGCCTAATATTAAGCAGATATGAGCCCTAAATTAATTATTATCAGTCAAGAGACCTTGAAATGTGTGCCTACTTCTCTAAAAACATAAACTCATTAAAACAGTCAATATTACACTGAGTTGTAAAAGAGTAACAAGTGAAACAAACTATTGCTAGTTAATGCTGTGCACCTAAAGTCTGAGTATTGCTGATTGTTTCAGTATCCTCATCTCAAAAATCATAGCAATGAACTCACAAAGATTCAGAGAAGGGAAGCGTGGAAGTCAGAAGCAAACAGCTTCTGCTCAAAGGAGAAAACAGCCTCTGCTCAAAGGAATTGTCCATGAACTCACTGCCTTCGCCTCGCAAAAGAGAATTTGGGGCAACCTTCTGGAGGGGCAGAAGAATAAAAGGATTCCAAAAGGGATTAGACCAATTTACGGGGGTGGACACATTGCTGATTAAATCAGAAAACCTTGGCTGTAAAAGCTGACACAATGCCTGGGAAAGGTCTTGTCTGCTGTATGTGCTGTTCTCTCTGCTGCTGGTCACAGCAAAGGGGCAGCAAGGAGCTGTGTGGCTACTTGGTCTCTCCCAGCATGGCAGGTCTCTTCTTGGAAAGAAACCTCCCATGTCTGGCATTTAATTAGGGTTTTGTTAACATACAATACTTTTTTTTTCTTAAATTGCATCTTCGGGGTCTTATTTTTATCTGAGCAGAGCATTTAATGGTGTAACCTTTTAAATGAAGTCCCAAATTGCCTGACTAGTGGTAAATGTTTTCTATCACCCTTAAAATTTTTTACTGAACTATTCATGCCTCTTTTAACAATTCACCACAAGCTGTTCTCCAAACATATGTATACATTAAAGAGTGGCAGCCTGTGCCTGGATGAGACTTTGCAGAGAATCTGATCCACTTATTTCAAAACACTGAGTTACCCGAGAAGCATTTAATATTAGCAGGCTATACAGAGACAATTGGATTTGTGACTTTTTTTTCAAGACACCCATTGATTTTGCTAAAAGTAAATGTAGAAAACAAGCTGCCCCTTTGTAGAACAATTAATTTCTTGGTTTTCTCAGACTACACAATGAATGAGACTGCAAGGGAAAAATTACTGTAAACACGGATTAATACGTATTTTTTAACTGTTGAAAATATGGGAAATTGGGTAAGAATGAATATGGGTAAGAATGAATTTGTATGTATACAAACCACACAGCTCTTCAAAATAGATACAGAGGGTCTTCTCTAGTACTATCAAGTAATGCAAAATGTGATACTCAGGAGTGATATAGTTAGATATCTAGCTTAAGATAAAATAAATCCTTCCAAGAGAGGGGCATAATCCTAGACCCAAAATAATCTAGCAGAGAGTAGCAATGCTGCAGAAACCTTATCTAACAAAAGATCTTACAATGGAATGTAACTTTTTTGCAGTGTATTTTTAAAAATTTCATGACTTGGGGAGGATTTGAATCCTGAGAGCACCAAAGCTTCTCTGATATTTGAAGTCATTAATCTCACCTCCTAAATCTTGCTCAGATATTTACAGCATTACAACACAAACTGACCCAGAGCTGGCATGCAGCAGCTGAGGCTTTCCCTGAATGTATTTAATTGTGAATGATCAGCTCTTAGCTCATTGAAGAAAAATTAAATTAAAAAAAATTAAAGACAAAATGATTTAAAGGAAATCTTTGCTTTTAGAAAGTGCATAAGGTCTGCTTCCAGAAACGTACATTTTTTTCTATATTTTTATTTGAAAAAAAATCACTCACTTTTGCTCTCCGTGATTTAAATCAACATCCTTACCACACATGTATGTCACAGAACAGAGAACAAATTTTGTGTCATTATACCTGAGGGTCCATATGCTTGGGTCAGCTGTACACAAACCCAGAGCAGTTGCTGGATACAGATACTGCTTCTGACACCATACATCACAGAAATACAGAAGGGTGTTTGGAGGGACCTCTGGAGATCACATAGTTTAACCTCCTGCTAAAGCAGGTTCAGTCAGAGCAAATTGCACAGGGTTGAGTCACATGGGTTTTGAATATCTCCAGAAAAGGAGATTCCACCACTTTCAGGAGCCTGGTCCAGTGCACAACCACCCTCAGAGGAAAGAAGATTTTCAGAATGCACTTTCTGTGTTTCAGTTTTTTCCAAATGCCCATTGTTTGGCTCTAGTCTCTTGACACCCACCCTTAAGACATTTGTATGCAATGGTAAGAACCCCTGTCAGCTACCTCTTCTCAAGGTGGAACAGGCCCAGCTCTCTCAGCCTTTCCTCTAAGAGAGATGTTCCTGTTCCCTAATCACCTCCTTAGTGTGGTAATCACATATCCTCTGAACAGAGAGAGACATGGCCGTCCCAGGATTTTCCTGGGAAGCTGTGAGAAGCTGTGAGAAAAGAATGAGAAACAATTCTCATCTCCACCTGCTGCACCTGTTGTTGTGCACATGTGGAATGTGTTATGGAGATTTGTTTACCAAAGGGTGATTTCTTAATTGGGCACTGGATGGTGTTTGGATTGATTGACCAATGAGATCTAAGCTGTATGGGACTGTCTGTAAGGGTTACGAGCTTCTTAAGAAGTGTAGTATAATATAGGATTATAGTATATTATAGTATAATATAGGACAGAGAATAAAGCAATTGATCAGCTTTCTGCAGTCATGGAGTCAATGCTAATTATTACCCTGTCAGGTGTGCCCTGCACCTTAGCACTTCACTGGGCCCTCCCCAGTCATTTCATGACTTTCATGGCTGAGGAGCCCAGAACTGGACACAGCACCCCAGTTGTGGCCTCACCAGGGCTGAGTGGAGGTACAGGACCCCCTTCTCTACCTGCTGGCAATACTCTTCCTGATGCTCCCCAGGACACCCCTCTGCTTCTTGGCCACAAGGACACAGTGCCAGCTCATGGGCAGCTTGCTGTCCAGCTGGACCCCCAGGTCCATCTCCACAGAGCTGCTTTCCACAAGTCAGCCCCAGCCTGTGCTGGTGCCTGGGTTCATTCCTCCCTTAAAGCAGGACCTTGCATTTGCCTGTTTGAACTTCATTAAGTTCCTGTCCCCACAACTCTCCAGACTGCCCAGGTCTGGCCAGCAGAGCTTTCAGGTGTATCAGCCTCTCCTCCCAGTTTTGTAACATCAGCTAACTTGCTGAGGGTACACTCTGTCCTTTCACCCAGACCACTGAAGAATAAGTTCAACAAGACTGATATATCTATCAGCCTCTTGCTTCTTGAATATGAAAATAATTTCTCCTCATTTGAAAGACCCACAAGCAAAAAAGAGTGGATTCTAAGAAAACATTACCATATCTAAGGCTTTTCTGATTTACATCAGTAATTTTTTTGCATCTGTTCAGTCCTTCTAGACACAACTGTTGAGACTATGTTTTTTAGACAGCAACTTTCCAGATTTCCCCTTCTACATAGTAGCTAAATTTCAAAAAGTATCAGTTAAGGGGAAAGAATCAAACCTCTGCTTTATCTATTAAAACCCTCTGGCAGACAAATTCTTGCAATGTTTTCTATTGTTAACAGATATAGACAGGAAGCCAAGCAAATGAGCCTTCCTGAGCCAGCTGTCCTTTTCAATGTTACACAGGGATCAAATGAATATTTATTATATTCTCAATTCTCTAAACATGCAAAGGTTCTCATTCAACTGGCAGGATCCAGCATATCATATTTTAATTGGAAGAATATATTAAATATAAACACCTGTAATTTCATTGCTATAGAAAAATCTAAATTTCTGAAAACTTGAGTATGGTAGACTTTCCATCAGGGCTAAAAATATTTTCCTGATATTGACAGGATATTTTATGTGTCACTTATTTGGAAAATAGAAATAGTATGCATGCTGCATACTTGCATGTGAAAATAATCCCTTTTCTTTATAAGATTAATGAATCTATGAATGCAAACATCCCATTTTGTGCTGACATGGAGCATATTTGCTTGCATAGTACTGGCATAAGAAGCTAAGTGGGAAGGAGTGCACATACCTTAGAAAGCTGAAGAACTAAGAAAAAATAATGGAACTTATAGACTCTAATGAAAGTAAAGTGGGCCCTGTGGAATTTGAAAAACCTTGGTTCTCTTGATGGGTTTTGCTAAGAAAAGTCACAGTGTTTGTTCCTTGAAAACACATGAGCAACACCTGTAGGTCCAAATGATGTATTCAGAAATACACTGGAGGACAGAAACCATCTAGAGAGGGGAGTAATGCAGTTAAGATCCTCCATTATTTATCTCCAAAAAATATCAAATAGACAATTGAATATTTCATGCCTGGAAACTGCAACAATGTATTTTGATGATATTAAAAACCTCTTTGACCCCTTAAGGTTATTTCAGTATGATAATTGCTTATGTTGATTTGAGAAACTAAATCACATAGAAATTTCTTTCAGCTGCAAGTTTTACTATCTCTTAAACATACTTAGAAATTGTGCTTTTGCAGCTGAAGAGGCAGAACAGCTCAAACCTGAGTATCACAGCTGCATAGAAATGAGAATCCAGATTCCTTGCCCACAAACTGCAAATATCTTCCATGGGGGATGCACACTGTGGGTGGGTTTTCACTGCTATGCTCCAAAAATGTCCTATGTGGGGTAGACAAACAGCCTAATTTCCAAAGCTCTGTATCCTTTAGAATTTGAAGATTGGTCACATAAAACTGTCCCTAACCACCATCTTACCCAGGAAAAGCATAGGTGAAATTGCTGCACAAACACAGATCACACATCTATCACTGATCAATAAACTGGTTTTTATCTCTAAACTGTAAGGAGTTTTTTTAAACTCTGGGCTGAATGGGACTTACTCAGAATGCTGCTTTCTGCAGTTGGCAGAGGCTTATCTTGGATTTATGTTTTTTAGTTAAGACTGCATGTTTTGAGAAATGAAAGAAACTCCTTTCATTAGACTCTGTTTTATCCTGTTTTCAAAATCCAGCAGGCACTGGCATATGCAGTGTAGGGGCAAATTAAATCTACAACTCCTCTTTTGCAAAGCAGGAGGAAGATCATAACAAGTATGCACAATCTTTAATTTTTTGAAAATTTTTTATTGATTAGGCCTGTATTTTCAGTTTGTTCACACTTTATAACTGTGCTAATTGACAGTACCTGCTACAATAAAAGTCCTGGAAATATTGCCAATTTTCCAACTTCATTGGAAATTGCAAGTTAACAAGGTCTGTTTACAATGCATGCTTTCTCTCGAAAAAAATTACGATGTAAAGAGATTTACAGGGGATCATAAGTATTTATTCTAGATGAAGCTACATCCCAAACACAAAAAGTAAAAGTATCAGGAAGATACGAAGACGGCAGGAACGAGTTTACTCTATAAAACTCTGGGACAGAAATCTCATTCTGGTCACCTCCAGAAGTCTGTGAATGCTTTTCCGTAGGCTGCAGATAGTGAAATTACCCCTAAAAATACTTCCCTAATTGTAATGCAAAGTGTAGATTAATTACTTAAATTTAAGTATTTTAGCTGTAATTTCTCATGTGTGGAGAAGGGATGAGAGCCACATTCCCCTTTAATGTTGGAACAGGATCTGGGGGAAGGCACAATAGTATATTTTAGAGGCTGTGGAAGTTAATCCTTTCGTTAGAAATAGGCCAGGAGCCTGGACAGGTGTATTTTCCTTTCTTAATCTTGTAGCACTCCAAGATCCTCTGTGTGCTGCACTAGGCAAAATGACTTGCTCCTGGATACGCCACTCAAGCACAGCTCTTTATTTATCCACTTTATCTCTTTTTACTGATACAGTTTTGAAGCATGGCTGACCTTTTCTGCGCCCCTGCTTTGCCCTGTAAAATCTCTTCATTCAATCCTTGTCATTTGTTTCCCACTCCTGATCTCCCCACATCAGAACTGTAGTTCAGTGCAAGATAATCCCCTGTGCTGGATTAGAGAACATCCCAAGCAATGCTTTGACAAAGGGGAAACAAAATTTCTACCATTGTAGACACAGGAAAAGAAGTGTGCCACAAGAATTGGATGTTTAAGCAAGTATCAGTAAGGAAAAATGACATTCATATCTAAAGGCTGGCTCCAAAGTACTTAATGTTAATTTATCAAACTGGCAGCTATTAGTGTGCCACCCATCACAAAATGGGAAAAAATAGTGTGTTTCCTAATTATGGCTGTAGTCTGCCCTCACTCTGTGTCTACCAATAGTAAAAAAACAGCATTTAGTATTTTGAAAATTTCTGCATGGCAAAGGCAGGCCCATAAACCAGGTATAACAACAAACCCCTTGCAAGCCATATTGAGAGAAAAGCTGACCAGGGCCCTAAAGCTCTTGGAAAAAGAGTTTCATCTCTAGTTCTGGTGGCTCCTGAGCCTTTCATGGCTCATTCTCAGGTCAGAAGAAGCAGGAAGCACTCCTAAGAGGCTGTGAGGGAGCAGGGCAGCCCACACCCCACCAGAGGGTGGAAAAGGAATTTGAGACTCAGCTGGAGCACAGCTATTGCAACGTCATTGATGGTCCTGAGCTGCATAGACAGAGCAAACTCTCCTGGCAAACAGGACAGCTTTGTGCAACCCCTTCAGCTTCAGCCCAGCTGCAAACTAAAGAACCTGCAGCTCTGCAGCCAGGAGCAGCCTTGCTGGAATGACTGCTTCAATTTTAGCAGTGCTTGAAGCACGCGCAGCTGGTGACACAAAGTGCTCGCTCCTGTACTCCACAAGAGCTGTTGTTATCTGTTGGACTGTAAACCACAGTTTGTAAGTGTGATTTCAACAACAAGGAAAATACTGACAGTGCATAATTAATTGCCTTCCTGAGTAATAGTGGTGATGGTACTTATTCTTCCAAGACCTCAAGTCTTCTGCTTTTGCAAGAAAGTAGAAGAGGGAATAGAGTTATTGAAATAAACATTTTTAATTCAAAGAAACCCGTCCTAATTTTGCCCTGAGGATGTCTCTCCCAGTGAGACAACTTCCTGGGTGCTGCTCCTCCTAACAGTGTCTGGCGCTACATGATGCTCCCTTTTTGGACCTATTTTGCCCATTTCGAATTTTTCAGAATTGCTTTGCAATTACAACATTAACATTACTCTGTGCGTGCATGTCTGCATAACATCATTTTGCTCCACATGGGGATACAGGAGCTGGCAATGAGTGCTCTGCCTCTGAAACAAGAGACACTGGAGTCAGAGCACAATATCTCACCCAATTAACATCTTGCTGCTATCAGAAGGAGTACCTAGCATGGTGCCATGCAGGTCTGTATTTTGATAGTGATGCCACATGTATTTTGGACATTGCACTTCATATATCCATTTGATATTTTTCTACTGTTGGTATGCTTTCCACCCTTATTGTGCATTTCAAGAAAAGGATTTTGTGTTATTTTAAGATAGAAGGTATCTCAGGAGAGTTTCCCTGTTCTACCAAAGGGCCCAAAACTTAGATGCTGTGTTCTGACTGGATGCCAGTGAGTGCTGAGTAAAGGGGGGCAATAATTTCCCTCAATCTACTGGCTATGCTCCTGTTAATAAAGTTTAAATGACTTCACCCAAGTAAATACTAAGTAAAGAAAATAACCTCTCTCACACTAGAAAGAGTCAAGAATTTTTAGATTGTTTTCATTACTGATGACAGGTGATGGAAACTTCAGGATATTTTTTCTACTACAGTTTTGTAACAGAATTTATATAGGAAGGGTATTTTCTTCTCTTTTCTGTCACTGTCTACAGCAAATGTAATTTTTTGTTCACTGTTCTTGTAGACTTAGGATTTGGTACTTTTGAGGATCACTGAAATTCAATGCAGTTATTATTTGATTAAATTCTCTTGTCACTTCCAAAGCAGGCTGTCATTTCCCTTTACTATTGGGGGTGTTCAACCGAGCGTCAAAAATGACTACTCACACAGTTGCTTGTGGAGAAAGAAAAGTACTGAAAGAACATGTTGGAGGGTAGGAGGCAAAGCAGGATCTTGAACCTGGGTCTGTGGTCTTCAAGAGACTATTCTAGCCACAGAATTTTTGGTTGCTTGAGCATTTTCTCTTTCTCTTCCCCTTTCCCTCTCCATCTGCCCCAACCACAAATTCTCCCTATAAAATCATTTTCTTGAAAAAAATCATGACTGACTTAACTGATTAACATGTATGTACCACAATTGATTATTTTTTTCTTTTCTGATCTTCTGCAAAGAACTTCCAGTTCTTTGGCTATTATATTCAGTAATGTGAAAACTCAAGAGTGCCAAGAGGCTAATTAGCTGTGGTTTTGTTACAATATTATGGGTTTGTTACAATGTTACAGCAATCATGGAGTTATAAAATTCAGCTGAGGTAGCATTAAAAACAGCTATTTAAATAACTGCATGATCATGAAATACTGCAAAAAAGTTTTCTGAGGTAACTTGCTACTGTGAGATAAGGTTTTCCCAGAACTCTTTTAGCTGCTTTTCAGGAATGAATTTAGAAGACTGGTGTTTGGCCCTGAAGTTGAAATTGTGATTTTATTTTGTCAGGAACCAGTTTTAGGCAAAAGAAAAGTTCCTTCAAAACATATTTTAGTGTAGGGAAAGCATTATATTAGGTTGCAACTTGCTAAATGATAAATCTTCTCACTTCTTTTGGGTTTTCAGCTGTGGTTAACATTATTTGGTGGGTCATGTGGATGTCTCTCAATAGAAAGCCTTTTTTGCTTCTTCTTCCAGAGGGCTCAGCTCTCATATGGTTAAAAGCCATTGGAAAGATCCAAAGGTGTCCCTGTGCCTCCAGCTGCCACTACCTGAGTTGCAATCTTCTGTAGGTCCTATGTCACACCTGTCTGGCCTCTCCCTTGATATACCCAGAACAGCTCAAGTGGCACCAGATGTCTACATGAAAGCAATAAAATTGACCCACAGAGAAAATTAGTCTTCTGAACAGAAAGGGAGCTATAATTATTAAATGCAGATCTTGCCCTTGGAGTACTACTGAGTACTCAGAGATACACTATCCCCTGTACTCAGGTGTAATTTTTATACTGTCTATACTCCACCCAGCTAAATCAGCCTCTCAACAGCTTCATCTAACAAGTTCTCCAAACTTCCAGTTGCTTCTGCAGTCCTGTAATTGGACAGCTGTTGTCATAGGGTTTGCTGTGATCTAAGCTGTTTTTCAACTTGCTGAACTTCATCTTGATGTTTTAAAAAAAGTCTAATTCAGTTGCACGTAGGAGACTAATTTATTCGCATAACCCTACTTGTTACTTACAGTGTCTCTTTGAGACATAGTAACAGACAAAATCTACTTTGTGAGTGAGTCCTCTATTACTCTGATAGTCAAAGAAGTGTGGGAAGCGCAGGGCTCGGGAGGCCAGAATAATGTTTGGTTTTGCTGAAGACAAAACAAGCAGTGCCTCTGAATAAACATTGAGAGTATCTTCACTTTAAATCTCTGTTGTGATAAATTATTAGCAGATAGGTTTAAATTAACTATTGGTGTGGGGTGTTGCCCTGATTTTTTAAGATTTTCTAAGTCTTCTGATGTTTACATTCTTGTAACAAACTTTCTCACACACTTTTTGTAAATAACATTGTTTTGCATTCTTTCATAGAGGAAGAGAAATTTGATAGACTGTTAGTTTGTCCAGTGTCATTGGAGAGGTGACACTTTCACCCTCCAATCCACTGTCACTTTTAGAAAACTATAAAGGTTAGAGTCAGAAAATAAGCTTCCCTCTTCTTCACCTTGAAAGCAGCAGTGTGTGCGCTCATGTTGTTTCGTGTCCTATAGTGACAGTGGGTTGTTTTTTTTTTATTATTTGGGGCAAACTTAGAGAAATATGAAGTGCCAAACTGATTTACTCACTTATTGTGGAGCCAGAGTCGGGCCTGTTGAGGGAGCTGATGATGACGAAGCCGAAGCCCTCGTTCTCCTTGCGGTGGATGACCACGTCGCTGCTCTGCAGGCTGTGCGACGCGCTGCCCTCGGGCGGCGTGGCGGTGCTGCTGGAGACGGCGTGATTGCTGTTGGCATAAGTCGTGTAGTCACTTCTTGGAGAGCTGTGGTGCGTAGACACCGAGCCTGGGCTTCTGCCATTCTCTGGGCAGGGTTCTGCTGCAAGATAAATCACACCAGTGTCACAGCCTGACTTGCTCGGTGGCTCTGTGACTTACAGTACATTTGCTGATGCAACGTGAATACAGCTGACTGTCTACAGAGCAGGCTACTCCAAGTGTTAAACTAGGAGCTGTAATAGATGCAAAGAGACAGGAATCTACACAATTATGCGGAGTATTCAAGGGCAATCAGATGAAGCAAGCATGAACACTGACTGCTACACTAGCTACAAGAGAGGAAAGTAAGAAGCAGTGTCTATCTGGATTGCAAAATCATTACCAGGCACTATTCCTTTGTCTGCTGGGAGATTTGTCATCAAGAGGAAAATGTGACCGTCTAATCCAATAAAAAATAATTTGTGTTTGGATTACGAGAATTTAAGCAGGGAGCTAACAGAGTAATTAGGATTAGCTGCATAATGTTCTTCTTACAAGTTGATTAGCTTGTCCAAAAAATGTTCAAAGAGCAGAGCTGTTATACAATGCAAAATCATCACAAGCAGTTTTTCTGTGGGTGTCATGGCAGAAGCAGTGGCCATTTAAAGGTTTGGAGACGCTCTTGTTTAACAAGTTCAAAAGGGAAGACGCGAAAATGGAGTCCATGTACACTTTAGTATTGCTTTACAGTAACAAGAAGAGGAAACAAGTTAAAGCTTGTGGGATTACACATTTTTTAGTGTGAGCATTTTGGGACTTGAAAACAGTAAATTTACACTTCCAGATGGGAACAAAAAATATTTATATTTTTTGTAGATCTAAGTTGTTTACACAAATCAGCATTTATTGACAGTTTTAATACAGAAATTTCAGATAAATGTAAGTATTATGTTTTCTGTTTGGAACAACAAGAGTGGCAGAGTAATTTTACTGAACACATGAGGCACTCCTACATATATACATACAACCTAGGCAGAGAGTTTGCAAATTAGATCTTCAGTGTGTGTATATATTAATAAAATAAACAGCATCCAAGGACAAGCTGTTGTTTTCTCAGTCAGGTGTGTCCTTTAGTAGTCCTTCTGCAACTATGAAATAAAGTAATTAGAGAGTATAAAGAGGAAGAATAACAAACAATTATTATACTCCTGAAAATCTCTAAGAGTTATTGAAGCAAATCTGCAACTAAATGCCATAGTCAGTGACAAGAGAGTTCTCATTTTCTGGCTGTCATGTTTCAGAAAGCTGAATATTGTTTATGTCAGTATGGCTGCAAGAGAAATGAAATTCTCTTACCCTGTAGAATGACCAAGAGCTGACTTGGTCATGAAAGAATGCAACTGAATGCCATTAAATATAGGAAAAGAATGATAAAGGAGGAAAAGCTTAAATGGCTATTTAATGTCAACTGTGCAATAGATACTCATCAGAAAAATTCCATTTTGCTCCTGCCTGTGAAAAAATGGCATTTTAATCTAAAAAAATCACATTTTCCTAATCAAATTGTTTCCCAGATCTTGTGAATCATGATTTTCTGTTCCAGATCTGGATAAGTATATGTACAAAATGGTAATTCCAGGTGAGGGCTAAGATATATATATATCAGCCACAGACAGGTAAGGAAAACCCCAGATCCCTCTGTTGTATACATTCATGCTAGTGAGAAATTCCCATGAAATCAATTGCCCTGATATATTAGCATAGCATTTTTCAGTCACGCCCAACACCAGTTATTTTAAATTCTTCCACAAAGCTCATGTTGTAACACACCACATTAAAACCCTGTTCAGCTCCTGAAATGCTTAAACATTAATGAGTTACACGCCAGATTCCCTGGTGTGGCACTCTCAAGGCCCCAGAATAACTTCAGGTGTTTTACCAGCTTGCTTACTGTCGGCACCAGGAGCCCAGAGTGGCTGGCAGAGCCTTTAATATTTAAGGGGCAGCAGCGAAGGCTGGCAGTGCTGTGTGCCCGCCTTGCCTGCGGTGCGTGCGGCGCTGACGGCGAGGGCTCGGCATCATTACCTTGGTTATTGGCCATTTTCCTCGCGCTGGGGGAGCTGCGAGGGGGCGTCGCACCAGGCGCTGGGGCACCTTTCTGGCTGGAGGACTCTGGAGTCAGTAACAGAAGAAAGTCAGTCCTGCAGGAGCACGGCTGGCAGGGAGCTGCGGTGCCGCAGTGGGAGGGGGACTGCGAAGACGAAGGTGAGTGGGAGGGCGGCTTTTTTGGCACAGGAGCGAAGGGGAGCGGCGCAGGCAGTGACAGCGGATCTAGGGCACGGGCAGGCAGAAGACAGGACAGGCTGGGAATGTGGTTTTGCTCATTTCTGGTACCTCAGACAAGTGTACTCACCAAAAATGTTTTAAAAGTTTTTAAATAAACTTCTTTCCTCAAGTAAGCAATGGTTCTAATGGAAGGTCATCAAATTCTCCCATTAAAGCTTTAATAGATGCTGCCACACGCATTTTTCAAGGTTCCGATGTTTTTCAACAATTGAGACTGAGTTAGTCTAAACGTCTAATTTACTACAAATATTTCATAGTGGTTTAGGTTCATTTTCTGAATATGTCTGCTTGACAGAAGAATCCGACCCTTGTGCCCTACAGAAGATTTTCAGCCAGCTTTCATTGAAGTTCAGTGGGAAATTCCAGATGACATTAGTGAGACCAGAAATGGGCTTTTAACACATATAAGAGTGGAATGAGTTCCTGCCCTAAAACAGTTAACAGTCTTTGAGCCTTTCTCTTATTGACACAGTCAGCTCAAATGGCTTTTAACTTAGGTGAATGTTTAGTCTCAAAAGTGGACAAAAGGAGACAGCACAGACCAAGACAGCATGGAACAAACCCAGAGCACTTATGATCACCACACCAGGGTTGCCAGTATGTTTCCACTTCTGAAGAAAACAACACTCGGTTGTAGTATTTTTGTCAGAGGAACAAGTGACACATATTTACAATAATTCTTTCCTCAAAATGACACAAACATTCACTTCGATTTCCTCTATTATTTTAAAACAGCACCAGTTTGTGCTGCCAGCTTTGGGATCTGTTTTTCCTTTCGCCTTTCCCAGCCTTCACTCACCCGTGGGTAGCACCTTTCTCCTCACAGTAAGATTCACCTGCCCATTTCGGGCGGCGTTATGCATCAGATCAATCACGTATCGGTGGGTTTTGCCGGCCACTGGAATCCCATCCACGTACACCAGCTCATCACCAGGGTGGAGACGGCCATCTCGGTCTGCTGAGCCCATGGCAATCACTGCTCCAATGAGAATCTAGGCAGCAAAGAAACAAAATCCTGTTAGATATTGCACTGAGCCTCCAATTTAGTAACATGAATATTGCAGTGATTTTCTCTTTCTTGTGAAATTAAGCTAGTGATTTAGCAGAGGTGAAGAGCTCTGTGTGTGTCTGAAAGCTGTGCTTGTCCTCTCATGGGTATGACTGAAGATGCTTCCTTGTCTTTGGTAAGAAGGTAAGGTGTTTCCTGTCACCATCATATTTTCTGAAAAATCCTCTTTGACCAGGATTTCTCTCCTAGGAAGCTGAGAAGCCTCAGAGAAAAAGGAAAACAATATTATCTCATTTGCTTCTCCTGTTTTGCTGCTTTGGAATGTGGTGGGAGATTGTTTATCCAACATGTGAATTGTTTTGACTTAATGACCAATCACAGTCAGGCTGTGTCGGACTCTGAAGAGAGAGTCACGGGTTTTTAATTATTATCTTCTAACCTTCTGTCTGCATCCTTTCCCTATTCTTTAGTATAGTTTTAGTATAACATTCTTAATATCATATCATATCATATCATAATAAATTAGCTTTCTAAGAACATAGAGTCAAATTCATCAGTTCCTCCTCCATCCAGGGGACCCCAAAAATACCACAGTTTCCTACCTGCACAGGAGAGATACACCAGAGAATCCTAAACTGGGTTCTGCTTGATATGTTCAAATCAAGATTATCTGCCTCTAAGGAGTGTTGAGTATCTATAGACTATGTTATAACAAAGACTTAAAAAGATTAATTCCATGAAAGGATCTTTTTTATTTAAAATTATCAAGTCTGTGTATTTCTTATCAAATATTCTTATCAAAGGTTCTTCACTGCTGTGTGATTTAAACATATAAGCATATGGAGTCATATACCTGAGTTCAGCAGTGGAAGTGACCCCACTACACAGAACTGGCTTTGGGACTCTTTTGTGGGAAAAAGAAGTACTATATAAAATAATATATAGTAGAAGTACTATATTAAATAATAAATATTAAATGTTATTACTCTTAATGGATGATTGCTCAGACAGTGCTTGGTTAAAATGGAAAAAAGAGGAAAAAATGTCAGCTTGTTCTGGGCAGATGTTGTTTTCCCAAATCCATATTTAAATGTAGTTTGTATGGGACATATAAACTAGTAAAAAATCTGTCCAAAACCTTGTAATGACTTTCTCCACCTTCTATGCAGATAATTTCACATAATTTCTTAGAAGAAGATGTATATATGTTCCCCGTGGAATAACTGGTAGAACAGTTGAGATTGATTCAAACAAAACCTGCTTTCTTTGAAAGAATATTAAAGCATTCACAGAGCGTGTTTCAAATTTTCTGTTCTCTCTTTCTGTCTGAGAGTGAGCACAAAATGATGGATCTGACATGCCATGTGACAATCTGCTTTTAATAATAAAAGATAAAAGCTGTGAAGCATTGCTTTTCATGATGAATTGCAAAGGCTAGATGTGGTAATCACACAGGTGGGCCTGTGTTTTTTTGTGGTCTCAGCTGCAGAGTTGCAAGTGTCTCAGCATGGTGTTTAAATGAAATCCCCTGTGGAGCCTGGAGAATTTTCCCCAGTTTTTCACCTCCCTTTGGCTTGCTTTTGCTTTCACAGCTTAGCAAAGAGAGAACGTGATGCAGCTTTTTCCTGCTTTCTGGTGTTCCTGGGATCCTGTTAAGCAGTGCCAGGCTGAGTGGCTAGAGAGGCTGTTTCAGGTTCTCCATCCTGTTCTTCAAATGGTGAAAAAGTACACCTCAAAGCTCTGGATAATACTTTGTGCAAAATTCAACCATGAAATATGAATTTATGCTCCTTTACCAGCCAGAAGAAAAGCTCTCCAAGGCTACCTTTAGCTAGATATCCACAAAGTGTTCTCAAAACATTTGAGAATTAGGCAACTCACATGAGTAAGAATTTCCTCCTAGTTATTTTGAGAAGAGATGGGTGATAACCCTCTGCAGCTTGGGAGATTGTAGGGATTGGCTTCCTCCTTTGGTTTTGTTGAACATTTGAAGTTTTTTCATAATTTTCTGACATAATATTAAACAATTTGAGCATCTTTAACCCTTGTAAAAACAAAATGCAGATCATAGCATGGTAGGTCATCAGTATACACAGCAAACCAGAAAAATTCTTTCTAGATCTGACTAAGCAATTATTGCTGATATTTCACATGCCCACCATTTAATGTGATTGTGTTACTCATCTCAGTGTTGGACTCCTAACAAAAGCACAGAGTCAGGTGTGTTTGTCAGGATGATGGCTATGATATCTATTATTTGGGATATTTAATAGCAAGAATAACTTAATTTTCCCAGCTTTTTCATTTTCTGTGTCTGAATTTGTCTCTTATGCATTATCTGCTCTTGTTTCATGGCTGAGAAGCTGCCATAATAGTTATCAATTCTACATGTAAAGCACAAATTGGAAAATATATATCAGGATTATATTACCTCTGAAATGCAGTTCCATACTGGCATGAGATTGCTTTGAATGCATGAGGAGAAGGATGATAGCATGTAAGCAATAAAGAGTGTGTTGTGGAGAAAAAACAAAAGCTTCTTTTATTTTTTGAGATAAAACAGGACAAATTCTGGGATTAGGATGACTGTGGCAGAGCCTAATCTGAAATTAAAGCCTGTGTCTATTAATTTATACAGGTTAATCTGCTTTGATACTTACTTTCTTTGTGATTCTTGGTAATTATCTGAATTTGTGTTTTAGTTTTTCTGAACATAACACAGTAGCTTCACAGACATATAGCAAAATTTGTATATACACATAAAGAGTGATTCACCTAATTTTAAGTGTCAGTGATGTTTAAATCCAAGCTAATCACCTGATCTCTGTCTAATCCCTGTTAAAATAGGACTTCCCAAGGCATGGCCTTATCCTAACATTTTTCTGTATGGACATCTATGTCTTAGAAATGTAGAAACATACTTAGAATATATCTTGGCACTGATAATAAAAAGAATACAAACATATATCTTGAGGACATTTTTGAGAAAAATCCCAGTCCCTGTTGAAAAGATAAAACTGTTAGAGAAATTATGTATGTGGTCCTGTGATTCTGCGTTTGAGCTGCACAAATGTATGCAAAACATATCTCCCCTTTGGGACAGCAATTTGCAACTTCAGTAAAGTTCCAATTTATGTGTTTTTGCAACCTTTCAGTAATATTATAATTCACCATAACAGAGATTATCTCTAAATCCTCAAATTACTGGGAGATGTGATAAATAGCTGTTGTAGTGCAATGTTATAAGATTTGAGAAGTTATTTGAACTGGCACAATTCACAGCCTTGATATTTGAAATTTCTCAGTAAATTTAAGTATTTCCTTTCAAAAGCATTTTTATGCTTACAAATATGAAAAGTGGAGTAATACAGCAGCATTTCCTCCTTCTAAGGTGCCAGGTAGCTGATATAACTAGGAGGAAACTAAGCTACAGTCCCTCTAGAGTGTCAGTATTATCCTTTAAAAATAATGTTATTTGGATTCTGCTTCTTTGAAAAAGTTATTGCCTTATGCTGAAGAATCCATATTCCTTTTTAGATATCAAACCACAAAGACAAAAGCTTCCTTTTGTTCTGTGTTACCTGATGGCACAGCAGGAGAGCTGAAATAAAAATTTCAAAGCGTCTCAGTTCTTGTTTCATAGGAAAGGCAGGGGTTTGGAGAACAGGCAAAAACTGCTTCTGCTTTTCTGGAGGTGAAAGGAATGGGAGGCTGCAGGAGGGCTGTCCATGGGGGGGCAGGGAAGCAGTGGAGGAGAGAGAACAGAGTTAAGAAGTCTTGTACTTTGAATACAAAATAGAGGGACACCAAAAAGAGTACATCTGTTGTGTTATTGGTGTTAAATTTGAGCAGTGACAACAAGATGGGCAACCACGAGGGAGTGAGAATTGAAAACCTCAGCGCTGCAACGTTTAATTCTAAGAAGGTTCTTTTTGCCTTGTACAGTCCTCAGCTTCAAGTTAGGCTCTTCTTAACTCCTGGGGACTTTGAGAAATGTTTGCAAAGACATGTAAAGCCCATTGGATTGATAAGTCTTGGGGAAAAATGCTTTTGTATGTGCAAACCATGGAACAGAGATAGCAACCTTGAGGCTAAGGGCAGGCTGAGAGCAATTGTTCAACAGGACAGTGAAATGTGTTAGAGGGTGGTTCACAGAGGGCAGCGTTTTTGGTCCTGCTCTCCAAAAATAGCAAGGTGCTTATCTCTGCCCTTGATATCCAGCTATGGCTCTTTGACTTCAGACAGTAAAGTCAGGTCAGTCCTTTGCTGAAGAGACACTAGAAACAGCTGATCCTCTGTAATACTTCAGTGCATAATGCATGTAGCTGCAGGGCAACAGGCTTGCTTCAAAATTTCTTTTCTACTGGACTGCTGAGCAGACTGAGAGACTCAAGTCTCTCACAACTCTGGCATCTATTATGGATATGAACTACCAGAAGATCAGATATTCTACACAAGTTTTCTCATAGTCCTTTGGGTTGAAATAATTCAGTTTTATATAAATAATCATCTTTTAGATAAGACATTTGAGCTGCACTTTTCCCCATGAGATTGTTATAAACCTCCAACAGGAGGTTTAGTCCATGACTGCTTAATTATCCATTTGTAATGAAAAAAGCACTAAAGGAGACACAAAGGGAGCCTGTCACAAAATACTGAGCAGCCCTGTAGCCAGGGACACTTTCCTGGGAGATAGGAAATGCCATTAGACATTACTGTCCAGAGCAGGTAGAAGGAGATTTCCAAATCTTCCTAGAACATAGAATAGTTTGGGTTGGAAATGACATTAAAAATCCTCTAACTCCAAACTCCCTGCCATGCCATGGGCAGAGACACCTTCCACTACACCATGTTGCTCAAAGCTCCAACCAGCCTGGCTTTACAGGTAGTGCTTTTCTAGTGCCATTTCCTAACAACCTGAAAAGTTAAATTGGAACATTTCCACTAACACTTCAGAGATTTCCTTTTTGGCTTCACCCAGTATGTGTGCTTTGAGAACTTACACTGGCTGGCCTGTCCAGAAGGGACAGGAAAAATGCTCAGTTGGAGAATGTGCAGATGATGGCCCAGTGGCCTCATTTTATGTGCCCTGGGACATGCTCCACAGAAGGAAGTTACATATCTGAGAGGGGCTCAGACACACTGCAAGTGAAGAGGATGAAGCAGTGTTGTCTTGGAGTCCTTCTGAGCAGCCATACTTTACATTTGAAAAACCATTGAAAACACTTATTCTAAACTAGACTGAATTTCAAACAGCACTTGAAGCATCTTTTTTAGAATACATTGCGTTCTTTTCTTATTATGGGAGATATCAGTAAAGATATCTCCTGTTAAGATTTATCAGTGCTTTGACAGATGTTGACAATTTTAAAATATAAGAGCTTTTTTGTTTTTCAAAGCCATGTGCTGGTTAACCTTAAGACTTGAATAAAAAAGATACTATTCTGAATTAATTTGAATATGGAATATATAAATTATTGACTAGGGAATTTACAAATCTAATAATTAATTATACATTATCTCAGAAATGTGGTAATACGGGATTAAGACCATGCTTAAAATTGTGATAGTAAAACACTATCATTATTGACTTGAGATTAGTCCTAGCTGTCAGATTATAGTTACACCATTAAGTTTTTTTGAAAGAGTACTAATTCTGCCTGCTCTCAAAATTACAGTATTTAGATAGATCAGTAACTTATAAAAATATTTATACATTTGTGGTATGTCATGTACATTTGACCCTTATTTTCTGGGCTTTTGCACTGTTTATTTTAAATATTGTGCATAAGATTTATTTTATATTATATTTTATTAGCAAACCATCTATGTTCATTTTGTTTCCTGTTATTTAGTTACAGGGGTGCCTCCCTCCTAATGGTATAAAGCTGTCATTTTTATGCCTGTTGCCTCACATGTTGTTGTCTTTTAACCTGGAACATTGACTGTCACTCTTTGGTAAGGTCTTCTGTTTCTGGAAATAAACTGCATTGTTGACCATGTCTTTTAACCACACAGACATTTTGCATACAAGTTGTCTACTCTGAACATGGTTATGGATAGTCTTACATAATTGGATTTTTGGAATCTTCTGCTTAAACTTGATTTTGAAAAGTCCAGATTAAGAGATGCCAGGTCACACTCTGCAGTAATGGGATGAGTGATGCTCTGTTTCCACCTTAATGCCTTCTTATTCTAACTTAATTCTCAGATATGAAAAACTGGAGAGTTCTGGGTTTTTATATGGATGAATAAAAGTAATTTTATTTGTAGCCTTAACATGGTGTTCATTTGGGTTCAGTTATGTAGTAATATTTTTCTGATCTTTACACAGATTATAGAATGTGGAAGGAAAAGGAAAATCAGGACGAAACAACTCACAGGCTGCCCAGGCTCATCTCCTCCCAGGATCCTGAAGCCAAACCCAGACTCCATTCTCCGAAGGTGAACATCCAGCTCCTTGTAATCGGGACCTGGTTTAAAGAGAAATCCCATTGAGCAAAGCATTTTGGTTTTGAGAAGTTACACCAACCCCTCCCACCTTGTGTTTATTGCACATGACTAATGGCATCCTGGTTGGAGCTGGTGGAAACAAATGGGCCACAGACAAGGGGGAGAATTGAAAATGTAGGTGTCTTTTGGAGGGTGGTTATGTTCAGTAGAATACACTAAACCAAACTAGAATACATTCACAGAAGATCAGTATGGAAAAGTCTGTCCAAAACAGAGGTTAAAAATTTGCCTTCTTCCTAAAACTGACTGTATAATGCACTGCTGCTCATCCACTTCTGGTGTTTAATTTGTCTTTTCCTTGCAGTTCATTAAATCCTACAAAGAATAAACTGAAATGGGAGACAGAGATACATCAGTCCAGCTCACAAAACATGAAAATCATTACAGGCCATTTAAGTTCCAAACACAGATATATATATATGTCTTTTTATGTAATGAAGCTTTTAAGTATTCCACTTCCAGGTAGTACCCTCAATAAGGAGTTTTGATGAAAATTATCATTATAAACCTCTCAGTCTCAGAGTTTAAATTGAAAGCTAACATCATTAACTTGAACTCCTTAATGCTACTCAATTAAAGTCTCAACAGCTTTGTGAATGAATAAGGTTGCATTTCCATATGCCTGCCTAACCTGTCTTTAGACATATATTATGTCCTCTAATATATCAGTTGAGGAATATAGAGTCTTTTAAAAGTCAGTTTCTTATAAAGGTGTCTTTAGCTTCACTTGAAAGAACACAGTGTTCTGGGATAATAATAATAATAATAATTTCAGTGAATAAGTGAAAACAAGTGAAAATAAGTGAAACTGTAAGCATTTGGAGGACTAAGAAGTTGCCTGTTGTCTGTTGTGACTATTGCATGCTTAGAGTTGCTTTAGGCTCATCACCTAAAGCAGTGATTGACAGGAATGGTCTTTCCTATGGATTGCACTCTGGTCTATACATAGTGACACAAAAGCTTTTGGTCAGTGTCAGAAAAAAGGGATGACAAACTTTATTTCAGCAAACTGCTCATAAGAGTCTCCAGTTGTTCCCTCAGGATGGGAGGGATTACAGATGGCTGAAAAATGGTACTTCAGCAGCTCTCACTTATAGATCTCCCCTCAGAGCCATCAGTGGGCACCTCATAAACTGTGGAATTTGGCACATGCCAGGTGTAGTCTGGGATTAAAGCCTGATTGGTTTCAGTCAGGTATTATTGCAAAGATAGATACAGAAAGACATGCACTGGCTCTATTCTATGACTGTGCAATAAAAAATCCCCTGTAAACAGCAGCATAGTGCATTATTTCAACAATCTGTATTGGTGAAAGTGAGACTGAATCACAAATATTTCAGTTGGTAAAATAAAAGTATTACCTTTCCCTACCAACTTCCTTCTCATATATTGAGAAGACAAAGCCAAACAGAACCAAGCAGCTTATCAAACTGAGCTTTCCCATTTATTTGATGTGTCTCAACACTAAGGAGCAAATGAATTCTGGGTGTGTACAGTATGTTAGCTTAATGCAAATACTTTAAAAGTTGTGAGAGGCAAAAGAATTTCAGAAGAAAGCAGTACTTTATCTGGTTTGCTGTGCCTAAAAGGATGAGGCTTAGCACTAGGGAGACGTTTTTGTAGATAGACCCAGTGTGATCAGCATTTGAAACCCAGGTTTAACACTCAAAGGCACTGTCTCCAGCAGTCTGTCACAACCTCAGCACTGCCTTTATTGTGTACAAGTGAATGAATATGCACGGTTGGGGATACAATAAGAAAATATAAGAATGTCAAGTTGTGAAGAATACTTGCTCTGGCGAACTGAGATGAAACGTCCCTCAGATACATTGACAAAGCTGAGCCAAACCAGTGCTGGCAACATACTCCAAAATAAGGGGCATTATTTATTTTTTAAAAGATGCTGTTTTTCTACCCTATTTAGAGTGGAATAGATAAGGCAGCTTGACCATGAAAAAGTTTAGGTTAAAAAATACTGTATAGGGGCATACTTTTCTATGAGTTCCAACACAGTTTGGAAGCCTTTGGATCAATTGATTAGGCTACAGTGCTCCTTCTCAAAGACTTGGAATTCTATGGAGTCCATTCTCTGCCAACTGGTCACTGAAAACTGCTTTTAAAAAATAAACTCTTCAGTCCCACTAAGGAAGCAAAACACTGGAAAGGATGGCTGGGTCATCAAGTCTAGCTTCCCGTTATTGCAAACCTCTGCAAGCAAGCAGCGCACAGACCTTACCAGTAAAGACATAGGCAAAGAAGACACTGGCAACTGAGCTTGTTTGGGGCCTTTGTCACTAGGTCACCCACCTTGCAGTAATATCATAATATCACAGTATCTCCAGGGACTGGTACACAACCCTGTGTGCTGTTTCAGCTTCCATGTTGGGTATGATATGACTGCACTGATCACCTTTCCACTGCTCTGGAGACAGCTACACCATAGATTCCTGAACTTACATCTCTGAAAGTGGACCTGACTTCTACCCTTGGTTTATGTGCTTGAGTGATTAATGAAATAAGACAGAAGATTAATAACACATTAATCTTTCAGTCCAGATTCTTCTAGTAGAATTGCTTAGCTGCTTTCTAGCCACTTATCTTTACATTTCATGCTAAGCACTGTCTTTTCCAGGCTAACAGGGAAGTGTTACAATTATAACTGGCATTTTGTAAAATGGAAAGTATAGATTAATTAAGCACATATTGTTTGGTGTAAAATAATCAGTTACCAGGTCAGTCCAACCAACCAACTTTTGCTAAACTCCCTTTGCACAGCTCTCAGTTTGTCTCCACATCGGCAGTTAGTCTTCGATCAAAAACACATTCTAAAGCCTTGCCGCTGCTAAGATCCTTTTTTCTTGTTTTTGAAAGACAGGTAAATTGTTCACTACTTTGTACTTTTTCACAGAGGCTTGTGTTTGATAGATTTACTAAAAGCCCCTATGATTATGTGGCAGCAGTTTCAATATTCCTGAATATACATTGATTAAGTATTCTTACCCATTTAAATGATTACATTTCACCTGATATTCCTCTAGTGCTTGCTTTTCCAGGATTCTGGTACTTTTTTGTTCTGCACAAAGGATTTTTAGATAGACTAAATTTTGTGTTTTCTTACTGGAGCAGATTTTCAGTTGATCATATAGAGAAAATTACCTGTACTTACAGAAAATGACACTCCTGTGCCTTGCAATATACTACAAACTGATGGTTAATATAACTCCATTATGGAAAATGTGTGTTTTTGTTTTCTCTTGCTAACCTAGATTAGCACATTGGGGGTCATGCCAAGTAAGAAGTAATGAATAGGCTTGCAGAAAAACCAATACTGAATTAACACTGTCTTTTCCAGTTTGCTTATCCTTCCAGTCAGCTTAATGTACCTCAATGACCTGTCTCCTACCATTTTTACTGAAAGGAGAGTTTCACCTTAAAGTCAATATTTTTGCTCATGTAATATGGGTACCCTGTGCTAGAATGACAATGCTCCCTCTCCTTCCTTGCCTCTCTACACAACTATATTAGAAAAACAACTTTAACTTTGCCTGCTAGTAACTTAAATCTCTCTTTTTTTATTGTTAAAATTTGTTTCTTCTTTTTGTGTGAAGGAAAACTTTCTTAACAGTTCATTTGGCCTGGAAGAAAAAAAAAATCACACCAATTCACTTTGCTAGGCTATAAAACCAGCTGGCTCCCCATGAATTTGAGAATGGTATTGGACAAGCTGTGATCTGAACATCGCTGCACAGTGAGGACAGTAAAGAGCATTGGGAATTCTTTCTGTTCCTGAATGATGGGGGGTTTGCTTTAAATGTAATGGTACCAGAATAAATTGTTACTGAACAATAGTGAGATCTCACAGGTGAAGATGTTATTCTCAACTCCCAGCTACCTTTCTGCACTGTATTCATCTGAATCTCTGGGTGGATGGCACAATGAGATGCATGCATGCCATTGTTTCTTAAATGTTGAGAAAATATACAGCTGAAAATGCTTAATTAATTTTTTGTGTGAGACAAGTTGAACAAGTGCTATGTGATTTTACAGTGATGAACCTGTTATTTGGGTTGATCCTGTAAATGTTGATATTAAAAATTTATTAAATCTTTTCTATATTGCAATTAAAGGAAAGATGAAGTGCTTTGCTGTAATAATTTTACAGTCTTTCTAGGTGTATTCAGCTACCTACTGAAAAGAAAAACTAATTTGGACTCCTTTGCTGAAGATGGTAAAGGTTTTTGTTTCTTACAAATAATTATAAATTGTGAATTGGGATTGACACAAAACTACAATAACTTCATCTGGGTTTCAGATGCTCTTGAAAGAAGTGAAAAGCTTGAAAACAGTCATGGATCTGCTGCTCTGCAATGTAAGTAGCTTTTTAAAAAAGCATACATATTCCCTCTTGATATTTATAGAGAGGAAAGCTGGCAAATAAAAAATTCAGTATGAAAATCATCAAAGAAAAGAAAAAAGAACTGGTGTGCTAACAGTAATTCAATGTATGAACCCTACTGTTTTATGCAAAACCAGTCCAATGTTATATTTAATTTAGGATATCTGTCCAGCTTGTATAGGACTAGAAAAACTTTGACAGGATTGTCAAAACAGCCTTTTTTTTTTGTATGGGATGCCTGTTTTAACTATTCAGTTTGCATGATAACACTGGGAAATGAAATATTGCTGTTTTTTAAAAAAGTCCATTGCTATTTTACAAGATCACTGTTGACTCAAACACCCCCAAAATCTCTTGATTTTGAAAGCTTTTTCTTTTATATTTTTACAGAACAAGATATAAGTACGAAAACAAGGAATTGGTGATAAAATTAAGACAGAATTAAATTCAGATATAAAAAAATATTTGGATTAGATTTGGGCATGAGCTATAGAGATACACTTTTATGCTAAAGAGTGAACACTAATATATGAAAGTACACATAAAACACAGTAAAACATAAACAAAAACTGGCTGAGGTAAAAGAAATATCTTTCCTTGCTCAAAATGCAAATCTATTATAAAAAGATTTGGCAAAAGCATTCTACAACCCCACAAAGATCATACACAATAAAATGGTGACGGGGCAGTCAAGACTGTCCATCATCTTGAGAAATGATTAAAAAAAGAAAAATAGCTAAAACATAAAATGAAGGACAACTAGTTTACAGAAAACAAAGGCTGAAGAATACTTGCCAGAGGAATCCGCTCGAAAACCAGTCCTGGGCAGCACTTGTTCTGAATAGGAAAATGGGGAATTAAAGGTGAAATACATTTCTCAAGTTATTTAAAGATGCAGCATCAATTTCTCTGCTGTGTTTTGAATTACTAAAATGCATTTTAGATTTTTTCTTGAGATTTTATTTTCTCCTCCCCTCCTTATTTACTTTCCATCTGGTACATGTACATATTCCTGCTAGATTAAGACCTCCCTGGCCATTTCTGTACGAAGTCAAAAAGATGGTGAGGTGGTAATGTTTCTTTAACACAATGTAGGCTCTGATGAAGATAAAATTTTTAGTTTGGTGAAAACTGTTAAAAAATAGTGACAATATTTGTGTGTATTCAAGTACAGCAAGAAAAGGGGAAATTTAATGGGTGTGTTTGACTTGACCTCAGATAGCTTGACTCCTGCTTTTATACAACGCCATTGCAAAATGTCTGTTATCATCAAGACAAGGAAGATTTTTCCAGAGGGATGTATATTGCCAATAAGAACAACTGATTGTAGATGAAGGGAAATGCAGGTAAATCCCTTTAACATACCTTTTATGCAGGTAGTTTCAAGGGATTTGTATTTCACTACATGAAGTGAAGCAACTAACTGTCTTATTTTCATATAAAACTATTTTGCTTGCATTAGAGGAAGCTGGATGAGTCCATAGCTGAATTCAGTCATGCTTCCTTTGCTAATTTTGAAATGTTCTGAACAAGAATTTCTGTTTTATTATTTTGGCAGCACCCTGAGTGATTTGCAAAACATTCCAAACCATAGGTGATTTCTATTGGCCTACACACAACAAAAGGGCAAATCAGGTGATTCTAAGCCAGGATATCATACCATGCATGTTTCATGCTCTAAAGGAGGTAAGGTCTTCCACAACAGCATTCGTAGGACAGTGATGCAACCTATGAGTGTATACCCTCTTCCTAAGATAGAAGGGTGTGGTGAGAGACAACACAGCATTTCCTCTGTGGGAAGCTGTGTACCACTTTGAAAGAGTTGAGACTAAAGCCACCTGCCTTCTGGTGGCATGACTGCCTCTAAAGGCAGCATGGGCTGCCATGGCAGCACCTGAGTGATTCAGAGCTCTCTTGAGATAATACTGAACTGGTTGTTGCAGGGCAAAGATGTTTTCCAAAAGAGAGCTCCCAGGAATAGAGACGCCTTAACAATTTTTGGTAAGGATGTTTAGATAACAGACTTGACCTGTCCAAATCCAGGTCCACTGAATGGGGACATCAGTTTGGATTTGGTGTTTACTGTCTCTGTTGAGTTGTGTCATGTGGGCTATGCTGTCTGACTTGATAGGTGGCTGCATGTTTTTGCTTTGATGGCTAAAGGAGAAAATTCCTTCATGCACTTCAGATTTTGTACAGTGATTTGGGATCCTTCCAATGAGATGTGCTATCTAAATGTAAGATATTGCACCAGCACAGCTCCTGAAAACCAAAACCATTGAAACTGATGCTGCTCCACTGCAAACTTGGAGAAATGGTTTTTTTTACTCACAGCCTTTCAAGATTTTAATGGAACTCTTAAAAGAGACAAAATGATTTTAATGCAGAGAAAGCAATTTCATCTTGATAGTCTCAATAAGCTTTCAGGTTTGAAGGTACGCAAGCTCTTTTGGTCACTCAGCTAGAATTGCTCTTCAGAGCTGCTTTAAGATTGGTTCATTCTGTTTCCATTTCCGCCTGCAGCCACTCTAATATCACCCAGAACTGGTTTCAAGCAGCAAAGTGAAAGAATCACCATCATTCTCAAACTGTGACCAATTAGGGAACAACTTGCTCTGTTAAGACAGACAGCTATATATTTTAAGTAAGTTAGCAATGTCCGTTTTTGGGAACTGTTATTTGTGGCAAATAGTGTTTGTCAATGAGGTGGTTTCCTTCAAAGCTAATCTCATGAAGTCTGACGTTGTTTTTGTTCCTTTGCCTTGCAGAACTTCATGTAGATTCTCACAGTGCTAGTTATCATCTTGTAATCAACCATTCAGCCCCTAGTGTGTGTTTTCACTGTCGTTTAGGAATTCACACACATTAAAATTGGAACTATGCTATGCTGAAGATGCTGAACCAAGCCCTAAAGTTTTTAAATGTCTGATCATCAGAAAGATAAACCCAGGTGTAGATTTGTGGTTTTGGTAACCATAGCAAAGCAATGTTCATATTAGGAAGAATCTGCTGTCAGCAGTATGGGTCTCTGTGCAGTGCACATAATTGTGATAATGTCAACTGACACTTTGGAAAACAAAATATATCCTCTAAATAGCTGTGCTCATGTTACAAGCAAACTGTTAGCAAATAGTAGAAAACTTCAAAGAACCTTTAACATAGAGGAAGGGACTGAATTAGCACTGTCTCCATCTGTCAAACGCAGAGATAAGTAGTCTTTTTCAGAACTCACCTAATTCTGTTCTCAGAGACCCTACAGAAAAGCAACTTCAAACAGAAGAGAAAGGACTGCTGGGCCTGGTCCTCAGCTGAGCAGAATACATGCTATTTGGGCACATCCTGGTGCTTCTATCTGCTAAGGATAAATTGAGCTGGTAATTTTACCAGAATACTGAGAGACTCTAGTGAGCTTTGCTTGATAGAAATCTGTCAATTAGGTTTATAGGAAACTAACTTTACATTAGGCAATTCAAAACTTTCCATTTATTTATTATTTAATTAATCCTGACATTTTTCTAAACTTTTAATAGATTTTTTTTAGTATGTTAGATACCCTGCCTCTACCTCATAGGAAATGAGGTAGAAGAATGAAATTTTAGAGAGGTCAGGACATAGAGACAAATCTACCCAATACTGCCACCATGAAGAGGCATTCAAAGTGCTGACAGTTTGAAAATGATGACATAAAATTTCTGTATTATCCCTATGATGCTTTTTTGGTTAAACATCTGCAGCTGCATTGCCATGGGTAGTTGTAGTCTTTCATGTGAAATAGGAATGAAGTACTCACAAAGTAGAGCTTGAAAGTATAATAAAATACTTGTTAAATTCACTGATTTAATTTTTTAAGTTCAGCTAGCCTGTCCTAGAAAAAAAGAATCAGGAAAGTAGAACTAAGAAATCTTCTGAACTGTTGTTTGTATATAACTATATTAAAATAAATCTCCACCATGGTGATGACTCCCTGTGCTCTGGGGAATGGGGATGCAGCTGTGCATTTTGAGAAGTCTTGCCATACATCAAGATTTGGAGGTTGAAAGTAGATCCCTTCCAACCCAAACCATTCTATGGCAATCATTCTATAATTCTTTGCATATCAGATGAATGCAAAGCCAAGATTAATTTTGCTATTAGAAGATAGAACAGTAAAAATCTTGCATATCTGCCTTCTGGTTTAGTCTAAAATAAATTACTCTAATAGATTTATTTCATTTACAATCATTCATTTTAAACTGAAAACTGTAAAATATTTGTGAAAACAGCCAAGCAATAAACAAGACCTGGGACATAATCCTGAATTATATGAAATCACTGTTGAAAATAGCAGGATTCTTTGCTGCCAAGATACAGCCACAGGAGCACAATTCACCCACAGCATGACACAAGGGTATTTTTATTTACACTAGTGGAGCCACTGGTATTCTCTGGAGGAAGAGTTATGCTGATGAAAGGTAGGGACAATATTTGATAATATTTGTTTTCCATATTCTGCTGTTTTCTGGATCAGTCTTTGTTGAATGCTAAATACATGGAACAAAACTAGCACAAGGGAACACCTGTATTTCAGCACCTCAGTACTAGCCATGCTTCAGGTAAACAGGAGCTTCACAAGTGAGAAGAATGAGTGTGATTATGCTGCAATGTCCCTTCCAAAGCTGTGCAAGCAGCAGTTTGCCACAGCTCATAGGCAATGCATCACCCACTTGTCTCATGCACCTGTGGCCAACTCCCCTAAGCCTACAAGTCAGTTCTCTTAAATTTATACTTTGACTCTTAAGTACATGCTGCCACTTTGCAGATCAAAATCTACTTGTATACTTTTTAGTAATGTGTAAATTGCTAAAGAGAAAGAAATACTTCATCTTTAAAACTGCCATCAGCTGTAAAACTGACACTTCATATTAGCAGAGGTCATTAGGGACCTACTTTGCAATCCAGCAATCAAAATCATTTTACATCCATGGTACTGTGATGATTATACACTCATAATTCCATTTGAAAGTGCTTTTGGTTTCACTGTCAGCTCTTATAAGCAACAAATCCATTTTGTCATGGTGAGTAATTCTTTCTGCAGTGATGAACAATACAAAACCATTTGACATTAGACTGCTACATTTCCTCTCCTTTTATTGTATATCATCTCTTATTAAAAAGGGTTATATTAATTTAATAATATAAGTTCTTAGACCATCTCCATGCTGTTACTTAGGATAGCAATAGATGCAGGGAAAACACCAACATGGACTGTTTGGAAATTGCTTTCAGAAATTCCCTTCCTATACCTCAGTTGTTCATACTCTAGGTCAAGGAGTAGTTTGATGATAATAGACCTTAGCAATTTCCCAATACTTTTATTTATTAAATGAAGGCAGGCATGACTTACTGACATAAAGGGCACTAACTGGTGAATAGAAATATTGAAGGATATGGTAAACTGAGTGCAAGGAAGGTTTGAAACTAGAACCTGATTTTCTAGCTTACAGTCCCAAACCCTTCACCCATTCAAAACCCCCTTCATACAATACTTCAGAATCCTATGTATTTAGTGCTATCATCGTTCTGCATATATATGCCCCTGTGCACAGATGTGTATACATATATGCTAAAGCACCATAACCAAAATGTGACTTCTTTTTAGACTAAAAATGAGCAAAAAGGGGAAAAATGTTAGAGGCAAATTTTCTTTTGTCAGGAAAACATTATCTGAAAAAAGTGGTAGTACCAATTAGTTGAAAAAATTTCTTCCATTTTTAATAGTCTCAATCTTTAATTTTAACTGTAGGTCTTCAGCCAACAAGCACTGGCAGGAAAATTCTGCTTAGCTGTAGACTATGCCATAAAACCCCTCAGGTGGTCATGCATTCAGTTCTAGACCTAATATTTTTTTTCATATTCCATGAGTATCAAATTTAGGAAACCCTGACTGCATTAGTATTTTTCTGCAAGACTGGTGTGTTTGTAGTTACACATTACGGGTCAGTATAATGCTGTCTGACAAATCTTTCCTAATTTAATGCATATTTGTGCTGAAAACCTGGAGTGATGCTCTGGAGGAAATGTAGCCCGTGAATATGAATTGAAGTGCTTGTCTGTGACCCTTACTTATAAGTCTGCCAAAGAATATACCTTATTATGTGGAGGCTAATTATGCAAATACGTTTGCTATTTACATATTTCACAGGTGTTGGTGAACTTTACTTTTTGGTTATTTTCCAATTTTTTTAAAATCTCTGGCAGTAAAGAGATAATGCATTGCATAAAACAGCTGATAGATTTGAAAGGGACTTAAGAAATTCAAAATACTGTGGTTAGAGAAGAAAATAAATGGGAGATTTTGAAGAAAGTAACCTTTGTCCTTCCAGCTAAAGGTGGAACTGCAATTGTTCAGATTTCACTTTTAATGGGAGCTTATCACTGGCTTATCTCTTTCTGCCTACTGGCATTTCTGTGTCATATCACCAGCCTTGGCTACCACACTAACTGAAGGACAAATGTAACCCAATCAATGTAAAAAATGCTTTATTTTGCATCTTTCCTTAGAGGAATATGACCTCAAATTTCTATTGAAACTAGAGAAATATTATGGCATTATGATTCCTAGCAGCTTTGTGACTCCTGCTTGACTAATGCCTACAGGAGTGTCTGAACAAAGTTTTTTACAAACTGTGAATCTACAATAAACAGAGTTCAATATAAAATATAAGGCATGATAAGGAGACTTTATAAAATCAAAAGTTACAATTCAGGTGAATGAGGTCTCCTAATGATAACTCAAGGGATCCAGTTACAGCTGTAATAATCTGGTGCATATGAAGTCACAATTTTTTCATTAAAAGGAAATTCCTGATCTGATGTTCCATTTTCTACCTTCTGTACCTAAACTGGTTATCAGGAGAGTCACACTGTCACTTACAATCTAACAGTTTTTGTAATGAGAAAGGAGATAAAGATTTTGCTTTGAATAAATAGAAGAACAGAAAAAATGAAAAAGTATCCAGTTGAGAAAATTACATCACAGCAGAAAGTTAGGTAGGTATTCTTCAGCATGCAGAAGAAATAAGAAGAGATGGGGAAAGACAGTAAAAAAAACCAAAAACCCAAACAAAAAAAGCAAAAAAACCCAAAAAACCCAAAACAGAGAGACAAAGTAAAGGAAGAAAGCATAAACAAATTTCCCATTTTTGCTTTTAAGTAGCTGTTTTAGATGACATGGTACTCCTCCTTAGCATTTGGAAACCCCCCATGCTCCTTTTTTATCTACTTGGAGCTTTGAGCATAGATGGTAGGTGACAGCAGAGGCTGGTGACAGCTAAGAGGGAAGACCTGACGGGTAACAGCTAACTCATGGCAGACAATTTTCAAAGGTACTATGACTTCCAAAATAGAGTTGCACTCTGTCTTTGTACTAATGCATCATTTGATTGCCTCTTTGAAACTATTTCCCATGCAGAAGTGGTAGTGCTTTGCAATTCATATGCAACCATTACAAACTGAAATCTTCCCATCACACAGGGTCTTGCAGGTTCTTCATGTTCCTTAGGTGGAAAAACATTTCTGTAGAATGAAAATCATACTTTTTCACTGAGACTTCCTGCTTGCAACCCTGTTCTTGCTATCATTAGGTAGGGATGAGCTAGACCAATGCAACACCAATGTGCTGCATTGGTCCAGCTCTTGCTCTGCTTCGAGTCATGCTCCTTGTGCTCCTCACAGAACTACCCTGTTTTTCATAACTTGCTTCAGTCCCTCTCTGATTGGGAAGCAGGAGGCTTTTATGAGGCCCTGGTGAGTGCTGACTGTGGGAAAACCCTACGATAAAAGGCTCTGTTGAAATTCAGAGCCATAGAAGTACAAAAATGAACTGTTTAGTAACAGAGTCTCACAATGAGAGAAACAAAAATTTTGCACTATCTCTTTTTGAATTTTCCAGGTCATGATTGCTCATTTCTCTGCCCTATTTTTGAAGATGAAGATGAAAAGAAGGTCATAACAGGAGATAAGGCAAACTTGCTTTGAGATAAGAAGTACTTAAAAAAACCAAGTAGCTGAACTTTTCCTGTGCACTTTTAGGGTATGTTCTCAAAGATAACCAACCTGACACTGCCATATGGTCGGAAACAGTGTTGTGTTGAAACTCTCCCTCCTATATACTCAAATTAGATGACAATTACTTGACTCAGTAATGGATTTCCTTCCTGTTGTTTCCATCTTCAGGAAACAGGACAACTACATGGTGCTAAGGCTTGGCAAATTGAATTTGCTAAAATGTGTGCTTATGGCATTCACGAAACAAAAATGTCAGGGAGAATAGAGATCTTTGGAGGTAGCTATTTATAAATAAGGGATATGAATGGATGCAGACAAGATCTGGTTGGAAACTGGTGGAATCAAATCTTAGAGAAAATGTTGAGAGGATAGTTAAGAAAGAAGATAAGAAATTTAAGTTTCCAAGATTAGCTGGAAGATGGGACACTGATCGAAATCTAGGATAAGGTTACTGCAGTCTTGCTTTTCATCTCACACTTTATTGTTTGGGCCTAGCAGCTTCACTATTTTTAATTATTTGATTTTCTAGGCAGCTGGTGATGAGAACATCTCACGTACAGTTTCCAGTTGCCTTTTGGATGGAACTCAAATGCAATTATACCATTAAATCACAGGCTTTAGCATAACTCCAACCCACACGTTAGATGCTCTTCCTATTGTAAAGCATATACTCCTTAACACAGAAGATCATAGAAGTAAAAATAAGAGTTCATGTTGGTCAAAAAAGTGCTCAGAAAACTTAAGAAAGCAGCCATGAATATTGCATGGTATAATGTATCTTGTAATGTAGTATACAATCTTCTGGGGCGTAAGTGAATCTTTGCAGTTGACATCAGATCTATATTCCCACAGTTTTATGAAGGGCACACATGGATCAAACGTAGATTGGGGATCAGGATGAAAGAAAATGCCATATAAATACATATGTCATATATCCACATGACATTTATAATATTTTCTTAATTGTCTCACAGAGATATTTGTTTCAATGTAGGAAGTTGGCATTCTTGGTCTGATGACTTTAACTACAGAAGATGGTTCTGACTATTGAATGGAAAGATTTTTGTTAAACTTCATCACTTCTAAAAGCTCCTGATATGGGATATTACTATTTGCAAAGGGTTTTCTGTTTGTTAGAGCTCTATACAAAGCCAAGAGCTTTCTCAGTAGAGATGCTGAACTACATAAAATAATTTCTAGCTATGGAATGGATTATTTTCCTTTTAATTTATCATACACCCAATTCTATCACTTTGGGGAATAACATTTTAGTTCAAACAAATGTTTTTACTTATATATTAGTCTAGCCCTTAATGCACAAGAGAAAGTGAAAGATGGGAAATATCTGAAAACTATTTCCAATCTTTGCTCAGAACTAGTCCTCCTTCTTTCAAACCTATTTGGCCTACTCCACACAGTATCCTGATCCATACTTCAACGAGTTTTAAAGTTTCAAAAAATTATAGTCTCTTTTTTGTACATTTTTTTGGGAATACCAGCCAACATGGACTACAAAGTGTTTGTAAATGTAAAAGCTTAGTTTCTATGCCTAACAGTTTATAACTGAAGATTAAATATTTTTTTTTACAGGGGCCTAAGTGAGATCTGAAATCCATATTTAGGGTAAGTAAAATACCTGGTATTCCTCAGAAAAGCCAGCAATTTATTTAAGTACATAGAGCTAAATAAAACATCAACAACTGTCTCCCTGAAAAAAAGAAAAAAAAATTCTGTATTATGGAAAGTGAGTTTTAGGGTGACAATCTATATTGAAAAGTGTCCCACTAATAGGATCAGAGTGGCAGAAGATGGTGGCACTGGCCACAGTGGCAAAGAACTGAGGAATATGACATGCAGCTTTGAGACTAGATCAGGGTTTACTTGGAGTTGCTGTGAAATGAACTTTGATGTTCCTCCAGCATATCCATTCTTGTGGGGACTGGGAATGCCAAAGCCAAAGAGGAGATGCTGATGCTGTAACTAATGTATTAGGCAAGGCAAGTAAGAATGGTATGAACCCATTGTTGGGGACAATAAAGTATTTCCTTCAGACTGTCCCTTTGCATGCTGAAGAAATGTGAACATTCCAAGTCTCTGGGCCCAACTAATGTTAATGGGCTGGTCTGAATCAGCTCCAATATATTATGTGCAATTTATAGCATATTTTGGTCTATAGACTCAAGTATTTTACAAAATGAATTGAAAAGCAGCAGATGCAAGCAATGGCAGTGGTGAGGAAGCTTTCAGTAAAAAAGTTAACTATTTTTAAGAATTTATCTTAGTAAGTGCAAAGGCTGCAGACAATTTAGAATGATATTTTTAGCTAAAATGTTCTTTACAAAAAGAGTAAATAAGTCTAAGCCCTTTTATTCTTGCTCTCAAAAACATGGGCTATATTTCCAAAAACATGAGAAATTAAATCAAAATGAGCATCTCAATGGCTCAGTACTTTTGTATAGGTCTTCAAATAGTACTTTATGCTATGGATTACTTTCTAACTACCAAGGAAAATATGAAAACTTGTCAAAGACATTTTTATTAAAAAAAAAATTAAAAAAAAATCAAATAAATTTGAAATTTCTTAAAAAAATGTCACTTTGAAGTGAAAGTAGGTGAAACTCTTTTTTTCGTTGATAAATTCACATCTCCCTATTGGTTGACTATGAAATAAAAAAAAAAAACACAGTAAAATGTGGTGGGACATATACTGTGCTTCACCAAGGACTTAACAGTCAAAATGGGGAGATCAAAAATATAAGGAAAAAACACCTATGAAAGTCAATGAGTTTTAGGTAAAATCTAAGAAAATATGTAAATGTACAATTTTTGAAACATTTACAATGGCCTCTATTTACTGGAAAGAAATCTAGTTTCTCTAAATTACAAAAGATAATTCCAGAAAATCATGTCAACAGTGACACATTCAAAGGCAAAATTTTAAATAATAAATGGCCAGCAGGGTCAAGAGAACTTTCACTTACGCCTACTTTCATAAATAGCTCTTGATTTCTCATACAGCTCATACGGGTCAGGTTTTCGTGGATCAAAGGCCTCTGTTGAATCAGGAAATGAACTCCTGTGAAGAGTGGGTGGATAGGGAATATTCTGTGGCATAGCTGGAGCAGACACACTTGTCTGAGGGCTGCCTTGATTCTCCCATCGTTCCATCATCTGGAATAAAAACATACAGAGAATAAAAATGAAGTTTTGCAAAAACTGTCACTTCCACAATGAGACCAAAGCCAGGGATTTCTGTTGAGGATGTGTTTTGTAAAATTAGTAAATCTGTTTGCTGCCTTTTGAAATGAAAGGTGTGTGTCGTGCTGTTTATAAAATGACTTGGTTAAATTTACTTAGTTTGTTGCTCATGGCAAGATGTGACCTTTCTCAGGTAAGATTAGGCCCAGCATTACCTCTGAAGCATGTGGAGTGCCTCTCACAGAATGTGCTGAGCTACTGAAAATTATTTGCTAAAGGTGCAATCTGTGAGTTTGTAAAGACACAATTATCAGATTCATCAAAATACATAAAATACATGAAGAAGGGACAGACTGTGTAGTTAGTGAATGATCTTAATGCTGTATCTTCTGAGAATACATGAAAATAACTGGCTGCCCAGGGAGAAGGAGATAACTGTAACTAGGAGCAGAATTTACAGCTCCAATGGAAGATTTAAAAAACCAAAAGCAAAACCAAAAGAAAATCAAAACAACTCAAAACCAAAGAGAAAATTATTACAGCATGTATTCAGGCACCTAGTGTTCAAAAATCCCACTAAAGTGGCATTATAGAACCAAGCACAGGATAAGGCTTTCAACTCTTCCAGGCCATTTACAGGAAAGCCTACAACAGCCTATTGTCTATGCATGAAAGACACCGCAGTTCACACTTTTTTCAAGACTCTCTTTAGCAGTCTTACATGTACATCAAACTTGAAGATATGATAGGCTGTGCTAAAGATGGCTTGAGGATCAGCTTTTTTATTTCTTGAAGAAGTTGGCTACTAATCAAATTGCATTAGCAAATTTCTTTGAAGGGGCTAAATTAAACAAAACACAAATGTTTATCCCAGGAAATGAATACTTAGCTATTCCCATAACCCCTCCTGAGGACAAGGGTGGTAAAGCCTCCAGAACAGTGTGTTCTCACATATAACCCAACAATGGCAATTACACAAAAAATGCTTCTTGGAAACAAACTCATCTGTAATTAAATTCCGCTGACTTCTATTTTTGTATCAGCAGAGCTTTATCAAAGATGATGGCAGGTTTACAGTGGGCTTGCTCTACAAATTCTGTGACTATCATTTGTCTTTAGTTCCTTGGTTTCAGAAGGTGTTTGGGTCAGCAGGTAGGCTTTACTCTCTGTTCTGATGATTAACTGCATCAGGCTTTTTTCACACCAAGTATGTGTGGACTATAGATGTTTTAGTGTCCTCCTGGTGAATATGCTGAATAACTATCATGCTGCATATCCCAGGTGATCTGACCTTCTTAGGCTCATAATTAAGAACAAATGGATTATAGATATTGGCCATTTTTAGTTGTTGAGGACCTAATTATTTTACAAAGTATTATTATAACTCAAGATGTGTTTCTGTCAGAATTTCAGCAGTAAGTAGGGCTGGTTCATTCAAAACTATAAGTATGTACATTCTGTGCAATACAGTGGCATATGGAAATACCTGAGTTGCCATTGAAATAGCTTAGGAATTTACCTTGGGTACATTCAGGTACCTCTTACACCAAGATAAATGTGTCCTCTGCAAATAATTGCCCTTTGGGTAAATTAGCCTGTAAGTCACATGAATAGCAAAGTACTATTTCTGACAGCCCTAAAGAAATTACCTCCAGTAGCTACAAACACATATACAGTATACAATTGCATTATGGAATTGTAAATTCAAAGGTCTCTAGAAACACACCTGAATATGACCCCTATGTCTAAATAGGAAAGCAGAACTAAGCTCAATTCAAGCTCCTCATGATATAGGAAATTACCAGGAAAATATGTATAGGCATTACCTTCCCTTAGGAATCTAAAAGAAGAACACAGGCCAGTGAAACCAAACTCTCTTATCATTATGAAGATGAAAGACATACAGGGCAATATCTGTCTAGAAGTGAAAGATTCCTAATTTCTTGGAAAGTGCTGGGGAAATAGATCACTTACCTCTTTCAAAATGCAAAACTGGACAAAATTAAAATACTTAAAGAAAGATTTAAAAAAAGAAATGAAAATATAATTATCGTTGATGAGCAAACTTTACCCTGGAGAAAGGACGGGAAACTGGAGATCAATTGGCAAAACCCTACTGGGTCCCATATGTCTAACTCTTGCTTGCTGGTTAGCTCGAAATCTTCAAGTGTGAAGTTCAACCAGTTAATAAGCAGATAAACAGAAGGGGAATTCTATCTCCCAAACCCATATCAACTAATTAAACCTAGCATTCAGTAATGGAAGTTATCATAATGCTATTTAGGAAATAAGCCATTCTTGAAAGTGAGTAAGGACAGTAGTGAGTGCAGGGCATTAAACCTAAATTGGAGCAATGGTTTGGTGATGTTGCTCATGGCTATTTTGCACTAATATCATACATAATATAAATATATAAGATGTGTATGATATACACAGGAATCACTGGAAATATCTGTTACCCCAGGCTGCTTTGTTTTCCTTTGCTGTTACACAGATACAGGCTGTGCTGAGGTGTTGGGGAGGCTTTCTAAGCCTCCTGTGCCTGCCCTACTGCTTCAGACTGTCTGCACACAGTGCTGCAGGCACTTGGTTTCAATCTTTAGGCCTTGGACATGAGAAATTTATGTCTGACTATTTCTCTAGTTAAAAGTGGTGCCAGACAGAGAAATTCACACTACCTTAACTCAGTTAATCATTAGTGAAATCTCTTGCTGAGATTACCCCAAAACAGAGTAGCTGTGAGTAGTCAGTCTGCTTGCAGGTACAGCACACAATGGTGTTACATTATTCTGCGAGCCCTGGTTTTCCTCACACCATTGCATGAAAAGCTGCATGAACTCAGGTTGTTTTTCTAGATCCTGATTATTGGCAAGTGCTACTTGAGCGTGAACTATGATACTCTTTATATAATTAAATGTTGCAGAAAATCATCAACAATAAATACACTGATATTTATATATTTGATGTGTACATAAAAAGGCTAAGTATGGACAGGAGGAGGTCTTCAAATGTGGATCTTTAACAAGTGAGCACCAAGCTATCTCTTTCCTCACTTTTTATCTGAGATTAAAAGTTGAACATCCCAGCCATTCAGGCGTCTTAAACTGGTGAGAGCAAGCCAGCCTTCAATAATCAGATTTATTTTCAAAAATCTCCTGCTACATAGATGAACAAAGCAACAATTTATGCAATACTTATTCCAATATATTATATACAGACTCAATCATTTTACAGCAAAACCACCACAAGCTGAAGCAGTCTGACAAAGCTGCATCAGCTGATTAATTGCTATTTGTACTTGACAAAAATTATTTTGGCAAAATTTAAGCATGCCATGTTCTGCTATGAGAGTATGTAAAGTTCAGATTTAATGTTCTTCCCCTGTCTGCTGCCCAGTAAGAAGGCTCTAAGTGCTTTAAAAGATATTGCTATTGTTATTCCCATTGCTCTTAGGAGTCTTCAGGATCTACTTCCTCTACATACTCTTGTGGAGAATTAAGAATTACTCTAAGGTCTGTAAAATCTCAGTTAAAAAGCCAAATTAAAAAAAACCAAAAAAAACAAACAACTCCCTACAAAAATAAAACAAGACAACCAAAAATAGCCTATGAATTCTTTCTATACTGTGAATGCTGTCACAAATTCAAAAAATTATATAATGTGGTGTCAGCAGAAGAAACAGTCATTGCTTACAGTCTTACAGTGGGAAGTCTTTACACCTTGGCTTTACTGTCAAAATCATAGAAACACAGAAAAGTTGATTAAAAGGCACCTCAGTCAGTTATCTAGCCAGGCTCTTATTTGAAGTGACTACTGCAGCTCTAGATCTAATGCAAGAAAGAGTAATAATCTCTGAGGATGTTAAACTTAAGCCATTAGTAAACCAGAAAAAGTGCATGTTGTTAATTTCAAAGAATTTGCCAACTAGAAGACTAGACTGGACTCATTTCTGCTGCCTTCTCCTCCAGACCTCTTATTTTTAAGCCACTACATTTCTGGTTCTTGCCACCCATCTTAACATGAGGGTTTTCCTTCCACTTCTGGCAGACTCCAAGCCAACAGACCTTCCGAGCTTTTCAGGGAGGCCAGCCCTGGTGCTGTGTCACTTGGAGCTGGGGCACTGCTGAGAGGTGTCCCATGAGCTGGGAACAGGATGGGCAGATGAAAGTCTACAGAAATTTGCTTTGCATGATAGCCATCTTATGAACTCAATGTGTACAATTTTGAAAGGGAACTTACAGGCTTTGGAGTTTTCCATGGAGAAAAGAAACCTGAAATAAACAAAAAATAATGTTAGCAGCTTTTTCTGATGCATAAAGAATGGAGGCTAAGTGGTGTCTATGCTCCCATTCTCATTCAGGTCTGCAGATAATATTGATAGATATGAAAATTCTCTACACACAAGGGGTGAAAACACAAAACACGAGGGATAATTTCTAAGAAAAAATAGATAGAAGTATATATATATATACATATATACATATATATATATATATATGCAAGTGGAGCTATTGAGATCATTGCCATACTTTACAAACAGCATGGGATTAGGTTGAAATTAAAAGAACTAATCAAAAGGACTTCCAAATGTCTTGGTGGACATTGGATAAGACACCAAATGACCTGGTATTGATGTGTCAAATGCAGTCGCACCTTTAGGAAGAAGCATTCAGAACATCCCATCAACAAAACCTAATAATACAAGAGATGTTTTTAGGAGAAAAGCCTGAAGAAAAATAACGGTTTCATTAGTCTAGATAAAGTGGCCAAGTCTTGAGAGAATTGCTTATTTCGATACTCTCCTTGTTTTGGTCTTAGTTAGCAAGAAGTCATGCATGACTACCTCTTTCACACAAGTAGTTATCTCCTTTTCCTTAGTTACTGACTGATCAATAACTTGCTTCAGTGACTTTGCTAAATTTCAACTCTTGTAGCTTACAAATGTTTAAAACTCCAGATATGTCTTTTTCATAAAAGGAAACGATTTGAAACACTCATTGAAAACACTTTTCCTACCTTATGCAGTACAATGTTAAAAACCTTTACAAAGTATTAAATAAAAAAAAGCCTTACAAAAGGTGTTAGGTCACTTTTTTAAAAAAATACCAGCTTTCAACATAGCTCTCATTAAAAAACTCATTCTCAGTTTAATATCAGGCAAAAAAAAAAAAAGTCTGTGGACCTTCCTAGGTAAAATGAAAAGCTAGTAACAAGGAGCTAATTTGTTTTGTCGGAAACAGAAATGGCACCTAAAGTGAGATAGGTGAGATCTAATAGGAGGACTGCTCTTTCATTCAAAAAATGAATTCAGCTGCAAGGGTAGTACTGACTTCATTATTTCTTTTTCTAAAGTGAGTCTAAAAAGAAAATTAAAATTATGAGAGCATTAGCATAGTATCTTTCTACAGAAAAATCACAACAGCAATTCTATTTGCACATATATTTAAGATTTGTAGGATTCTGTGATAATGAGGCAATCTTTTCTGCCCTGATACTTAATTTTGACTGAAGTATCTTGCAGTGTAAAACCACTTGAGCCATTTGTAGTAAAACACTGGCTATTTAGTAATGCTGATGTGCTTTTTTAAAAAAGTAAGGTTAAAAAAAAAAACCAACAATCCTGGAAAGCTTTATGTTTACTGACTCTACAGTGCCTGAATAAAAACTGCTTTATTAACAAGGGGACAGATTTCTTTCCATCTGTAAACTCAAGCTGAGATAACAGGCATCCTTGATAGATCTGGCTTGTACATCACTTTCAGTACTAAAGATTCTGTAGCAGAAACTTATTTAATAACTAACTGGATGGCAGATGGCTACCTTTTTATTACCCACTATGCTTCTGTACTGTTAATAAGAGTGAAAACTAAAAAGTACTTTTCTGCTCTGAGCTAAAGATGAGACTAGAAACTTGCTCAAATCAATTTACTACCCTGATTTGTTGTCCAGAAAATATTGGCAGAGGTAACACCCCTTGCCCATTGATACTGGTGCACCTCCCATAACTTACTGTCATCAAAAATTACTCCTGATTATACTGAAAGGTCTTTTTTTCCTTATTTATTTACTGTCTCTGCCTAAAAATAAGTTATGCTGGAGATATCATAAAAATTTTACTAACAATAAAAAATATAACAGATGTCTAAAAATAAAATAAACAATGACATACACATCAAATTAAGATTTTTTTAAAAGGCCCTCAATTAAAAAAAATCCAATTATTCATTTAAACAAAGAGAATATAAACTTATATTTAGCTTGGAGGTTGTGGGCACAGACTGCAACATACAAATGACAACATCTACACTCAAAAAAAAAAAAGAAAAAAGCAATATTTATTCACACAGCATGAAATTATGTTAGAAAACTAACAGATATAGGATGCCAGAGAAGTAAAAGATCCAAAGGAAAATTAAAAAAAATAAATAAATTGGAGATCCATATGTGTTCAAAAGGATGCTATAGAAGCAACAATCTCTAAAGGTAACAAACCTTGGGACTAATAGTAAAATCCATTCTTCTGATTTAATTCCATCTGTTACACCTTGACCTCATGTAAAGTGAGGTCTCTCCCCTCTGTCAAGGATTAGGCTCTAGGCCAAAGGGGTGAAGGCCTAGTTCCATAAAGGAACTTTACATTACATCTTCTCCTATTTCTTGACAATTTTAATATTGTCTCACATAAGATCTACACTCACAGCTGAACTAAACATCCTTTTCCCAACCTAAACAAAACTGACTTTTATAGAATATATGACATTATCAGTTATTCAATGTAAGACTGATCATGGATAATTGTTGTGTACCAAACATCCATAATTATCACCAGTATTTAAACAAATGCAACGAATGCTGCAAATGCAAGAATTCAAGAGGATATTGGATATGTAGAACACCACAAGAGTAAAAGAAACAAATCCTCTACATGTAGAAAACTGAGGCTTAAATCTCACCAGAAGAATATACCTTAATAATGTATATTCAGTGTCCACTCAGCAGTGTTGTCTGTCTGCAGCCACATCTACAGCAGGCAATGAGAAGTGGACTTTCATTTAGTTTGACCTCACTTCACACCACATTTTCCCTTGACTTTCTGGTGCTCCTCACATGCCATGTGAGCACACAGGGAGAGCAGGATCCATGAATGACATGACAGCTGCCAGGAGACTGTCATCAGTTTATATGCAGATACTGATTTATCAACAGGGCTGAAATTTCTTCTCAAAAAATGCAGCTGTCAACTTCTTTTGAGTACTAACACAATACTAATACTGCCCAACCTTCTGATCAACTCACATCCAACTAGAAACATACACTGGATAAGCTCTGACAAGCTCATTCCACCTCCAGGTTTCTTCTTTTCCCTCCCCAAATTCCCAGCCCCCTGCTGTCCAATTTGGGATGTCTTCATAAAAACTGGAGTAGCTGAAAATATTATATACATTTACATATGAACACCCCTCACCTCCATATCCACACACACGTTTAAAATTTGAAATTACAAAAGTCGACTTAGATCCACCTAAAAATACTCCATGCAGCCTGTTCTTACCATGAGTGGCTTTTGGCTCACCCATGTGCCTGACAGCCACCCCTCCTCATGGTAACCTCACCACAGCAGCTGTAGCCCATTCCTTGAAGATTCCTGTATCTTTTTTATTAACACTCCTTGTAAAGACAACCAGTACAGGTCTGCATCAGTTTAGGAAAGGACAGTTGGGTTCCTGGCTTTTGTTTAAAAAGCCCCCACCATTCAGCCAGGTGCTAGCAGGTATATACTGTGGCAACATGTAAGCATGCAACAATAAAAATACATAACATCATATGCTTCTGCAAAATTGATTTTGAGAATATAATGATTTCTTATTCCAGGTTGGCTATTTAAACTGTAATAAGGTACAGCAGCTGGTGGCCAACACATATGAACATTTTAATTGTTTAATTTCAAAAAATAAGCTGAGGTACAGTAACAACCACATGTCTTCTAAAAATCAGATTTACAATTTCTCATAAAGCAGTGTTACAAAAATTATTTTGAGCTTGCTTTTTAAGTTGTATTTACAACCTTCCAAAATGAGCTTCCCTGGAAATCAGAACTGTGATGGTTTCTAAGTTGTAACTTAACTAAAAAACACTGTGAACTGAAAACAGATTTTGGGTTCAAATGTAGCAGGAAGAAAAAGCTTTTTTTCTTTTTTTTTTTTTTTTTTCAGATCAAGGCAAATTCCAGCTTCAGTTTACTGTACTTCTCCTTTTTGATGAAGAGATCCTGTAACAAAAGACAAATCACATCACACTCATTGTATCTACTTCCTCTTATAGCCAAGTTTAAGTATGCTTTTGTGGTAAAATATTCTTACAGGTATCATGTGCCTTACACTTCAGCAAGGATTTACTGTTGAAAAGTTTAGTTTTCTAAAAGCAGCTTATCAGGCAGGACTTAGAGTATTTGCAAGACTGATTAGTTTCCTTTTTAGGTTTTTTGCAAATTCTGTAATGTCAGTAGCACAAATCCATCCCTTGGTTATTATGTCAGCTCCCATGGGGAGGATTTTTCCTCCATTTCCATCTTCATTATTCTCACTATTTTGCATTGTTTCCTGGAGAAGTTCTTCACACCTCACAGAATCATAAGTAACTCACACAGCTATTTCTAAGTCACAGGACTTTTAAGGATGTTCACCTCTGTGGCAGATGTGTATGGATAATTAAACTGAAGCCTGGGAACAGTTTCATTTCTGCAGTGACAGCATGTGCTGCAGGGAAGAACTCAACAACCTCCAACACAAAGATTTTTAATCTAAAGCAATGTTCAGGGCAAGTCAACATCCCTCCACATCACTTGTCACATTTTCACTTTTAATGGGTGAAAGCCCACTAGCTTTCACTGGGCTTCATGGGAGTTTTTTTGTGCTTTAATATCCTTGTTGCATATGGCTTCCCGAGCAAAGCTGTCTTAAGCACTGAACAGACCTTTCTCCTTCCAAGATGCTTGGAAGTCACTGAACAGATGGCTGATGAGCACTCCCAGAGCATTAACTGACTCCATGGGCATCTTATCAACATCCATGTGACAACACTTCAAGCAGAAGTTTTCTCTTCTAGAAAAGTTACTGGATAAATTTACTGTAACACTTGATTTTTTTCTGTGCATTTTTCTTTCTCTTACTGGAACCCCTGAGATGTCTATCAGTTGTCTGCATGGGCCTGATTTACAAAGGTATCAAATACTCATTAACTTCAAATGGATGTGAGAGATGAGAACACTGAGAGTTCAGACTCAGGTGTTCACCATTAGCAGGTTCAGGGAGCCATTTCTTACCATTCACATTACACCTGGTTTCTCCCTAAGTATGTTTACCTTTTTTTGAGCTATGCTAGTTGTGGTCAGATTGGGTGCACAGAGCTAATTCTACCATTGAATTGACTCATTAAGATTTAAAATATCTTAGAGTTGAAATTCTGAAAATATTTGTGGGAGAGGTAATTTGTTGTGTGTATACAGAACCAATATATACCATTAATTCAATTACTCTTCAAATATTTTCTCCTTTTAAGGAAAAGAAGTATGATCAATGAGAGGTAGTACATTCAGTTAATTTATATATTGTAGTAAACAAAATCTAAAAGGAGACAATAATGAAAATAAATGGAAATAATACTTATGAAAACAAGCAAATGATAAAAAGTTTCAGTTGATCATGTCATGTTTAAAGTATCAGATGATGTATTGGGAATGGCATTTAATAGTGGCATTTCTAATAAAATCAATCATTATTACATAATATTTTTTCAAAGGTTCATCTTTTTCAAACCACTCTAAATATTGACTCTTACTCTAGCAACAACAAAAAGTTGATTTACCTTGAAATAAAGAGTAGGTGTAAGAAGACTGCGAGCTCTAGCTCTTCAAGCATAGTTAGCTACTCCTGCTGTCAGCTGTCCTGCAGAGAGATGGTGCCATGCTGTGGAGGATCCATTTGGTCTTTAGCTGGGATGGCACCTGATGCAATGGGCCAAAAATCAACACATCCCACATCAGAGTGAGATGAATGACCCACTACCTTTGATCAGGCCACACCACTCCATGGGTTTAGAGCCAGTGCCTTTTCCCTTGCAGTAGGTGACATACAGGCAGCATGGCAAGTAACAGACAGAGCACTGTGTTGCAGCGACATGAAAGCTGGTTACATTCATCAGTTCACATTAATAAAACTGAGAAATACCTCTGTCTCCTTTATGGCTATACACATATGCTCAGATGTTATTAACTCAGTTTTTCCTGAAAAAACACTCACAATGGTACAAATTGATTCTCAGTAGTTGCTTGTGCTGGCATTTTGCTTTATGCTCCACTACTTGATTGCTCCTGTTCTCAACCCAAGTGAAACTGCAACAGAAGTCATCCTCCAGTTTAAATCATCACTGGTTTTCACTCTTTGGCCTACTACACCTAAGAAAAGTGATCCCAAAGATTAAACACATTTCTGTCTACAATTTATGAAAGTTTGGGTAAAAAGCAGGGACTGTTCAAAGGAAGGTCAGCTAGATCTTCACCCCATTGGGGTACCACCCTGTCTGGCTTATCTCTGCTCCAGATGACTTGGGGGCATTGTGAGTCCAAGTCTTTGTTTCAGCTCTTCTTTCAGAGCTTCAGACTTCTTGACAAGTAGCATCGAGTGTGAGACAGAATTTTATCAGAAATGATCTAGAGGTAGAAGAGTACTTTAGGAAAATGTACCCGATCCCATCCTACTGAAGTTGCTGAGGCAAGTGGCTCTGGTGCTGACATGATTGCCTGTGGAGTGCTCCAGTGAGGTGCACAGGGGAGTTGTCAGAATTCGGGAAGCTCAGAGGAAGGCCAATACAGCCTGCAGCTCATGCCACACCTAACAGGAGCAGAAGCACCAGGCCAAGTCTTCCTCCAAAGGATAAAAGAAACAGGAGCACCATCAGCAGGGTGGGCACACAGGGCATGGTGTGGCACCAAGGGCATGATGTGACAGTCTGGCGGCAGCTGGCACAGAAGGGCACACAGGAATGGTGCCAAAACCCTGCAGCTACAGGAAGAAAGGCATGGTCTCTCCAACTCTGCACCAGCATGAGGAACACAGCTGCCCAGGTGGAACTCCAGTGGGAACACACTGCCACCCCGGTGCCAGGATTTGTACTGCCCTTCTGCCAGGACTGCTGGCACAGTGAGCGAGTAGCTCCTGTGCTCAGGGACCCCTCTGGGAGAAAGTGAATAGGCTGAGGAATCAGGGGGAGTGTAAGAGTATCAGACTATTGGAATCTCAGAATATTCTGAGTTGGAGCAGACACACAGGTATCATCAAGCCCAACTCTGAGTGAATGGCCCATCCAGGGATTGAGCCCATGACCTTGGTGCTATCGGCACTGTGCTCTAACCTTCACTCCCTGTATTCCCAGGGACAGGCTCCCCAGACAGACAAGACTCATGATAGAGGGAATTTGTTACCCTCTCCCCCTGGCAGAACACAGTGACTTAAGGGATGGGTGGCAGTGGTGACAGGTGCCTGCCCAGTGCATCTCCTCTGGGACTGCCTCACCTCTCCAGGTATCTGGGCATAGCAGGTAGGAGGCCCTGCAAGTAGAACCAAACATAACAAGGCTGGTGCTTCATGCAGCATGGGTGTGATGCTGTCATCGAGTTGGGCTGCTCCCTGTGCCAAAGCTGCCTTCCAAAACAAAGATGGGTCATTGTCACAGGACACTCCTTCCTGAAGGGAACAGAAGGCCCAATATGCAGCCCAGACCCTCTTGTTACGGAAGCCTGTTGCCTCCCTGCAGCCTTGGTTAAAACACAGCCCTATTATCCATTCCTCAGGAAGGCAGTGATGAAGTTGCAACAAGAGGTTAGAGGGAAATCGAGACAGACTTCAGGGCCTTGGGATCAGTGGTTAAGGGATCAGAAGCACAGGTAGTGTTCTCTATTTTTACAGTTGCGGAAGATTATTACAGAGCAAACAGGAAGAACCAGCAGATCAATCCTTGGCTCTGAGCCTGGTGCCACCAGCAAAGTGTGGGTTTTGTTTTTTTGATCATGGGTTAGTTTAGAGAACACCAGGACTTCAGAGAACAGATAGGGTACAGTTGTCTCATAGTGGGCAATCCATGCACAGGAGTTAGCAGGGCTCATCAAAAGAGATTTAAATCGGATTTGAAAGGGGCAAGGGATAAAACCAGGCTTGCTAGAGGTAACCCTGGGGGTACCCTGGGGGTACCTGGGGAGGTAACCCTGCATGTCACTGAGGGACAGTGTGCTAGCAATGCCCTCTGGTCTGCTGTCTCAGTGAAGGTAGGGAATGGATCCATGCAGCAGCAGACATAAGGGTTATTAATGAGCTAGAAACCATGGAAGCAGCTGACAGTGGTCACATATGAATTAGGGCTTCTCCCCCCACAAAGGTGGCAGGATCAATAGCCCAGCTGGAGAATGACTACACCACTGCACACAGCACAGGCAACAAAGAGGAAGAGCTGGAAGCACAGTCAGTTCTTGGTACTGAAGGAAAGCTATGATATAGTTGCCACCACAGAAGCATGGTGGGATGACTCACATATCTGGATGGCTGCAATAGAAGACAATAGACTCTTCAGAAGAGACAGGCAAGGAAGGAGAGGCAGGGGGGCAGCTCTGTATGTTAGGGGCTGTCTTGACTGTCTGGAGCTTAGTGATGTGATGACACAGTTGAATGTTTAAGAATTAAGAAAGGCTAGCTAGACAGATAACATGGTGGGAATCTTTTGTAGACCACCCAACCAGGATGAAGAGGCTCATGAAATATTCTATAAGCAGTTGGGAGAAGTCTTACAATCACAAGCATCCTGACCTGTATCAGCAATAGTGTGGCCAGCAGGCCCAAGGCAGTGATCATTCCCCTGTACTCAGCAATGGTGAGGCCACACCTTTAATCAATTTTGGGCCTCTCAGGTCAAGAAAGACATTGAGATGCTGGAACGGGTCCAGAGAAGGGCTTGCACAGGGCCAGTGAAGGATCTGAAGCACAATTCTGATGAGGAGCAGCTGAGGGAGCTGGGGGTGTTGAACCTGGAGACAGAGAGGCTCAGCAGGGACCTTTTTGCTCTACACATTTCAGATGGAGGGTTGTGATGAGGTGGGGGTTGATCTCTTTTCCCAAGCAACAAGAGATATGACGAGAGAAAAGGGCCTAAAGTTGCACAGGGGATGTTTAGATCGTATATTTGGAAAAATTTTTCCACCTAAAGGATTGCCAAGCAGTGGAACATGCTGCCCAGGGTTGAGTCACTATCCCTGGAGGTATTTAGAAGATGTGTAAATGTGGTACTTCAGGACATGGTTTAGTGATGGACTTTGCAGTACTGGGTTAATAGTTGGCCTCGATGATCTTAAGGTATTTTCAATCTAAACCTTTTTATGATTCTATGATTCTAAGTTTCCATGTTTATAGAGCTGATACAAAATCTTAAGTGACTGTGAGATCAGGTACTATCAATATTCAACTTTATAAACACAGGAGCCCTTTTTGTGCAGTTCATGAGGTTTCACTGATCTAGCCTGCTTAAGCAACAAATTTTCAACAATATTCAAATCTTCACAAATAATTAGAAAAAGGATAGCTATTCAAAGTCATGAATGCTAGAAGTATTTGCTGTTCAAGCTGGAACCCTCACTGGTCATCTGAGTCTATCAGAATGTAATCTAAAATACACCAGAGAATCTCAGGCTACCATTAAATTTCACTTTCATGAATAGCAAAGAGTCTTTGTTAGCAAGAATACAGCCATCAGAAAAGGTCAGGAGCAGGCATAGTAATGAGTTAATTTACATTCTAATGGACACACAGGTATTTATTTTCCTTAGCTGCTACAGCTCTGTGAATTGCTTATCAGTCAGAGTTTTAAAATAATTTATGAAACCAGGAAAAAAACCCAACAAGTCCTTCTAATTAATCTGGATGTGAGGCAGAGAATTTTTGCATTATATCTAAAATAGTGCAGAGACAAATGCAACAGTTAGTGACAGTTTCTGATGTGTAAATATACTAGAGTTTGAAAAAATAATAAAAAATCTCAATTTATGGAAATGAAAAATACATTTTTGGAACAAGCTTTTTATGTGGTTAACAAGAATGAATTATTTTCCAAGGACAAAGTTAGATACTAAACACCTACAGAATGTCTCATTTTTACACAAACTGTCTTCTCTTTTCAGACACTGATTACCAGAACAGTGTTATTCTGCTACGGATTTATCTCCTTGCTGATAGCAAACTATATTATCTGAAGGACAGTCATGTCTTGGAATTGAGAAAATGCTGCTGCAGAACAGATTTTACTGGGACAACTTGACCTGGAGTAAAAAAAGTTATATTATGGAATTGAGGAAGAGCCTTGTCTCTTTTTATGACAGAAGTTTCTACTAAAAGTCCAAATCCTTAGGGTTCATATTCTAGTTTTTGTTTTGGAGGTGCCAGTAGTAGTGGATGAACTGTTACTTTCCTTTCTGAAGTCTAAGAATATGTATTTTTATTTAAATACTAACTCAATTAGGAAAAGTCTGCATGCATAGGTACTCATGCATGATGAACAAGACATCTCAGATGTTTGCTCACAGGTTCTATCTACATTTTGAAAAGGTCAAGGGGATATTTTTTTACAGACATGAAAAAGAACCTTGTGTTTGCCTGAGGGGAAATTTTCCCTGAAGAATGTGTCTGTTGTCCAATGACTGCTGCTAAAAAGAGTGTCACTGGTTCTCTTTCCAGACTAGAAATTACACTCTTGACTGTACTGCTCTAATGCTGTGAGAACTGGTAATGAAGGCAGTGCCTTGTCTCAGGCAAAAAATATATTGTTGAATGCAACTCGCCCTGAGCAGAGCAAACCCAGCAAGGTGAAAAGCCTGGTATGTGTCATACACACAGAACCAGAAACATCATTTGGAATATAAGTTGAGACTTCAGAACCCTGATGGCTTGTGGCTGTTGATTCTAGAAGGGTCTGCAAGTGCTGCCATACCCATAACGACTTTGTATGCTTGCTAAGAACATGTCTGACAACTCAGCCTGGCTTTAGTGAAAGCCAATTTAAGCCTCAAAAACTTTTCAGGAATACTGCATCATATTTTTGGAGCTCTCTGACAGTCAGAAACTCTGCCTAACTCTCTCTGCTCTTTCATGTGTTTAGATTCTACTCCCATTTAAGCTTTAACACTTTCTAAGCCCAATAAAGAAATCTCACAGTGAATTATAGTATGTCACATTGATGAATATCAAGGCATGTTCCAAATATTTTCTGTTAAAATGTAGATGGTGCATAAGTTGTTTTAATACAGTCTCCTAAAGTCCTCTTCATGAAGACACATTCACAAAATGACTTCAGCAAGTGTGGGGGAAAAACATTTAACAATAAATCCATTCTTTTGCTTGCATGTGTATCCTCCTAGTGTTGTCAGCTGTGACAAAAGGACCTTTGGTGGGAAGTGAGATGAAATATCCACGAGCATCTCAAAAGAATAGGACGTCTACATGTCAGCTGTTAATTTAAGTCCCCATCAGTTACAATAGACACACAAACACATATGCCAGACTTAGATATTGATATTCAGACAAGTAAATTTTCATGTCATATTCTGTGAATTAGGAACTTAACACAGATGCAGAAACACAGGTCTAGTATCCAGGGTGCCATACCTAATGTTATTCAGAAATCTGGCCTAGATTGGCAGATATGACACAGAATATATGGAAGATTTCAGAGCTTCAGTTGTCATCCTTACTCTGCCATTCCAGTGAAGATTTCTTGGTATGCCAGTGCATTTCAGATGGCCCTGGATGTTGTTAATGAGCTCAGAGTCTCCCTCCTTCTGATTTCTCTGAGATTTGGGAGCACTGGACAAAAGTTCACCACAAAGCAACAAATAAGTGTAATACAGAGACTTAGAGAATCTCCTGGTTTCCTCTGACTGCTTGTCATTATTAAATTACACAGCAGTAACTTCAGTATTTAGTGTTTAATAGGCATCAAGCTGTCTGCATGGTTCTAAATGTTATTAATTTTCTTTTGAAATCTGTCCTGTGGGAATGGGTAGTGTCAGGAGCTCAGGTGTGTTAACCATAATCGACTCATTTTCATACCACATGGTGGAATGACAAACACTCAATGGCAACATTATAAAAAGGTAATCATGCCACTTGGCCACAGTGGCGAAAGCTGGGGATAAGCAATAGCATGATTATTTGATACTTTGGATCCAGATGTTGTTCAAAGGAATAATTAATTTCCAATTTCCTGCTCCTTCACACCAGCTTGACAGATGAGCTTATTCCTGGCTACAGGGATTCAGGTAGAACAGAAAGATTGACAACAGTTGGAGACTGTGAGAGAGAAGACCAACTGGAGAAGAAAAGCTTATCACAAGACCAAGGTTTACATGGTTAACTCTTGGATGTGAAAATACAACATTTAGTGTTGAAATGCAGAATATTTGTCAAGGGATGTTAATGAAAGGCCCATGTACAAAGGGTAACAAACCTGTGAAAAGAACAGAGAAGTTCTAAACTTGCAGTTCCCTGGCTGAACCTCCAGGTAAGACACTTTGCTTTGAGCTATTGAAGATTTGATATTGTCCACTCTGACATGTACCTAGCAGAGACAAATGTCATTACTTTCACATTCCCACTCAGGAGGCAATTCTCAGTATACAACTTACTTATCAATAAGAACAAAACTGAATTAGTAAAAGCTTTTCTGATCATTTCAGTGATTTAAATTATACTGGTTAAAATGACATGAAGTTCAAGTGGTTTAGCAGAAGACCACAGGAGCCTGAAAGAAAAAAAATGAGAGAGTAATAATGATTGATGGCCATGATATTATTGCAGTCAGAACACTGAAGAGTATAAAGCATGATAAATTGATCAAGATGACCTGGCTTGCAAAAAACCCCACATTAAGAAATGTCAATTTTTTATGAATTCCTGAAAGTTTGGAGTTGAGCAATTAACATAAAGAACTGCTGCGTCCTGAAGTTTAACGAGAGAGGAACAGAATTGATGTGAATTTTATGATGTTTAGATTATGTGCTAGTCACATGTAGTCCTGTGTAGGACTTAAAAAAGTTAATGAACAGACCACTAAAAAATGATGCTTAAAAAGGATCCTGACAAGATAGCTGGGAAGTGATAAGTATTAAATGAATGTATTACAAGGTAAAGGAAGACAAACTGTGAATAGGTTGATTTTGTTTTTTTTTTTTGCCTGTGACATTGCTGTGTCTCTCAGAGGAACACAAATTGGTTTCAGACTTGAGTTAGATGACATGTCCAACATAATGGAAAATAAACCCCTCAATGCTGAGAAAATTGGAACAGTACATAAACATGACAAGTTAAACAGAGGACATTATTGTGCTGACAAGCGTGAAGCACTTTGTGGACCTTAAAAATTAGCATTTTTAGAAAGACATGCTAAGGTACATTGCATGTATGTCCTTCCCTATTTAAAATCAGAACTTACTGAATAGGAAAACAAACTTGCATGAAGTCTTTGGATCCATAAACCATCTTCTTCCTCAGTCTACCCTCATACCTCAGTGTCCCCATGTGATCACAAGACAAAAATTGAATTTATGGCTGAAGAACATAGCTGGCTGAAGGAATCTGGATGAACAGCACAATTCATCTGTGACGGTCATGATACTTTCTCCTTGGGTTTCCCCAAAGAACAGATAAATAAAATGACGCTAAGGATAGATCTGTATGCTCTTTACCCAGCCACCCTACAGGTTTACTGGTGTATAATCCCAATCTGATAGGATAGGACATAGTTTGTAGAGGAAATTTTCCCTGGTGTTCTTTTTTTAAAAAAATATCTTTTTTAACTCTAACAAGCTAACTTAAAGAGTATAATTCATGTCACAGGGATCAACAACAAAGGGTCCACTTCAGAGGAAAGGGAAGGAGAATGTTAATTCAAATTAGAGCCTTTTATCAAAGGGAGTTGTCATTAGTTAATGGTAATTCTCTAATATAATTTCTGTGAACAGCAGCTGCATTTCCAGAATGTATTGATGGGTAAAATAACAGAATAAATCAGATCTCAGATGAAATTTCTATTCAGGTTCTAGACAAAATACCTAGTGACCATCTAACATTTGGCAGGATCATCTAATATTTAGTAAGCAGTAAATATTAGATGTCCCTCATAACATGGAGCCTGAAGTAATTCACCCTGTTATAAGCAGGCTTTTGCTTTTCATACCATCAAAAAGTTTTTGATCTATCAGGCAACTGATAGTTTCTAGATTAACTTGCTCTACTTCTCAGTCATGTTCTCTTCGGTGAGTTTTTTAAAAGCTTTAGGACTCAGAGGATAGAGGAAACAAATTAAAAATCCATTCTAATTTGCTGCAGTTTGAAAATAAAATCATTATGCAAGAGAAAACAAAAAACCAAGTTGTCTTCAGACTCTCCACACAACAATTTTTTCTCTGAAGAATGTTCTGAAAGCTGTGTGTTCTGCCATACAGAGACCTCAAATGGGGCACATGGCAAATACCCAAAATTCTCCTTAATCTGGTGAAGTTTATTTACTGCTGAGGCAAATAGAAAAAAACCAAACCAGTGTGCAAGTAGCTATCACATATTAATGAATAAAAAATGGGTAGCTCTGTAGAAACACAAGTAATGAATTTTATTCTGCCCTTTCCTAATAGAAGCAAGTCAGAAATGCAACTCAGTTCCAATTGTATACCAGTAATCTGCAATAAATGCATTCAAATTTAGAGACAAAACTATTTATGTTGTTACACTGTAATTCTTTGTCTTTCAGACAACAGAGAGGAGCAAAAAACAAAAAGCTTTTTAGTACTTCAATTAATACTCACTGTCTAGAGACTAGGCCTGATCCACCATCTGAAAAATTTCAGAGGCATTAATTTTTCTTTCCTAAATTTCTTTTTAAATTTTCAACATTATTTTCAATACACAAAATTTTTATTTTTTTATTTATTATATTGCATTCTAAACCACTATTTATTCTTTTTTGTTTCTTTGATGTCTGTGTTTTTTGACAAATATAAATTTCATAGCTTTAAGTTGCACAAGAGAAAGTGATAGAAACATATTTCAATTTGAGTCTCCTTTATTATGACTTCATAATTATAAGAATGCATATTATTTTTGTCTTTGTCACCCCAAATTGTAGAACCTATGCAGTAGAAATCCCTAGAATTTCTGTGTGATTTTTGTTTCTTCATTACTAGCTCACAATTAAATAGCCACAAAAATAATTATAAGTTCAGAAGAAAAAGCAGCTTCAGCTCTTAGTTCCAGGAATCAAGCCTTTAATCTGCAAGGTAAAGGATATACCAAACTGGTGAAGAAATCACTTTCTATTTTGTGGCATTATAGCAGGTTTTGATTTGGTGTTTTCTTCCCACATAAGCTTGAACCCAGGCTGGCCAAAGATTTTATCTAGACCTGCCTAGACTCCTTCTTATAACAGCTCCAAAGGCTTGATTATACATATAACAAACAAAAACCCAAACCACTGAGCTTTATCATAACAGAACTAAAACACATATGTTTTCAAATAGGGAAGATGTAAAATCATTGACTGAAGAACATAGAAATCAAAGAGACAGCTTGCCCTGCTCACCATGTCCCTACATTAGAGGTCCTTGTTTCCAGTGAAATCAATGACTCTCTGAGTTATAAAAAGCTCTGTATAGTCCCTGCTAGTCCCCAGATTTTGATCCCATTCCATCTGTGCTTTGCTCTCTCAGCAGCTTGCTGGTTCAGGCTGTAGATCTCCAGCTTTCTGCCCTGAGCCTTCCACTTGCTCAGAACCTGCTGCCACTGGAAATGTCTCTCCACCAGGAGCTCAGGAAGGAGGAACCTGTCCTCACTGCAGAAGGACCTGCCTAACTCAGGCACTTCTCAGAGGAACAAAGACAGCCTACACACCTGGAAGAAACCAAAGAGATCTCTCCGTCAGACTGCTGGTGTCTATTTGGCACAGATGATGGCTGCAGCTCTTTTGGGTAAATATTTACTCATGGTAACCAGAAATGTCTCTGAAGCAGTTTTACAGCTAATGGAGTCTGATACCCAGAGAGCTGTAGGTCAGCTGTGCCTCCTACCACCTGAAAAAAGGATCCCCTGGCAACACAGCTCCTACCAGTACTCTTTATGTGATCCAAAACATCTTTTCTGATGTTTTGGATCACATAAAGAGTATGTGTCTAACTCTTCACTAGCTGGTTTCTATCCTTCCAGCTCTGTTTTAGATTACTTTTCCCAAGCAAAGTCCTTTTCTTTAATTTTTACAAGCTTTTAATGAACAGCTCCTTGCAAGATTCCTCACAGGAAATAAATCCTGAAATTACATGCCTGGTTGTCTCCACAGGAAATGAGATCTGTTATAGGAGTTAGGTAGTAAGGAAATATCTTTCCATCTGCCTTGCACATGGACAACTGAATCAGCCATTACTTTTGCTAATGAAGAACTGCATGGAAAATTGTATAGAAATCCCATATTTCAGATCTAAAAAAAAAAAAAAAAGATACTTTAGTTAAAGATAAGACATCTACAAGATGCTTGATCTTTGCATAGTATTTGGAAGTGCCACATGGTAAGTTTGAAGTAAATCGGAAAAAAATGAAAAATAAGATGAAAGGACAAGTATGAAGAAGCAGGGAAAGAATCTGGAATAGGATCTCATTGATTTTCTTAACATTAAAAATAATTGCAATAAAATAGTTTTCCAATGGCATCTTACTAAGAAAAATAGAAACAAACCCCTTAGTTTTAAAAAGTTTTGCTGAATCTGCATTTTTTCATTGTGATGTTATGCTCAGGTGCATTATACATAATGATTCAAAAGCACTTTTACAAGTTTGGGTTGCATTCCTTACTCTCTTTCAGGAATTAATTTGCAATGACTAGAGAAAAACACTTTCTGCTTGCTGATGCTGTTTATTCAGCATTCCACATTACTCTTTATCAGTAATGTCTTATCTATTCGATGACATGGACCAATCTCCCTGCCAGCTGCAAAGTTTACCAGTATTGATTTTATGTTGTCTACAGGACTTTCAAAGAAAGTGCATTCAGTCAGAAGCCAAGAACTTTTCCTAGAGATAGTTCATTAAAAATAAATTCCCGCACTGATTTCCTACTTATAATTATATCGAAAGACTGATAAGTGAAGCAATCTTCCAATCCAATGTAATTTTACTTGTTTCCATTTTTAGGTAATGAGTGGAGTTGTTGCATGTAAAGACTTTAAAAAGTCGATTATGTAAAACAAATCAAATTTTATAATAAAACTTTAAGTATTAATAAAGATATTAATATATATTTAATACAAAACATTTTATGTACTCTACATTTCTACCTTCCCTTTTATAAAGAAATCCAGACTGTTTTCTATAGAAGCATGAATGGGATTCCAGATTTAGCCTTACTGCAGGAGATAGCTTTCAGCTTTTGTAATAATGCAGGGGTTTTCAATAACTTTGATTATTACCTATGCAGACTCATCCCATGCACCCTCGTTCTTCTGGCTTGAGATGAACCCTAAAGTTTTCATCCAGACTTCTCTCCAATCTGTGGAGCATAATGGGCAAACCCAGAGAACAAGCTGCCTAGACAGCGACTGAATAAAATTATTAAAGTCATCTTTCACCACTGGCTATTTTCCACCACTGGCTGTAGTGGTAAATATTTTGTTTAATGTAGACTAGAAATCTAACTGTTTTACAGTTAAGCTGGGATTCATATGACGAAAAGTGAGTAGAAATTTAAATTTGAAATGTTGGTAGGTGAGTTTTAAAAATTGTAATAATTAGCAGGGAAGAATAGGTTCTTTTAGAATATTGTTGATTTCTGCTACTTTAGATGTCTACAGAAGCTGCATGGCACCATAGAGATGCCTGTTTCCCTCACCACAAAGAATCCCTGCTTGCTGCCCAGAGCAGGTGAGGAAGAATTCACTGTAGGTGTCTACACAGGCTCCCTGATAACAAGCGCTGAGGAGAACGTGGCAATATGTGTTGCAAGGCAAGACTGGGAAGACAGGCTGAAGGATGTTGCATGCGAAAGATTTTCAGCTTATCTGCCCTTAGGGACATGTGAAAAAACATAGAATTAATAATCACTGTGAGATGAATGCTTAAAAAAGACCCTATTGACTGAAGCTGTATTTAGATGGTTCTTTTAGTACAACACATCCTAATGTGATGCTATTGGGATAAAGAACTTAATAAAGTTAAAAGTCTGATATGCAATGAGCAAATTACAAGAGAAACCTCTTGCTTATTCAAGATTAACTTTAGTAGAAATAATCATTCCAGTTGGTGGTCATGCAGTGAATATTAGCTACTTCAGACTCTCCAAATGTTTCTATTTTAGAGCCAACCCCACAAGCCACTGAGACCTCTCAGACATGCTATTAAAAAAGTAAATAAACACTATTTTTCAATTAAAGTGGGAGAACAATTTGTTGTTTATTTAAACTCAAGGAACACATCTGGCAAGCTGAAATCAAAAAGCATGTCACCATTCTTCCTGCTTGCATTGACTTTTAAGTAGCTTTCATATATAAAGAAATGTATGTTCAGTATTGTGTAATAAGGAAACAAGATCAAAAAGCTTCTCTTTCTCTCTGAGAAGTACTGTGGAAGAAGTTTAAAATTATCGAGATGATGATTTGTTCAATCAGAGATCCTCTCTTTTAGCACCCTTGGCCTATGGAGAATCAATTCCAAGTGTTTATATTGGAAGGGACAGTTGGAGTTCAGCTAGGCTAATCTCTTGCTCAAAGCAAGACTAAGTTCAAAGGCTGGGCTGACATTCAAGAATGGCAACGCCTCTGAATTGCCAAACAAGGGAAAATGGATCCAGAATGACAAGCAATAAACATGCAGACTGAGGAAGGACTGGGTAAAACATGGAAACAGCTAGTGAAGAATGGCAGAAACTGGATGGAGATGACTGTCTTTGACTCTGCCACTTTTGTTGGCTGTCACTGGCCAAAGATCAAAGCCTTGTGGACTCTTCCCACATTTCTCTCTGGGCTGCTGTAGGGCCTTCCATCGATGTAATCATTCTACATTTTGGCTAAATAACTGAATCATCTGCCATTATCTTTTCATTTTCACTAAGTACTTCCTCATACTTGTTCAGGAGAACATGAGATGTTAAATTAGAACACAAGATGTTAAATCGTGTGAGGCTTAAGAGCAATGCAAAAGCGAACCTGGGTCTTCTGGTACACTACCCCACTAGGATCATGCTTACAGTTCTTCAGCTGGTCATCCTTTTTTTCCCCTTAAGGAACAGCTTAAGCTGTCTTTTGCTGTACTTCAGAGATATGATAGTGGTTATATTGCAGTAGAGAGGTTCTGCTTGGCCCTAGATGCCTGAAATAATCATATTTATGGACAACACGTTAAAATACGGAAGTTATACAGGGGTTGTAAGAAAAAGATATTGGCTTTATATTGAGGAGTGAATTTAGTGAAATTATTAAAATATAGATAATACTGCAGTATTCCCATAATCAGCAAACCTTTTCTATGATGTCAAATAATCCCTGAAGTATTACTTAATAATTTTTAAAAATTCTTTAATGAAAATGGCATTATTATTAATATTATTACTACTACTATTACCATTGTCATCATCATTTATGAAATTAAAACATTATCACATTTTCTGCTGTGAAAAACCTAATTATAGAAATGGAAAATAATTGATAGAATGGATGTAAAGAGAATGAAAATATTTTCTCATTCAAAGATTTTGTATCTGTGCTTGTATTCATGCATAGATAGTATTTTTCTAGTTATCTGAGAATTTTAAGACGTGTTTGATCTAGAACACACGAAATGCAATTAAAAACGCTTAAATTATAGAAAAAATATTCTAATAAGTCCATTGAGTATAATTTGCACCAATGTGAAATACACATTAAAAATAAGGTGACCCTGGGAATGTGTGTAAAGAAAGCTTGCCTTCTTTTAGCTTATGGTATTAAAAGGTAACAAAGAAATAAAAGTCAATATTTCTCTCATTTACCAAACAGGAACACTGCACAGTGTGTTTATTCTGTGCTGAAATACTGTTCCAACTTATGAAAAATTTGGCTTTGGAAAGCAATTTATTTCCTTTAGAAATCTGTTTGGACATACTTGGGAGTCAACTTTCAGAATTTGTGCCTGGCAGCTTTGGCTTCCATGTCCTTTTTTAAAACTGTAAACTGAAGGTGACACAACAAAGGGCTATGTATTCTGGTGCTGGTTTTGATTGAGTTTGAATTACGAGTCAGCCAAAGGCTTCCTGAGAAGTCAGTGTTGTATTTATTAAATGTTATAATCTTGGTTTATAAAAAAATTAAAAACAAAATGTTGAGCATGAATCACAGAGGGCAAGCATAGCCATTGTTAAAGCCTTCCTTCCCTTTTTAAGAATGTAAATGAAAATTACTCAAAGAATTTTACAGGGATTAATACCTCATTTAGAAGACTAATTTAGTTTCTGCATTTTTACTGGATATGCAAACCATAGGGGCCAAGAGGTTTCGTGGTTTAAGAAGTGCCTGAAAAGCACACCTTCCCATCTCCCCAGTGCTGTGTCTCAAGTCTGTAGCACAATAGATAATGTAGTCACTTGTTTCATAGTGTATTAGCTTACTTTATTACTATAAAATATTGCGCTATTTTACAAATCACCACATCACAACATCTACACAATGTACTTTGACAACAGATTTGGAAGCCCAACAAATGCTGTTTAATAGGACATTACATTATACTGAACCAACAAAAACATTGTTCAACACATTTAGACTAAACTTTAGACATGCCTCAGTACACAAGCACAGGTTGTATGGTACTTTTTTAGAGTCCAGCTCTGTAGTTCTCCATCCTTAGGTTGAGATCTCCCAAATCTCCTCTGAAGAAGGTGAGATTCTCTTAGAAACTAGACTATGGGTGACTGGGGAAAAACCCCATGTTTCTTCATCCCTCAGTATTGCAGTAGGCTCTCCCACGTACCATGCTTGGGAGGTATTTGGCTTCAAAAGATGTCATCTTTCACTGAGATGCACAGTCCAAATAATACCATTAAGTTTTCTCATAATACTGCTTGCAAGTGCAGAGGAGAAACTTCTCTGGCCTGGCCAGATTCCAAGGTAGACAAGCCAAAAAGTCTGTTTTCTCAAACAAACTGTTCTTCAATTTGTGTGAATTCATTAAATAATACCAGTAAGACTGAAACAAGTCTGCAGTCCTGCCAGTGGAGCTCTTGAGTTCTAGAGTGACGTGGGCTGTAGCTAGCAGACAATAACATGCCCCGTACTCCTCAAGAGCAATTGCCTGTCCTGAAGGCAGAGTTCCTGCAGCTCTGCACAAATCCTGTGTGCACAGTAAGTCTCTTTGTAGTCCTAATAACTCTAATGTCTGACTGCTCACTGTTTGTAGCCTCTTGGTATAAGAACTGAATGGCAGAATAGCCACTGGAGCAATGGTAGTTGCCTCTTTGTGGCATGCAATGATGACAATGTATGCTTATACACTTGTGTTTCTTTTTGCTAAAAGGTTTTCTACAGGGACTTATTTCTCCAGTGTGCAAACTAATTCCTCACAATGTCAGCAAGAGTTAGGCACACATATCCCTAGGAGAAATGTCCCCAAGTTTTAATAGAAGCACTGTTCAAATTTCACACAGACCATATAAGCCTACATTAGAAAACAGTTTCACCAGCGATAAAAGCACTTTTGAAACAAAATGCTTCCTAATGGTCATTAAAAACCCTCTGTGTAATATATGTTAAAAGGGTTTACCTAATGCTTTGCAAAATTATCCACAAATGTACCACACAGTGCACAAACATTAATAAGAAAGAAGCAATAAAACCATAGCACTACCACTTTGAAATGCAATGCAATTAGTACTACTTATAGTAATACAGTGGAACAGCTACTAACTATTATTAATGTCTATTTTTCCAGGAATCCATATTCATTAAGGATGTTTATGGTTTCTTTATCTTTTATTCAGAAATATGGAAGCACTGCACACTGTTTCATGGTTAATCAGAGCTACATGAGAAAAGATATGAAAGTTTCATTAGTGCAAATTTTAGGATAACTGGTCTCCTGCCCTAACTCCTCCTGTTCAAATTTGTCATTCTCTGTGTTACTGAAAAGTTAAAACTTCTCCCAGTAAAAAGATTTAGACTGAATCCCTTCATAAACAAGGCTCTATATGTAACTTTATGTAACTTATTTTTGTTTACCTGCTATAACGTATAATATTTATAGAAATATATTTTATTCCAGATAATTGCAACAAGGTGCTTAAAAAGTGTTTCAGGTGAATCTAAAGTATAAAACAGTCTCAATGTGTAGGGCAAAAAGGATGCAAATAATTGAAAGGTTACTAGGAGAGTACATATCTCACAGTTAAAAATATGATACTCTGCAAGGTGAGACATACCTTGTAAAAATGAGTCAGGAAAACAGTGCTTCAGGAATTTTGTTAATTCCTGCAGCTTTTTTTTTTTTTTTTTTTTGCATGTTAACAGTGTTTTCTAAAAATCTTTCAGAAATTCTGGTCTTGTAATTAACAAAGGAAAGACAACTGTCCTTCTCACAAGGCTGTTAGGAAAATATTTTGCACAAAATACTGATTTCTATGCAGGGAAGGTAGGAAGGAGCAAGTGTCCATGGCTGGGAAAAGGGCAACATGACATCTAAGAGAAAAGTCAGTGAAGTGGACAATATAGCATGACTCACAAGGTTTTTGATCATTAAATATTTTTGGCTTCACTAGCTAAAAATAGCAACAAAATGAACACAAAAAAAAGGGAAACAACTCAAAAGCCAGCATGAGAAGAATATGTTTACAGAGAGATCATGCTGAGGAAACTGTTGAATTTTTGATATCATAAAAAATCAAAATTTTGAGATGGAAAGGCAAAAGGTCAGCTATGAACCTTGGTTTTCCATACTTTTTAAAGCAGATGGATCCAGGAACAACAGAGCACTTAGAGGGATGGCAAGGCAAAATGGTGTGGCAAATTGGAAAGAGCAAATTGTAAGAGGATGCCGTCAGCAGCATGTTCGACAGAAGGCATTCATGTCTCCAATTTCTAGGTATCAATGGATCACGTGGTTCACTTCAAACGGGTCAGTGGTTCACTGATAGGTTCATGTGCACATTCCCTTTGTGGGATAAAATGTCCCTTAAGCTCACAAACAAGAAATACATGTGACATTTAAGAACACAGGAGGGCTAAAAATGCAGATATTGCCAAATATTCCTCTCAGTATTAGACATCTTTCAGGAAATAGGAGGAAAAGGATCCGGAGCAAATATACAGTTGAAGTAAGAATCCGGAGAGGAGAAAGTATATCAGGAAACAGGAAGAGATGTGAGACCTTGTCTGTCCCAAAATCTTTTCTCACAAACAGTAAAAGAAGCAGAACTTCATGAACAAGACAAGTATGAATAGACTTAATTTAGAGTACCCATAGGATGCAAATAAGCCAAGACTGGGTTCCTTTAGGAAGTAACTGGAAAGGAAAAATTTGCCAATGACTCAGGGATGTAAAACAATAGGACAGCAGGATGATGGAAAAACTCTATAAGTCCCAAATCAAAAACCTACATCATACCTCCAAGATTTGAATTTCTTTAAATCCTCAGGACTGTTGACTAGAAAGTCCTGAACTGGGGATGAGCATGCCATGAGATACAGGGTCTCCAGTTTGCAACAGGTACTCTTAGTATTCTGTATGAAGAACTGCAGAATGAGAACAAAAGACACGGAGACCTCAGCAGTGGGCTGAGGTCATGGAACAAAGAGATCAGAATTTCCTGGGCCTGACTAGTGCTGCCTCAGCTTGTGCAGCTTTCCCAAAAGGCAACAACCTGGAGATAAAGAAGCATGAGCTTTCCTGATCAAAGGAATTGAAACACACAGCAATCCTAGCCAAAAAGACTGAAAACAAACAAACAAACAAACAAACAAACAAACAAAACCCCCAGCAAAAATACCCCCTCACCTCTATGGGAGAAAGACAAAACTGGAAAATTTGAAATAAGTCCACAGAAAGGGTACTGAGGATGGAGGGTTCCTTCCACTGAAGTCTGCTTATTTTGAGGGGTTAGTGTTTTTCACTAGAATTTTCAGAGATTTATTTTGTGAAATTTCTGCCTGTTTTTGAAATTGCTGATGCTGCATGTGATGTACTGGTATCTGTTAGTTGTTTTAAGGAGCTACATACTTCAAGTAAGATGTATACAGTATCTGAGAAAATTAATTTGCCTTCCTTTTATTCACACAATTGACAAGCATGTAGTTAAATTCTGCCTCCTCACCTTGGCTGTGCACTGCATGTGGCCCTCACTATTTCCCATGCCATGGTGACTCTGGCTGCTGACAGTCCAGTCCCACACCAGGACTGGGCTAACAATTAAACAGTGTCGACAGCGTGTCAGTTCTCTGGCTCAGTTTCATACCAACATTCTCACTTTCTCAGAGCCAGTTTGGATTATAGCATTTTCTGATTCCATGATTATAAAATAGCCATCTGATGTAGGAATTTTGTCAGCCTCCCACTTTTTGCATTTAATGTTTCACTCTCAGCACCTGTCATGAGTTGCTATAACTTCATGAATCAGTCCTGGCTTGTCTGCAGGTTTCCTTAACAACAGTATTTCAGACATAGTCTTGATGGATCTAGATTTAGACAGGAACACTTCTGGAGCTGGGCTGTTGTCTATAGGCCCATATATTTCCGAGGTACTTTCCAAATGAGATGGCATATGTCAAATACTTGGAAAAATACTAGTTCAATCAGTAGAACAGGCCAAGCCTAGTTTTTGAAGTCCTTATTACTGAATACTTGTTCTGCATAAATTTGCTACATATCACTTTAACCACCAAGTGCTGTTTTTCAGTAGTACTGGACTAATTCAGAATTTATGCTCCATCTACATTCAGAAAGACTGATTTTTGAGAGCTCTTCCACACTATTTCAGCAGCCTATACTCAATGAAATCTACTGCAGAACCTGCAGAAAAAGTGTAAAGCCTGAAGCAAAGCTGGAAAGGACTAAATCTCTTTGGGTGTTATTTTCTTTCTTTTATATTAATTTTTTTTTTTTTGGTAACTCTCTTCCACTAACTTTTCCGTTAATTTTAGTTTTTGTTTTTCAGTGCAAATACATCTGTGAGCTCATAGTAATCAATGGAAACAATATGGCTGTTCAGCAAAAACAGATGTAAAGATACTGAACTATTATGGTGCATCTACTGAGCAAAGAACTTTTCCAATAAACAAGAAAAAGACAGTAACAGTTCTGGCCAGTGCTAGAGCGATTCTTTCCTTTGATAGACAAGTGTATTATTTCCATTACCATTTTGTTTTTTAACAAGCAGATACATTGCTACTTCTGCTTTAGAAATCTTAAATGAGTTGACTGGGCTGTGGGACTTGCTCCAGCTGGATTGTACCCCATGACAAGTCTGTTTGGTGACGGTGAGAGAGATTTTAGTGGCCTCTTCAAATCTGAGTACTGAGTGCAGTCAGCATGCAGACCTTTTCTTCTCCTGCATACTCTGGCTGTTGACCTGTTAAGCTTGTGGGACAATGGTTTTTAAAATGCTGTAGCATGCATACTGTGTGTATCCAAGGGAGTATTTTTTCCAGTATGAGACACTACTTCCTATAATGAGAATAAATCTCAGTCAATTTCAACCTGTTTCTTGTCTGCAATATAGATAAGATTGCTGGATGAGAGAGAAATTAAGTCACTTACAGAAATGGATTTGTGAGATACCTAATGCCACAATTAGTGTGCAGTCAGGCCATATTCATATCAGAGACAGAAACACTACAAGGCAACACACAAATCTATGCAAAACATAGCTTTCCTCCACAGGCAGGAACAACCCTTTGGTCTTAACCTTAAAAATGAGACATTAAAGACAGGATGCATAGGGTAATGATGGAAAAGGATGGCATAATCCAAGTGTCATTACACATCAAAGATAATGAACCAAAACTTGGATACATGAGTAATGAGAGAGCATGCCTTGCTTTACTGATTTCACTGACTAAATATTTGAGTCAAAGAAAGTTTCTCTAAGTATTTGGTTTTGTATTTAAATTATCTCATGTGACCAAATCTTACCACCTGTTTATTATTCATAACATGTTGGATAGACACATACACCTGAATCTGTCATCCTCTACTCCCTTTATAATCAGTCAAGCAGCAAATGTAGTTTTAAGGTATACTTAGATACACCTGACTTATTTGATACATCTACAGTGGAATTACATGAATTACATCATAGAAAAGTCCATTTCTGCCCAGGGACTATAAAAGGAGACATGATGACTAACATAGACATAATAACTGCATTCTGGGTGTATAAGTTAGTCACATAGACTCCCTTCTCCAATGAATAGATAAAAAAAGAAACAAAACCCTAGTTTTCATCTTTAAACAGTTCTCATATTTGTGCTAAGATATGATTTAGCCCTCTCCTAGGTAGAGTAAGTTTGATTCATACACTATTTTTTTCAGTTCTTTTGAATCACACAAAAAAGTAAGGTTTTTTAAAATTTTAATTTTGTAGTCTCACAATCTTGGGTTATACTCATTATTTCTGATGTACAAAAATTTATGATGGTAAACTCACATTCTGTACCATCCCATTAAGTTTAATGACACTGTAGGATTTCCAAACATTTGCTTTAGTCTTGGTAATTGTTCTACCATGAACAAAACATGCTCTCTTTCTCTTCCTTGCTTTCTCTAAAGCAACCAACCACTTCCTGCCCCAGCAGCAGGGGGTTAAATGTTACTGTATTTGGACCTAGGATGTTGTGTCACTGAGGCAGGGGAAGGAGCTGTACCTCAGTGTTTGGCCTGAGACACAGCAGATGCTGTAAACTCACAGTGGCTTTATCGAGCATTGAGCTCAGCACAGCATCTCCTACCTGCCACAGCCATGTGCAGAAAATAACCCCAGCTCAGTTAATGTACCAGAACTTGTTAAACTATCATGTTGATCAATGTTAAACTATCATGTTTTGATCATGAATCAATGATCTACAAAGAAATTCTGCTCAGAGAGAGCAGTTACCCTCTAGGGCTTGAGTATGTTGCTGCTGCAGGTTTTTTTTTGCTACTGTCCTGCACTGATTGCTGAAATAGCTATTTTGTTGTCTATTATTACTCAGGCTTGTTCAGCATTCTGGATTTCACACTCCACTTCTCTCTGAAGACTGGTGTGCTAAATTGTTTTCCTCTAGAGAGTGATTATCCTGCCTTTTTCAAAATAAAATTCCACCTTTTTGGGGTTACACTAACCATTCTAATCTCTTGATGCTCTTTTTTTGGCTATGAAATGCTCCCTAATTTGTCAACTTAATAAAAAAATATTGCTTACTCCATTGTTCAAGATTCTTAGTGGCCATTAAGGAGAACCAAATTTAATACCAATGAATACAACAATTAACTTTCTTCAAATCCATATACTATAGGGGGTCCAATTTAATTATCATCTTAATTTGGTTTCATTCCAAAGAAATATCAGATTCTGTCTCTTGTAAATCATTGTTTTTTATATATATACACACACACACATATATATATATATATACCTGAAAAATGCTTTATTGACTATGTGCTGTTATTGACCTTGTGACTATAGATCTCCTATAATCACCTTATGTTTGTTACTTCTGCAATTTGATAAAATGTTACTATGTTCCTTATTCTAAGGATTTTTAGGTATTGTAATGATAAACAGTTGGCATATGCAAACACTAAAGCTTCACTTCCCAATGTCTATTCTTCAGAAGGAAAGTAGGTAGTATTTTTGCATCTTTGTGCATAGAGACCTTTTCTTTTTCTTTTGAAGCACAGATTAATGCACATTAAGTGACATATGAATGCCTTTAGAGAAAAAAAAGATTTTTAATTTAAAAAATCCAATCATTATTTACTTCAGTTAATAATAAGTTAGGATGGATGCTCACCTCAAACCATCAAAGAAATTTTGTTTGGCTAAAATAGTAAAAGCTATGAAATCCCTGTAAAGTTTTTTACTCTTTTTCTGTTCTTATTGCTTCTTTATGGATGTCTTGACTCTCCCCTTCCAATGGTGAATATTCAAACTTACTGTGTCAGGCTGGTAAGAAAAAACAAGTTGCTAAAAGGTATTTTTTTTTAAATCAGAGAAATAAATACCATGGATTTCTCTTATCAGGAAAAAAAATAACCCAAACAACTGTTGTACAAAATTTTTACAATGAATGAAAAGGAGGCAAAATGGCTTAGGAAAACCAGTAACCTTGTAAAGGGCAAATAAATTGCTCTGATTTTGATCTACATTAATGAATCAATACATACAACTATATCTAAAGCTTGCAGCACTGCTTTGGGACTATAGAAGTTTGCTGCAGACACCACACAAACTATTATGGGGTGAAAGGTCTGGAACTGGCCTAGTTTTTACCCTTATACAGAGATGGGACCATTGACACTCAAAACACATAAAGGAATGTACAACAAACTGTAAGATTTTGCCTAGGATACTTAGTTACAGACACACTTTTCCAGAACCAATGGTGTTACTTCCCACAACATGGAAATTAATTTCCAATCTAGCAAACAAGGATGTAGTGAGTATTTGTATGTCTTTATGGTTTAGAACCTTTTACACACATTTTTGTAATTGTACAGACTTTCCAAACTTACCTCCTCTATGGATAATCAAAGAAGTTTCACTTCCAACAGGACATTCTTTAAGTATATCCACTACTTCTGCATGGCTCAGGTTCTGTACATTCTGCTGGTTGATCTCAACAATGAGGTCACCTTCACACAAACCAGGACATCCCTGAATGTCTAGAATTTGCTTCACCCTCTGTCCTGTAGGACTGTCTGCTATAGTGAAGCCAAAGCCCTGGGCCCCTTTCACAATGGTTAAGGTCATGAGTTCAGCTTGGGTGGCCCCAGAAGAAGCCATTGATACATTATCATCATGGGCAGGTGGTGGGAATGTGCTATCAAGCTGACTATCTGCTGGAATGGAGTGCAAGGAGTGTGGTGGTCGATCTGTTACGTCTGGAACAGACTGAGAAGTCCTAGAAATGTATTCCAAATAAGTTTCATAGTTATGTCTTCCATTTACCACTACCGGAGGCCTCTCCATTACTGCAAGGGGTGGCACCATGCTGTTGGCAGGATCTTCAGGATCAAAGGGCAAAGGGTATCCACGACATAGCACCAAGTTGACACTCTGACCAATAGGAACAGACTGGAAGAGTTTGACTACATCTGCGTGAGTATGTCCAAGGACACAAACTTCATTAATATAGACAATCACATCACCTAGAACGAGAAGAACAAACAGTGACAACATGAGACAACTTCAATTGCTGTATATGCAGTGCATTTTTTTTTAATGAGATAGAAGTCTACTAAAAAAAAATATGATAAATTCAATCAACATACTGACTCATATAGGAGAGACAAAAAAGTAAAGTTTGTCTGGCAGTAAATGTAAACAAAGACACAATGACAATACCAGTTATTTTCTGTGTAAGTTCACAGATGGAAAATTTAGATGGATCCAGACATTCACTTTTTCTTGGCATTTCCTCCCTATTTTTCCAACTCCTTCCAGCGCACTCTCTATAGATTACTTTTTTAATGAGGTAAAATGAATGATTATTTGGAGACTGTGTTGTCAAGAAATACCAATGTTTGGTGAAGAGTAAAAGGAAAAAAAAAAGTAAGTATTCCTGGACTTCAGAATCAATTAATAGCAATTCAAGACCCTGTATGCATGTGCATAAGGAAACAGTTTTTGCATTGATCATGATATGGACACTTTTCTGTTAAATGTGATTACTTGCCATCAGCCATTCAGAACTGCTACTGTCATTTCCTCCTCCAGGCATGAACTCTCTATCTTACATAATATAGAGATGTTTCATGGCATTTTGTTGTAGCCAAAGGGCTCAAGGACAATGACACAACAAACTTTTTGGTAGGTTCAACAGCTTCACATTAGAAAAATCTAGGCAAATATATGAAAATCAGTTTAATATTTTCACCTAAGCAGCTGGTCAAATAAACCCAAGATACTACCTTTACCTTCAAATCTTGTCTTATGTATAGCAGACCTACCAGTCTGAGCATATGGAAGCAGAATTCTTTAAGTCAACAGGCTATTTTTGGGTCTCCATATTGCCCATGCACCAACCACCTACTGTTACTGAAATGCTCAGAAATAAGTTCAAGATTATTCTTGGTGTTAGAATAGATCTATATACTTATAGCCATAAATAATTATTTAATGTACTGTTAAGGCGCATATTAAAATAAAAATGATTTATCAGTGCAAACACTGTTCAGAATAGTTTGATGACCCACAGTCAGTTTTCACTTTCATAAAAAATTGTACATCTTTATAGGAAAAGAAAAGGGTATTTCATTAGAGAACTCTAGAAGTTAAAGTATTTTTCTAAATGAAGACAGTCTTATTATCCTATCATTAATTACCAGGATACTATGAGATGTCTACAAGGTACACAATTCAAAAATTTACACATCACAACACAAAGCTTTTTAAAGGTATTTGAAAATTCAGCAAGAAAATGAGATGACTTAGAGAGAATGAGGTGGTTTGGGTGGAATTGCTTCAAGTGTATTTATGAAATTATGTCTTTCAAGTACTTCAATCAAAATACCTAATCTGGCAAACAGAGGATAAGAGCGTCATCAAGATACCAATGCAAGGGCTGTTTCTAAGTGAGAGCAAAAGGCAAAGGCTGTTTCTATGTGAAAACGAAATGGTCAATTCCCACATGATCAGTCTGTGTAACAGCCTGGCAGTAATTAATTGCATATGCACAAACAGTGATTCAGAGGAAGATTTCTTCAGAGGCTGCCTAGGGAAAAAATGCTAAGGAAGTTTGTTTAAATGACTGTGAGTATTACACACATAAACCTTAGGAGCTGCAAATGCTTTCTTAAATGTGCACCATAAATAGATTCCAAAACAAGCACAAACAGTAATGTCACTTCATAGGCAGTGCTGAAAAAACTCCAATGCTTTTGTCTCAAGCAGCTGAAAATAAAGCCGTTTTCAAAAGTTAGAATTTAAAAGAAAATAGGCACCATACAAATTACTGTGGCAATGGCTGCAATTCATCATGATTTGCTCATGCCCTGGTATAGAAAGATCTTACCTGCATTTTCATCCCTGGCTCCCACGTTAGCAGTGAGGCTGACATTGCTCACAACAGGACTGCTTCTGTTGAGCTGAGAGCTCTTCAGTGCATGCTGCTGTTTCAGTAACTATGCCTTAATAGTAACCTTGAGACTTTTTAATCCATGCAGTCTTTATTTCCCTGAGTGCTGGCAATGCAGCTATGTGGTGGGAGGAGACCAATCTGTTTGTTCATCCTCTCTTACAATACATTAGCAGAGTGCAAAATGAAAAATGCAATTTTTGTGTTGGGTGAGTAAATCGTGCCTGTTTTCAGCCCCTCACTTTAAGTATTTGGACAGAATTAGCTATGATATAAAACTTAAATTAATATGGTTTTGATATATCAGAAGATTACATGAACTAGTTGACATTATATAGAGCTGCAGTGAAAAGAATTTAGCTTTTGCAGAAGGAGTGCTGTCAGGAAACATACATGCCAAGTAGTCCCTTTCCCCAGTCACAAAACAGGGAAAATGGAGCACTAGAAGATCTTGGGTAAGAACTTCATGTAACAACCTTCCATTATGCCTCACAGGCCAGCAGAAAATCCTTCAGCATTTCCTGAATCAATATCTTTAAAGCTCTTTGATGTTTCTGGGGTATGACATGAATAGCATGGCTGGGCAGATGCTGAAGCAGTGACTCAGTCACAGTGGGGCTGTTTGGGACCCACCTGCTGTACTGTCACATGGAGAATGGACAGCCACAGGTTAAGTGTGACAAACACAAGGGCATGAGTTACAAATTCTTCTCCAAGAAAGGAATTACAGTGGGGCTACAGTGGGGAGAAACAGTTTCAGATCATGAGACAGGAAAGAGTAAAAGAGGGGTTAATTTCAGAAATCCTTCAAATTAATCTCTCAACTGTACTTTCTCCAAACCTAACTCATTTTTCCAGGCTGAGAGTTCCTCATTGCTGACACAGAGAGAAGTACTCAGCATTTGGTAGGAAGAGAGAGATAAGTTTAGAGCATTACAGAGCCAGTGCCATGCTAATGCAAAGTTCAAAACCCGGCTTCTTTAGGAAACCTCCCTTAAAGGTTCCTGTAGCATCCTTTCTGCCTGTTCTCTTCTGCTGCTTCTAATAATAATGGGTGCATATGGACAAGCATAATAGTGATCCACTTTATATCTCCTGTCTGATTTTCTGAGTAAGCCATAGTCTGCCTCCAGAAATCACAGTTTCACAGTGAGTGGGTATCTTTGAAGTTATGCAGAACATTTATATTAAGCATCAAACTTTGCCTGACTTTTAGAATTAAATTTGCTAAAAGGACTGGAGCTTGCTTACAGCTTGCTGATTGAGCTAGGCAGGGATCTCTAGAGGTCTTAGTGTCCAAACCCTGCTCAATCAGAATCCCTTGGAACCAGTTGCCCAGGATCATGTCCAGGTGGCTTTTGAAAACCTCCAAGGGAGTAGACTTCACATCTTCTTTGGGCAACCGGTGTCAGTGCTCAGTCACCCTCCCAGCAGGAAAGTGTTCTCTGATGTTCAAAGGGAACCTTCTGTATTTGAGTGTTTGCCCATTGCCTCTTTTCTTGCCACTGGAAAGAACTTGGCTCCAGCTTCTTTGCACAGGTATTTATGTAGATTGATAAAATCCCCCTGAGCCTTCTCTTCTCCAGGGTGAACATCCTCTCTGTCAGGTGCTCTCCAGTTTCATCGTCCTCACTAGCCTGTACAAACTCTACACATGGCACCCCAACCTCATCTGACTTGAGACTGCTCAGGGATGAGGGGGCTGGGAAGGGCTGATCTAATCTGTGGAGAAGGCAGCTGAATCAGACTCTCTGGATGAACTGGAAGGTTTGATAGACACCCAGTAGACAACAGATACCGTGGCCTACCTCTCAAAAATCTACACTGCCACAAAAACAGAATCTTCAATGTCTAAATTCAGCACTGAGTTGAAGAATCTTAAAGAATACTGACAGGAGGCAAATTTGTCAAACTGTCCTAAAGTTACCTCAGATTTAGTTAAGGCTCTTACATTTAACTGAAAAATTTAGGAAAATGGGTCTGGAGGGGACTTCCTAGGTGTCTGAACCTAGTCCTCTGGTGTCAGATACAACACAGTATGTTACACTTGATGAAATTTGATGTCTTCTTCACAGAAAAAATCATGAACTCGTATAATATGTCATACATTTAACTAGCTGTTTTTGCTTATTAAAGTTGGCTGATCATTACTTATTGTCATGTAATGTTAATTGACTCAATGCCTAAATGTTTGATTAGAGGTTCCATTTTGCTACCTATGCATTTCAAAGCAAAAACCAGATCTGTACTGTCATTATCTTTAGTTGGATTAGTAACTGGTGAAGAAATTTCTGCGCTTCAACATCTTTTAATGACAGATTCTGTTTTACATTTGTCTCTACAATAATGTTTCAGAATTAAATCTGACACCCTGGGGATTTTCCACAAGCTTTAATTCTGAAAAAAAACCCAACCTTTTTCATGCTTGAAGTGCATGATCCAAACAGAATTTGTTTTATTGACATAACTTGTTTCATCACAAATTATCTTGTATTTTCAGGCAATGCTACCAGCTCTATTTACCTCCTTTCTAATATTCACTTGACTCCAGTTATTGTTTCTAATAGGTTTTTTTTTTACCCCTAGATTCTCTGTGTAAACATCTTGTAGGTAAAGTTTGTCCATTTTCTTACCTATGTTCCCATTTTTGTATACAAATATTTTGCCTATTTCTTCTAGTTATGTTTCTTGTACACTTAGGTTTCTGGCTGTACTTCAGTGAATTTAATTGCCTACTAGACTGTCATTCTCATTATTAATTAGAATTCACTAAATTTTGAAGTATGTATGCAGAGAAAAAAGTGCAGATCAGATCAGATCAGATCTTCAATTGAAATTTAGTAGAAATGTCTCCATTCTTTCTGACAGGTTTTTGATCATGCTCTTAGTGCTAAGTTTATGTGCTTAAAATATGACAGAATGCTGTGATTTGGGGTGGACACAGGTCTGCTACCCCCCTGCAGCCAGGAGAAGCCAATAGCAACAGTGCTAAAACCAGCTCATGGTTTGGCAAGTCAGCACAGGACACACCAGCTCTGCAGGACCTGGGCAGCATAATTTTTTGCTGCATTTATAGCCCACATAAGCTCTGCTAACTTCTCCAGCATTACTTATTCCCACTTGCATTTCTCACCCATATAATCTAAATGCTGCATATGCATACTTTGCATCAGTTTCAGAGCTAGCAATACATGATTACTTCATCGTTGAAGCTTTCCCTTCACCTGCCCACCCACACTCTCTACTGTCATTACCAGATATTTCTGTCACTTCTCAGCAGTGACCTTGTCTTCTCTTTCTGCAGAGTGCTGCAAGATTGCTGGCACTGGAGCCTGTTAATAATAAATTCTGAGCACGTTTCCAGTATCAAAATATGAAACATGGGGGTAATTTTAATAACAACAGCATGTGATTGATGGTCATGAAAGAAACAAAGATTTGTAAGAAATGAGCCATTTTCACATTCACACATACAAGCAGCAGTACAGAGAACTAGTGTGTGAGGGATCCTTCAGTTAAAGAGTAGCAGACAAACTACATTCTGAAACTGAGACTCAACTTCCCTCCACCTGCCATGGATGGTAATCCAGCATGTGAATAAACAATTTCCATTACAAATGACTAGAAGTGGCTTTTTTTTGGCTGTAAAAGATTTCAGAAAGCTCTGCATAAACAGAAATTCTCTGATTTCTTGTACTCTGACTTGCCACAGAACCCTGTAAAACCTATTTAAGTTAAACCTAAGCTAAGTTCTAGCTGCTGAGATCTGATGGCCTGACTTTAATGGGCAAAAGACAAAGCCTAGCATCCTGTAGCTCATGGTAGCCTGATTAGTCTTAATATTAAAAAAAAAAAAAAAAAGAAAAAGGCCCTAATTTTGTTAATACTCAGTATAAAATTACCCTTATTTTTAAATGAGAAATTTGGAATTACAACAGCTTCTTAAAGGAGATTGCAGAGAAAGATGACTATTGCATATTAGTATTGAACTACTTAAAACACCTGCCAAGAAAATACTTACTTAGTACTTCTAAAGAGGAACATTAGATTAACTGCTAAAACATATCAAAAAGGCAACCTGGGGAGAAGTACATGCATTCAATAACTACAGCTACTGATGAAAAGAGCTAAATTTAAAACTGACCACGTTATTATCAGCTTTATAACAACTTTCTCTGATAGACAGTACTGCAGCAGCCACAGTGAAATGGAAAGAGCTGCTGGGAGACATAATGGGCAGCTTCCTCTGCATTCAGAAATAGTTTCAGGGCCACTTGCTGGTATGTGAGAACAATAAATAGTCCATTAAAATATCACTGCTCATACTGGCATGGAAGACCCATTTCCCAGGCTTTGTCACATACAGAAAGTTTTACTTGTGGGTGTCAGGTAACCCCTCTCCACAGCTCCTTCGTTCACTCACTGAACTCTGGTTCAGGGGGGAAAATGATAATAATATATGATAATAATAAAAATTATTGTTTATTCAATCAATCATTAATTATTATTATTAAAATTTATTATTTCTTTAAATCAGACAAAAAGTCAAGCCAACATGTATTCCTAGGCATTCAGGCAGTCAAACTGGCATAAAATACTCTTAGATTTTCCTATTTCTGAAACCTGAACAACAGATATAAATCATCTGTTTGTCAGATTTGAGCCAGTACTTGTATACAAACAGCATTGTAGGGGTGATAACTTGGGCTAAAATCTGTTCTCATCACTGGACTTCATCATTCCTATCATGAAGGACTGAGCACTGGCTCTGAACTTTGCTTCAGGGGCCAACACAACTATGTGACACAGACACTTGTCTGCAACTTTACCCAAGACTCAGATCTGTTGGGTAAGCAGGTGCCATTTTTATACAATCAAATTTTTAGAACTCATTTTAATTCTACTCTGACCCAATGCATATGCTTAATTAAATAGCTGTCTATTTAAAATTTTTGTGCTTAACCAGCATGTATCATGTAATTACACTCAGGCAGATGTGGATTAGTAGAAGAAACTATTTCCATTTTATTTGTATTTTGCATATAGTGGTAAAAACTATTTATATAGAGGCATTTATTTGGGAGAGAAATAAAATACATTTCAGAAAAATCTAAAGATCTTGATTATCTGCTGATCTAGTAAACATGCAACATTGTGGATTAAAAAATGTAAGTAATGCAATAGCAAAAGCATGCTTAAATGAATGCTGGTCATAAAGCAGTAAAGAGTAGGCAAATTTTCTTTCTAGAAATAGTTTTCATTTCTTCAAGCATCTGAAAGCAAAGCATGGATGTTAAAACTGCTACTTTACAAAAAAACTAATTACTTAAAAGATGGTAAGTATATTAGAGGCAAGACCACATAAAGAGAAAAAGGTCCAATTTTCAAGGTAGCCTCTTATTTACAAATTATGTAAGCTTGTTCTGTCTAAGCTTTTCTTGCAGGAACTACTTGTGCATCCTGAAATGCCTGGTGTGAATGAACTGCATGACAGAGTGTCAGTGGATGTGAAGAGCGAGATAAAAAATGTATGCCACGTTTGCATAGCTATTTGGGATCACTTTGGAAGGTGTCACTGTGTGCAGAGGCTCATGAAGAAATGAAACCCTTCTTTTTCTTTAGAAAAAGGAGGTCAAAATTTACAACACATTTGCTTTTGTACGCACATTTTATTTCTGTAGGCAGCGCATCACATTTATCTAGGTAATGGCTCCCAGGAGGAGGAAAGAAGCCCAGCCAGCCTCCCAGCAGCCTAAAGGCAGAAGGGTATGGAAAATCATGATGTAAATACCAAACAGCCCCTGTGCCCCACTGGGAATCCTGGCCATGTGCCACCCGTCCCTGGTGGAAGACATTTTCAGCAGCATTGTCAACTGCACACCATTGCCACTGCTGATTCCTGACATAAACTGCCAGGAAGCAAAAAGGGAGATGGATGAGGTGAGGAATTAGATGGAGCATTTATAAAGATGTTGCAGCACAGTGACAAATGCCTTCATATGTTGAAATATAAATACAAATGTTACTGGGAATTTTTAGTAATAGGCAGTCATGTGAACTGAAATGGTTAAGAGAGCTATTTTATTTCTTTGAGTAATGCGTAATGCTAGCACCATGAGGACAAGAATAACTAGCCACATACTAAATTAGTAATTCGTGAAAGCAACAGAACTTTGTTGGACACTTAAAAAAAATATGTGCAAAGATAGATGAGTAGGATTCATCTCTATTTAAAATCTATAGAGGTACAACTTGAAAATTCATTTCTATTTTAGAGATATTATGGTTTCCAAGGAGATTCCTTGCAACTGCAGTGGGCATTACTGCCAGAAGTGGGTCAGTTTTATAACTGTTATCTGTTTGGTAAAACTACGATTTTCATCATTGTTTGATCAATACTTTGTTTTTCCTGCTACACTCACACAGTGCCCATCCAGGTGCCTAATTCCCCAGCTGACTCTGTGAGACCAGAACAAATCTGATTTGACTCTCAGTCAGGTTATTAATTTAATTTAAGGCTAGGACTTACAGCCTTGATTTGTGGATGTTTTGCGTGTTCATTGCTCAAGTCCACATTGTGCTGACTGAGATCAACATGAGCTGCCAGCAGTCAGTGTCCTTATTTCAGATCCAAACCATGGATGTGGAGCCAAATGCCAGGGACCAAATCTAAAGGTGCTGCTCTGATGGATTGATTAGAAATTTAAATCTACAACAATAATAATATGCATCCACATTCTTCCCAAAAGAAATGCTTGCTGTTGTCCCTGATGCTACTTTTTATGCTAAAAATTCACTGCCAAACTTTATGCTGAAGAATCTGACTGATTAACATCTTAATCATGCCATTAGTTGTAATGAAATGTGTGCTCATTCACTGCTTCACCCTAGTTATTGGAGCTTCTCCTGTCATGCCAAACCAGAAATTCAGAATATATATATGCACTCCTTGTTGTAGATATATATAAATCCTCAAATCTTGCTCTATCTTGAAAGTTGTCAACTGGGTTTACAAGGTCAGCACCTTTCAGAAGCAGATATTTCATAATAGGTCTGGATAACTACAGATTAATGCTTTTAATCAAAATGAAAGACAAGAAGCATTTTACCAAGAAGAAATTAAATGTATCAAAACAGTGAAATAATTTCCAGCTAAATATAGGGATTTTTTTCTGATATTTTACTACATATAAATACTTCAGTGCATTTGAAATGGAGCTAAATTTGATTACTGATTCATTAACATATGCTTATACAAATGTAAGGCTAATATATAACTAATTTTCTACTCATAAGTTTTATAAAGGTCATTCAAATTTTAGTATATATGGGCTTATCTTATGTATTACTTCTATATTTTCTTTCTTTTTTGATAGTAAAATTATATACAAAACTAATTACCTTAACTTCAGAGAGCTTCTCACATAATTTCTATAACAAAAGATCTACTCAATGGTTGTCCAGGCATGTATGAATATATTACTTGCTTTAAAATTGCATGGTAAAGATAAATAGTGGAGTTCCTTTAGGTTCTCTAAGGTTTTACAGTGTTTTTCCAGGTTAATAGAGGGTAATGTATTATCAAACTGACCTTCCTTCCAAGCAAATGTTGGTTGCCTTAATATCTCCAGAGCCTCTTGCACTGCCAAGCACTCATTTTCAAGGACAATATATTTTTAGTCTTTGCAAAACAATTTAACACCTTCACCACTGAGTAATTATACTTTCACTTTCAGCTCATTTTTGAATACTACACTGAGTATAAACTACAAAATTCAGCTTGCATAATATTTTTTTTTTGTAAGGAGGCAAAATCATTAACATGAGTCCCACCAAGTATGAAATTATTAATTTTTCAGACTTGTCTACAAGCAGTGCTCACCTACAGGCACAACCTGAAAGTGGTTTCCTGACAAAAGACATAGTCAGGTGTCAACTGCTTAGATGTCAACTACAATTCTTAGAAATACAGTTAAATTACACAGTCATTATTTCTAATGGGGATTATAACCAGAGAAACTCAGGTACCTAAGATCAAACTAAAAAAAAATGCAAACAACCTTGGGTATAAAAATGAAAGTATGGCTTCTTGTCTATTTTAGCTCTCTCTGCTTTTACTATAAACTATGAGCTCAGAAAAAACCTCAAGACTGTCTTTGTGAATCACTCAAACCAAAGATGGGGTTGCTGACACTAAGAAGAGAGACATCACCATAAATAATACTGTCCTAACAGCAAAGTTAAGCATTGCTGGGTGAATGAATTCAGTGTTTGTTTGACCTAGTGCATTTTGATTTCATGGATTTTATGATGATATACCAAAGAGTATACTAGTTTATACCAGTTCAATACAATAAAAAATAAAGAACAATAAACCAATTCACAAAATAGAACAAGCTTTTACAATAATTGATTAAAATGTACTGTTCAAATTACAAAATAAAATTTGTCCCTAATTTTATTCCATTAATAGTTGATACATTATGTTTTTTGCATAATTTTGAAACTGACAGTCCTTTAGCTGTTCTCAGCAAGGAAGCCTCAAATTGTTTAGCCTTGAGAAATTTTACATACATAAAGATGAACCAATCAATCAATCAATCTATTAAATGTCTAGTGAGCCTGTAATACTGTAAACTGCTTTTGAAACATTTTCAAGGCTTTCAGCATTAAATAGTAAGTAAAATTATAATTAAACACTGTGAAGAATCAAATTCTGAAGAGTTCCATCATTTTATTTTTATTGAGATTGAAACTATTCAGTCTTTTCACTATCCTTCCAAAACCACATATATTTTTATCTGTTATGGCAGAACTATTGCAACAGCACTCCCATGGCAAGGAGTAATCTGATTAACTGGGACTGTGGAAGAGGTTTATGAAAAAAAAAAAAAAATGACACCATGTTGGTAATGTCCCTATAGCACAATTCCTAACACTACTTCTATGAATTGTTCAATATGCTTGGGATAACTAGTGTGAATGCTTCTCAGTGTGTGCTTATCTGTTACGTGACAGACACCATAAAAAGACAGGACAGTAACTCTGATATTAGCAGTGACCACATTTTCATTCTCTGACTTCACTGTTCTCTCAGATTTTTTGCAATGAGCTGCAAACTAAATGCTGAATGCCACAGTTCCACCTAGCAGAACTCATGTAAAAGGTACTTTTTGAAAACAGAAGTATGTGTATTTTCACACTTATTCATAGATCTTCAGCTAGCTTCAAAAACAGTACTGATTTAGAAAGAGAGTAAGTGGTCCATCTACTCTAAAACCTGGAGAGCATATTCTGGATTCTGAGGCAATCTGGAATTTATAGAACAGCAAGCATAGCTGTTTCTCTGGTGCAGAACTTCTGATAATAGCAGAGGTGGCACATTTTGTTCCAGCTGTGTTCACTTGGGCTTGAAGGCACAGGACAACCTTCACCCTGAGAGAGTAGCCACGTGTCCAGTTTCAGGCTGCTGCTATCAGAAAGAGCCCCATAGCACCAGAGACCCCTCAAAGCCAGCCTAGCACAAGGGAGTAGTGGAACTGATAGTGTCAATTAAGTGATGGAATAGAGAAAAAACAAATACAAGCAGCAATGAAAGGAGGAATATAATGATGTGAAGAAATTGTGAGACAAATCCCTCTGATAGTGCCTACTGCCCCCCATGCTGGCCAAGGCAGCTGGAAGGCATTTCTGTATTTGCACAGTCCTTGCCAGTCCATAGATAATCTTACAAAGAGCACTCTCCCCAAACCTATTAATGGCTTTGTCCTGTCATTCAAAAAAATATCAAAATTAGAATGAGTAATAGGGCACATGAGGTTCAGGTCCAATGGCAAGCCTTCTGCAGGCACAGGGAAGATCTGCGAGCACATAACAGATGTGCTTCTGTTCCACTGGAGTCTATGCAGGTTCTACTTTGGATCAGAGCGAAATATTTTCTCAGCTCTCTCTTACCCCACATTACTCTTCACCCCATATTTCTTCTACTGAAGGATTCTTGCTTGCCCTCCCCCCAGCCATAGAAAGTAGAATGAGTACTTATCTGCATACTTATTTTTGTGTAGTTAAAGGGAATCTGCAAAAACAAGACTGTTTAAGATGAATGATAATATATTCCTCTTTTTCACTTGCACATATAGAATCCTTTTGGGAACGTGGCTCTTGAGGCATAACAAGGACTTTGAATACCTAAGTAAGACCCAGATGTGCTTAGATACCAACACGACAAGTGAAAGAGATTAAAAACTGTTTCCATTAAAAGAGAAATTAGTTACATGAATATTCTGCAATTTCCTCAGACCTCTCACTTTCCCAAATTAAAAGACAGATGCGTTGCCTAATTCAGACACAAAAATACAAGGTGTGCCTTTATCTAATGGAAGGATAATACTGTTGCACTAAATTGACTGAAATGCAAAAAAATGAAAGAAAAAGTAATGGAAATTATATGAGCTTAATGTGATTTTTCTCTTTTACACATAAAATGGGATATAAAGGAATATCTAACTCCATCACAAATAGCAATAAAATAGTAAGGCTGTGGTGCATGAGAAATTTAAATTACTCTGAAGGAGTATGTTTGATATTTAGCCTGTCCCTAAACCCTGCTATTGCAGGCTGCAAACTGAGGTCACAAAAATGTTGTATCTCATGTAATTTCTAGTATTCGGGAGAAGAACTTGCTGTCACTGCAAGAAAGAGTAAAAATCTTGCTGCAGTCTGTTGAAGTGGATGCAATTACACCGTACAGGTATCGTGCATCACTCTGCTTGTCAACTGGACAGGGCTGCTTGCATTGTCATGGGACTGCTATCAGAAACTGATTAACCACACTGACTTTCTCCCTCCAGTCTTGACTCTGAGAGAGGTTGTTTCAAGTGTCTTTTATGATTTCTATTATATACTCCAATTTTGGGGGGATCTTTTGGAAAATGATAGATTAAGGTTGTCTACATTGTCTTGATTGTGTTTGCATTGTGCAAACAGATTTCAATACAACCTTTACTGAGATCACACTTTGTATTTTATTCTTTGCTACAGGGGCTTGGTTCTAGCCCCTCCTTTCCCCCATACTTGGCCTGGCTGTTTCCCACAGCTGTTTTCCTGCTACGTGAGAGAGAGGAGGGGAGAGATCCAGCCTGATGTAGCTTGCTATGGCCACTGCCAGTACTGCACAACTTAACTGGAGACCCAAATCAGGGAAAGCCTGGCCAGCCCGTGGTAAAGCATGTTTAACACAGAATTTATACTAAAGAAAAAATTAGCACCTGATTCTGACACACACTGGCAAAATGAGACTAACATCTAAGTGTGGTTATATTTTTATGTAGAAAAGATGAAATCCTATATACCTGGGACCAGGCTGATCACACCTAGCTTGGGGTAGGTGTAGGTAGAAGATTTTCCCAGTCTGTGGCAATTTTTCTGGAATAGGTAAATTTAAAAACCCTCTAAAATTAAGAAATATTGTGATTTTGTTTTTTTCACTAAATGTTCTGAACCTCATAATATTTTCAATTTGAATATTTTTTTACTATGCCCCAAAATTTTTTGAAAAATATTACTTCCAGTTGACTTGAGATTGCAAGTAATATGCCCTAGCAAAGATGAATTCATTACTCTTGTGGCAAAAGAAATGATTAAAGTATCACAATCCTGCTTTCAGAACTGAACAGACTCTTGAAAGATAATATTTACAACACTGCACAGTTTAAAATAAAAATCCATCCGCTCAGCATCTTGGCTGGAGTGGAATTTTTGGCATAAACAATTGCTCAAGTATAATTCTTCTTATTATCCCTATTTCCCCAAAGAATTCAGAGCTACTTTTTCAACTGTGCTAGAAACAGTTGAATCTCTTATATAATAGTCTACGGCATTTTCTTTTGATGCAATCAAATTTGGCCTAAAAAAATACACTCTTGTCTGATATGCAGAAAATAATTGGAACAAGAGACTAAAGAGATTACAAAAAAATCTGCCAAAAAAATGAAGTTTTTTTGAATTCTGAGTAAGGATGCTCTCATTGTGACCTGTCTAGAAAATGACCAGAGATGACATAAGTGTTTTCAACTTCTCCCATCTGTGTTAGAACAACTCCCTCCCATTAAAATAAAACAAACTTCTAAAGTGATGCTAAAAGTACAAACACATAAATGTGATCAATATTTTCACACCACGTGCAGCACTGCCATATTCCATGACATTCCTGTGGAATTTGACAGAGGAATCCACCCTCAATCCCACTTGTCAAACAAGCAAGGTTGGATACATGTGTGGTTTCCAGTGCCAGTGACAAGGTCTGACAGGAGGCAGTGTCCTTACTCTGGATGGATGTGTTCCTTTTAGGCTACCTGAGGAAAATCTGCCTGAGCACACCAGGCTGCTGTGTGGCACATAAACTTTTGTGGAAGTTTCAGTGCAAGAAGTCAACCAGACTCCAACAAACAAGACAAGTACCAAGAGCATTGGCTGATGATCTGCTCAACATCAGGAGAATAATCCTGGTAACCTGCTAGTGAGGGGGTTATGATCAATGCTGCCCCACACATCTACTGGGTCTTTCAGTCCCACACAATGATGCTTCTCCACTTTTCCCTTACACTGTCAAGTTCTCATCATTACCTCAATTTCCACATTTTCCCGTTTCCCACCTCTTTCTCATGCATTTTTTCAATCACCCCATTGCAAAACAACCAATTTCTTTTCAGTGCTCTTTCAGCCCTTCACTATGTTACAGGCTTAGCTCTGACGGCTTCTTCAGAACTGACAGGTTTGCAGGATTCAAAGGCAGATTTCAGGCCAATAATCATGAACTGCTGATAGCCTTTGCTTATTGAGACTTGCTATTTCATTTATGTAAAGGTGGAATAGAGGAGATCACAAATAACAGAGCAGCAGCATAGTTTAACATGCTTCATGACTGACTTTTAGCCTATGGATAAATTCTCGAGGAACACCTATCAAGACAGGATGTCCAATATTATCTGACTTTTCCCCAGCAATACTCCAGGTGATGCTCAGTATGGCAAAGAAAGTCTCAGTAAATACTGCATACAATGATGCTGATTGTAATGCAGAAGAGATTAGTTTAATACTAAGAATTTTAATTTACTTCCATTTGGAGCTAAAGAAGAAAGAAAAACATCAAAAGGGGTGAAACTGCTAGTGTTTAAAAGATCTGTACTCACATCAGTGCTCTCAGACCTTTCTTGCAGAGCTCCTTTCTTCTTTTCCTTAGAACCTTGCCCTCCCCCTCCTGCCTCCTACACACTCACACATGCATAGAAACACCCACTCTTCAGCCATTTCTAGCATGAAATTACTGCCTTTTCTCCCTGCCTCCCTGCAGAACAAAAACAAATTATGTCAGCCTCAGCTCCAGCATATCCTATTGCAGTTGGTTTTCTCCCTGTTCTGTACCCAGTCTCTGGAGACTGGCCCCTCTTCTCCCCTCTTCACCAGCCAGTCGCCCCCTGAGGCTGACAGCCAAGACCTGGCAAAACACCAAAGCTCCAGACACCAAGATTTGTCTAAGCTCTGCACCCAGGCCTCACTTACCTGGGCATGGCATCAGAGCAGTGTTTAGGGCACCCTGGCTCTACCCCTGTGGCACTGCTTCCCTCTGGTACCTGCGGAAGGAGGAGCTGAGGAGGAGCCAGTGGTGCCCAGGCAGCTCCCACTGCTGCACACACAGAAATTTTGGGAGTAGCAGGGCACCTCGAGCTCCACCTCCATCCACTGACTCAGGGACAGCACCACACTTATGTGACTGCTGGAGGGGAGAAGACATTTGTGGGGCAGAATATGAAAAGGCTGGAAGAATTTTTCCAGGGGTTTCTCGCTTTCCATCAGGATTTACTTCCTGCCAACCTCCTGGTTGGAAAAGTGCTCCTTATGTCATTGTGAAATTTTCATTACAGGTCTTTAAACAAACAAGCCATTTTTTAAATGTCAGAGTCATCAATTACAAGGAGGCAGTTGCATAAGTGCTGGAATAAACCTTGCTCTTCTTATAAAGGCCATGTGAGCAGCTAAACAGGGTCAGGTGAGAGGTGCATCTGTGCTAATATCCTGACTCTGGCAGCAGACAGTGAAAGATGCTCATAGAAGTGAACTTCTAATAAAATGGCCTCAAATGTCTCTGTAACTCCTCATTACTTAAAGGTTTGCAAAGCTCCTCAAATATGATTTATATGCCTGGAAATGTTTTGTCACCTCTGATGCAACTCTGGATAGTTTTACTCCATGCATCAAATGATACAAGTCAGAGCACTGACAAAAGTACTGATCCATGTGTGGTTGAACACAGATTTCTCTTTTAATATATGTTGCACAATTGGACTTTGACAGTATTTGGCCTTAATATCTTAAGCTGAACTCCATTAGGCTTCTCTTCATTTACGCTTTTAGCAGTTATGATGGAAGTTGCTAACTTCAATAATTATTGGACTTTACTAAGTTCTAAAATGACTATTTCTTGTTTTGGATGGGGAAATTCAGGTACATGGATGTAAACTAATATGTTAAAGCAAAATATTTACTAACTATCAAGAGATATATTTGCTATTCTGAATGTACAGCAGAAATTGTATCTTAAAATTAATTACTTAATTTATTCTTAAATTCTTAAAGAATTTAAAATTTGTTCTCAAAAGTGGTTAAAGGCAAAAAATGAGTGGAATTTTTGAACTCTCAGATTTTAATATAGGTACAAATTGTATTTGGTTGCACAAGTGTGGAGGCAGAGGTGAATATTCATCAATGTACTAATTTTTTAATACTAAATTAAAACAAAAATCTGAAAGTCAGCTAAATACTTACTTTTTGTTTTGATAATTGAATGGTAAAAAAAAGCCCTATATGCCAAAACAAAAGAAAATCAAATGTGGCATGGCTGACAATACTGAAAAGTACAATTCTAGATTATTTCATCATGCAATATTAAATTCTCACTTTCCCTGTTATCTTTTTATATAGCGAGAATCTCTTTCTGACCTCATAGATCACTCTTCTAAAGAAACAAAGCATCATTATTTATTGAATTAAATATTACATGAGTTCAATGTATATTTTTGCCTGTTCATACAAATAGCCAAATCATGTGAGATAGATGTTAATTACATTTGATAGAAGAAAAGTAATCTCTGCAACTGCAGCCTTTCTGGCAGCTACTGAGTTCAGTGCATGCTGCTTACTCCAGTGGCAACTTGCAAAACTTACAAAAACTGTCCTAATAAATGTGAGGATTATGACAATATATTTAGCATCTCCTGGTCTATGTTAAATGTTCTAGTAGCAGAATCTGCAGACTTTACATGATGAAGTGCAGACTGAAGAATGAATTTATGGGCTTCCTAGGACTTTTATACACAAAACAAGTGTTTCTTTCCATATGAACACTCAACTTGGATAAATGTGTATCAGAATGTGATAGTGGAGAGAATAAATAATTTAACAGTTTTTCTGCCTTTATATTTTGCATACTGAAATAAGTATGTCATAGTTTTAGTATCCTTGTCTATGCTTTTGGCCTTTGTGGCCATTCTTCCATGGAGTCAGACTTTGAATTAGTAGGAATATGAGACTGCACATACTTGAATAATTTGTGTCCAATGATCTCTTTGCTTTTTCACCTTTACTCTTTCACATCTTACTCTACCATATTTCTTGATTTCTGTATGATCTCATTTTCTGCTAAAGATATAGCACCTTTGAGCACCAGAATGTCTCCATTTACTCTTTCTAGAAGAGACTGAGGCCAGTGTCTTAGGTTAGACAGGGTGTGTATGCCTTGTGTTTACAGTTTGTGTTGCATTTGTCCATAAGAGACAGGATTTTTATATTATCATAGATCATATTTCCCTTACACCCTCTCTTCCCATCAAATTACTTCAAATTGCTTTCTGGGTTAAACAAAAACATAACTGAAGGGAGAATCTGGTCAAAGGTGAAAGAGCTGGATATAAGACACTAAGTGCTGTACACGTGGAATCTGGCATCGCTGGGCATGTTCAGACCTCAGCCACCTCAAATCAAGTATCTTCAGCTTTCTATAGTTGGTTTTGGAAGAGTTGCTCTAATGGCTTAAATATTAGAAAATACTTACCACATATAAGCAGACCTGCTCATATACTCTCTCCTGCAGAAGACCACGTGGCACACTTATGCAACCCAGAATTTCACCTATTTACATGTCCAGTATTTTGCTGTTTCAAGTAACAAGGACACATTATCATTCTTGGGACTGATAATCACAGATCAAAATGTAATGTCAACAAATGTGAATTTCTTTCAAAATTTAGTAAGTGCCATAAACCATGAGTATTGTGAGCTGTTTCCTGTGTATAAATATGGATGTTATCAAAGCGAAATGAAAGATTGGTGCTCTTTTAAGATTCCTCCTTAATTTCTGTGTAATGTGCGGACTTGAAAAAAATAAGTGACTCACTTCAAAATGAATTTTGAAGAAAAGTCATCATAGGAAAGAAAACAAGTTACATATAAATATTCAATCCTGATATTGGCATATTCTTTATGGGTACCAATATGCAGTAAAATATTGTAAGTGCTGGAGATGGAAATGAATTTATAATCCCCTGTATATCGTTGAACTCAATCATCAAACTTCTTATAATGTTGTTGTTTGAACAGTTACAGAGGATTAAGCCTATTAATTTAAAAAGGGTTTTTGTTGCTTTTTTAAAGTATTCATAAAACCACACATGTGAGTTTTGAATTAGTCTAGGGGAAACAAACATCCTTAAAATTGTCGGAAAAGGATTATTATTACTGTAATTAATCAATCAATCACTGCTTGCTCTAATAGAGGATAAGGAAAACCAAAGGAATCTATAAAAAGACTCCTTGCTGAAGGAGGAATGAGGTTGTTTAAGCAGGTGTCTAATGTAATTTGTCACAGCCTTTGCCACTTGAGATATTTGTATGTGACTTGCAGGTACCACACAGGAGAATGCTGTCTGGGAAGGCAGGTGAAGGCTAGGTGGAATCCCTGGAACTTTCAATGGCACTGGACACCTATGTCTATGCAACTGAATTGCACCCACATATTGGTAGTGTCACTTACCTCCCTTCTCCTCCCTACTGCCACCCTTCTTGGGAATCTATCTTCCTTAGTGCCCTGCTTTGAACCACCTCAAGTTCAGGTACTAAATGTAAAATGTGAGATAGAAGATTCCCAAAATGTCTATGATGTGGCAGACTTTAGGGCTAAACCCCAAGACAGAGTCAGAGACCACTGAGTTCCATTTGTATAATGGGAGCCCAGAGGCATCTCATGAAATGAGAACAGCATGTCATATGGACACAAGGAGTTCCTTAGATTTTTTTTAATTGTCCCTGTGACTTAAACAACACAATGTCCATTTTCAGAAGCATTTTGAAATTCAACTTAGATGCTGTGCTACAATTACTCTTTCAGTTTGCATCAGTAATTTTAATTGAAGACTTCAAGGGAATAGACAAATGACAGGGCTAAAAAGCATCAAAAGTTCTTTCCATAGCTTGAGGAATGTCTATTTGTAGGCACTACTTAACAAATACTCAGTAGCTTGGAGGGGCAGCACAGACTCAAGCTCTAAATCCCTATCAGGCAGAACAGATAGTGCCAAATGGATTTTTTGCATCTCAGAGAGAGCACAAGGATATCGAATATCACACCAGCCAACTGAAAAATCTGACAAGGTGCACACAAAGACCTCAGATGTAGACAGCAATCGTGTGTGGTATACAAAATATGGATACTTTTTTTAGTCTAGGCTTGTCCCTGTCCTGGTTATCATTCAGTGAGTACCTCAC
>JAYDZK010000056.1:11168248-11238731 GCA_034509185.1 Euphonia xanthogaster | reverse complement strand
AGTGAGTACCTCACAATAGAGTGAATATCAAAAGAAGAAAAATATGAAGAAGACACTAAAATAAGAATCTCATGGAGATTAAAATTCAGTAACTTTGAGACAAAAGTAGATACCTTTCCTAGTCCTTTAGTCAACATAAGGAAAAATTTACAGATATTAATGTGACTACTGTCTCAAGTTATCTGAAAGCCGTAGAAACATAAAAAATATAATGAAAAATTATTCTTAGAAGAAAGTAGCACAAGTATGAAAAATTTCTAGCAACGTAAGTACTCCCTTCTTGTCTTTCTATTTACATACAGTGCTCAGTGAATTGCCTGCCTTAAAATTTGAAGGAACAGGGAACTGTCTCTTAATTGAACAGGGAAATTTGAAATTTGAAAGAACAGGGAAAATGAGTCTCTTAATTGCTATTAATATTCATTAGATGCAAGTATTAGTTTTACTGTCACCATCACACATTTAAAACCACCTGTCATATCCCTTTCCCCAGCTAAATTGAGTCTTAATATATGATATCAAATAAAGAGTTAAAGTGGCATTTTTTTCCTTTGCTTTGTGTTTGAAACCCCTTAAATATAATGTTGTCATACTGCAGCACTTTCCTCTGTGACAGGGGAACAGAAGATCTATCCTGTAAAATTTAAGATAATATTCAGATTTAGTCCCTTTTAAACAACAGCAATAACAAAAAAATTAAGAGTTTTGCTTTAAAGAATTCTGGTTACTTAGAGACTCAGAATAAAATTTTGAGGACTAGCAAATTGAAAGATTGTTAAAACAGGGTTAATTTTAACTCGACACCTCTTGCACTATTTAGTTTTCACACTAGTTATATGATGTACAAATTTTTATGGTGAGAAATATAAAGTGGATTGAATTAAATGGGATGCTGTGTACTGCAAAAAAACAAAACAAAACAAAACAAAAAAAACCTGCAAAAAACCAAAAGGTGATATCAGTTCGTCTCAGCTATGAGCTAGCAGGGCATCTGTTAACTCTGTCCTCATGTCTGGTGCAAAGACCATAGCGCTCACTTTGTGGTTCCACTCTCCAGACACTCATAATTGCCTTGATTTAAAAAGCCAAATTAACTTGTGAAATGAAAGAATACTGGTACTGCAAAACCAGGCTGAGGTTTTAACAAACAGTTACACTTCATATGTCTCACAAACAAGAAAATGTGACCAGCACTGCTAGTGGAAGGAACTATCAGTTTTGGTTGTACCTGATGCAAATACAGTGCTTCAGCTGTGCTTTGCACCATTTCATCATCAGCCTGGAGGATGCTGGAATACAAGCAGTAAATATAACACAAATTCACACCAACTGGCCTAACGTGGGTGGGAGAAATCATTCTCCACAATGCCTGAAGTAATTTCTGTTATTGCTGTTAGGTACTTTCCAAACAGATAGTTTTCTTTCTCTGAACTCCACGGGATGATTAGCCACATATGGAGACAGAGAGAGATGTGCAGTCTCAGCTAGAGACTGCTAGACTAAAACATCAGGTGAAATATCCTAGCTTCCAAATAAAACAGGGGAAGTAAGGGAAGGAGATAATACAAGCTGGTTTCATATGTGCTGCTCTGCTCTCACAGTCCTGCCTCACCTGGCATCAACTTGCAGCTGCAAGTCTGACACTTCATGAGGCCTTGGTGCATATTAGAAGAGTTTTTTAGCCTGGAGATGCATAAGACCAATGAAAAGATAGCCCTTCCTCAGTGGCCCCACTAGTAGCACAGCTTCTCATTTCCCTAGAACCATGCCTTAACTTTGGGAGCCAGTTTTCCTGGAGCCACTGGATGAGAAGGTGTCAGGCAGGTGAGATAACTAAATTTCAGCCAGCTTTAGGCACTGTGGAAATCAAGCCTGACATCTATGTGCCCAGCTCCTGGCCAGTGCACCTCTTGAGAAGGTGGTAAACAGTTGGCTACCAAGGGAAGGGAATGTTGTAAAAGAGAAGATTATTGGTTGAGTTTTGGCTGATAGCACTTCAGGAAGACATGACCAGTTTGAAAATGACTATAGGTAATGTGGTGTGTGGCCATGATACACTGAGTGATGTTCTGAAATTGTTAACATTTCCAGATGACTGCCCAAACATAGATTTTAATTTTAACATATTTGCTTCTTTGGATTGAAGGCATTCTTTGTGTATATGTAGTTCATCTTTTCTGTGGCTCAAACTAGAGAGCTTGCATCTCAGCTGAGCTCACATTAGGTGAGATGATGGTTTGTTCACATAATCTGACAATGGATAAACAGAGAACAGAATTAAGCATCTGTTTGAACTCGTAAAAATGCATTCTTTTGTAGATGTCCCCAGTTCCTTCTGTCTTGAGTACTCCACTTTAGGTTGTAAGATATTAGCCTTACTGTGAAAAAAATATGCATTAATGAAACAAGATAATTATTCCCTAAGCCTAGTGACATTGTAGGCTCAACCACCTGATAATGGCTTTGGGTTTGCTCTTATTCAAATAATAACATTCATGGTTTTGTAGATCAACAAGTGTGGTTTCTCCAATTTTCTTACATTTAAAGTAACCTCAGCTTCTTGGAAAATTCATCATATGCAGAATATTGTGACGGGTCTTGACATATGTCCATGGACAGAAGCAAGGAAATGGGTCACTCCTTCCAGCATTTCTAACAATGCATTCCCTTTGGAGACCTCTCAGGTGCAGTAGAAATTCTGAGTGGTAGATGTGGGACCAATCTGTAGCTTTTTTTCTCTAGGCTTCATCCTATTACAGTCATACAAAAGTAATAGATGTCTGCTTATTTGGTAGGTGTAGACATTTGAATTGTAGACAAGTATATCTGTTAGCTGAACCTTATCTTTTATTTATGAATTTCTATCTCTAGAATAGACCAACTAATATAGAAAATCTACCATTCCTGAGAGAACAACATCTAAAAAAGTCCAAGTTTGCATTGTTTACAGATGATTTAGCATCTTAAAGCTGGCCAAGTGCATACTTGGCAGATGAAATGAACGAACGTATTTCCCCATTCTTGATTCACACTGCTGAGCTATGACATTTAGCAACAGATTTATGTTTCTGGAAAGTTCAACCTGCAGTGACCAAAGATATTCATCAGTCAGAAGGATCATCCCCAGACTGCAAGAACCACTTTTGCACCACATCTTTGAGCTGTTTCCTGGAAACTTTCCCCAAAGGAAATGGAGCTTGCTGAAATGCAGAGAGTGAGAATCTTTCCCCGAGCTTGATTATGTGGGAGGGTTTCAGTTTATCCAGTCCATTGAATAACCTTGAGACTTGTAGGAGAGTTTTTGCCTCTGCAGCTTGAGCTTTTATCTGACTCAGCCGCAGGCCTAAGTCTTTGTTTGCCTTAGAACAGCAGTCACTCAAAATCACTCACTGTATAAAAATCTTTTCATGTAGATGCGGTCTTTTATCAGCATTTTAATCAAATGCAGGAGCATCTTAAATACAGTTTTCTGTTGGCTGCATGAGGCTTCAGACAAGACAAAGCAATGTAACCTCCCAGAAAAGAATGTGGTATCAGCTCCTAGGTTGTCCTGATATAGACAGGGATGCTGTGGAATGTAATGTTCATATCCAGCAGCTTGATTGAGCTCCAAATGCTAAAACATGTCCTAGAAAGGCATTTTCAGGATTATTAACAACCATTAGCACACAGATGCTAGATTTACATGAGGGCATAATAGCCTCTACAAATTCTGAAACATCTGGCAAATGGGATCAGTAATGCAATTTCGGTTGTTTTTGACTCACCCACTAAGATGTGGTTCCTCTGAGTCTGCTTGTGAGGTTTATTGTGGGTCTAGGACAAATATAAATACCTCTTAGTGCCCAGCACTGGGCACCAAGGGGTTCTGATAGCTTGTCAGGACCTCAGACATCTCTTGCTGCATCTCAGTGCACTTGGTTTGCCTCATTGCTTTGTTTCACAGCAATGACAAATCACTGTCAGGCAGCTGCTTCTGTGCTCCCAGTGGCTTCCAGGCTTTCAGCAGTGCTCCTCAGGGGTCAGCAGTGGGACATGCACCATTTAACATCTTTGTTGGTGATTTGGACACAGGGGTTGAGTGTACCCTCAACAAGCTTGCCGATGACATGAAGCTGTGCGGTCACACTCTGGAGTTCCACCTGGTTTAGCGGAAGGTTCACCTGTTTCTGTTATGGGAGGTGGGACTGGATGATCTTGAAGTCACTTTCCAACCCTAACCACTCTATGGCTCTATGTACCAAAGGATGAAAACCAAAATTACTCCATTTTGAAACCTTCAGGTCAAACTGTGTTGTTATGATCACATTTAAGGGTGACAATGTCTTACATAGACTCACTCTTTGAACAGCATTTTTCTCTGACCCCTATATTAGATTTTGGGTGGAGAAATAAACCAAAGTAGTTTTCTATGAGCTTGTTTCTTTAACAATTAGCTTGAAGTTCAGCTTCAGTGTTTTCAGCTTTTGGCCAAAGTTTAGGTAAGATAAATGAGATGGTGCTTTTCCTTTGTATCTCCCCCAAATCTGAGGCAGGTCTGAAGTATGAAGATTTTGATAACCACTTAGCCAAAAAATAGTATCAGCTGTGCAAGGGACAGGGTCCAGAATCATATTAGAGCTGGGTGCACCAGTGCTGTGGTTATTCCTTACACTCAGGTTGCTTCACAGATCATTGTCACTGCCCTCAGACTTTCTACTATAATGCCCTACTGCCACAATATGATGTTTTGATCTGTAACCAAAGCTTCCCATGACTCTGATCACATATGGAGTGCTCATAAATTGAACAATGACACATAGTATCAAAAGAATAAAGAAAATATTTTAAAAGCTCTATTCATTATCCAGTGGTGCCTAACTAACAAACAAAAAGAAACAGATGTAATTTCAAGTAGTTTTCCAAAGTAAGATTCTAACTGCTTTATGAACAAAAAGCTATTGATGGAACCTGGGAGGCTTTCATATCTTCAGCTGATTATATTGTACAATAGCTCAAGAGGGAGAGAAACTCTAATTCAGGAAATGTGAAAAGGATTTGATATCAGGAAATGCAAGAACTTTGTTGAACAATGCTTTTAAAAACATTCTGACCTTAAATATATTTTTCCAGTTTTCCATTAACATATTTAAAAATGACTTTATTCATAGAAACAATGTTAGATGTCACAATCATTAGTCTGAGATTCTCCAATTACTTTGTATCAGAATATGTCACTCTTCTTAAAAACAAAGATATTTGAGGCCAAAATTTGTTCTGAGATCTAATTTTATATGTTTTAGAGTCACATAATTATAGTTTGATTATATATTTGAACGTAAATTTCTGGTTTGCATTCCTAATATAATTTAATTAATTACCTGAGGAAAAAAGCAATGCTATTCCTATGCACTTTAAAAACCATTTTTCTTACATGTTCTCAGCACAGTCCATGACTATAATGATGACCATCAACAGTGTTGTGAAACCCACATTCAATTTCAGCATAAAAATTCAAGTAAGTTGAAAGGATACTCTGTTTTCCAGAGAAAATTACTCCATATGACCAATTTCACTAAATACCACCCCACACTTCTGAGGGATTAGCAAGTAACTATATTTGAGTTCTGCATCTGACAATGCTAAACACGGAAAAGCTTTCATGCCATGTATTAGATAGTATGAAAATATAAAGGAAAAATGAAGTTTATGTCACTGAAATCTTTTGAACTTCAGCAAGTCTACTGTATCCTCTGTTCCCCTAATCAGCTAATTTAATACATTTTGCCTTTGGGAACTACACTGCATTAAGTTAAAATGGCAACAAGTATTAAGAATTAAAAAGCTGTTAGACTAATATTTTTTGTAAAATCAGTACCAAAATTCTATATTCTACTTCTTTCTTACATTTTTTTTCTTCATATAAATTTTCTGTTTATCTCTTTGGCATTAAAAACATCATACCAGCTAGAACATTAGTTTTGAAGCAAATCCTGTTTGGGTTTTCTTTAAATAATACTTTTCATAACCTTTACACTTCCTGCTTAGCTAGTCCTGGAGAGACCAACAAAATCAACTAGAATCCAGGGTGATTTATTCTGACATAAAAATGTGACTCTGATAAAATTTAAGTAACTTCAATAAAAGAAAGATAAAATGAAATTTCCAGAAAAATCACTTCAGACTATTCCACTTGTATCATTTGTGCCTGCATGTGTTTCTGTGTCTGCTCCCTGCACTGTAACACACTAAAAGGATCTTTCTCTGCTGCTGTGACCCATCCACATGGGTCTGTTATCAAAATTTAGAAAATTAACTTCATAGTGACTCTGGCCACCATGAAATGGGTTTTCTACAGTGGCAACAACAATCCCAAACCAGCATTTCTTTATTTCAATGTCTTGGTGAGAAATAGAAGGATAAATTATGCACATGAATAAATTATGCTGGGGAGAGATGGTACAGAGTGACAGGGCTGCACAAACACAGTAACACAGTCCCTGGTAACCAGCTGTACTCGTGGAAAGCCCATTGGACCTAAAGAACAAAAATCATAGAACAATAGAACGGTTTGTATTGAAAGGGACTTTCAAGATCATCCCTTGCCACCCACTAGACCAGGCTGCTCAGGGCTCTGTCTAACCTGGCCTTCAATACTTTCAGGGATGAGGCATCCACAAATTCTGGGCAAAAGTCTTCACCATAAGAGTTGAGAAACACTGGGACAGGAATCCACAGAGGCTGTTGAACCTGTGTCTTAACAAAATTTTCTCAAGACCCTGAGAAACCTGATCCAAGCACAAAGTTAGCCTTATTTTAAGCAGGGGGCTAGTTACTGAAGGTCCCTGCCAACTGAAATAATTCTACTATTCTCTGACTGTCTTTTCCTAATGAAGATGACAACTGCTTGGAAACGAAATTCATCTTCCTCCAAAAGTTTCATCCATACATAGACCTGATGTGACCTTTCAGACAGTGGTTTGCAATCTTTATCAGTCTGTGAACATGAAAATGCTTGCAGTGGTGGGCCAGATCTTCAGAGCAGCTTTCAATCTCTTCAGAAGTTTCTTTCACTTCATGAGTTTTCACGGATTCCTTTTTTAACAGGACACAAATGTCTGCGTGTCCATATGCCACACTGAAAACTCTTGTTATGATGGTTCTAATGAGAACAGTATTGGATGAGATTCAACTGATTATTTTGCAAAACCATCCTTTCTAAAGAAATAAATTTGCACTTAGTAGTCTGTGTTCTCTATCTCTTTTCTTTCCATGTAGACTTCCCTTAAGTAAACAGTCTATAAACCATTTTTATGTAAGGAAATGCAGAGATCTTTTCTCCCTGAAAATATTGTGAAATAGGAAAAATATCTACCTGGCACTTATTAGGAAGAAATTTTTACCAAGAAACGTACCTTTTCTACATATTAACACAGAAAGTTATATGGAAAATGTATGTATTCATGGAGAGAGTGAGACTCAGAAATCTATTTCTCATATAAAAGAACAGATGAACCTTCATAATTACCTGTTTCCATTTTCCCATCTTGTGCTGCAGGCCCATCAGGAATTACACTCTTCACCTGGAGAAACTCATCTGGCTCGTCCCCACCAATGATGGTAAATCCAAAACCCATGTTGCTTTTCTTAAGAGTTGTGCTGAGGAAAGTCCCCTTCAGCTGTGATGCATCACGGGTGAAGAGTGGTTTTTCTACATCAGCCAACACAAACAAGAAAGACAAAAGTTCTGATCTATTCACAACACAGCACATAACAATATTGGCTGACACCAAGTGGCAGTGTATCAAAGGCAAGGAAATAAAAGAGTGCAGGCATTCCAGGAAAAATATTTGTGGGTTCTTGTACTAATACAAAACTTAAAACATATTTCTTATCTATGGCAGATCAGCCATAAATGAAAAGATACAAATATCCTTTGATATTAGAAATCCATTTAGAAGTGGCTATTGTGTAGCTAAAATAATCACAACAATAAAAATGATCTGTGAGGTAATTTAAAAACCTCTTTCCTAACCTATAAATTCAGCTTTTTCTACAAAGTAATATATTTCTCATAATTTCCCTCCCAGCCACAGTGAGGAAAACATCCCCTGTGAATGTCTCATTCCATTTTTTACCCAGAAGAGGTAAATTCTAGACGAGCTTTTCTCTCCAAACCCACGGGGTTTAGGCATCCAACAAGTGACACACGTGACTGCTGTGCAAACTCCGCGTCCCCTCTCTGTGTGCCTCGGGGTGCGCTGTGGGTGCCGGGGGTCCCCGTGCTGCTCTCCCATGCTGCAGTGGGTGAGGGAGGGTTGGGGAAGGTGCAGACTTGGTGAGCCCAGCTGGCCCCGGGGCAGGTGTGCAGCTGGACGTACCGTACAGCGCGCCGGCCCCGGCGGGGTCGCGCCGGCACTGCCACAGGTCACTCACGCTGCGGGACCTCCTGGGAGCGGGGCGCAGGCGGGCAAATTTGGGTCTAGGTAAGGTTGATGAGGAGCTTTCTACTGTTACAAAGGAGAACAAGCCTCACTCTCTGACTGTAACCTCACGTTAAAGTTCATTTGTCGATACCAGTACTGCTTGATGCTTATACAGCTCCTTTTGAGCGCATTAATTTTTGTGTTACCAAGTGGCTGCATTCCTGTAAACTTCTATAACGCTGTGCTTGAGGCTTTTAACTTAATTGATGCCTGCTAGATGAGCTAGCTTAGAAACATACCAAACATCAATTAGGAGTAATTTAGAGAAAGTACAATTAAGTATTTCAATGTTGCCAACCTTGGGTGCTCAAGAGAGAGCTGTACATTCCCAGGAACAGAATTTATGATTTTATGTAGAAAATTACTTTGGCAGTCTTTTTGTGCTTTCAATTTCTCAGCCTTTAGGAAACAGTAGATTCAACTTTTCTGTTTTTTCTCTGCACCTCTGAAAGTTTTAGTTGGCTGGTGAGTCCTGCAACTATTGGAACCCGGATATTTAAGGGAGAAAATTGCTAAGATATAGGTGATAATATTTTGAGCATTGGCAACACTACTCCTTTAACCAGACTATGACAAAATCATTGTCACATAAACAGGAGAGCAGGATCTTTCATCTTAGCCAAGACAGCTGACATGGTACTGTACCTCGGAAACCTTGGGCCTGCATAGGCTTTGTTCCAAGTTCTGCGTTGGGCATGTTATGCTGTTGTAGCTTCCTTTTTGCTTCCAGGACAGGGTTTTCAAATTGAGTTCTTCTATTTATGTGGCTGGAAAAAAGTTGGTTTTGATTAAAAACTGGGTTCAGTTGGGTGAAATGATAGTTCTCACAGTAGGGTGCTGTAGGCCCCAACGGGCCTGAGCGTGTCCCTTACATTCCACACAGTTATGGAATGAGCATACACAACCAGTGCCCTGTGTAATGAACGGCACTGAGCAGCACCCTATAACTTTAATATGCTAAATCTGCTACATAAAAATGGTTTTGATCTATGGGACTACACGTTAACAGCAGCACTGCTGAAACATGCCACAGCAACGGTTTTTCATGTCTTCAGCATGACCACTGTTCTGTGCATGATTCAAAGGATCTCAACCATTTTTATGTATTATTATCAATTAGTTGTAAGTGAATTTACTCACTTACAGAAAAAGAAAAGCCTAGACAAAAGAGTGCGTTTATGATGGTAATTTACAAATAAATCTAACGGGTAATAAATTGAAGATTATTCCTTTTTAGTACTATGGTGTGTATCTGCTCAGCTGTACAGAAAAATCAGATGCAGAAACTAAATTAGATGGCAGTTTAGAACTACACAGATCATATATGAAATATAAGAAAAGTTAGTACATACATTTTTTCTTGATGTTTTACATTTCCTACTACAGGTCATTAAGTCCATCTCTGGCATTACACCATTATTTTTCTGCATTGTGTTTTATTTTTCTGCATTATGATCTTTACTACTACTGTCACCATATCCTTGATTTTAATTCTTTAAAGAAAACCTTTTGTCAGTCGCTGAGCTATCCTTCAATCCTGTCCTGGGATATGTTTTGCATGTTTTCTGAAGGAGGCAAAACAATGTAGTGGGCTGCATGGAACATAGCTGTAAGATAGAATCACAATAAAATCACAACAAAGAGAAGGGGCTTGTGCTTCCAACACTGCTCTGGGGAATCAAATACATATGTACAGAATGGCAGGCTTTTGTCACTCCTTATTTGTTCTCACTGGGTAACCATCTACTGAGGTCTTCTGAAAATCCAATCCCAATCATGGGTTTAAGCACTTGTACAGGTTACCTGGTAACTTTCACAACTCTAAGATCCTAAAAGAGTCTTTTTTTACATTGCAGTGACCTTTTCTGCCACTTTTCAGGTCTTTGAGGTTTTGATTTTACCACAGCTTCAGAGAAGATAAGTGGAGTTGCCATTAGGAAGTGAGGTAGGGGAAGGCAGCAAGTCCCATGGGAGTGAAATACACTTGCAAAATAGGATTTAGTCACCAGTGCTAATGAAATGAAAAGACTTTCAGTCATGTAACAGAATATTTGATTTAATGAGATTAAGTAAATGTGATAAATCCTTAGGTTGCTACTCTGTTCACATGGCTATAACTCATTCAAGGGGCTGCTAGCTTACTCTCATACTCTAAAATTTTCATTAATAGCTTTCAGTAAATTTTGGTCTATGCTGCAAACAGAGAAAGTCCCTCTCATTTCCTTCCATTCTTCAGACAGGCTGTTTAAGATTGCAGTTGTTCCTCTCCTTGGCTTTTGCTTTCTGTTATTTCTAGTAATTGTCAGGGTCTTCAGCACCTTATTCTATTCCAAACCTAGAAATTTATGATAAAGGGAGAAAAACTTCACTAGTCAAAAATTGAGAAAACAAGACTTATGTGCATTAAAAAAAAGGTAATTGTGAACTACTAACGTAAGTGTGAAAAAAGTAAATATGTGATGTGTTTATCACTTGTTGTATTTCCATGTTGTAAAGGCAATACTGCTTTTGCCTTTACACAAGACAGTGATGAAACTTAAATACTACATGAAGTTCTGAGCACCCATGATCAAATGAAATGAATCTCTAAGAAAGGTTTTACAAGAAGACCAGTGAAATGGAGCATTCTATTATAGAAGATCAAAGGAGTTTTAGCTCTTTATTCAAGCAGAATTAATTCTGATATATAATTGCATTCTATGAATACATTTGGAAGTAAATACTAGAGTGTATTAAAGATGCCAGGATTTCAGACTTGAAGTCTGTAGGCTTCTCACAAGAGAAGTGTGAAGTTAGAAAACAGCTTCCAGTAGGAGGCATGGAGTACAATACCTAGCTTGTTTTATGTTAGCATTTGATAAGGTTTAAACCAGGGTTGCTATACACGTGGGTTAGTTGTTTAACATAGGGATCATCTCTTACTTTAGGGGCTCTAAATTATCCTGCCCTGATCTCCAGCTGCCCTCCACAAGAGCAGAGGTTTCCCATGGCTTTTGTGCCATATCATGCAGATGTAATGGATATCCAAGATTACACTCCAGTCTTCATTCAGGACCTTGGATTATGCTTAGTGTCATGTTGCAGTTGCAGGACACACATCAGAGCTGCAGGAGGGCCCCTGCAGACCTAAGATTCAACTTAAATATGGCTCTGTGATAGAAGTTGGGATTTTAGCTAATCTGTGCTCATGGCTCAATAAAGATTAATTACTGTGGTACTGACATCAAAGCTAGAATCCATTTTCTACTGCCTACCTACAGTTTCTAGGTATAGTTTAAGTTGTGGTTTGGTCCATTTAAACAGAAATATATTTAATAACAGCTGAAAATGACATTTCATCCTATCAGACAGGAAGGCTAACAGGTTCTTGAAGCACCTCCTGTTGCTGGTGCAACTTTAATCATTCTAAGCTACAATTTATTATCATATTTTGACTGCTTTTGGTAGTGTGCAATCTCCAAAGCACAATGTGAAATTTCCAACTAGTTTAAAAAACCCAAAAACTGCATTAAATATTGTGTCCAAGAGGACTCAAAGAAAAGAAAGTTATATTTATAATCGGTCATTTTTAGCAGAGAGTAATATTGTACTGATGTTACATGAAACATATCTCTATTATGCAATTTTAAGTGCTATACAGCTTCTTGGCTAAATCAGAAAAAGTGCTCCTGATGAGTTCACTTGAGAAAGAAGTTATTAAGCTAAGTAATTCTCTTGAAAGGACATTCTAGCTTTTCATCTAGCTACTTCAACAGCATATACAATATTTATTACTAGCCTAGGCCTTCATAAAACAATACAAATGTGAGTTTTAGAGATGGTTACAAGTAAGTGCTTTTGTGGTTAAAACAGATTTTGGATGGTAGCCAAAATATATTGCTTATTGCTCATAGGATCTAATTCAATGAACAGTTATAACTTACATTTTCTTCCTTTATTTTATACAATATAGATTAAATCAAAAATCCTAATCCAAAGCCTAATCCAACTAATTTATTCTAGTGCCACTGTGCCACTGTGACTGTGCAGAGAAGAAGGAGTGGCTGGTGCTGCTGGCTCCTGTTATCTCACTGTATCTCAACAGGGGACACAGCCTCAGAGGTAGGATTTTTTTTTTTTTTTTGAGCTATGTTTTCCTGTGATGTCAAAATATTGTCTCTGTGTGATGGGGAGGTACCGTCACCACCAGCCAAGCTATAAGACCCAGACACAGTTCTGCCCTCTCAGCAGTCAGTGGGCCAGGCTAAGTTGTTTTTGTGAGGAGTTTCAGGTTAGATGCACTTAAGACAACTGAAACACATCATTAGGAGATTTGTGGGCTGTAGTGCCTAATTTGCAGGCTTTAGTTGATGGTCAAGGCACTGAGCTCTGACAAAATGGTAGCAGGTCAGAGCATGAGCATCAGTAGAAGGATTTTAAGGTATCTCCTTTTCTTAGCCACTTTCATATAGGAGATGGGTTTTTTTTGCAGTTTTTGCCTATAGCATTTGAAATTACCCATTGCTCAATGGGTACCCACATGCCTGTTACCCAACAAAGTAATTCTGGGGATCAGGATGTCTACAAAATGGATATTCTAATGTATAACTTGTTAGTGCCTATCTAATCTTTATATTCACATTTTTCATTATTCACATTATAACCTGTTATAATGACAAAAAGACCTGAGATAACTTTCTATTTGAGCAGAGAATTGTTAGAAGTTGTAAATCAAGGAGGTATGTTTTTCTAGAATAAATACCTGCATGGCTAATTTAACTGTTTTATTAAAGAGCCCATGTCTGAAAACTGAGCTCTGTGTTGTAGTTAGTCATCCTTAAAGAGGAAAACAATCTTTTGGCAATTAGAATCCTAAAAGACCCAGTGCACTCTAATGACTACTTTCTCTCCATAGTTCTGCACAGAACAGTGTTGTTAGTTCTTAGTTTACAAATTAAGACCAGATGGCATGAAAGTTAACAAACATATAGCAAACACTTCTCATTTATGTCAAATGTCTACACATTACAAATGAACCCTGGGCCTGCATAAAAAGGCAAATAAAAATTATAATATTATCTCACACCTATATTAATGCATGATTAAGAGAGGTAGTTATACTGGAGACTTTTTTTTAACAGAATTTGCAAATAGGTTGTGATTTATTTTTAGTAACTTGACTAGCAAGAGGTTTAAGTGTCTTTGTTTTAGTTTGTTTTATTTTTTAGCTTTTTCACTGGTCTCAGAGTATTTAATCTGAACATGGCTGCTCCTTGTAAGGTGAAAGGGAGTCTGTCTGCCTCTTTGCTCAACTGTACAAATTTCCCATGGGATACAAGCATCTCAGTGAGCAGAGTACAAAACCTTCTTTTATGAGGATTTTGTAGGCCTGCATGTAAACTTGGACTGGACCTAAATATGTGGAAGTTTGTAATCTTGCTTCTCATAATTTACCTACTTTTATGACAAAATTAAGAGAGTTTATTGTCATCTGATTTTATCTAGTTAAAAATGAACTCATCTGTTGAGTACTGGTAATAAAAAAGCTGTGACTGTTATATATTGTAGCAGGAAAAATGGAAAGCAATCTTTGTTTCAAACTTATTGAGCTCAGACAGCAAATTAAACTGCAGCTACATTTTACTGACTATAAAACTCCATGTGAATTTAGCAGGGCTGCAGTTTTAATGCCACTCCATGAGCATCCATTCCACTCCTAAAAACCTCAGAGACTGCAGTAGGTTTGATGTATCTGTCCACAAATCTTATCTGTGGTAGGATTAATAAATTTGGCACTAACAGCTTTAAAATATGTAATTGCACAATGACATCTGGGCCTGGTGCCTTGCATCTGTTTACCTGTGGTTGGACATGAAATGCAGATAAATACTTGTTCCTTTTCTGACTGCAGGGGAGCGTGAGCCTTGCTGGTGCCAGAATGCCTCAGGCTGCACCAACAAAGGGAGTCTCACTAAGAGATTACTGCACAGAAATTGCACAACACCTGTTACACCCCAAAATACACTAAAAACCACTGGGGCAGAAGCTTTACTTACCCCCAGCAGCTGCATAAATGCACGTGCAGAAATCTTTGGCAGGGATTAAGTACAAAATTATATGAGAACTGCGGCCCCTACCTACCTGGGGACATCAGAAAAGAACTCAGGCATCACAAGGGGGAGTAATTTAATGGTATTATGTAGGGACTTCAAAATTTATCCTTTTGCTTCAATCTGGACTGACTGAGGTGACTTGAGCTGAGCAGCAAAGTAGATGGAGCTGCTGCCCCTTTCACCTGGGGGCAGGAAGCAAGCTGGGGACAAAGAAGGAGAGCAGGTGCTCTGGCATTTGGAGAATAGGACAGAAGGAGTCAGCAGAGCAGTGAACAAACATCATTTTTCTGTTGATTGTTTGCTTTGTAGAAGGCTGGGGAACATGCATGGACATTCACAAGCTGCTGCTGTGACAGCAGGTGAAAAAGGGGCATCTTCTAGACCTCCAGCAATCAGATGATTTTTTAATCTCCCTGCACATCTGGACCCTTGCATAACAGCAGCGTATCCTGAAGCCTGAAAAGCTGCATCTCCAATACCTGTCCAGGGCAATTCTGCAGACAGTTTGCTGGTATGGATTCAAGAGACCAAGGGAAAAATGTGAGACATAAAGGAAATTTTCTATTTTCTATGAAACAACTAGATAAATATACTGCTTGATTGTCAAGATCTGAAATTGAAATTTTAGGTCAGGGGCAATACTCTCTGAAGACCTCTCTTGTTTAATAAAAGGCACTAATGGATAGTTGTTTCTCAACCTTTCAAGCGCTATCTGCACAGTGACAGGAGTGGTTTTCTGTCTCCTCTCTTGCGCATTATCTGTAGAGAGCAGAGTGGAAATAGACCCCTCCCAAACACAACCTGAATCTAGATTCATTTTTCATAAGTCTCATCCACTATGTTTAATTAAAAAGCAGAGGAAATAATCTCTCAGATTTACTTATTTTATGTACAAACTGGCCAGATTCTACCATTACTTCAAACAAAAGCCTTTTTTTGGCCTTTGCACAGAGGAAGAAGCTTTTTTTCTTGTTTCATAACTAAAACAGAATCTGAAGAATATGAAACCAAGGATTGTGCTATGAAAATGGAATTTATATTGTTTTCAGCTGCACTTTTAAATACAAGATAAAACATAAAATTTTATATGCAGTGTATAAAAAACTTGTCTTCTGGTACATCCAGTATAAACACCTGATTTTTAGCAAGTGAGGACTACACAGAAAAAGATTTTAACTGAACTAAAATGATTATGCTTTGCTCTATTCATTGATTATACCTTGCTATACCTTCAAGATTTATACCTTGCTAGATATCCAAATCTTAGATACAAAATGCAACGTCTCTTTAATGGATATGTTCTTTGTACAAGTGTCAGCTGGAATGGTACCATGAAACCAGACCCTGGATAAAGAGGGTGACTGAATGCCTGAGTCACTGATTTGGGACACCTTGAATGCATCTGCATATATTAACTGCCTTGATGGCTGAAAATTCCTGGTATACCCTTAGTTTAACAAGTAATTGTACCCATTCCTTGCCAGGCTGAGCATTGCAGAGGTTACCAGTATTAGGTCATGACATATTAACAGCAACTTAATATTGAACTTAGGAACTTACTCAACATAATAAGTGCCATAAATGGGATCATCAATTTTCTCCCAGCCATATGGAAGCTCTGAAAAACAAAGAGTTAATCCCTCTCAGTATATACAGTACAGAATGCAAAGATTTCTACTAACAAAATTGTGGATCTTTGCTGGGTGTTGAGGGAAATAACAGTGAAATTAGATACAGTGACTAAAGCAAAGCCAAACCATGAACACACCCCATGGCAGCCACAAGTAGTAGTAACTTGGAAATTTGCATATAAAACCAACTCTTAGCTTCTAGAGCAAGACATTTTGGTCGAACTTCTTTATTGTTCCAGCCAACAACTGTAGCACAGCTTGTGTGACATCACTGACAGAGGAAGTGAGGGCATTCTGTTTTCATTAATAAAACTCACAAAAAATGAATTTGCTTGTTGAGCTTTTTTTTTTTTAGGAATCCTGGAAAAGTTGGTCTAGAAGGAATGAAAAGAGTTTGTCTCCTGCCATATAAGTACAGTTAGTATACTGAAATGTTGCATTATTCTTCTTACTGGGATAGCAATTTCACAATCTCCAAAGGCATCCTGTTCCAAAGGTAAGTTATATATAAGGAACACAGGAGCACAGAACAGTACATGAAAGTACAAACAAAAATAAGATATTGTAGAATCCTCTGGACATAAAGCTAACTACATTTTTCAGAAACAGAGATCCCTAAAACATTCTGGTCTTAAAAATGAAACTGTTGCAAATATTAATTCATATTAATTCAACAATCTTGAAAGTCAACCAATCAACCTGCATTCATTTATAACCAAACTGCCATATATTCATGTACATTGATACTTATTTTATTCTCACTAACACCGAATACTTAAAAAAATATTATCATGCCAACAGAATTTCGTCTTGTGTTTAAAAGGCACCAGACAGAGGCAACAAGTATTTCAGCTGACATGAACAGAGTAAAAACCTCAGTACCAAGTGATGACATGGATGGAGGAAACTCACAAAGGGATGGGCATTCCCCTTATGCACAGGTATTGATTTCTGTGCAGTTAAAGACTGTGACACAATGTATGGGGAGTGGTGCTGAGATTCTAAAAGGAAATTTGACTCTGGAATTCCTTATCTCAATTTTTTTTTCTTTTTAAACTCTGTTGCACTATTTTAAACTGACTTTTTGGAGACAATGAGTACTGAACTAGACAGAATAGAACTGATGTAGATCACATTGAACATTCATTACACTGGTCACAAAGAAGTAATCCTGGAGGACTTGAGGTTTTTCTTATTTTTTCACTGACAACATGAACAGACAATTATTAGCTTGCTCAAAGGGGCTAATAGGAAAGTAAAGCCTGAGTGGCAAAAGGGAGGGTTAAAAGGCCATGTTAACCTCTTCTTGTTACTTCTCCTTTAAATGCATCTGTAGTAGCTGATTCTTTCTTGAATGAAACTGTTTAGATTGCTGTGAACTTCATGTCACATTGTCCCCAGGGGATGTTCCTGCTCAGCCTCTTCCAATCCTGCAATGAAGGATACAACCCTCCGCAGGAGACAGGCAGATGAGGAAACTCCACATTACCTTTTTTTTTTTAAACAGAAGGCTTAATGTTGGTACTCAATTTTTCCTATTATTCTTAGAATATTGTTAGTTTTGAAATCTTCCTAAGTCCACATTCTGAACTCCTTTTGTCAGGGTTATTTTGTTATTGACTTTTCATAGGAATAAAGGCAGCATAAGGTATTCAAGCTGGTCTCAGAATTACAGAATAGTTGATGTTGGAATGGAACTTTGGAGGTTGTCTAGCCCAAACCCTCTGCTCAAGGAAGGGTCAGCCAGATCAGATTGTTCAGGGCTATCTTCAGTCAGCACTTGAATATATCCAAGGATGGAGACTCCACAACCTTTCTGTGTAACTCAGCCTGTGCCCTTTTGCCTCCTGTTCTGTCACCAGACACCACTGCAAAAAGCCTGGTTCTGTCCTTGCACCTCCCCTCACATATTTATTTAGATTGACAACATCTCCCTTGAACCTTCATTTCTTCAGGCTAAACTATCCCAGGTTCAGGTCCCAGGTCTCTCATCCTCTCCTCCTAGGAGGGATGCTCCATTCCTTAATAATCTTAGTGGCCATTCACTGGACTCTCTTCTTTATGTCCACGTCTCTGCTGTACTGGGAACTCTGGATGCAGCTCCAGCTGTGCCTCACCTGTGCTGAGCAGAGGGGCAGGATCATTTCCTTGGTCTGCTGGTGCTGATGCTCTGCCAAGTGCAGCCCAGGAGGCTGCTGACCTACATTGTTGCAGGGACACATCACTGGCATGTTGAGGCTCTAAGCGTTAGAAAGCCATGTTGATGCTCTTCCCAGACCTTCTCAGAACTTGAGCAAAATGAGGTGAATCCCCTACAATAGCTCTCACAAAATTCTCTGTATCTTGGGACAAGATTGTGTAGTGTAATCCATAAATATTCCAAAAGAAATCAGCTGATGAACAAATCCTGTACTGCCCCTACAGAAAGTTTCATTGCCTACTCATGCATGATAAGCAAGGCAAAAATCTGCTATCAAAAATTATGCTCTTACCAAACACTATGAAACAGGATGAATATAAAATATTAGCTTAAATACTATTGGTACATTTTATTTTCATGTAACCTTGCACAGTTTTCTTCTGCTAGTTAACTTCCTGTTGCTTTCATATCTGTCCATCTAAAATTATATTTCTTTAAAGAAAACTCAGGTACCAGTAAGACCTGTACACATAAAAGTACACACAAACACACACACTCCCCCATATACATCCACACACAGGTGTGCACAGGCTCCTCCCCCAAAGTCCATTAGTAGATGCATTTTTTCAAAGTATGAAATGAATAAATAAATAAGGAGATGTTTTGTCCAATTTTGAAAGTGGGTATTTTTATGTAAGTATATACAGTACAAGTATACAGATGCAGATAACATATTTAATTTTACACATCCATAAAAATCTGAAATAATCGAGGATTCACTATTAACCTATTGACTTATTTTTTCCTAAAGTAATATTTAGTTGTACTTATGAACTGGCACAACTACTGAAAAGGAAAAACAAAAAGTCTGTAAAAATTTAATGTATTTGACACAGTAAGGAGAACCCACTTTCAAATGCATGATTGAACAACTGATTATTTAACATCATAAGATAGCCATGGGTTCAGAAGAAAGAAAAACAAGATTACCTTTGTGTACCATAATACACCCCATGTAAGGTTATGCTCTGATTTTATTATTCCATTTAAGATTCGGCCTATAAGCTATGTTTAATTAAAATTCTGTGTTGACCAGTAAAACAGAATTGCTAGAGCACAAACCCGAGGCCCCTGCCTGTTGAGAATGGCAAATAAGATTAGTGGAGTGTAGTTTACTACAGAGCTTCTCTAAGAAGAATCTTCTGCTACATTAGCTTTCAGGAGCACTGTGATTATTTTTCATTAGATTAAATTGTGGCATCTATTTTATTTTTCACTCTTGAAATGAAAGATTAAAGGACAGAAATACTTTACTGCTTTATAAAACAGGAAGCTTAGCATTTGCCAGATTAGGGGTGAGGACATTACAGTTTCTCCTTTTGATTTCACTGTACCCAGGGATGAGCATAAGGGATGAAAGTGAACATTAAATATTTGTAAAAGAGAATTGTTGTACAAGACTAGCAAAGGAGATTGCTAATGGATGTGAATAGGGAAAGGAGCATTATCTTTCAGCTGATATTCATTTGGTAGCATCAGCATGCTCATTTGTGTGCAATTTTACAAGCACTGGTTCATGGATACTGTGCTATGGTAGGACAGACATCTTCATCTTTAGGAATTCAAGACTTCTACCACTCTTGTCCTCCAAGTCTGTAGACTGCTGAAGGCTTTCTCTCTATAGAAGGAAAAAAAATTAAAAATCCCTTTTATTTTTAAATCTTAAATATCTAACAGCCTCCTATCATCCAGTGCAGGGTTTGTTCGGGAATATTTATAAAATAATTTTTTAAAAATCAGTAATAGTTTGTTCAGTGGTTGGCAATGCTGACACCATGAGTGGATGTAAGGGTGCTGGATAGTCTCTATGTTATATTTATATCCTCCAGATTTTGCAATGCATGCTTTATTCCTTACAAGAGAAGCAGCATCTAGCCAACACCAGTCATCCAAAACAACCTTTGCTCAGTAACCATCTGGGTGAGTTTTTAATTCAGAATTGCCTTTCTAAAAGTTAAATGCCCAGTGGTAATGAAAGTCAGAAGAAGAGAAAGCAAAAAAAACAAGAAAAAAAGGAAAGAAAAAAGAAAGGGGAAAAGAGGAAAGACTAATATGAATTTGAGCAGGTTGCTTTAATAATCAATAGTAGTGCCTTCTCATCACAGACTGCTTATGCTAATGGTGCAGATGCTCTTATTCTGCCTTCTGAAAGCTGTTGCATTTCAGAATGATTTTTAATGGTGCCACTTAACATTCTCCAGGGATGGAGGAAAGGGTACATTTTGGATCTCAATGTGCCAAGATGAAAAAGCATACTACCAAGCCCGGAGATTAATTTTTCTGAAGTTTATCATTCACTGAGTTAAAGAGAGTCATAAAAACTTCTCAAGGTTTCAGAACAACAGAAGCATTGTGTCACTACCCCACTGACAAACTGGAAAGAAAGATGAGAGCATATTTCCTGATTCAGCTGCAAATCAAAATATTTGTTTAGTTCAAAGGGATATAGCACAAGAGAGAAAAAATTATTATAATGCCTACTGTTATTGAAAATACTGTCAATGAGCATGTGGAAGCTGTGGAAGTCAACACACGTTTGGTTCACCTGCCTTGTTACCACCCAGGCACAGGCTAGGAATCATTTTCTAACCCATATAGGAGATTTTTCAGAAAAAAAATACTGTATCTTCCCACTCAAAAGCCTGTGATTTTTTCATCTCTTGCTTTCTCTCTTATCTTCTCTTTCTCCCTGTTTCAAATTCAGTTTTGTCTTTTCAGGTCAGTTACCTACTGGAAAAGGTATCAAAAGAGTTGGATTAAAAGTTAAAAGAAGTGCAGCCCCACAGTCCAGTGCAGTGCCACAGTCTTCCAGTTCTTCTAAGAGATACAGTATCTGCAAATATTTATCTCTAAGTCTAAACCAGTGTTCCTCACTGCATAGCTTACAAAAACCCCCATTGCTTGTAATACCCTAAGGCACAGCACACAGGTTCCCAGGGAGTGGATAGTGCTCCAGGCATGCTGTGCTGCTCCCTCAGGAGCTCAGGGTTGGAGATGTTTGGATGCTTTTGTTTGTGCAAGTCCACATTGTCCAGATGATACATGAAACACACTGTAGCTGTGCTGCTGCTCCTGAAATCTCTGATACAGGTTTCCATGAGGAAAGAGAGGATAACACTACCCAGTGAAAATCAGGACTTAACCTATTACCCCCATACCTATGTGAATTTTTCTGGGTCACCTATCTGCATTCCATCTGGAGCTCAAAAACTGAACCAAATCAACAGGTACATGCTATGGTAACACTGAGTGGGAGGGGAGAGAAAAAAACTAGATAAAAATGGAAGTTGAATTGTTCACTCTCAGTGAAAATAACAACAAAGGTAGGACTGACAATTCCACCTCCCCAAAAAAACCCAAACTGACTATTCCTTTCATGGAAGATCTGGAAAACCTAGTGAATGTACCACCTCCAAGTCAAGCCATGAAAGTTCAATTTCAGTGAAACTCATGTTCTCCAACTGCCATTCTCATATCAGCAAATTTCACAGAATCATGACTGTTTAAGTTCTGTCTGCAATCAAAAAACATTCATGTGCAATTTATTCTCACAAATAAAATGTCATTATGCAAAATTTCTCCTTGCAGAATGGAAATAAATCTGTAAGTAATACATCTGATAAATGCATCTTCTTCCTTCTGTGCAGCTTATTGTGACATGCTACATCCTTAATTATGTAGAACATAGGTTACTTAATATTACTATAAATTCAATATTTTTCCCCAGCATTGTTACCAAGTGAAATACTGGCAGCAGTTGGGATATTTTTTAACATTAGGTATACTTGATTCCTCTGACATGAAGAACTGTGCAATGCTAATTAAGATTTGCATTAATAGTGACAAAGTGTTTAATGAATTACTAGTATTTTTGTTTTGGTTTTGTTTTGGAGTTTTTTTGTTTGCCTGTTTTTTGTTTTGTTTTGTTTTCTTTTTTTTTTTTTTTTAATCTATAAAAGGCTTGTTAGCTTTTCAGTCAAATAAAAATTAAAACCTCCAATCAAGTAGAAATAAATAAGGGGAAAATAACTTACATGTTGTGAACTTAGCTAGATTACTGTAGGCAGTGCCTGAGGTGGTTTCCTTAATAAAGGTTTAATAAGGAACTCAGTGCTTAATAGGTAAGTGGGCAATAAGCTGGGCAAAAGTACTTTCCATGGGCCTTTCCAAGAGAAAGCCAAGAGCTTCTCTTAAAAGATTTCAAATTGCAAAATCCTATTTTCCATGTAGCTACAAAGAATAGATTTAAGGAAAGCAGAAACATTTAAAAAAAGATTATTAAAATGTTACAATTTTTTTCATCAAACCTTGTTATCCTTTTATCTTGTTCTTGTCCTTACTCCTGCATTAGTTGTGCCATGTGCCTGGTTCATATTACAGAGCTTCTGTGGAGAGAGAAGCTTAAACCAGCTCCTTGTTGATCTCAAAGTTCCCACTGAAGTGACCAGCATGTTGCTGAGGAAACAGAGATATCTCACATTTTAGCTACAAGTTCTTGCTCAGAAGCCTGGATACGAATGCATCCAGGCTTCCTTGGAATACTAAAACAGCAGTGTGCCTTAGCTTCCAGGAAGATCATGGTAAAATTTCTGAATTCTGTGTTAAATTACACACCACCTCATTTTTAATATAACAGGGTACACATAAGCAGAGTCACTGCAACACCCTCACAGCTCAGAGCTCTAAACTAGCTGACATGGGCACTGCTAGGAGTGAAGTCCCTTCAGGATGAGGGACATTTCTGCAGATGCCGACTCGCTGGAGGAGCCTGACCTGTGCCCTGGTGGGCTCCACGCCCACGAGCCCAGGTGGCCCTTCCAGCCAGTGCGAGGTTGTGAGAAACAACTGCTCACTTTGAAAATTAAAAAATGTTTATTAAACCTTGACAAAAATACAACAAAAGGACTAAATAAGGAAAAATTCGCAGTGTTGGGAACTGCTCTCATGGATACCAGGTGGCTGGTTCATCTTCAAGATGGATGCTCAGCCCTGGCCCTTCCCAAAGTCTGTCAGTCAGCTCTTTGCCATTTATAGGTGGAAACTGCTTTCTTGTAACTGGATTGGAGGCCAGGTGTTGCCATGCCTCACCCCCTAAGCACCAAGCTTTTCCATTCCCAACTGCCCCAGGCAAGGGACACGTGCAGCCTTCTCTTTTACCTGTCCTAGACAACCCTGGCTGTCTGATGGCAACAATACAAGGGGGGAGAGGGAACTATGGGGAGAACAGAAGACATCTAAACTACACTAACATAACTGTACATCACACTAATATTAATATTCTCACTGTACATCACACTAATATTAATACATCACACTAATATTAATATTAATAAGGGATAACACTATAGTTATCCCTTAATTGCAAGAGCCAATCATCTCATTATCCATCTATAACGAGGTTCAGCCAGGCTAAATGGGGCTTGGAGCAGCCTGGTCTAGTGAAAGGCATCCTTGTGGCAGGGGGGTTGCAATGAGATGATCTGGCACTGGCCCACTCATTTTGCCTGCAGAACAGGAGCCCTAAGTACATCAACTGCACACTGCATTATCAGTTTGTATTCCTGAAGTTCAGCGGATTTGCTTCATGCCACGTAGACCTGCAACATGGAAGATTCTGCCTTTGAAACTGATTTTATTAACCCAGCTGTTTTATGCTATATTCTTTAGACTTTGAAAAAAAAAAACAGACTGAAAAGAAACACTCTGTTTGATCTTTTGGGTGTTCAAATTTTTCAGTGCTTTTATCTCATTACTGACTGTATCAATTCAGCCTTGTTGCAAACCAATTTTTTTTCTATCTAACAAATGCATGATGTCATGAAGTTAGGCTTTTCTTCTATTTGCTTTCCAGTGTCTTACTTTATATTCATTGTCTTGTTGTTATATGTTTAACTGCATACCCTGTAAATTTGTGGAGGTCCTGAATTTACTGTTATTATAAAACCTTAACCCTCAAATTTGGTTACTGACCTAAAAAGATCCGTATAAAAGTATGTCTCTACTAATAGTGCAGGCCAGATTTTATGGGAGGCTGCCAGGTATTTTGTCACTCAAATTCAACAACTTTAGTTATCTGTTCACCACTTAACCTCCAGTCTTACAAATTAAAATGTTTATTATTCTGCAACAAACCCAAATGGCACATTTCAGTGCCATTTTCAGTGCCTTTATTAAGAGGGAAACAGAAATACCCTCAGCCTTTGCTCAGAGGGTAAGTGCCCCTGCCCTTGCCTGTCTTGGTTGCCCTCTGCTGAACTCCTGTGTAAAAAACTGGGTTCAGTATTACAGATGCAATCTAACAAATCAGTTCCCAGCCTGTACTGTTGTAAGATTTTGTTTCTGCCCAAGTGTAGAACTCTGCATCTGTCCTTGTTGAAATTTGCAGGGTTTCTGCTGGGCCAGTCCAGCAGCCTGGCTGTGTCCCAGTGCAGCCATGCCCTTGACCATGTTGATGGGTCCCCATGGGGTCACCTGCAAAGCTGACTTTGTTGCCTCCTTCAGACTGTACCTAGACTCTTCATCAGCCAGATGCTCAGGAGAGCTCCATACAGCTGCTCCTGTGCATGGAGGAAGCCACTTTTCCTCATCTTCTCTACTCCTCTTTCCTGGTCAAACATGTTGTTTTGCCTTGTTTCTGAAGGACTTTTAAAATAACAACACTGAACTTTAATTAAAATTTCAATCAACATTAGAAAACATTTGTTTCATGACTGTCTTTTTCTCACTGGGCCTTGGGAGTCTCAAGTCAATGTTTCAAAATAAATCACATAGAATAATGCTGTCTGGTTTTCTGGTGGCTTTTTTCTGCCTTGCTATTACAACAAATGACAATTACTTGATTTTATTTGACAGGCCAGTGATGGAAATGGATAGATGTATTATAAAAGGAAACAGAAAGATATAGCATCAGTAGTGATCATGTAAAAAAAAAAATAAAATAGCCAAGTAGTACTTTGAATGCTTACAATTAACTGATTATCTGTGGGTGGTCTACAAATAAAAAGCTATCCTGCCAAGACTGTAAAATTTCAAAGGCACATTACTTATTTGTGATGAGCTGCAACTGCCTCAGAATCACCAGATGACCTTGGATGGAAATCTGAGAGCAGGTTAGATAAACTAGAGCTGTGATCAAGTACAAGGCATCTTACATTTCTGTATTTAATAAAGTGGCCAGTGAAGTTCTATACAATCAGACAGAAGAATCCTCCTCGAGGTACTTTCTATATGATCTGTTTCCATGACTACCATGCTTTTTAATAACATGTTTTTACGGTTCTGAACTTGGCTGCATATACATAATGCAGATACAGTAGTTGTTTAAATAGTATTTGATGAAATAGATAAATCAATACAATTGATGAGAGAGATTACATTGCACTGGGGAAAATTCATGTTAACACTTTACCTGCTGAAGCAGCAATTCTTCATTTATACTACTGAAATAAGATTAGAGGCTGTTTTTTTTCTTCTTGGTGGCATCATTGCCTTGTTGAGGGTGAAAACTTTAAAGGCCCATTTTTTATTACTTTTTGCTTTGCTCTACAATCAATAAAAATCTGCTTTGATTGCATGGAACTGCTTTCTGAAACCTCTTGTTATAACATATTCATTAGTGATATTTATGGGGACACTCACTCCATACTCTAAACATCATGTTAAAAAATCCCTTGGCATTTGAGTGACAAGGAAATATATATGAATTCACAAGCTTATTTTTCTTTATTTGAATTGTAATGCCATCTGCCAAAACTCACTCTCAGTACGGTTCTGTGGCAGCCTCAGGAAGGAACTTTGCATGAGAAACAGGTGTGTGGTCCTTTGTTAATGTACCAGACACAATTTGCTTGCATTCATGAGGGCACTTTGCAATTTCAGTGCTGAATTAATACATCTATTTGGGTCAACGACAAACTAATCAGGTTTCTAAGTCACTTTTCCTTCAACAGTTTTAACTGTGTGAGATCATACAATAAAGATCTACCCATGTTTTCTTCATGTTTCAATGTTCATTACTGTTGGCATATCCTAACCTGGAAGAAAAGATATAGGAAGAAAGAAAAACAATAGGAAGGCAAAGGGAATGCAAAATATGTGCATTGTCACTTTTTCTGACATTTCAGCACATAAAAATAAAAAAATCATTACTTTGAAAAAAGATGAAAAAACTACTTTGCCTTCCTTTTATTTTTCTCTCTTCCTTCTTGGTATAAAACCTCCCAAACAGTGAATAAAGTAGTAACCTGAACATTAGAGAGGGGACTGAGAGGATACTCTGTTAGGGGGATGGAGATGGAAATGGGACAGAGAGATGGAAAAAACAGTTATTGGACGAAGAGAGTGTCTGCTCACTTTTTTCATGCATTGCAGCACTAGACTATTTGCATGTCAGGGGACTTTCAGGTTACTCAGTCACGGCTGCCTTTATCATAAACATCAGCCCAGAGAGATGAGGCATCTGACTTTCATGATACCGATACATGCAATTTTGGAATCAGCAACTGATCTACTTAATTCCAACAGAAAGTAACCTTTTCCCCAGTGTATGCCCTGGCACAGGTATTATATAAATTGGTTATTTAAACTGAATTGATTAATTTTAATCGCATTTGTGCTTAATGGTTGAAGTAAAATTTTCAAATTGAAGCTGTACCAAATCAGTGGCAGAATAAACAAATTTCAATTTGATTTCCTCATTTTCTGCCAGTCTTTTAGTTTCTGCTCTTTACTGTACTCCAGTCCCTTCAGCTTCTTAAATATCAAGGTCACACTACAAGTTCTTTAAATAAAAGAGACTTCCAGACTGCTTCTGCTACAACTATCCCAAAATCTGTCTGGTCTGTCACAAAGTTACTCCAGAATATAGGAACACAAAACACAAACATTAAACAGATCTCCCACTGCAGTATTTTACTTCAGCCTAGCTTTGCCTAACTATTTTTTGCCTTTCTAATTCTTCTGTAAACCAGCTTAGAAGTAATCAGATAAAGGTATACAAAGACATATCTTTGACCTAGTGACACTTGATTGAAATTTTTCTAGGGTTTCTCCCTATGGCCCAGGAGAAAAATTCAGAGTGATTAGGCTGGGTCCCCTCAATGTCAACACATTTAGAAAGCCCAGTAAGAAAGGCAGCAGCATGACCTTACTGTCTACAGCCTCAGTTATTTACAAAAATACATGGAGGAGGGCCCAAAAGATAATATAAAAACTGCTTTTCAACCAAGGCTGTCCCTAAAGCACTAGAAAAGAGTCTGAGTACATCAGACAAATAAACTGCAGAAATTGCAAGCAGAAGAAATGATAAGATTGATTTTGTTGTCACTGTCTGTAACTATGAATAGCTGTATAATAACCAGGGAAGAGCAAATAAGTACAGAACAGATCAACTTTTCGTGGCTGATTATGTTTCTTTTCAGTCATTTGCAGTCTTCATGAAACTTAATAAACTGTACTGACCATCTGCAGACAGAACTCAGAGGAAGAAAATTTATTGAGACTTCTATATTGGACAGGTGTAGAGACTATTGTCTTAAAGGCAAGCAGAGTTGGAAGTGACTTGAATTTACACCTCTCTTGATAGGCACTCTACTGTACATAAAGTAATGGTGAAATTATCAGCCATAGCTTTCAGATGCAGGAGAATGGGAAAAGATTATGTTTCTTTATAATTTATGATCTCTCCACCGTGTGCACTTTTCAAGAGCTAGTTATATTTTTCCTTAGCAACCTTCAATTATTTTGAGCAAAATGTTATATACCTACTGGATATGGGTGCTCAGTTCCTAAGTTTGCCTTTTGGGCTGAGCTGCAGTGAAGACTTGTGGATTTAAACTAGTGATTACGTTCTTCCTCAAACTGTATTAAGGTGCTTGCATTTCACAGGCTTGGTTAACATCTGGTTCACTGCTCTGTGCTCACAGGAAAGATGATTTCTGCACCATGAGGAAAAAAAAAATAAGCCTCCAATCTTTTATCAGAAGCCTTAAAAATGCAGGGAACTGAATGCTACATGTATTTTAGGTGCATATTTGTCTCTGCTCCACTGACAAAAATAGTTGTGCAAGTACCATGTTTGTAAACTGCTTGGGTTGGAACACTTCTAACACCTGTGGCAATGGCAGGCTCTCCCAGCCTTTTAGTACACAGTGAAATGATAAAAATGTATTAGCTTTCCACTTTTCAGTTGCAGTGCTAATTACACAAGGCAGCTGGTGCTGCAAGAAAATCTGTACTGTTTAAGAGTAAAGGAGTTTAAGTGGAAGGAGGGAACATGGTGCTGCTTCAAACGGTCTCATTTTTGTCTTTAATCTCTTTTTTCCTTCCAGCATTTTAAAATGACTAGATAAGGAGAAAGGACTAAGGGACATGAAGACTGGTGGAAATATTGAGACAAAGCAATGGTGTGCCTGTGAGGAGAGGAAGACATGACATGACATGACAGCTGGGAAAGTCTTGCCTGGACTGGCTCTGAATTGGTTATTTCCCCCCATGTATTATGTCTCTCCTTGAATTGTCAATCTCTTCTCATTTGTCAGTACTATTTCCTCCATTTTTCCTTTTTTTTTTTGTGTTTTTTTTTTTTTTTTTTGTTTTTTTTTGTCTGTTTGTTTGCTTGTTGTTTTTTTGTTTTTTCTTCTTCTTTTCCCTTTTTATTTTTTGAAATTGTTTGAGTCAGTAATAAGCAGGATAACCTTTGGTCACCTAAATGTGACAGAAGACAAGGGTAGCTCCTGCAAGTTAAAATATGAACAACTGCTCATGCAGTATGTATCACATAGCCTAAAGAAGAGAGAATGTTTATGTTTACAAATTCTGAGTTTGCAGAAGCTGAGTCTGCATATCTGTACAAAGTGTAAAAAAAAGGGGGGGGCTGTATAGTATGATTTAAAAATCATATGCTGATTGTTAGTTTAAACACAAAGGCCCCAGTGATACAAATATATAACTCACCAGTGAGTGTTTAACATCCCAAGGATTTCATAAAATTAAAACTCATTAAGATGTCAGTCTAAGGTCCTCCTGAGAATACTTGCATTTCTTTGTCTTCCTATAACAAAGGTAACTAATGCCACTCAGTTTTTTTAGGACTACAACTGTAAACAGGATAGACATGGGCTGTATCAGGCCTGTCAGTTTTACATTGTCCCAAAGAGTCTGATGTTCACAACACTTAATTGTTATGGGGTGGGATGACCCTGACTGCATGGCAGGTGCCCACAAAAGCCACCCTCTCAATCTCCTCCTCAGCTGGACAGGGCAGAGAAAATATAATAAAGGTCTTCCTCTGTTCCAGCATGGAGTCCTCCAGGCCTTCCAGGTAGATCTTTTCTCCTCATGGACCTCCTGGGCTTCAGGGGCACAGCTGCCTCACCAGGGGCTGCCGGGGAATCTGCTCTGGAGCCTGGAGCACCTCCTGCCCCTCCTTCTGCACTGACCTGGGTGTCTGGGGGGCTGTTTCTCTCACAGGTCTGTTTCACTCCTCTCTCTGGGTGATATAGCTGTTGTTTTTTTTCCTTTCCCACCCTGCTTCTTAGCTATGCTATTCCAGAGGTGATGCCACTGTCACTGATTGTCTTGGCCTTGGCCAGCAGTGGGTCCATTTCGTAGCCATTGGACATGGGGGAAGCCATCTGCCACAAAACCTTGCCATGAGAGCCCAATACACATTGTTTTCTCAGATTTCCAGTATCCTGCACTCTTGTATTAGGTATGATGATATCTAATTACCTGCAAAATTTGGGGTCTCCTGAGCAACTGCAATACTACAAACATCAAGGTCATTCTCATGTCCCTTCACAACAGGGCAGTTAAAAGCAACTGGTGTCAGTGCCTCTGAGCTAAATTCTGTCTACTCTTTGATTTGCAGGTCAGGCTTCTGCTGTCAGAACATTTCCAAGGTTCTGAAATAATTTAATAAAGTGAACTGAGACAGCAGCAATTCATAGCAATCGACAACAGGCATTCCCCTCCACACTTGGTCGCAACACACTGAAATAGCCAATGAAAGTAATGAAAAATACTGTATTAGTATCAAGGTCCCAGAAATCATCAGTTTTCAATTCAGTGTGTTCACACAGCAAAATTGGAAGTCTGGAGGCTGTTTTGCCCTAAAAATGGCAGGCAGCAGCACCTTCTTTGCTGTAGCAAAAATAATTCACTGCAACCAGACAACAATTAAACCATTTCCCAGATCCAATTATCCTTGACTGATGGGAGATTATATTCAGCCCTGCTCCTGATTCTACATTGTTCTCTTTCTTATGAAAGTTTCCCAAAGCCTTTTGGGATCTTTCTCCTAAGTGCTAATAGCAATAGGTTTATTTCTTTTTATTACAAGAATAAACATTAAAAAGCCTTTAAAGGACTGGAAATTTTCTTTGGGTCTATTGATGACTGTGTTATTTTGTGTAATCACACTTGTCTCTCATGAGGAGGAGCTCTCAATAAAGGGCTCAAATTGTGATGCAGAGCACACAACTTTGATACAGATACTTTTAAAGTCTTCTACAATTCAAGGTTACACAAATAAGCCAAAACCTTTCTTTTATGATGCTGTGCAAACCTGAGATAATCTGGGTAATTTTATAGCTATGAGAAGGAAGGGATATTTAGCAGGGCAGAAGGACTGAGGAAATAGAGACACATAATGTGGAAGCTGCTGCAGTAGGAACATTTCTGTGCATGGACTCATAAATTTGCATCTCCCACTGGCAGTAGCTGCCCAGCCCTGGTGGGAACCAGACTGTCCCCTGCAGCACAGCAGGCTCCTCTCCCAAAAAACCTGCAGCAGTGTCACCACTTGATGGGAAGCAGCAGAGTTTAACCCCTGGTAACTGTCCATTACTCATGTCTTATCTCAAAGACAAGAAACTATTTATGGATGGGTTTTTTTCTGTTGTATTAGCTAATCTAATGGTCAGAAGGAGATCCCTCCTTAAGGGAAACTACTGGTATTGCCTCATATGTAGGCCTCTTATGTTTTTAATTTCGATAAATTGCTAAACATTTCTGATATTAAGGACAATTAAAGGCTGTGACAGTAAAAGGAAAAAATATAATAAAAACCAAAGCCTTGGTTTGGCACTTGATCTGTGAGAACAAAATATTGGATTAAAGAAAGGGAAAATTAATTCAGTTGCTGCAATATGAATGGTCTTGAGATGCCAAATATGAATACAAAATTCAATTTTTAATCCATCTAAAAGTGTATGTCTGCAGTCTTTGATTTAAACTCATGTCTAATGCAAATCTTATACAATAGATGAAAATGTTTGAAAGAAAGGAGAGCAGAACCAACTGCATAACTTCTCCTCTTCTCTTCCAGAATGATATCTTGATCTCTTCAGGATAGCACAGAAAGGTCCTTAATGTTTTTCCCAAGATCAGTTTTTGCCTATTCTTTTTTTTTTTTTTTCTCCCCGTCCTAATGGCTATTTTGGATAACCTCTGTGTTACCTAGAGGCCAGAAAATAGGAATTTCTGCTAATGGTTCTACTTCTAGCATTTCACGTTCCTTTTTGAAGTGATTTAAGCTAATTAAACGAACAGAAATAAAACAAATGTGCATAAGCAGATTTCGAAAATGTCAAAGTACAATTTTCAGTAAGGATAGTCTCTTTTCTGATGTCCATTCCAAACTGTAGAGTAGACTGACAACATTCACAGATTATTTTTCACATTTGCCAAAGAAAATACCTTGTAACTCCATTTGTATTCAGTTGATGCAAGACAAAAAAGATGAAGATATCAAAACGAGACAGTGTTGCCATATGTTCCAGTATAGAAGCAAATTATAGTACACCAACACCCCATCACTGTCATATAAAAAGGCAGCAAAGATAAATGTACCCTAAAAAAATCTACTAAAGAATTAAAAGATGGGTAAGATAACAATTTTAAATTAAATAAACCAATTTAGCCCCCTTTTTTTCCTCCAACATTCCTATTCTCTTTTTTTTTTTTACTTTTCTTCCCATTATTAATATTGTTACAGGTTCTTTCAGTACTTCCTCCCAACTATCATTACAGATCTTAATGTAATCTTTGACCAGTAGCTTCACATTTATTTTTCTCTTATAATTAAATCTTCTATAGCTTGAATAGCTTAAGAATATGTAAGCTTCTTATAACTGTTATATCAAAAAATCTCAGCCCACACATTAGTGGTCCTCATAGCATCAAATCCTAGTGTCATATATGCTGCTTTGTCAAATTTTTTTAAACTTGAATCGCGTGACTTGTCTAGTTTTGTGTTTTAATACAAGTCTAGATTTTCTCATCTCAACCCTTTTTTTCCCATCAAAATGTACTTCCCCTTGAAAGAAGTTTAGGGTTCAGGTGGGCTGTGCTTTGCTTGTTTGTAGTTATTGCAATGCGTGGGTATCGTTCTGGCTTGAGGGTATCTTTTACTAGGTTCACCTTCAGCTGAGTTCTGAACACTTCATGTACACACAGGCATGGAGCTGGAAATATGAAAGGGATGGAAAATTCCTGTATTCAAGACTCTGCTTTCCAACAATATAGATTACTGGATTCTTAAGTTTCCCTTTTATCTTCAGAAGAAGGAATAATTACCTATGACCTAATAATCACATTAAAAACTCCAATGGAATTACAGTCTTCAGGAGAAATGAGGAGGGCTTTGAGCAACCTGGTCTGGTGAAAGATGTCCCCATGTATGGAAGGAGGGTTGGAGCAGATGATCTTTGAAGGTCCCTTCCAACACAAACCATTCTGTGATATTGATGACGTGCAATGTGGGAAACTTGTCTCCAGGAATGACAACTTCTCTGCATACAAGCTACTTCTTTTGTTGCTTCTTCCACCCCTTCTTTTCTCTCTACATCTTCCAACCAGTCACAGTTCAGAGATACTTCTTCCAGATCCTCCGTTCCATTTTCATATATCTTCTCACAAATGTGTTCCCTCCTTTCTTAATAATTATTTCTGCAAGTTGCTGCTAATAACTTGTGTTGATTCACCCTGAATTAGCCTTCAAAATGAATCAGAAATCTTAAGAAGTGCTGTGACTTATACAAAACATGTCAAAAAGTGGCTTTTCTCAGGACTGCTGGTTCTTGATGATGGTGTAGGTGGGTTTCTCAGCCCAGCAAGGTGTCATTGCCACTACTTTTTTTTTGAAGCAGACACAAGTCTAATAATACATTAGTCATTTATATGGCATTCTTCCCCCATCGTGATGATCTTAGAGCATCTGAAGGTCTGTGAACTGATCCAGTTCAGAGTGCAAAACCTGACTGGCCTGACAAAAACCAATATTCTAGGTGGGGAAGGAGGACTTAAAGATCCCTTAGGAAGCACAGGCTGGGAAGACAAGGAGGTAGAGTTGCCCTTCACATGATAGAGCAGCTGGAATGCATGGAGCTCTGCCTGGGGATGGATGAGGAGCTGACTGACAGCTTGTGGATGAGGATCAAAGAGAGGTAAGGGTTGGTCTGTGTTTTCTACAGGCTGCCTGGCTAGGAAGGACAAGTGGATTAGACCCTCAGCAGAAGAACCAGATGAAACTCTCTACAGAAAGAGAGAAACAGCCTCACATTTGGAGGCCCTGGCCATCATGGGGTGCTTCAACCAGCCTGAAGGGACAGGTAAAGATTGAAGGTACTTCAATCTGCTGAAGGGACAACACAGCAGAGGTTCCTGGAGTGCAGCAGGAACTTTCTCATCCAAGTGAAGACAAAGAGGAGAAGGGATCTGCTGGGTGTCATACTCAAAGATTCTCAGCTGGATTTCACTGGTTGGGGATGGGAAGGTCAAAGCCAGCCTTGGCTGCAGTGACCATGAGTTGGGGGAGTTCAGGGGTCCCTCCCACCATCAAGCATTCTGTGACTGTCTCTCTCAGGGCAGAAGACATTGGCAGCATCTACAAGATCTGAGGTAGCCTAGATAAGTGGATAATTATTTGCCAAAAGTATTAAAAAATAGCTTAAATAACTGCATAGAAACAGGTACAAGAAAGACAATGCAAGTGTACAAAAAAGTGAAATGTACAATAGTATATAATGGGTGAAATAAATTTAGCCTCTGTATTTATTCCTGCTTTTGTCCATATGCAGAGCCTACTCAGGAGGCACACACCTTCTGAAAATGCTTAGGTGTTTGCTTTTACTGCCTAGATCTTTTAAATATAAATCCTTTGCCCTGAAGTTAATTGAATATTAAAGAAATTTGCTTTCCTGTTTCAAAACGATTCCCTTAATCCTTAATAGTACATGCTATTACATTCCAATCTAAGCTGTAGGACTTTTAACCATATTTACATATCCAAGTAACTTCTCTCTAATCACACAGGCAACATTTTATTGACCTATTTCAGTTCAAGCTCATTAAACACAGCTCTTCTGATGCTTAAGAAAAGAGCAGAATGTGAACAAACAACCCCCCACTCCTCCCCAATTAAGTGTAAAGGTGTAAAATTCAGAAAAGTAAAATGGCTGATTTAAATTCTCTCATCTGAGTTCTCTCCTCAGGCCCAACCAAGCCTTCATTTTCTTCCTCACTGTGAACTGAGGTGTACTTGCAGGATTTCTATTGAACAAAAGGGACTAAATGATGTAGTTTATAGTGTGCAAGCCCTCACTGCAGCCACATTTACACAACTTAGGTCCCAGAATCAGTCTAGCAATAGACTTGGTAGCACAGAGCTGCAAGAAAACTAAATTTATCTTGCTACAACTCATGCAGAATAAGACCTTTAAGAGCTAGTCAGGCATCCCCTCAACGTGTCTGGAAAGCTGATCCTTAATTTCTTTGCTGCACTGGACTTGCCAAGAGTTTTCTTAGATAATAAGTTATTCTGGGCTGACATCAGCTAATACCCATTTGTTTGGTAACCTCAAAAAAAGGCTCTGTTTTATACTATGTGACAGTACATATTAATAATCATAAAGTTATAGCAGCAACAGGTCAAGCAGTGGCAAAACACAATGTTTTCAGAGTAACTGAAATTTTTTTATTCTGTAAAACTTCTAAGCAAACACAATAAAGACACACAGGACTGTTGAAAAAGTTTGTATCTGTGATAAATAATGAATTTTTTAAATTTATGATAAACAGCAAATTAGAAAAGGATTCTATATTCTTAGCAGGCTGAAATGGAAGCAGATGGAGAAATTGACAAAATGGAATAGATGGCATTTCAGCTTCTGAGCCATACTGTTGAGCATTTTTGCTTTTCTGAGATTTCCAGGATATGCAGATATGTTTCTATTCAATTAAGCCTGAATTTGCCTCCAGTTACAACTCAGCATTTATTGAATTGCAAGGATCCCTGTATTCAAGAGTTCATGGGCTGACTTCAGGTAAAGCATGATTCTCAGCAGCATCATCCTCACTACTGAGGTATTTTATGTTTGTTCTTTAAATTACTTGCTCAAAGCAATACTTGCTTTCCCAATATGTAGCTGAATAACTAATTCTCCAACAGCTTAGAAGAATCTTTACCATATGAAATGCCAAATCTGGTTTCTGTGCTCAGCTTTCTTTTTTCACAAGACTACTGATATGTGCTTACACCCTACTCCAAAATATCCACAAAGTACAATAACATTATGTTAAGAAGCATTTAGATATGAGAGCTTAAACAGTGCTTTTGATTCATGATATTTCAACCAAGAGATTAGCTGATTAAATCTGACAAAATAATGGCACCTGCTTCTGAATGTGGAGCTGTTATTACTGGTGGCATAGTTAAAGTTGCTTTCAGATTGGTAGCTACAGCTTGTACTGAATCCCTTGGACCTGGGCCAGTGCACATTAAAGTCAATAGAAAGGAGATTTGCTTGCACTGAAATCAATCAGAAATGAACTCGTGACATTTAGAGCTAGCAAAATTGTATGTATTGTCTACTTAGTTTCCTAGATGCATGCTTGTTTTGCCTGCAGAAGCAATGGTTGTCACAAGAACTTCTGGGCTGCAGACGTAGGGATACTTTCAAAGGCACAGTGTCAAGTCCTTTGCTCCTAAGGAAATTATCTTTGATAATGCCCTTTAATAACATGCTTTGCTTATGCAGGGAGGTAGAAATACTCAAAGGAAAAGATGGAAAATTTTATTTCACAGGAAAAGCATTAGCTTTATAATGTCTTTTCTTCACAATATACTAATGTTTTAAAATATCAAATAAATTAAGCAAATTATATTATGCTCATTTTTGCAGATGGGGATGCTGAAACACACACAAAAAAAGATGCAATTTCTCATAGTCACACATTAAATCCCTGGCAGTGCATGGGACAGAGTCCAGAACTGCTGATTCTCTGTGAACCACTACACTACTCTCAGCATGATTTAAAGAGCCACCTTCAGTCTCAGAAGACAGCTTTGTAAAATATAATTTTGCAAAAGATTCTCAGCTGGATTTCACATGCAGTACTTCTAAGTCCAAGTTTTTCCACTCATGCTATTTCCCAGGTTTTTGATTTCACAATATGTTTGGGGATTAGCTTCAATATGTTTGGGGATTAGCTTCTGAGAGCCTTGAGTTTCACCCAAACATGGATTATGGATCAGATAGTGCTAATTACAATTAATAACATGGGCAATAGTATTGTAAATTGAGAAATTAACACAGAATTAATTTAGTCCCTGAAAGTTGGAGTGATGCTACAAGAACACAAAATCCATAACCAGAGACCAAAATATGATAAAGATTAATGTTTAAAATATTTATTCTGAATAGAGTTGGATGATAAGTAAATTTACTTACAGACCTATAACTATTCAGAAACTGGGAATAAGATTTAGGATAGATTTGGCTGCTGATATTTTTTTTCTGATATTTTTTCTATTATTCATAAGAATAATATTGTTTAATTTAAAAGCAGTGTGCAATTACTTCCCATCAAGATATGGCCTCCATGCCCAGAGAAGATTTGAAGGAAATTCACCTTTTCCCAGAAGTACAGCCTTACCATTGTTCTCAGTCTAAAAGTAACTGTTTTCATTTGCTTTTGCTTTTTCAATTTTTGTGATTATTTGCTTAACAGACTAGAACCTGGAGTTCACATATTTTCCTATAAAGGAGCATCCTTCCCACTAGGTTAGAAAATTACCCATACTCTGTATTTTTGACTTTTTGGCTGTGCACAAAATGGAAGGGATTAATCCTATACTAGAGTGCTTTGTGGAAGCAAAAAACATTGCATGTGGGCTGGATATAAAAATTGTAAATTTGAGCAAGGTTGACCAGCATATTTAATAACCTCTTGCACATCAACATCTGAAAACACTGAATGATGCAAGAGACAGCAATGCCTTTGTGATAAATTTTTTTAGCTCATCTGAAACTCTTAACTGTTGAAATGTTCTATTCCTGGTTCACAGGCATCATAAGTACACAGCCTCACAGAATGTTTCAAACCAGCAGCCGTGGTGGATGCTTTGAAAGCATGGTACAAATATGCTATTTCATTTCTTTTCAGCATCAAAATGATGTAATAAAGCACCAGTCAACAAACAGCAGAGATTTTGGAGAATGGCAGGTGACCAAGGAAACTATGACAACAGTATTATAATAAATTCATCTCTCAAAGGGCTTTGGAAACTGTACAGGCACTTGGATTGTTAGTGTAGCATGTAAAATATGGGAGAAAACCCCAAGATTTTCAGACCCAAATGATGGTGAATTAAGCTGGGCTCAGTGTCCCACTAATGCTGTTACACAGCTCCAGGAGCAGACTGAAGAGCTGCCAGACTGGGGTCTGAACAGAGCAGGCACCCAAATATACACACATCCAGTTTTGCACATCTGCAGGCACACACTGCTCTGGAGGGCTCACTCTGGAGCATTTAGACACATGAAGCATGATTTCATAATTCAGTGGATGTTTTCACAGTATTATCTTTTTAAAACTGACATAGTTTTTTCCTCTTGTGGAAATAACAAGCTAGCAGAGAATGGCTCTAAAACAGATGGAAAGCCAAACTAAAAGGAAAAAAAAAATCTTTGTAAGGCAGTGACTGAGTCTGTACTATCACACTGAAGAATATATTAAAGGTGCAACATTGCATTACCATCTCTAAAACCTTAAATAACCTCAGCTAGAAACAGCACTTCATTTTTTGCAGTCTTTTATTTTTTTATGAGAAATCCTGCTAGAAAACAATCTGATTTAAAGAGTTTGAACTCAATAGTTTTAAACTTCTTTTTGATAAAAGAAAATAGAAAAAGCCAACAAAAGAAATAAAATCCTGCCAGGGTATCTGATGCTAACATCTCTATAATTCAGTTTCTCAGAAGACAGAAATCTACCTGATTTGTCTCTTTAAACTAAATTCAGCTGGATTTCCTCAAATACACTTAAAGCCTTTAGTGTGACTCACTTCAATTTAGGATCTAAAGAGCAAGGAGAAATAGTTGGTCTTGGAGAAAAAAAAAGAGAGAAACTGCAATGCAGAAAATCACAGTTATAAAATGGGAGCTTCAGCCCATGATATTCTGGAGTGGAGGTCAGATAAGTATGAATGATCACATGAATGAAAGTGGGGATGGTACCTCCTGCTTACAGCCAGATCTGGTGAATCTCAGATCTAACCAAGTACTGTGGCATCACTCTCTGATCAAGCAAAGAAAAAGAATCCAGAAAACTTGTCAAATGAAGAAATATGCCCATGTTACCAAGGCCATAGTCACACTCACACAGGTGGCAACTGTATTTTAAAGCAGCTAGCCTGTGATTCTGGAGCAATTATGATTATTAAAATGTATGCCCAGAACCCAGGTGGCTCTCCTGGCTGTGTTGCAGGCAAACAGGAGAACACTGCTGGGTAGGACATCAGCCTGGAAGATGAGCTGTCCATGGAGCTGCTCCCTAGTGTCTTCAGAGCAGGACGCTTTTGTTGTGAGCAGTGCTGGCCACAATGACTGTCACCAGGTTGCTGGAAAATTCCCCTCATAACCTTCCTTCTACTTTCTTTGAACTTCTGGTAGAAAATTGAAATGAAAGGGGTTCAGCTATTTCCTAGAAAAGGCTCATAAAATATATTTGGGGCAATGCTAAAAAAAAAAAAATCAGTAAGTCTTGATTTTGAAATGCTATAAGAAAGTTTCTGCTTGGGAACAGAACTTAAGGAGAATGTTTTTACATCAAGCAGGGCCTTTTTTAGGCTCAAAAAAAATCACTTAATGTTTCAAAACCTGGTCAGGTAAAATTTCTGCAGATCCTGTCCTTTCTGAGCATGCATAAATGTGTCAGCTGGTGAGACAGAAATGTGCACCTTCTTATCACAACTGTACTACAGACATATCTGCATGAGATCACAGAGAGCCAATATCAGACTTTGTAAGTACTTGTTCTTTCCAAGATCATGTAATCCAAGACAGTTGAATTTCACCATTCCTTGGCTGCTGGGAGCACTGCTGTGCTGCAGACTGTCCAGCCCCCTGCTAGCAGAAGGTCCTATAGACCTTACAGAGCAGGCTACAGGCACAGTCCATCCACCCTGCTGTTTTCTGACATGAAGGAAGGTCTGTTCTTGAAGCTGCTCTTTGCAAAGTTGCAGATAAACCACATGAACAGAAATATTTCAGTGTCATCCCCCATCCCCCACCTTAAAAAAATCAATAAAATATATGGAAATTAATACTAAACATTTATAATTAAGATGAGTTCCAGAGTCTTAAATCCACCACTCAAAAAATGAACACCACCAAATTGCAGTGTAAGAATGCAGGTCTTCAGAGCTAGATTCAGCAAGAGCAAATTAAACCAAGGTTCAAACTGCCCCACTTGGCCACTTCTTCCTGCAATTCCTTGCATCGAGTGCTTTGCAAAAGAAGCAAAAACACCCCACAGCCACAAGTCTCTTCTACAGAGCTCTGACCCATGCCAGAGTACACAAAGTTCTGTCCTTTGTACTCAAGGAAGAAAGAGCCTAAGTGAAAGATACTCATACTCACATAAGAGAAAAGACAATACCACAGTCTCTATGAACAAAAAACCCAAACTGAAATCACACAAGAAACCTGAATTTTAATGTGTTTGGTTTTTCAGGACTATGTTTCTATCATCTTAGCAGCATTATTTAACTGCCTCTTTTTCTTTGTCCGTGTTCATGTACTGAAATATATTATCTAGGCCAAAGTTTTGTTCTCTCTCCACATGTTTAATAAGATTCAGGAAGACAATTACCACATGGCAATTTTTTCATACCTGAGGTTTATTTCAATATATATTTCACACTGATATGATCACAAAAAACCTGACCTACTTAAAAAATCCTACTTTTCCTCAAAGCTCAAATGGAATGCAGAGCGAGATTAACATTTTATTTTCTGGTTTTGATTACTTGGTGGTATAAGGATAATGCTGTAAATTAATTTATACATATATATACAGAAAGATGCAAACAACATTAGTCTGAGCAAGGACACAAGTTTTCAAGGTACCTAGGAGACCTGAAGGGTCTCTGAAGGGACCAGAATATAGAGTCACAAAACCAAAACAGCTGTATATTCCTATGCACAGTGACAGAAAAGGAAACTGGACAGCTTAATCCCTTGTATGTGTATATTAAAACTGAAAATTGAGGCTTAAACAGATTTAAACCAATTTTAACTAGCACACTACTACAGAGTAGTTGAAACAGGTAAATAAAGTTAAAAAGCAGATTGTGGATTATAACTCTAGAGATTCCATCTGATAGTAAACCCAAGAGCTAAATAACAAGGTTTTACTGATTCTATTACCTGATATCCACAAAAGGTGATCTGACCTGTGAGCAGGAATACTGTTAATTAATCTCATTTATCAATATGCTTAGCAGTTACATAGCAGCAAGCATTCAACAATATTAGTGTAGTTAGCACCTCTACTGTATATGTAGCTCCAGCTATCAATTATTTTAATTCTTAATACTATTCCAACTGCTCTTCTCCTACTGAAGAAATGTATAGGCTGAAACAGTGATTTCACAGTACAGTTAGCTAATAAAATTGTCTTCTTGATATTGTATTTACTTCTCAGCTGGAAAGGTGTAAAAGTATACAGTTGTTATAATAGTTTCCACAGCATTAATGAGACAGTTTCCCTCGAGCTGTGGCAGTAATATTTGTGGTTAATTTGGTTTTAGAAAGTTGTATAAGGAGTTTTAGTTTATATTTTTGCAGAGGTTAGGAAATCACTATGAAGAAAATCAAAATCCAAATGCTTTGGACAACAAAAGTTTTTTTCTTGCTGCCTTATCTAGGCACATGGAAAAGAGCAACCCAAAATGCAGGAGAACCTGTGGGCATTGGCACATTTACTTGGTTTTGGAAGTTGATCAGAATTTCAATGAAAGCTTCATAGAACTTTTCTGTAACAAAAGTTACTAGGAAATCTGGCTTAGGCAAAATGTAATATTCTCAAACCCATGCCACTTGTACTTACAATGTAGTGTAAGAGCACGCTCCAGGCAAGGTCTGAGACTGAATTCACCAACCGAGCATTTCCCTGCCTTCAGAAATGCTCTCAATGACTGCTCTGAGGCAGCTCAGGTGTTACTGCTCTGAGTGGGAGCTTTAGATACATCTTGTGCTTTTGAACTGATGTGGTAACCCTTAGGAACAAGACTTAAGAGCAGGTTCAGGAGTTCTCCAGCTGCTCAGGAGCCCCAGCCATCCCCCTGCAGTCCAAGCCAGTCTGGGTCGGCTGCACTGCACACTGTCTGTCCTGGGAAGATCAGACACAGTAAAGCTTCCCTCCTTCTAGCCCATCACTCTGCCTCTCTTCTGGGCACACACGTGAGACTGGGAGCCCAGCACCACAGCATCCCCTACTCCATTCCAGCTGGAAAAGAGCTCTCCTGGGACCCACTGACTGCCCCTCAGCTGCTGTGCAGCTCATCAGCTCTGGAAGGGCACTGACCCTGAGGAAACACGCTGCCTGCTCCCAGCCTTTCTCCCACCAGCACCAGTGCCTCCTATAAGCATTGGAAATACTTCTAGAGAAATCCTAAGAAGCTGGACTGGAGCCAGCCTTGGGCTCCTGCCCCTGGAACACCCAAGGCCACCAATGGCCCACTGCAAACCCAGCTGGCAGGTAGAGGAGAGAAAGAGCTTTCACAGTCGCTTCTTCCACCTTCTGTGTGCTGAGGGAGATTAAATGGACAAACATTTCTTCCTACACAATGCAAATGGGTGTAGAAATAACTTGAAAGTCTGCCTGCAGTCCAGGGCAGTAGTGCAGGCCAGATGCAGACAAGGCCATTGATTCCCATTCTAGGAAATTTAATTATTATTAAATAAAAAGGTAGAGGTAAATTAATTCTACACAAAGGCAGGTTAAAAAGATCAGAACTGTTTTAAATGGGATTTTTTTTACAGATGGATACACAGAAAATAAATTGAACATGGTTATCTTCTGCACATTTAAATAGAAAATCTAAAGCCAGTGAATTTAAGTAATGGGAATAAATGTTTTTCTATAAAACCTGATTAACTCAGCACCACAGAGTATCACCAAGACTTAACAGGATTTAAAACAGGTTTAGTAATTTGTAAATATAATGAATATTTGGGATAATAACTGAAGGAAAAATATCCTTCAGATTGAGGTCCTATCACAAGCTCATGAAGGTTAAGTGGAAACTTCCTCTAACTCAAATTAAACTTTAATTGCCACTCCTGGGCTTCCTGTGCTTATCTCTGAAGCACCTGACATTGTTAGTGTTGATCAGCAACAGGAGTTCCTATGCTCATAACAGTCTGCAAAGCAAGAGCACTAACCTAAACCCTCCAGAAATTTCTGTCCAAGTGCTGTGATTTCTGCTGCAAGAAATAGCCACTAAGAAAATTGTGTGTGTGTGTGTTTTTGTTAACTCTGTGATTTGGCAGCACGTTGTGGATTGTCTGTATCAGTCTTTTGCTGATGGACTCCTCCCTTCCAGGCTGCAAAAAAAATATTCACCAGTATCACCCTACCAGTCACAGCAAGTGGGAAAAACAGAAAGGCAGCAGACAGGGAGACAAGATGCAAATAAAAATGTGCAAATCCCTGCAAATAAAATGAAAGACAGAATTGTGGGTTTCTTTGATATGCTGTCCTCAGATTGTCACAAATGATTGTCTTTAGCAGCAACAGTGCACTGGAAATCATCCTTTAATTTTCAGAATAAATTAGACTAACCAGGACATGGAGTTTAAAGGGTTCTATAGCTGAATATTTGTTGTGTATGTAATTTTTAAGCAATCACACTGAAGTTGCTTCCTGATGGCTGCCCTTTGCAAGTGGCAGAAACTACATTCCAGAATCTTTTTCTTCAAACAAAATTTATATATAATATTTCAGTCACTGGAGATTGGCTACTTGTGTTCTTATGACAACATTAATGCACATTATTCAGTGGAATTCCTACTTTGGCAAAGGGAAAACTCACTGTTACCCCAAATTCCTCCTACCATTTCAGGAGATTAGCATTATTATTTTCACTTCCCATTATAAAATGCTTTTTTATTTACATTTCATCTCACTAAGATGTTCTAATGTACTTTAGCTTTCAATATTCAACCAGACTGAAAATCTATTATGTTCTATTAATCACTGGTAAAATACATAAACCACTCCGATTCCCAGATAAATGGTGTAACAAAACAACAAAAATAATATTATTAGTACCAATCAAATTCTATAGTTATGACAACTTAAAAATTCACAAACCACCTGCACTAAGAAGTTTGTGTGTGCCTGTTTATTTTCTCCTTTACAATATTTTTCCAAAACCGGAATGTTAAAGACTAAAATAATTTCTCCTATAAGGACAAATCAAGAAATTTGCAAATCCCAATATATATATTAGTATTTATATTTTTGAAATAATTCACTAGAAGCTGATGTTCATGGTTCCAGGATGTCAGAGCTAGGTTTTGGGTTTTTTTCCTTAGTGACAGTTTTGCTTCCTGATAAATAAGTACATTTTATTACTTAAATAACTGCAAAACACACATCACGTATTGACTAATCTGAAAATTAAAAAAGAACACCCCATTCTTGGGAAAGCAGGGCTCATTCATCTTGGGATACTTTTAGCCAAACATTTTACAAGCAAGCCATTTCAGTTTGACTTATTACATACTGAACTGTTTTCCAGGACCCGAGCAGAAACTCCAGAGACAGCCACTAATCTATTAGTGTACACACACATCTTCTCCCAGAAACTTTTATGCAATTAGGCCAGGTTATAACTTTAAATATAAGTGCTCATTATCTTATCTACACAAATCTTTAGTTAATTTTCATACACTATTACAGAATATGGGTCAACCTCATTATTTCCTGTCTACTGAGGATAATTCCTCTTCCTGTTCATAAAAGCTGAATGTCATAACCTATGAATTAAAATACTTGCCTTGTGTCCTAGCATTTATTATTATTACTACTTATGCAAGTTCCACTAGAAACAGGACTTTTTGTTCTGTGCCTACAAGTTCAAAGCCCAAGGTGAAACTTCCCACTAAAAATCATATGTGATTCAACTGGAACTGGCAGAGACACCAACCCAACATGAAGAGTTCAACTCATTAAAAAATCGTCAGGCAGGCAGGTGCTCGGCAGTTCTGGTGTGACTGAGTCACACAGCAGATGGGGGTGAATAGAAAGAAAGGGGCAGATCTTTGCTGGTGTGCATTGCCTGAGCTCTGCTGGCTTCAACAGAGCTGTCACAGTTCACATGGGAAGAAATATGCCCCTGACTACCTCACACAAAAAAGCAGATACCCATCCATGTATGTGACTTAAAAGCAATGGTAAGAGCCACAATACTGGACAAAATTCCACCACAACATATAATATTTAATGAGATAACTTAATTTGCTCAGTCAAATGCCAGAATTTTTAATGCCTGCTTTCTAATTTTTATTTTTTTAACATGTTGATTTTGGTTAATAACTCCTTGTTTGGCTGGAAAAAGTAAAGACTTTAGGATATAAATGCATTAAACCCAGTGTCACTCCTCTGCTGTTAAAAAGTGCTATCAATAATCAGAAGAAAACCAGTGTTTACTACACATGGATGTGCAAGAGTATTCCACCAAGCTTTGATATCTTTTTAAGTGGAGTGTATGGGTGTGTGCAGGTATTTATAAAATGAGCCTTTTAACTCCTTTCCAAAGTAGGACCTAAATTAAAAAGCTATTTCCTGCAGTTTTAGGGCCAAATACATATTTTCCTTGATGTTCATTGAGGTCTGTCAGCTATAACAATCCCATATACCCTCTGAGAAGGCTCTTAATTCTAAGTTTCTATCATCCTGGTAACAGCATGCATGCTTGATCTTCCCAAAGTACAAATATTTGGAATGCTAAGTGCCATATCCTATTGTATTTGCTGGGAAATGCCCTGACGAAGGCAGGAATGATGCATCTGACTCCATGTTACCAGAAGGCTAATTTATTACTTTATAATACTATATTATATTAAAGAATATTAAAGAATAAAGAATATATTAAAGAATACTATACTATACTAAAGAATACAGAAAAGATACTTACTGAAATGCTAAATAGATAATAATGAAAACTCGTGACTCTTTCCAGAGTCTTGACACAGCTTGGCCCTGATTGGCCAAAGAGTGAAAACAACTCACAGCAGAATCCAAAGAAACAATCACCTGTGGGTAAACAATCTCCAAACACATTCCAAGAGCAAAACAGAGGAGAAGCAAATGAGATAAGAATTGTTTTTCGCTTCTCTGAGGCTCTGGAGCCTCTGAAGCTGAGGCTTCTCAGCTTCTTAGAAGAAAAATCCTGGGCAAAGGGAATTTTTCAGAGAATGTGAATGCTTCAACACCCTGTGAATTTCCTGGGCTCCTGCTGTTAGAAAAGGGGGTGCATGGACACAGAATGCTGCTCCTGTGAGGGGTATGCTGTGCAAAGGGAAAGGGATGCAGCCGTGGCTGGTCACCAAAATACTGCCCAGGAGGTCTCATGGCAGCACAGGGCTGTGTGTGACTCTGAACCCCTGGCTGCAGAGCATCTCTACAGCCTTCCCCTGTGCTGGGGTCTTGTGTGTCCCAGATCCAGCATTCAGGGGGGTTTCCCATGGGAACATGGTGGGGCTGAGCTGAGACAGGCAGAGAGAGGAGCTGAGGGTTGGTAAATGTGTGGCAAGAACACGTGAGGCTCAGCACATCTAAAGCTGCTCACAGAGGAGAAATCCGTGCCCAGGCTGGGCTGTGCTGTTCTAATTGGAGTCACAGGGTGTCTGACAGCCTGAGCCTCCTGCAGCTAATGGGACTTGTAGCTAAAATATGATGATTCAACTGTGAAATTTCATCACTGAGTATGATCCTGCACCATTCCAGTCCAAATGACAAACTCTGAAAAGCGAGTAAAAGTCTTGGAATATGTCAAGTTTTCTTCTCAATAGGGTAAATTGGCACTGCTCCTGGTAACAGTAAGCTAGAGTGCTCTGGTCAGTATGATCTAAAAGCAGATACTGCTCATGGCCACATAATGAGCCAGTGGCTGCTGTCAGATTGAACTGATCTGCAACAATTTTTATTTGTGCAACGATCCTGTCCTATAAATTCTTAATATTACAAAGATGGACACAAACCCAGACTGATTGCGAGCTGGTGTTATGCAGCATTGGGCCCACTGTTTGTGCTAACTGAACCTCTTCTCACTGACTTACTGTGCTTCTTAATTAACATGACCTTGTAGGTCATTATTTTCATTTAAAGGAAATGCTTAATGAGCACTCTACTTAGTCGTTCAAAAATAATTGGAGCCACTTAACAGCACAAGAGTCCTCAGAGAAGTACCTGCCCTGCTGTGCCCCATAGGCCTGAAACACTCATACCTTTCCTGCAGGATCAGGGATTTTTTTTTTTTTTTTTTACTCTGACAAGAGAAAGGAGTTTGAAGCCTCAGATATTATCTGTGGGGGTTAATTCCTCCCACTTAAATGATGTTAAGGAAACATCACTTAATCAGAGGCTGAGGTCCAAAGCCTCCCTGCCCGCTCCCCTCAAAAGAGCAGAATCATGATGTCACTAAGTTCAGCCAAGAAAGCCTTTGGCACCCTGGCATCCCCTGGGAATGAATCTTATTTTCCCTACCAAACCCCCAGAAAGCCTCACCAGCCCAGGTGTGGGGTCTGTGGGGCTGGCCTGACACCCCTTCTGACCACCTGCAGTGTCTGGAGCTCCCATGGCAATGCTGCTTCTCATGCCCAGCTTGTTTTCCCAGCTTGACTCACAGACTGCCTCAGCAATCCTCAGTCTATATATTTTTAGTCCCATGAAGCTTCCAGCTGCTGCAGATGTTTGCTGCCCTTCCTGGGAACTGTTGGCCCTGGTCACAAAAGGCCCACACAATTATTAAGAGGGGTGCTGCCTTTTCAACTCCTTTAGCTCTCAGTGTGAGGAATCCCAAGGAAGGGAGAGATCTACCCTAAGTGATTTCCTTCTTGGGAGCTCTTCAATTCACAAGCACAGCCACCCATGTGAAATGCACATAGTGGACACAGCAAGGCCAGGTGTGGGGTGTGCCTGTGGGGAAGGACTGGCCAGTGTGATTTTACTCTGTGATATTTCAGTTGCAGTGAGGTAAATCTCACCCTTTCATTCATGAGCTCTGCTCCTTTTATCCATATTATGCAATTTCATGTGGAAGTCCATGACTTGTTTCCCACATTTAACCGCAGCAAATGCCTGTGCACACACAAGCAGGAACACCCCATGTCTCTTCACCACAGCTGAGAACAGCAAGAGGAGCTGGGAGAGCCCAGCTCTGACTGGGGTGGCAGGGCTGTAACAAATAATTACTTCCTTTATTCTTGCCCAAGCCATTTATTCTCTCACCAAATATGCTCTGTTCTTTAGGTACCCCACCAAAACCATCCCATGGCTGTTCACATCTCTGACCCCAACTCTGCTTCTCTGACCCCAGCTCTGCTTCTTCTGCTGCTCCTAAAATTCTTGCTGAAGGGGACAGAGAATGCAAAAATTCACAATCTTGGCTTCCTCTGTGAACAGTGGTCTTACCTGAAACTGCACCTCCCAAGTGAATAAAGGAGAGGAAAGGACAATACTCCTCAGTCAGAGCAGAATTTCTCCCTCACAGAAAAGGTTCATGCTCAGTCAGGCCAACTCAATGGCATGACATCTAAATTTTCCAGCTTGTAACTGGGAAACCTATTGGAATCCATCCTGTCTATGTGTCTGTGTTGATCACCACCATCATCTCAGCTACAAGATTCAAACAATGTGTTTTGATCCCTCTCAATTCCAGCATCCTACTATGGCAGAGAGACCAAAATGTTTTCTTCCATTTATAATGCATTCATTTTTCACATCCCCATGAATCAGAGATGATGCCATGCTAATAGCCTCTGCTGGAACTGTAAGATTGAAAGTAGACAGTCTGTGGGAGGAAAGGTTGCAGGGTCAAGCATATTACTCTCAAATGATTCCAAAATGGCTCCGCCAGGTCAATTATTGCAAGCTATTATGGTACCTGTCTCCTCTGTTCAGTTAGATTGAGTGCAAAGCCTCATTTAAATTATAGATGAGAACAGCACAGTAGTTACAGATTCTACACAGAATTAATGACACACCACAATGCTTAAGTAAACGAGGTTTTTTATGTTCACAAATAAAATGAAAAGAAGAAAGGAATCATCTAAGAATTAAGCTCCTCAGTACCCTGAGCAGACAGATAATTCTCTTCTGGATGTTCTACTAGTGCATACTTTCACCAGTTGAAAACCAGGCAGTAGACACAATTCAGCCCTTATTTGAATCCTTAATAGAAGAACACTGCAGCCAGTCTGACAAAGTGAAACCAACCTGATAATTGCTTCCTCATAATCTATTAAATGATAAACATGAACCGTCTGGTACAGCATAAACAACAGCTCTGACCAATTAAAAACGTATATTACCAAGACACAGACTTTCATGTGGTGGAATAACTTAGTGGGTTTCTATCAAAGTCTGTCTCACTAGAGATGTGATCAGAGACAGAGATCTGATGAAGCTAGACAGAGAAATATGAGCATCCAGTGCCAAGACAGACTTCATGAACATTAAGAACAACAAATATTAATTAGATGTCCATTATGAAACTTCAGCATTTGGCAGCCTTACACAGGTTGAACTTCTATACTGTACATACCAATTTGCATGTCTCACATCATCTTTTTCACTTGCACTCTTTTGATGATATCCCTAACTTTTAGGCATGGTGATTTTTCCCAAATGTCTTTCCAGCTAGTCAGAAAGGAAGACATCAGATTAGAGACAGAGAATATTGATTATATAGTCCAAGGTACATATTTTAAGGTATGTATATGTCCAAGGTACATATTTTAAGCTGACCTTGCTCTGTGGCTCAGCATTTCCATCTGCTGATATATTTATCTTAAAAAATAGTATGAACTGAAAGAGTAGCAAAGCCCCATCAAGGCAGAAGAACTAATTCTAATTCTGCCTTCATCTTGACCTTGACTTCAGTGCAAGGTACCTAAACTGTCCAGTCATTTCATGACCTCCAGCCTCACTAAACTGAGCTCTTGTTGGTGGTGTCACTTTCCTCTGCATTCTTGGCAAGCAGTCAGCCATGATTCTGCTTTCCTTCCTCACCCAGACACACTCTCAGAGGTGACACGAGCCTCCTGTGGGGTACTGGGTTTCTGGATGGCAGATAATTATTGCCATTTCCCTGAGATCTGGGCGGGGAAGGTTACTAATGTATTAGAGGAGTGACGTGAGGCTGTCTGAAGGGCAAAGAGATGAGATCAAATTTTACTGCTATAAAGGATCTCAGGCTTTGGAAGAATTTTTCCTTTTCAGGGGTAACCAGAACCATACATTAACTACCATTACTAGCATTACTTTCTTTTCAAAGAAAATCAGTCCCTTGCTTTTGTTATAAACAGGAGCAATTCTGCAATTTTTAAAGAATTAATGTAACCTTCCCTAAAAACTAACAGCTCCATGGAAAGAACTATGGACCATAGCTAATCTGGAACAAAAATTATGTATTAGAGAAGCAGCTTCCAGTGAAGTTGGATGCACTGACAGGTGTAAATATCTTTAACCAGGAAGTATCTAATTGATGGGTTCGGAGAACATGGGAGAGAGGTTACCAGGGACTGGAATAGGAGGATAGTGTGGGGTAGGGATGCCCAAGGTTTCTGATTCTCATAAATCTTTTTGCAACCCTTTCTGGGTATGTATAGCACAAAGAAGTGGATCAAATAAGTTTCCCTGTAATTTTGGAAGTTTCATAATAGTAATTTTATTTTTGGCTATCTAACCTCAATAGATAAAGGGTTGCATAACTTGCTCCCTTTCTCCATTTCAGTAGCTGGTGTGTTTTATATTGGTGCTTCTGATGTGGCTTTGTTATAGCTGTAAATATGGAGATGGAGGCACACTTTCTGGAGCTATATTTATTAAATCTCAACTGAGACTTTCTCAAAGGATCAAATGCAACTCAGGAGCTGGGGAGACATGACCCTGCTAGAGCTGGAAGGCAGTGGGGAAGCTTGGGAAATGGGAGAAATCCCAGATGCACCTAATTAAAATTCACCCCTCTCTGAAGGGAAAGCTGACATGAACTTATCTCTGAAGGGAATTATTCTCCCTTGGGATCCTGCATCCTCAATTCTAGGACTTCCAGGCTGAAGCAATAAATGCTGCCTGCCAGTATAACTGGTATTTGCTAGGAACTCTGCAAAAGTTACTAATTTTGCCTTGTCAAAATGGGTACTTCAGAATAACATGAAAGTTGTCCAGCTCACATCAGTCAGACCATCGATGAGTAATGACAGCCTGGAGGAGTAAAACCTGAAGATTAAGGACATAGCACTGCTTGATGATTTTTCATTTCTTCTCTTGCAGTTTTGAAACTGACATTGACTTCAAAAGGCATTAACCCCCCAAAACAAACTCAACCAGATTTTTTTTTTATTTTGTATTTACATATTAAGTTTTTGTTTTATACACTTGCAAAATACATTCTCACTTAGGATATTTCATTTTCTTCCTTATACTACCACTTTCTTTTTTTATGCAATACTGAAAATGCAAGTAATTGGTATACGAAGACAAAATACCAGTGAAGGCACCTCAGTTCTATGACAAATTAAAATTAAGTGTTTTGAAAAATATCATGCTTCCCAGTGGCAACAGAAAGAGGGGTTACACAGTACCTGAGAAAGTGCTCCTCAGCTGCTAGAACTCCATTTTGGTAATGCTTTAAATCTCTGCTAGGCTGACTAGAAGTTTAAAGAATTTAATACCATCTTTCAAAACAATTGCTGCTGTGGAAGTTTTGTTAGATGCTGAAGAAAAGCTACTTTCCTTTGGCCATAACTCAGCTGTAAATTAACTCAAAGTCTATGATCTTCTTTTCAAAATAACTTGCAATATTTAGTCATTGCTCTTCACAATGAGAATTTTTCCTTGTCTTTAAAAGGAGCAAAACTTGTTCCTATCTTAGAGGAAATGCTGTTAGAAAATTAATTTTCTTTCAAAGAACTTGGGCATATTAAAATACACACATATGTATTTGTTAATAGAATTATTGAACATGTTAAATCCCAATTTCAGTGGTCACTTGAAGTTAGTAGAACTTAAATTTGAAGGAAGACTATGGGTAAAGAAGTGGGCTGAGCAGGTGATAACACAAAGCACAGTGCTTAAGATATCCCATTTTAAAATAAACTTTAATTGCCTAAGGATTTTGTAAATCTTTAACCACTTAACATAAAACTAATGTGCTGGGTGTCTGCCATACTAAATGAGACCAGGAATTCTTTTTAATAAACTCATGCAGTTAACACATACATTGATTCACACAAAAAGGATTGGATTAGAGTGGGTAATGCTGCCTAAATTTTGGTGTTTCCTCATGCCTGGATGCTCAACATTAAAAAAAACCTCTTGTTTATTTGAATGCATTTATCTTGCCACAATTGTGAATTTAGGAGCTGTATAAGTTTTACTAAGATCTTTCAGAGACACATCTTCCATCCGAATTTAAGGAACTGAAATTAATGTTGGGATACATGGTGTGCAGAAAATGCACTGGGATTTTACTCCAAATAGACAGCAAAGGGCCCAGGGTGCAGCCTGGAGAACTGAACGAGGCTCAGGAGTAGTGTTGAATTCTGTGAAGGGGTAGAGTCCATTGAATTTAAAGAAAACTGGCTTGTGCAAACTGGCCTCTCCCCCACAGCACAGTTTCCCAAGGAGTGTGGGGGGTTTCAGCAGCCATCCAGCTGCCCTTGTGCCTGTGGGCTCAGGAACATGCTGGGAGTTCCCATCCCACACCACGACTCCTGTGACAGCTCTCAGCTCCTTGGAAATAAACAAGGTGCTCCCCCAATGGGAAAATGAAACAGATACTTTCCCCCTAGAATCAGAATTACCATAAAGTTACTCTTTGTAGTCTTTTTAAAGACTTCTAATTTTCTTTAAAGTCACAGTAAATAATGGAAAAAACACATTTCTAGATTATAGGATAACACAGAACTGCAAAGAGACCCCAAACATCTGATAATTACAAAGCATTAAAAAGGCATGATGAAAACAGGAGTGGCCTTTCTAAAATCTGGGCACATGCCATAAGAGGCAGATTTATTGACCTCAAGAGACATATAAACCATAGAATTATACAATTTCCAACTCTCCAATATGCTGGAAAAGACTTTTAAAATCATCAATGCAAGCATTGCCTCTGCATTGCCAAGTGCACCACTAAAGTGTGTCTCTAAGTGCCACATCTACATGTCTTTTAAATAACTTCAAGGATACTTCTCAAAATTAGTATGTAAAAAAAGAAAATTGCAAAAAATCAGAGAAGAAAGCAATATGAGAAGGCTCGAAACACATGAAGAATAATTTATTGAAAACTTGGCTTTATTTTAAAGGCATCAATTTTACGCTACTCTCTAACACCTATAGATTGGTTTTCCTATTTTTTATTTGGTTTTAAAAAAATTATTTCTTATGGTTTGTATAAATAGAATTGTAGAAAAGGAACATGCATGCAGTGAGGAAGACACAGTTCATACCACACAGATGCTAAAATAGTCTCAGCTGTATCAAAAAGAAAAAGCTCTTTTTCAAGAGGATGGTGCTACAGAGTGCATGAGAACTTGCACTGCTGACCTTCGGCACCTACAGTTCTGTCTTCTGGAAGATGGAAATGGATTTTCTTTTTTTAAATGTATGAAGTACTGGAGTGCTGTTTGTTGTCTAGCTTGTAAGATTTACTAGAGCAAAAGAAATGAGAGCTTTAGTCAAATGGGAAGGCAGGTGTCCCTCTTGAGATTACAGAATCAATCAGCTCTTGTTTACTGTACTGCGACAGAGTCTCCTGCTGTGGCTAAGTTGCAGAGACTGTTAAAACACTGAACAACATTACCATAAACCTTATCTAGTTTGCTGAGTGAATTTGGTTGTCCCCTGACACACAAGTTGCTTTCTCATTGCCATACGGTTGAGCCATCAATATTTCACTCTGGGGTGAGGGAGGCGATTAGGACATGATGGGAAGGAGTCCAGAAATGTGGATCCTTAGAGCAGAGCACTGCTTTCCTCAACTCTCTAAAATTCACTCCTCAGAGTGAATTCACTCCTTGGAGTCTGGAGGAATGAGGGCCCAACATAGACAAGGAGCTAGTGATGCCCCTAAGTAATTTTACTCTCTTTGCAGCCACTTCTGAATAAAACCCAATTTTTAGGGAGGAACTGGAGTGCTGAAGATGTTGAAATGGGTGGAGAGCTCTTTCACACTTACCACTTCAGCCTCTGTACTGGAATGGGTGGGCTTTGAGTACAGTGGTGTGCCTTCACCTATGCCATAAATATTATGGGATACATGTCTCATGTCTCTTATAATCTCAGCAGAAATTTTCACTGGGTCAGGAGTACCTGAAAAAATCATGTCTCCTCCAACAAATCATCAGGACCACCTTTCACCCTGTGATTAAAAACCCCTCGCTGACCTATTTTATATGGCAAAAGTGGGGACCTTAGACTTGCAGATCTGTAAGGTTGCACAGCTGAACCACCAACTCTAGTCAAGGTGCATGTACTTCATAATGTTCTTATTTTTGCTCACCCCCTTTTAAACTGAAATTTAGCCAAAAATTCCATAGAGCATTTTTCTTGATTTAATTTTTACTGTTTAGAACAGTAAATCAGTAATATTTCCTCAAAGACAAGATTTTTTGTGAGGAAAGATGGCTTCTATTGCTCAGTGGACTAGCTAATAATGCAGAAACGTTGGCATGTATCACTCAGGGAAAATTGTAATTCTGATTTGCTCTATTAACTGGTTTTAGTCTCCTAAGTGACAAATTCAGACGACATATTACCATTATCCTTTGTGAAGTATATTAACAAGGACTGCAAAACTTGATACAGCAAGTCTACCAAAGCACAACAGTAATGCTTGTAATGCATTCACTTAAATGATTTTTCTCTTTTATTGACAATATGGCATACCACCAAGTGCTAAAAACCACAGTGAGGAACTAAACAGGATTTGTTTTCCATTTCCAGTTATTTCCAGTTATTTATTTCTCAAGGAAGACTCTACCCCCAATTTTTTTAACAAATACACAGCGTTTTTAAACACACTGAATTCTTCACTGAGAAGCCCACTGTGTGTGCTTTTCAGATAGAAAACTTTCCAGTTTTGATGTCTGCTTAAACCAGAGCTGTTTATAATGCCAGAAGAATTCTCTTTTGTTGTGATGTGTAACTAACCTAGAAGCACTGGTTATGAAATATCCCATATGCCCAGGCAGGAAGAGCTAAGTCCATAAAGCAGGATTTAAGAAAACATGTTGTTCAGGGCTACAGAATCTGATATTGTTCATGCAGTGCTTAGAGCAGAATGCACAATGTGGTTTAAACACCTGGCATTGTCAACATCTCTGTACTCAATGTTCACTGGGCATTCCAAGGTGCTCTGCCCCAGAGAGAAAATCCAAACAGCAGGAGCTACCAGCTGTCTGTCTTCTCTGCACTGCTCAGGACAGTGGAGCTACAACAGTGTCTGAAAAACTGAACGTGCACACAGAATTAAACTAGCTCATAAAAATATTATGCCATTTCCAATTAAACATAAAACTTTAGACCCACTAATTTTCAATCCTACAGCAATTCACAGTAAATTAAAATACATTTTCTATAAAAATCAAAAGAAAAGAAAATATTTTTTCTGCTTTTTTATTCAAAAGAAAGCTTTTCCTTCACAATTGGACAAAACCTTGATATTTTGTTTGGTATACATAACATAAATATTCTGTATCCATTTATATATTATTTTGTAATTTTTTTTTCTTCAATAGTCTGAATCACTACATTCTGAACTGATCTACATAAAAGTTATAAAGTCTTTTTTCTACCTTGCAGACTCTGCAGATTTCAAATTTCAAAATCTAAAATGAGCACTAGAAGAATCACGTTTGAAAGTCAGCTTTAGTTTTTCTGAACTGGAGTAAGCCCTTCAATGTTTTTGCGCCAAATTTTCTCCTTGAAACTATTAAAAAAAGAAGACAGGAGGTCTTTTTAACTAATAAACTTTACACAGTTGCTGTCCATCATCTTCCCTAGCACTACTGAATCCTGGCCTTTTCCCCAGGACTTCCACGACTTGATTAGATTTGGGGTTCTGAGACTGCAGAGGAAAAGGACATCTATCACCTCCATACAGCCCGTGTAACATGTATTTTAATGTTAACAAAGCTGACTGCAGAATGCAGAATGCTGTCCACAGTTCAATGGCAGTTATGCAGAGGAATGGAATAATTCTTTAGACAGAGGAAGCACAAAGAGAGGTAAACAAGAGAAAACTAATTTTAAGAATAATGCTACTTTCCTTATTTTAAAACCATTGAGAGTGCTAGGATTTAGAAACACTTTGTAATTTTTCTCTATTGTCTTTTATTGCAGAATTTATTTTGTCTCACCTAAGCTAAAGAACATGGAAGGAATTGTGAAGAGGTACCTTATACTCATAAATTCATAAATGCTTCTTTGATGAAGATGAAATCTAAAGAAAGAATGTAAGAAGTTAAGATTCTAAATACTAAAAATAGTCAAAGAAGCCTAGGGATTATTTATAAACCCTATGAAATCAACTGGAAAGACTATGAATACACTATATATATTTTTTTCCCAAAATCTAGTAGTGTGAAACAGTATTTGCCACAGGTAATCACTATGGTGATTGTCTTGATCATTATGAATTACAATTTTGGCATAAATTAGTGGCTGTATATTAGGGCTGAATGAGATACAAATCATATTCTTCTAATGCCCATGCTCATATCTGAAATAGATTGTTTCAATGAAGTTCTGTTTCCTACAGTGTTAAAACTTAATGGAAAAAAATTAGAGCCATTCTAAATATTGGGTGACCAGGTAGTATAAGGTATCAGCTGGTCCAGAGGTCACTTAGAACAGGCTGGCAGATATTGACATGATCTTGCTGGATGAAGTGTCTGATTATTGTCAAGGATTAGAGGGAAAAGGTACACATCTCCACTGAAGAATTTCAGTAGCAGAAGGTGGAGGTTAATGCTCTGTGGGGTGCTAGCAGCAGAGTCACTTGTTAACAGCTGTAGTAAATTTAACAGCAATGATTTTTTTTTTTTTTGTAGAGTAGACTTTATTAACATATCAGATAGCCTCATGATATGTTCCATACACAAGGTAAACATTTGGGTTCATTAGGGCATTGATCAAGGATTAGGGAGTTAAAATACACGTTCCTTTCCCCAGTTGTTGGGAGATTTGGGGTGAGAGATACTTCAGCTGAATTATAAACTTATTTTTCGGTCATTAAATTTCTTAGCATTCATCTGGCACTAAACAGCCAGCACCTTACAAGTCATAACAACAGCAACAAAACTTTCCTTGTCATCCCCTCTTTAGGGGAAAGTTTCATGCCTTCTTTCTTACAGATATGGCTATTTCCCAAACCAGGGCCTTAAGTCTCACTATTATACTCTGCTTATCTGATTCCCTTCCTTCCTTTGGACAGGTCCCTCTTAGTTTGTTTAGCCAGCTCCCTATCCCATTTTCCTTAAAAGAAGAGTAAAATTATTTGTGAAGTGTATGAGGAAATATATCTTAGTTTATATTTATTAATAATCAATTTTTTCAGATGTATTTCCATCAGGATTCCTTGGTCTTTATTGAGGTGACAGGGAAAGAAATGCACCATATGACTGATCTTGGGATTCTCTTTGGAGTCCACATACAGAAGGCAGGCAGGATCCATTTAGATTGCCAGAAACTCTATGGAGGCTTTTCCCCCTACCATGTAAATGCAACCAGACAGCCAATGACAAATTCAAGTTCACAGAAGAGAGCAGAGAGATAATCTCATGCACATCCAGTCAGGCCAGGGTGAAAATACCTCCTCTCTCTGTTGAAGGCTTAATTCTGCTGTATCAGAGATGCAGTGGGTACCATATAATGGATGAGATGAATGTTAAGTGGTTTAGACTTTGGGGCATACTGAAACCTTGCAAGAGAAGAACTGATAGACACATTATTTCTTGTGGAGTATTAAATTTGGTGGCAATAAATCTATGCTGCTAATTCCACCTTTTCCTACTAGGTGAAACAGAAAAAGGCTAGCATTTAAAGAGAGATGGGTTCTAAATGTAGCCATAGTGAAGCTCATTTTTGTGGCTTATGAAGAAAAAATTACTACAAGGTGAAGCAATATTTGTGGTAAGCAAAAATCTATGCCTGAATGCACTGCAACTGAAATACACAGGATTGTATTCGTCATCATGTCTGACGCTGATTTAAGCAGGAACACAGCAGCACTTTCTCTGGAATTCTGCCAGACCCTAGAAAATATTTGGCATCTGAAAAAACCCAACAAGGTGAAGGGTGACAGTTTCAGGAGCACGGTTACAGAATCAGAAGTGGGAACAGTCCCCGTGTATGTCAGTGAAAGGAATAATCACATTTCAACAGACATTTCCTTGCTAGGCTTTGTTCAAAGAATAAAAGCTGTCAGCATTGTGGCACACCAGTAACAAAAAGAAAAAACTGACAGGAAAATCACAAAGTTGGCAGAAATGGTATGTCTGTGGTTCCTGCTGACACCACCTGCATCTATTTTCAATGAGAAAATTGAAAAGTTTCCATTTCATTTAGGGAAAGGTCAGAATCATACAAAACAGATGATGAGCACGTTCTAGTAATCAATGAAACAGGTCTTCCTCCCCAGCATAAGCTTCAGTCTGTAGATTCTTGAATGGGATTGTAATAGAAACCTACTGAATGGGGCTTTTCTGTATCTTCCTGGGAATCCCTCCAGGACCTGAGCATTCCTTCTGTAGGTGTCTGCATAATGAAACTCCCCTCATTTCTGCCCCTCTTGAATGGCTGAAGTTGTGGGGTCTCTGCAGCCCCAGCCCACAGGGAGAGTGTGCCCTTTGGGTTAACAATGTGTCCCCAGGCTGATCCTATCTCACTTCACATAAGTCAGGCACTGGCTGGAGAGTCACAAGACCAGGGAGAGCTGGGATACAAAATTATGAACGCATTTATGTATTGCCTTCTGATTTCAGTTTCTGCTTCCAGTGAAGCCAAAAAGCTGCTTCCATCTTGCACATCACTCACTTTTTAATATCTTAAAAGACCTTTAAACCCTTGCTGATTATTTTCTTTTCACTTTTTATAAATTGAAGTAGATAGAATAAGGCAGCTTATCTACTTTCCTGTATCTGAAATACTGAAGCTCTGCTTGGCCTAAATCAAGGGAAAGGCCATGACACACAAGTGGCTGACTTTGGATTTCCTTTGATTGGCATAGTGCAAATGTGCATCAAGGCAGTACTAATTACTACTGAGACATGAAAAGTCTATTGCTTTTCTTCATTCTAATCCCAAAGGCAAATTGTTCATAAATAATATTTGAGGTTAATACAGGTATGTGAATCTCTATACAAATATTTAATCAACCACCAATTCAACTACCAGATAGTGCTGGTTTAACTGCTGCTACTTGGGCACTACTGGAGACTTTCCCTTGAAAGTCATATTTTCATTAGACTTTAATACAGAGATATAATTAATGGATAGCTGTCACAGCTGCTCTATCTGGTGATTCACTAGAAGATGTCTGAAAAATAAAATGCATTGCAAAAATGCCAGCTGCAAGTGGCAAATGGGAAAAACGACATGTTACATTATTAAATGAAAAATGATTGACTATTCATTGTAGTATGCACTCAGATGAGCACTAAGTTACTGAATTAGAGTTCCTTGTGTAAAGAGCCTGGTACAAAAGGCCTGGTTTTCAGAAGTCTCTGTACTTCCCTGTCAAAAGTTTGAAGGACAGGTCTGTGCTGCAAGTCTAGGTGAGAGCAAACAAAACCTGTCCTGTCTGTGCACTTAAAAAAGCTGTTTCCTTATGCCAGGATGCCTTTATCAATCATCTGATGAAGTCCTTTCTCTCAGAAAGGTGACACCCCGCCTAAATGTATTTTGAGATACTCTGTAGAAAATAAAGCACTGGGCACTCCTGGAGAGCTAAGAAGAAACCCAAGGTACAATCAAATCTTTGCTTGTGTACCAGCTTCAGACACAATTCTGCCTGCCAGTTTCCCTCATAGAGGTGCAAAGATTAACAAGTTAACTCTCACCATCTTTTGCAGTACCAGATTTTGGAGCAGCTTTCTACTGCTAAATTTCCCTGAAATCTGACAGTAGCCACAAAATGCATTTTGGAATAACAAAGACAAAAGCACGTGTGGGTTCAGACTGCTCTTTGGGTGCGAGGAAGTTCATGTAAGAGACTTCAAACTGCTGACACACATGAGCTTAAGAAAGGACTAGATGGTTAGGGCTAGCTAGAGTTTAGGACCAGGCAGCAAAGCAAATCTTTCCAGTAAAAGATGAGAGCGCTTGCAGAATTAAATTGACCGAAAAAACAAATTTAAAAGCAAAAAAACAGAATACAGACATCACTTTCCTTCCTCCCCCCGCCCCGATTTGCTGCAAATTGCACAGCAATTTTACACAAATATTGGTATATTGATTATCAGCACTATAACAGGAAAGGTTTAATTTAACAGTTCAATAACTCTGGGCATGTCATTACAGAACAGCCAAGCAGGTGACTCTCCTTTGCCAACTGCCAAGCTCTAAATTTAAATTTATATTGTTAATTTTTTACAGTAATACCTTAAATGCCTGAAAAGTTGATTTTAATAAGATGGTGGATTTCTGAACTGATATTTCAAACTTCTAGGTTGATATATACCTTTTCCATAGTGATGATTTTCAACAGGCATTTTAAACAAAAGATACTGGTAAGGATTATGTTCATGCAGTAATGCATTCATCTGTCTTTTTTAAGAACACGACTGTAGGTTTTCTTTTCTTGGAAGGTGATAATCCTGAAACTAGAGCATGTAGCTTGATAAACAATGGTAAATTCTTTTGTTAGTTTTATACACCCTAAATCTAAAACATTTCCTTGAAATGATGGAATGATAAGCTAGCAGAGCTAAAGTCATCATTTAAGTTTTAATTTGGTCCACTGAGGAGAAATCTACTCTGCATACCCAGCACTGTAAACATGCAGCCTCCTTCCCTACAGAAGGATTTTATGGCTGCCTGTCTAATGAAGACATCCTCTGTCTGAGGAACTTGATAAGGAAAAAACCCAACCAGGATCTAGGGGAAAGAAAAATAATTACAGAACCCCCCCCAATTTACATACACACAAAATAAATGCAGAATAATGACATCTACAATTCCTTGTACCTCACTCGTCTGTGCCTGGGCAGAGGCACCTGCCTGAAGAAATCCAAGGGCAAGCTTCAGAAATAGGGGCTTAGAGTTTGGAAACTCGACAGAAAAAGGGATGATGGGCAAATGCCTAATTAAAAGGCACACAAGCAGAAAAGGGGAAAATACCAAATAAAAAAAAATTATGGAAACATAGGCAGAAGTTATTAAAAAAAATGCAGGAGAAAATAGGCCTGGTTTATGATACATAGCAAAAGAAAAATACATAAATGTTAAACCATAATAGAAAGAGGGGATTACAGGAGAATTTAATAAATTATATATAAAAACCCACTGTTTCCTTCCTTTTTCATTCTGTCTAGTTTTTTTTCTAATTAGCTCAGCACTTGTGGCTTTCAGTTTTGTGCTTTTAGTGATTCATTTATAGTGGGCTATCTGGGGCATTATGTGGTGCAAATACTAAATAACCATGATTATAATCGGTTAATAGCCCAAATGCCATCAAACATGGAGCTTCTGACACAATGCCACAATGCAGAGTAGCATACACCTGTTACACACTAATTCATCAGCAGTGGTCAATCTGCAAATATTTCAGCAGTCACCACTGAGGAAGATAAAGACCATGTTGTATAGATTTTCCTTCTCTAAACAGGGGCCTGGGTTAAGTCCATGACAGATAATCTGTGATATAGGACTGACATTGCTTACTCCTGAATTAACAGCATCTTTAAAGTCTGATAAAGAGTCTGTATCTGCAGAGCTATCAGCCTGATATCTTCAGCATCTGCTAAGATCACTTAAAGGGTGAGGAGGGGAAGAGAGATGGAAAACGAAATAGGACGAATAGAAAGGAGGTAAAGAAAGGTTATGAGGATGATAAACAGTTTAAGAGCTGAAGTAGCCCTCTAGTCTAGAGGAAGAAAAGTTGGGCTTTTTCTACACATTAAATTACCTCAAAAGAGACAGGTTTAAACCCCATTTCTGAAGATATATCTAATAATACTTAAAGAGAAAAAATATCCTAATAAATCCATGACTAAGAGTATCTGTAGGCACATAAAACTGTTAAAGCTGCAAAATCCTCTTAAAAAAGCCCCAAACCAGACATATTAATAGCATGATGTAGTGTCCTTGTTGTTCCTGTAACCTTGTGATTGCAGTGACATTGGCAGAACATAAGCAAAGGCAGCTAGAAACTTCTCCATGTTGAATAAATGTTACATTCCCTGGTGCCACGGGGATTTCCCAGTCTGAAATGTGCAGGATACAGGTGACCTGCTTTTGAGCACAGGGTGGCTGAGCCTGCTGTGCTCAGCTGGCAGCACACAAACCTGGCTGCTCAGAGCTGGGCACAGCAGCTCCCTTCTGCAGGGCAGGCAGTGCCTGCAGTGATAGGGCACTCCAGGAAAACATGAGTCCCTCAGGGGCAAGCAGCCCCCATCTGTGATCCCAGAAGGAGCTCTGGTCCTCCGTCATCTCGGTGTGGGAGGAGTGGAGGTTCCTGAAGCTGCAGTCTAGAGGACATCCCTGGGAAAATACTCACTGAAGGAAAGCTGAGAGGAAAATAACAGCTGGGATTAATCAGGAGGTACTTCTTGAAAGACAGGATAGAATGGGAGCAGTTCCCCACACAGCTGAAGTGGGAATGGGGACTTTTAAGTTAAAAAATCACTGTGTCCTTCAGGCTTAGAGAGCATCAGCCAGTCTGAAACACGGAAAATCTATTGCTTTTTCCTATTCTAACTACATCTCCTCTTCAGCAGTCAATACTTCTACCTTGGAAGAGCACCAGCTCCTCTATGCCAGCTTTCAATGTGGTATATATTAAACCAATGGAGATAGGCATCTCCAGGAAATTGATTTTGTAATGAAAGTAGTGCAGGGCTAACTGTAGTGGAACTCCAGAATAGCATTCAAATTGATAATAAACAACTCAATTTTCAGCCCAGTGGTGATAGAGCATTTAACACTAATAATTCCAGTAGGCAGTAAACTATGTTCTATCTTTGTTTTGCCTTGCCTTTCCAGGGGACAGAGCGGAAATCAGAGAATACTCAGAATCCAATTACTATACAGAACTGTGCCAATGGTGGGATCCAGGAAGAAAACAAAACAGGTAAAAGCTCCTCAAGCAGCATCCACTACAGCAGTTCTCTGCAGAATAAATAGTGAGCTCTAACAGAGGCTTTGCAGAACCACTTACCAACCCCTTCTTCCACAAAAGGGAAGTTGGCAGGATACTTTGTGTTCTTGGGACAGCGTGCTTAAAGCTCCAGTAAGAAGTATTTCTTCAAAATGTGTCATTGAGCTTTGTCCATCTATGTTAAGTGGTAATTTAACAAATGAATTTTAGGATTTCAGTGAAGGTTTGGGTGCCACAATGTGCCACTGGTGGCTAGGTGATGTAAGCACTCTTAAAAGGCTCCTGGATGAGATTCACAAGGCCAAAGGAAAGCTCTGTTTTCTCATCATGGATTTCACAATTTAACTAGAATCATTAAGAAGAAGATATTCTAGAAATCACAATAGTGTGGGCTTCACTACAATTATCTGTGTTCCTGTAATAGTCTGAAACCTGCAGGTCAAATTAGATCTTGTAAGAGACTGGTTTTGTCCTTTCCATTTTGAGCCAGTTTTCCTTTATGACAAAAAGAAAGAAAATAGTAAAATGCTTCGTCCACCTGTAAATATTGTAAATTGCTTTTATGAATTGATTTTCTTTTAATTTTACCTTTCATCATTAAATTGTAAACAAGCTGATCTTTCTTCTGTACCTATATGTGGAATGGACAACTTCACATAAGGTTAGGGAATTTTGTAGTATTTATTCCTTTAGAAAGATATTAGCTAGCAAAATTCAATAAATCATAAGAATGTTCCAATACACATTTAATGTTTGTATGGTTTAGCAAACTGAATTTTAACACAGTATCAGTAGGTCTTTGGATACCTAAAGATTCCACTTTGTCATTATTACTGTCTTTCAAATGGCACTATCATTTGAAAAGAATATTTTTATAAAATATCTTTCAATGAAAGAAACAAAAGCACTGTCTAAATGTACATATTTTTATATTTTTACAATTTAAGAGTGTTATTGCTTTATATTAGTATATGTAAGAGAGTTGTTATGCTGTCCTCCCCTTTCAAATTCCTGTGTAATAATGATGAAATATTCACATTTCTTGTACTATAGAAGGATCCTTTTCTTGCTTATATATATGCAGACATGTACCTAAATTTATATTAAAAAATGCCTGTCACTGTGAATTGTATAGAATTTTTTCTGATGTTGGATCATATTTGAATTAGTATATTACAAATCTGTTATTGAAAATAAAAGCCTTTTGGGTTATTTCCTCCAAAAAAGACTTGATTTAAGGTCAACATCACAAAATAATGCATCCTTAGAGTTCCCCACTGCAATGCAGAGTTTTGCTAAGATCAGACAAGGCTGTGCCCTTGGCCATTCGGGAATCCCCAACTGGTGATTTGGCTTACAAGCCATTCTATTCATGCCTCCAATCAATGGCCTCTTTTTTCCCAGGCTAATGACAACCTTATGAAGCAGTATTTCTCCCATGTCTCTCAGAAAAACCAATTAGCCATAGCTACAAAAGCCACTGACACAAATACATCCTCAAATTGGTTTTGTGATTTAAATTGTAGATCCAAAAGGTGTTATAAATGACTTCATTGTTAAACCACTCTGATCTTAGATTTACTAGGAGACCAGGAGACAAGTTAGTAAAAGCAGTTATAAAGTTTAGAGCAGGGCTTGATCCTGAGAGATGCAGACCAGCTGCATCATCCGTTGACTCTGCTGAAAATTCAGCAGGTCTGTCCTTCTCTCAGTCAGTTCTGCACACCATGTTTCTCTGTTTCTAGTCAGCATCAGGCAAAGTGGGCACAAATGACACTCTCAATAGACCCATCTCATAAAAGCATCAATCTAATACTTAACAGAGCCTGTGCATCTCTCCTTAGCAAATCTCTTTTGTCAGACTATCCTGGATCTTGTGTTTGAAGCATTTACTTTTAGTGAGACTGTATAAAGCCTTTTGGGAAACAACCCAAAAGTTCCTGTTGGGCACAAAATGGGTCCTTAGATTTTGAGCCAATATCCTATTAGTGTTTCATAAGCTGATACAGAAAAATAAGTACTCATCTTATACTTTATATATCTTTATATCCATGCTGTATAAATAGATGTGTGTATGTAGACATGTATTTCTCTTATAACACTACAAAGCTTTGTAAATAATGAACTTCCACAGACTTCACACTAATTAAATTACTTCTTGCTAATAGGTATCCATGGAGGCTGCTCCCCAGGTTTTCTAATTTTGCTCATTATGTTCTCTAATTTTTCCAGAGAGACAACTCAAGCAGCTATTTGATATACAACGGCTGTACCCAGCTGGCTTTCACTTGAGCAGTTGCTTTGATACAGCATCACATGATGATACTCGTTACTTCAGATAAATTATTCAGAAACTCCCAGATGCAGTGTCCTGCAGTTTACCAAGCTATAGGAGAGTTTCACTAAACTGTCATGCTGATATATCACAAATGAATGTGAATTTCTGAGTAATTATATACTCTTAATAAGCCAAAATAACTCAGCTACTGGGTCACCAAATTGCAATTAAACATTAGCATTATTTCTCAAAAGGTACCCTTAATTCAAAGTTCACTTTTTTCCCTATTCTCAGTGCTATTTCAGGTTACTTAGTAGATAGAACAAAGTGGCAAAATCTTCTAAAGCTACAAGTTTCATTTCCTGAAATTCTTAAAATGATTAATCTTGAAAAACAGTATAACATTTTTAATGATACTACAGCATTGATGTGTCACATTTCAAATTTGGATGAAGTGAGTTGAAACTTAGCCCCAAATTTTTAACCTTTCATTCAAGTTTTTCCAAACCTTTAGATGAATCGATAATACCAGGGAAAATTATTTTTAAAACTAAAAATTGTGTGTGTATATATATGTATATATATATATAAAACAAAATGTCCCCTTTACCTGCAGTTTTTAATTGAACACAGTCCTGACTCCAAGGCTCTATCCGAGACTAACTGTATTTCCTTTAAGAACAAGACACCTAGTACATTCTAGAAAACATTCTCAAAGACACAAAGTGAAGCCAGAAGCCTATTCCCTAGCAAATCTGGCTGCTGTTCACCTCTTACACAGCTCTTCAGCAGCACAGCATCAACGGAGTCACACAGGAATAAAGGACAAGTGTAAAAGGCTCGATGTGTCTTGCAGAAGAAAATGAAGGTAATGCCTGCTGCTGCTGCTTTCTCAGACCAGTTTTGCTGTAGATCCCACACTAAATAAATTTCTCTGTCAAACTTCCAAACTAGTTGCCTCAAGATCTATAAAGGGGAAGGCTTTTCCTAGAGTGTGCTGAGACTGAAGTGAAAAGCATCTCATGTACTTCAAATTGCTCCATGTCATTCTCACCCAGGGTCGATCCCTGCTGATTCCCTTCAGATCCACCTCACTAGGCAGGAGTGGCAGGAGGAAAATCCATCTCATTTAGCATAAAAGCTAAGGGTGAGGTGAGGCACTCTTTGGACATGTCTATAGATACAAAGAGTCCCTGCTGTCCAGCTCTGGATTTCAGTACCCCGCTTTTCCATCGCTAAGTTGGGCCAGCTGGTTTCATTTCTGTGGAGTAATTAAATTCAGCTAATTAAATGGAGCTGCTGTTACCATGCATTCCTAAAGCCTTCGTTTCAGAAACAAGATGATTGTATTAACTCTCTTTCTGGCTCTTTTAGCACAGACTTAGTCCTTTTTACTGGTGAATAAAATTATGCAAATAATCATCTTAAGTGATCAAGGATAAAGAAGGTAAATAAAAATTGCCATAAGTTCTTTCTCAGGATCTTTTGATTCTGGAGTCACTTTTCTGATTCTGAGATATTGGTGAAAGACTCAGAAAGCTTATTCCAGATAATAAAATTAAAACTGCTTGTGAGAACCTGAAGAACAATCTCATAACACTGAGTGTTAAAATGGATGATTAATTTTATCTCCATAAATGCAAAGAAATGCAGAAAGTGAAATAAGAATGCTAACTGTGCGTACACACATACATAATGATGGGCTCTAAAGTGAATATTAGCACTCAGAGAAGAGATCTTCAAGACACCAGCTTAAGCCCGTGAGGAGTCAAAAAGCAAACATAATGTCAGCAATGTCAAGAAGGGAACTGAAGCTAAACCAGGAAACAGCATTATACCATCAATAGTGCAATTACACCCTGAGTACTGTGTGTAGTTCTGGTCATTCAACCAAAAAACAAGCAGCAGAACCTGCAGAGGTGCAGGAGGAGATAGTTAATGCTGTCAGAGATTTGGAAGACCTCATTTGCCAATGTGAGATTTTGAGTGCTAGGCTTCTCCTGCTGGAGAAATATCACATAAAGGAATATGATAATGGTATATGAAACCTTTCCCAGAGGGTGGAAAACTTTAAAAATGAATTAGACACATTTATAAAGGACAGTTGAAGCACAGTGATCCTAAGACCATCACCAGATCAGAGATTCTGTAATACAGTGAGACATAAAAAGTAGGAAGATGCAAGAGGGGGATTTTTCCTGCTTTGTTTCTTGTAGCCTTTTCTCCCCCATTTGCTCCAAGCAGTACTTAGAGACAGGATACATGTTAGACAGAGAGCTATTCTGAGCCAGTAAAACAGATTTTGTGCTCTATGTTGTCCTCACTACGTGTAAAGTAGGAATTTATTCTACATAAGACTCAACTTTACTTCAGCTACAGAATCACAATAAAGAACTCCAGAATTCTCTTTCTAAATCTAACATGCTAATATAAACAGCCCTAATTTACTTAATAATGTATTACTTTTTAAAACAACTTAAACAGTTGCTAAAATAGAAAGAAAATGATGTTTACCTTATCCAGGAATAAAAAATTGCTTTCAAACAATGGGTGTGTCTACTTTTTCTGGTCAAATATCACACATAAATTCAGACCAAAAAGACTTCTTCAGTTCATAATCCAGATATTTAGCAAAACTTTTTGTAGGACAATACTTTCCCAGTTCTGACCACAGTTCATGAAAAATACCTTATGCTTGAACGAACTGCAATGTATAGAGTTTTTAGACAACCCTAGTTCATTATTCTGGCACTGAAGATATGAGGGAGTTGATTTCCTGTATTAAAAAAAAATAATTATTGAAACACTTCACCAAAAAAATTACAACTTCAAATAATGTTAAAGCCCAATAGGAAAACAGCTTTCTATAAAATTCAAGCTGATGTAGCCATACATGATTTTAATTGCAATGGTAGCAAGATATTTCTTATCTCTCATCAGGGACTCTGATCAGAGCATGACAAAAATCCCCATTGTATGAACTAAACATCCTAGGAACACCTGATCACAGTCATCCTTTTAGTTTAACTCCTTTGAAGAGCAATTCCCAAAGGCAATGTTTAAAGTTATGGAGAAAATATATCTCTGGCATTAAACTGAAAGAGTTACAGTGTTGGAAATATATTACACAGAAGGAGAAATTCCAAGCAGAAATCCAAAATTCTTTCAACCAGTTTAAAGCTTATCTTGCTTTGCTTGGTGCTGCAAAATCTGTGTGTATGAATATATGCAAAGCTGAAATAGAATTTGGCTACACATAATGTTTGAAAAATAAAAGCTGTGGCTCAGGTCTCAGAAGGATCAAATCCACGGTGGCATTATTTCAACCTCAAATTCAAGTCTCTGTGACATCTCAGCTGATGGGCACTCAGTCATGTGAAAGGCAATGTACAACAGCAAAAGCTGAAGGGCAATATTCCCAGTTCAAAATCTCAGTTGCACATGATACTAATGAATATCAATATTCCTCTTATCTTATATAGCTCCCTACAGCAACATCAGTGGGAGATCTGTATGTATAAGGAAAGCAAGGTAGCAAAACACAGAACCTGCAGTTCAGAAGTTATGGTGATTAGAATGGTAGACAGCCAGATTAGGTCAAGAGGATGAGATGAGCAGGCCCTCACTACTGCCCAAAGTATAAATATTAAATGAACCACACCAACAACAGCGAATGCACTCTGAAGTTTGTGCAAATTCACTACCTCTGTGTAACACTGTACATGCAACAGGAGCATAAAGCACAATTAACCTTTCTGGGAGCACAGGTTTTATTTTGCAAAGAAGGACATTATATAAATATCAGCTCCACCTTTCCACAAGACAAACATTTAAAAGGTTCTCTTATTGATTTTTCTCTATTGTAATAACAATGCCTAGCTTAATTACTGTGGCAATAATTGGGCACATTTACTATCCCAGAAAAGGAATAAGAATCGGCCATGATGTCTCTTTCTTAGGTTAAGAACTATGCAGCAAAAAGTACCCTGACACACTAAATATTCTATCTGGGCTATCAAACTGGTCATTACTAAAAATTATTCCAATGAGAGAAAATTTATTGCATTTTTTGAACCTCAAGAACAGGCGAAGGAAGCAGGAGCAGATCAGTAACTCAGAGATGATGGTTGGCAGAGAAATGTGGGGGGTGAGGGTGGTGTTAATTTTAGTTTTGTGAGTGTCCCAGTAATCATGGGAACAAAGGCAGGACTCATGCAATTTGCCCATCAGTCATTAATTGTCAGTGACCGCTGCCACAGTCATTCAAAAACAATTAGAAGTGAGAGAAGGAAAGTGTATCACAAAGGCATAAACAATCCAGAATAACCACAGCTGGCACACACATTTTAAATGGGGATTTCACTGCCACAAGGATGCACATTGTTCTCTCTAGAAAGAATATTCATGAGGACATAATTACAATATTTGGTGTTGCATAAACAAAATCTCAAAAAGCACACTCCTCATCTGAATAGGGAACCCTTCAAGTCAATCAATGAAGGAAGCTTACACTGAGAAAAAGGGAAATCCTCCTTCTTACAGATGTATTATCTTTCCACCTAATCCAATGCTTTTCAACAAAAGCCATTCAGTGGATTTTGAAGAAGTCCCTTATCACCTTCCACTGAGAGCTTGTCTGGGCTTCTCTAAACAAAAAACGAATCAGTAAGGCTGTTTCAAAATTAATCTAAAAAAATTAATAATGACAGGGTTTTCTGCCTTCTTCTCTTCTGGTAGGGTCACTTATAATCTTACTGGTGCTTAGGTAAGAGACTAAAGTATGTTTATTAGTGTTCTTTATCCATAACAATTTATTCTAATTCTGCTTTTGCCTACCTAGTGATAGTGCAGCTAGAAAAAAATTCTTCAGTTCTTTACTAAGGCAATGTTCCTTAACCTCAGAACTGTATTTCTTGCAGGA
>JAYDZK010000056.1:11119471-11161156 GCA_034509185.1 Euphonia xanthogaster | reverse complement strand
AAACATTGCAGCTGTTATTGTAGAACTGCCAGCTATTTCTGCTTATTGCTATCATGCAACTCAGACTGGCACCATAAAAACAGAGCGTAAGAGGTGGTTCCTTCTTCAAAGTCCTGCCATCTAAGTAGGTCTGACAGAGCAAAAGTCAAAGTAATTTGCTGAAGCTCACACAGAAATTCCATGACAGAGAGACAGAAATAAAGATCATCACTTAAAATCTGCTGACCTATAAAGGGATTTAGAGCAGTAGATATCATTAAAGAAAAACAGAAGGAGTCCACAGCACACATGTAGGTGAAGAAAGCTTGACTTGGTAGAGCTTGTCATTCTCCTGGCAAAAGCATGTGAACATTTTTTAAGAGGAGGGATGTGCTGGAAGGTTGATTCGGATTTTGCGAAAGGAAATGAGCAAGCTCTGGGATTTGCAGCTACAGAAGCCGGAGATAATGAAGAAATCGTATTTGTCAAAGGAGTTTTGAAGAGCAGAAAGAGGAAGAGAGGAAATGCCTGGAGCAGAGGGGACCCTCAATATCACCAGCCCAGAAGATCAGGACTCTGATATCCTGCTCTGCTTGGACATTGTCTGGTGTGGAAACTGCGTGCTGGTGGCAGAATGAAGAAGGAGGATTTGTCAGGATTTGCACTGAAAGGAGAACACAAAATTTGGTTTATTCACAATAAAAACCTGATAGCAGAATCTGGTAGATGATAAAGAAGTCATAATGTATCTCAGAGAATCAATACAACTTTCAGAAGTGGTAAAATGAATGTCAATGAAAAGCAAGAGTGGTATGCATGTAGTGGTAAAGCATCAAGGTAGGTATCATTTACTATCTAAAAACTGATGTCTTTCTTAAATTTTATTTCTCTTAGTAAAATATGCCAGAATAAATCACAAAGTGTAACAGAAAATATGTTTGGCATAAAAAATCTACCAAGCCATAGCCGAAATTAATTATTGAAGTTAGATTAAATTTTAACAAAAATTACAAATCCCTGTGTGCTATAATAAAGTCCCTTGTGTTGGAGCACCATGGCAAGGTACAGTAATTTCAAGGCATATAAGTGATTTTTAAGAACTTTTTTCTCTGCAGGTATTAGATTAAAAAAAAAAAAAAAAAAGAGGAAAGACACTTTTGAAAAACACAAGAACCTTAGAAAAGATAGGATGTTGGAAGAACAATCATTATAAGAATAGAAAATCTCTCCCTAAAGTCTTTTATGCATCACTCCAAGTACTTTGCATTAATGAGCTAAGCAACCTTAAAAGAACAACATGACCCAGCATACTATAGTGATTCACTAATCCAGTAGTCAAATAACTATAAAATAATGCTTTTTCCTTAATGCACTGATCTTCATTTTAAATTGTTTCAGACACTTAGGTATTTTTTTAACATCTCAGTGCTGTTCTGATCTCAGTATACAACAGTTAAGACAAAAAAAAACCAAACCAGCGCCACATATTTACTCCAAGTAACTCTGTGCAATGTTACTCCACAGATATTGGTAGATTTTTTTCCCTGCTTTTTCCATTATTATTATCTAAGGAGCAGGCTAAGATATAGGTTCATATAAGTAATGTGAGAGATTTAGAAAGCAAAGCTCCTGCACCCTTGTTTTGTTTCAGTATCAGACCTCTATTGTAATCACTGTAGAATTTAGTCTGGGAGCTCATGTTGTCTGGGCTAGAATAAGCATCACAAAATCATTCAGACATGTAATTTCTGATGTCAGAAGAGACCGTCAGAATTGTTGCTGAAATAAGGAAGCTATTTTTGGAGTAGAGCAATCTTTCAAAAGAAAGCCATTTACAAAAAAATCCAACCCGGGAACATTTTTTACCAAACCATTGACCCTACAATTCATACAGCCAGCAACTCCTCAGTGACCTCTTAATCAGCCCTGAGTTTCCTTTCTGTTCATAGTATTTATGTTAACCAAATGAATGTATTTTGGAAAATTTAAAATAAATCAGATGCAGTATATGAAAGCTTGTGAACACATTTAAAATATTTAGAAATGCTTTGAATTAATGCATGTAGCATGCATGCATTTAATGCTCTGTATCTCACAACAATAAAATAAGTAGCAGTATTTAGAAATCACAACATCTAAACTGACTAATCGAACTGACATGGAAGTATAAAACAATGAAAAAAACCCCATATCAGACAGAGATCGGTTACAACACATTCTTGCCTCGACTTTATTAAATGCTTTAAATACTGATAAACTTTACCAGAGAAAAATCAGAAATTATACTGGTATGATATGTATTATTTCAAATCTCTGAATCTGTCAATATAATAATCTCTCCTGCAAAACAGCTACAGCTCCTCTAAGCATCCTCAACAGTATGCATGCTTTTAATTTTCAAGGCATTAGCAATGTAGTACCCCCAAATCCAGCCCTGAACTCTGACAGACACTGATCTCTTTTCTCCCTCCCCACACCCTGTTTTATCAGACACTATTTTGTTTAAATTGGCTATTAAATAGCATAGCACTGTACCTTTAAATACAAATCAAACAATATTCATATTCCCACGGTGCTGCTAGTTTCCCTTATGCATTGAATCGCCTGTAGATTAAAAGCTCAGAATCTGAAAAGGATTCTGTTCTGCAGACCAAAGTTCTCTGTAGGAGATGAGGGAGAGGGTCAGTCCCGGAGTCACACACACAACAGGCAGAAAACACACTTGTGATCCTCAGCTTTGGATAGCATCAGAAAGGGGAATAAAAAGCAGAAACACATGGCACACTGAGAACTGGTATCACTTATGGCTTCTAACCAAAGCAGCAATTAAACACCTTTCATCATTCCCCCAAATGCCTGATTTTTGTAAGAACTGAAAGAGACACACACGCACACAAAGGAAAATCCCCTCTGAGCAGCAAGGAAAACTTAATCACCTACCATTTTCTTTGCACTCTTCTGGAGGTTTAGCCTTTTTCGCAAGTCGTGGATCCAGCCATGATGTTGTCTTTGTGTTATGGCTGAAAAGAAAAGAGATCACTCTGAGCAGACACATACTGAAAGGAATCAAGTTTATTCCTTAAGAAAAAAGGGTTAGTCCAACAAAATTGCAATCGATACACTTAATTTGCTTACTGGTTCTAAGTAGCCCTGAAGGAGGTGTAAGAGTAATTGTGCAAGGCAGTTGTAAATTTGGCAACCTCAGCTCCCTGTCCTCAAAGCAGCTATTTTTATTAAAATCAACTAGAATGTTGCCAAGTTAACCTCATTGAAAATGCAGAACTCATCCAGAGCAAAAGGAATTTATTACAAATACAGTGTTCTCCCGTTGATCGAGTGCAGGCGACAGGATTCTGTACCATTCTCACAGTTTTTGGATAGAATTATTTTCATCTTAAACCTGTCCTTTTCATAAATACAGGTTTGTTATTTCTCTCCAGCAGCAGTGACAAGGCATAGCAAAAGTGATGCAAATTACAGCGTGCTCCTGCAAAGTCTACATTTCCGGACAGGGTGATTAATGATACTTTGTTTAACAAACCTTTATCTCTCCATATATAATCCTTCTATACAGATAAAATAGATATGCACAAGCTGAATGAATCATGTGGCTCCTTTCTATACTCAGAATAGATCTTTGAGAAATCAGCCATCAAAGAGCACTGAACTGGCAAAAACTGTTTTTTGGGAGATTATTTTGCCAAATGAATTGATATTTAGCACAGCTAATGAGACTTAAAAGCCAGATCCTTTCTATGTGTACTTTACCCATAAGCAATTAAATTTGGAGCCAAATATTGTAAATATATTAAAGAAGATTATAAACCAGAAAATGATGTGGTCATTACTCCTTGATTTTTTGAGATGCCTTTCCTACAATACCATCACTCAGAGACACTTCTAAACCATGGTTTATGTATCTGAGACATGCTAGGAGAAAGCTCATTCCATACAATACTGAATTATTTTATTATTAATTTGCTGTGTCATTTTAAAGTGTGCTTATGATTTCTCTTATAAACATTGGTATAAGGTGTACAAAAACGGGGGACCTGGCAAAAAATGGATTAGGATGCAATTGTTTGTGAGTTTGTTAGTTACTGATACAGTCCATGTGATCCCAACACCACTGGTTCCCCTAGGGAAAAACAAATAAATAGAACCAATTCCTTCTCCCACTTTGTCTTCCATGGCAGATACATTTTCCACTGCCTCGATTTCTCTCTCTCTCTCTCTTTCAAACAGTGACAGTGTGTACTTCTCAGCATAACTGTCACCATCTTAAAGCTTCCTCCACATTTTGAATAGGAAAGAAGGTAGAGCAGCGTTATGTATGGATGAAATGGCAACTAAAATGAAAATTGAGGCATTTAAATTATTTTTTCTTAAAAGCATTATCTAGCCTAGAACACCATTCATGATAGGTGAAGATGATAAACAAACCCTTCCCTTTGAGAGCTGAGCTATATTTGCAGATATGGAGAATGATGAGCCAAAGGAAAGGTGAATCTGAAATGATGCCAGCAGCCTGTGCTTGATTGCAAGTGTAACTAAGACACTTTCTCAGAAGCTCTGGCTGCCTGTGGTCTCCTGTAGGGTGCATTTTTATGCTGCAGTCTCAGCCCCACCACAGCTTGTGCAGACATATTGAGCTAGCTTTAAATCAACTGTGGGAGGTGCTCCAGCAGTGTCAGTGCTGCAGGATGGAGCTCAGTGTGGGCTCATCACCCCAGCATCCATCCACTGAGCTCCTTGGGTGCATCCAGCAGCACATGCTGAACTCCACACCACCAGGGATACCCTGTTAGCAGTGCCAGAGCTCAGAGTGAGCTTGGACATTCCTGTGGGAGCTGCAGTTCCATCTCTGGAGTGTGGGCATGTCTGGACAACAGCCACTCTCTCCCAGATCTTAATTCTGAATTATTTTAGGGACCCCCACTGACTACAGGGACTAAATTAGAATCACAGATAGTTTTCTATGACTTTAAAAGAGCAATATATATGATTACTACAAGCAATGTTTGCTGTGGCATAGAGCAAATCTCAGAGCACTTTACAAAGGAAATAAAAATAACCACCCCTGGTTTAGAGGCAAGAAAATGGAGTCACAAAGTCATGAAATTACTGTCTAGAGCCACCAAACAAGCCAGTGACAGCAGCAGTACTAAAAGCCAGCTCTGTTGCAAGTAAACTGGCCAATGTCCACCCATCAGACTAGGCCAGTTCACCAGCCCTGGAAGCACCCCTATAATATTTTTAGAAAGAGTTTTCAAGTATCTGCAAAACAGGTGCCAAGCTGGATGCAAGCCCAATTCAATATCAATATTTAAATGCAAATTAGTTGAATTACAACCTTCAAGGCTTTAGTTGAACCTAAGAACAGCAAGCAGCTACTCTTCCCTTTAGCAGAAGTGTGGCTTCCACAAACCCAGCAGAACTGATGTCCTATTTTTGTGCAAGATGGCCATTTTAAACAAAACCATAAAAAAAACTAAAAAATCAACAGCTCTTCCAACAGAAGAGTGATCCTTCAGTCTGCAGTGAAATTTCACAGAATGGAGATGATATTTCATTTAGATCAGCTCTTAGAGCACTCAATATCCTCTTCTAGGTGATATCTGTCAAACCTGTTCAGCTACTTAGTAAAAGCAAAACTCATCCACAAGAACTTTTGTCTATAACAAATAATTGCAGGAGCAAAGAACCATTTGAAATTCATTCCTCTTTTCCTTGCTGTGCCTTTTCTCTTGCCCTGCCTCTTCACCTTATAATCTCTACTAAACATACAATGCAGTAGGATTAAACAACTCCAGCAATGGGACTTCAAAGGCTTCTAGACAAGTACTCTAGTGGGTATAAATTCCCTTCCTGCTCTGAAGGCAGGACTTGAAAGAAGGCAGAACCAACCCCACCTGACTTCTAACACCTCTACCATACCATCGATGTCCTCCTATGCTCTCCCTAGTGTTGTTTGCTTGGATTATTTTAGCAACCAGGTACACAACACACAAACACTCCTTCAAGGAGGAGAGACATGACAACTGTCACATTGCTCTCAGTAAAAGAGGGAAATGAGTAGCCCTGGAGTACAGCACTGTGGGTTTTATGCATGTCTACTGTCCTGCATGGCAGGTTTACTTGGCAGGGTATTCTTCCAGTCTCCACTGTTTAAGCTATTCCCTCTTCAGCTCTGCAAAGGACTAGAATGTGTAAAAGCTAAAGGGAGACAACCTTTATCTCCTGCCTTTAATATAATTTAAAGGAAGCCTTGATAGGAAAGCTTTAACTATAGGAGAAGAGACTGAAGGAACAGTAAATTGGTCAAATTAACACTAATGGCAAGAGTAAGCTGAACACATATCTGCAGCATAGGCTGTGCACACTGAATTCTTAAGCACTAAAAAAACCTTGTAGGGGGCATAACCTGCCTACCTTACCACTAGGTATAATCACATGTGTCCACTTGGGAAGTCTTATAGACAGACCAGAAGGAAAAGGGGCTGAGGATTTACAGATTAGTTATGAATGAACTAATGAGCAGATGAATTACAGCAGCCGTTGTCTCAAACAGGCATTTGGAGTTGTGAGTGATGGAATGAGAGTGAAGTGATGCAACATAAGCATCCTGTGAGAAATACAGCTGTGGCTCCAGCAACGTTTTCCACTGACCAGTGCTTCATTACTTGGCAATAACTATACCTTATCATTAAAAACATGTCTAGAAAGCCCATAATTTCAATGATTTTGATTACTAGTTAGGACTACTGAGATAACTGCTGGCAAATCAACAATGCATGTCTTAGAATTTCTCTAAAAATTAACAGTAAAATCCTAATTTTTGAAATTTTGGAAGGAAAGTTTCCTTAAGAAAGGATCCCTTTGGTCTTGATTCAAGCAGGAGGAGCATGGAAAGAGCATAACTTTTTAAAATTCACCCAAATTTGTTACCTATGTACAAAATAGAAACTGCATATAGGCCTGAAGTGTATTGCAACTGTTTTTTTTTTAAAGGTCATTCAGTAAAGCAGTGGAGCTTAATATTTTAGCCAAAAGTCAATAAAATAATTATTGCTGAACTAACTTAATTCCTCTCTCTTTGCCAAGTATTTGCACCTAGCAGAAACAGTTTATTACAATCAGTCATCTGGTATTAGTTGCACACAATTTTAAATATTTGTGGAAAAAATGTTCTTCAGCTGGGTGAAGAGTGAAACAAAGAGTGAAAGAGAGCACAGAATACTTCCCAGAAGCCTTGACTCAACCTCATGCTCTTCTCCAGATTTTCTTTGTAGCTCTGCTTTTAAGACTTCAGAGACTGTTGAAATGCCTCTGCTCCCTGTCAATAGCTCTGGAGCTGGGTACCAGGCCAGAGGCTTTCTGGGAACCTCACTGGATACTACTCAATATCTTTAGGAAGTAAAAAACACCAGGAGTGTGGCTTTTCTTACCTAACCAAGTGTTACCTTTTTATTATAATTATTTGTTAGACAGTATATTATTTCACTTAAGATTTGAATATAATGGATTTGTGTTAACAAACTGTCAGTTTAAAGCACTTTGACAGATAAAGTTTCTTGTACTAACAAAGCCTGTGGGCAATCTCTTGAAATGTTTTTGAAGGAAATACAGAAAGTACTTACTGACAGGAATAGCCTTAATGTCTTTTAAAATCACTGCAGACCCAGTCTAAATTGTGCATCTTGCAAGGTATGTAACTTGCATGTTATTGTGGAAAGCATTTCCAAATGGGCATTGTTTCAGTGTGTTTGGGGGCAGCATATAGGGGTTTGTTTGGGTTTTTATTGTGAACACATTACATTTAAGCTGGTCCTTGATCTAACAACTTGAGTAAAGGGGAGCAGAGAAGAAGAAAACCACAATGCTCTGTAATGCCCTAACTTCAGCAATGCTAACTCCTCCCTCCTTTTTCTTTATGCTGGAGCATTGCTTATCTGTAGAGATTTTCAAGTGGCACAATATGATCCTCAAGTAATTTGTGTGTGGAGGTTCATGGATAGGAAAGCAGAGCATTAAACCAGCAATTTTGCAACCCATCCACTGTGGGATGCTCCCTAAACTCCTTGCACACACGTAGGGACAGATACAAAAGGAAGGCTTCCTCTGGCAGTGGTTTGCATGGCAGCAGCTGTGACTGCCAGCTTGCCTTGCATTTCACCATGTGCTCAGAGTTCATGGCCCTTAAGAGAACCAGGTTTGGGAGTTCCTCTCCTCTGAATCTTAGATGGCCTTGGGCAGTTGATAAACACTTATGCACTCAGCCTAGAGACAGTGGCACTGCCTCTAGGCATTCACAGGAGCAGAAGATGCTTATGCATGACTTTTTGGGGAATATAGAAATGCCTAAGGTCTCCTATGGTAATTTCTGCTGTTGAAGTAATTCTCTTTGACTGAGGCAGTTTAATTTCTGACAAAGAATGGGCTTCATCTCATGTGACTACAAAAATTACATGGTTAATTGTGTAGGATTTGTCTCTCTTCAAGGGAGAGACACCTATAGAGAATAATTCATCTTACCTATCATCCAGCAGAACCACCTAACCATATGCTCTTAAGTGACATAATGCTGGTCATATCATCTCCCCAGTGGCCTCTGGCTTTCACTCCAGAAGGGTCCTGGTTTTGACAAGTTCTGTGTCATTTCTGTCAGCATAATGGAGATGTCTTGGGCTGTTACTGTGCCTCTACAGTGGTGCTGTGGCTTAGATCAGGAGGTCACTTTGAAATGAATCTCTCTCTCAGTTATCTTCTTTTTCACATTAAGTGCTCTCCACTCTTGTAAGCTTTTCACTTGAATTTAAACCAGAAGATGCACAGCAGGAGCTCACCTACTGTGCTACATTCACAGGCATGCAGACCATGGCACCTGAAAAGATCTAGAAGCTGTGGCTGCTGGGTCATCAGCACCAAGAGTTTCACTCTGCAGTCTTCTGATATTGCAATTTAGATATGAAAATGGTTTAGATCAGAAGGAGCTCAGGCTGGTTTTAACCCAAATCTGATCTCATGGATAGAGTTCAGGGTCCAGAGGTTGTAGAAAACTAAGTGCACCCCCAGAGTTCAACTTGCTTTTCTGTTTTGTGGCCACACTGAAATGTGAGCCAAATTACAGTGTGTGAAGACAGCCAGAAGATTTCCTTCAAAAGTGTACTGCTGACACAAATTAGATGCTACTGCAAACATAGTTTTGGGTATCTGGAGACATATTTACTGGTAGAAGCAGCTGTATTTTGGCAAATTAATTCTGCTCTTATATATGGACAGGATGAATCAGCCTCTAGAGATAATTATCTCTCTCCATTGACCACAGAAGGAGTCTTGGCGACTGGTTTATGTTAGATACCTAATGCTCTATGGCAAGCCAGGTGAGCTGATTCTTCTAGTTCAATAAAGACAAAGGAGAAAAGTTAGAACAACACTACAAATATCAGGGGAAATGTGCTGGAAGATTAATTCTGCAGAGCACAGCATCAGAGACCTTTGGGGGAAAGACTAGAAATAAGAAAGTGAGGGAAGACAAGAGGAGTTAAGCTGGCAGTTTGACCTGGATGTCAGCGCTGATAAAAACAGCAAGTGAGAGCAAGGGACAGCACACCACTAGTGCAGACTGATAATGTCTTTATAACATCAATAGACAAGAGAAAAAAAATTCACCATTCCATAAATTCTTTCCAGTTCTACCATCTTCATGTTCCTAATTAACTTGTCATGAGGCAAGGAAGTGGTCTCAGGAGAAAAGATCCCTTTTGGTCTCTTTCAGCTGCCTGTCCTGCTGTATGTCATGTTGAAGTCCAAAGTGCATTAGAAATCTGATTCGTTGTGCTGACCAAAATGGACAGATCCAATCCAACATATAAACAAAGAAAACCAATTATAATGATGTTTACAAGACCCCTGATGGATCAGAATTGTCTATACAATGTATCTTACTGATACAAGATGGCTTGATTCCCAAAGAAAAATCCAATCAGAAGTGAATATTATAACAGTATGTGAAAAAAAAAAATCCTTCATTCTAACTGATACTTAATTCAAGCAGCAGAAATATCCAGACAACCAAAACATTTCAGTATTATAGGCTGATACCCTGATGTAACATACTCACAGATGTCCTGAACTAACTTATAAAAGTTCCTGTAGTTCCTGCAGGATATGAAAGTAATTTTGAGCAGGTAGAAGGGTATACTTCTACCCAGTACTTTTAGTATCTTATACTATAAAATATAATGATGGTGTATCCAGGCTTAACTAAAATATCCTGCTTTGTGATGGGGAACTGATGGAGCAATCAGGAATAACTAAATATATCATGGTTCTTCAGGTAAACAAGATGTTGGGATAAATGTTATTCCTGCAGTCAAGAAACTTTCCTGCCTTAAAAACTACTATGAAGAGAAACTGATCCCAGTGAAGTCCATAGCAATATTCTGGTAGCTGTACTCTTCAGATATCACCTGAAACTGCACCAGCTGTATTAAAAAACTTAATGGCTGTTTTTTACAGTGAAAAGGAGAGTCCTTGGCAAAGGGCTATTTTATAGCTGTTTTTCAGTCATTTATGATACTTTCATAAAAAAAAAATCTTTAGCAACTAGAAATGATACTGCAACAGGTTCAAAAAGCAGTGCTGACTATACTGCTTTAAGAAGTAGGTGTTGAAGTAGTAAGAGACTGAATGTCTGCAAGATGTACTGGAAAGTGGTTTGTTAAACCTTGTGCGGCCACATTCTCCTAAAATTCATCAACACAAGTCAAAAAAGAGAATCCTTTAAAGATGTTCTACTGTGGTTTGCATTCATTCTAGACTTTTCTCTACTAAGAAAACAATTAATGTGGTATAAGCCAAGGAAATTATATATGCTTTTGAACAGTATAGAGTCAAATAGATTTAGGTTTCATGTTCTACTGTCCCTTCAGCCCTTTCGGAGTTCTGCTGCCTATGTGTGGAGAGAAGGCTGGAGAGAGAGAAAACCAATTCTGCCTTTTATAAAAGAGCGTTAAATTGTGTAGCCAACTGTACAGGACAGTCTATGATGTAATAATGTATGGGTTGAAACAACATAGTTGGGTGAGGGCTACATTTCAGGCTGACTGCACATGATAGCACGTGCACCTAGAATCCTGGTCCTTTCTTGTTTGCTTTGGCATTGCACTGGACCAACACAGCAAACACTGATTGCTTGGGATCTAACAACTAGACCTGCTGACTTTGTGAGGACAACACAAATTTGGGTCCCTAATATGTGGTTTGATAGCTGTTGGCAAGGCAAGGTCTGAAGGCTATGGGGAATCACAGCCTTTCCTTAGCCCTGGGAAAGGGAAAAGCTAAAAATCAGTTTCGACTATGATTTATTTAAGCATGCCAAAATACACCACATTTATCAGCCATATTTAAAGCGTGGAAGAAGGAGCAAAACTGGAGTGTTTTCTGATGGCATTCCAATTTATATAGAGTCTTTTAACTACTGCATGTTCTCATTATCATATGTTTTGAGTAAAACCAAATGTAAGAGATGGAGTCCTATTTGTGTAGTGTATGCCTGTATTTGAAAATTCAGATTCATATGTCAGGGAGGCTGGAAACAGCCCAAGAAATGTACTTAGGTAGCTCTTCCTGAAAAACACTGGTAAGTATTATGTTGCAAGGAGAGATGCTCATGTTCTGTGAACGCTAAAATAGGTAAACATAAGGTCATGCACCTATGTCAAAAAGGGAATGAAAGGAAGAAACAGAGCAAGACATGCTCTAAAAAACAACCATCCTCTGAATCATTCAGTGAATCTGGTAGATGATATTTTTTTTTTTGTCTTTGTAGTCCTTGAGGCAGAGGAAGTTCCTTCCACTGTGCTTTACAAAAAGCTAACTGAACCATTAATGATTAAAAAATAAACAATCCTGTCTATAGACAATTATCTTTCCCCTTATGAAGTCACTTCCTCTCTCACTGTAAATCTGCCACACTATTGTGATGGTAGTTTTGATATGTGAGGTCACATCTGAATTTTAGAGGTTAGTTTGAGGTGAATGAATGAAACTGCTGCATGAAATCTAAGACCTTTGGGTATACCTGTGACAACATGGAACTTGAGATCATTTGCTGCTGGAAGGCTTTAGCATTTAAAGGCACAATTCACATGAGCCCCAAATAAAGCAATAAAAGATGCTGCCTAGTGTGGCTTTTTTTCCCACTCATTGTGATGTACACTTTAAAAATGTTTGTTTTTCATCTATTATTTAATAATCTAGTACAATCTTTACTACTGTTCAGGGAGATGTTGTTAGACAAATAGGTTTTTGTTGTCTTTTTATCTTTCCGTTTTTTTGTGAAAGCAAATGGAGCCTCTTCATGCCATTAACCAAAGTGACTTGTAAACAAAGAGGCAATTTAACAGCATCCCCACAGCATTACATTCCTACTTAACCCTGCAAAGACTGTGCAATGTGAAAGCTCAAATGATCAGAGAGTTGTTCCTTTTGCTAGGATTCTAGTAAATAATCTAGTAGTTTTACGGATGTGTAATTGCACTTTTTTGCAAATACATTGTTCAAGGTTATAATCCCAAAAGCAAGAAGCCCTTACAACAGACCTTCTATCCAGTCTGCACCTCTGATTGATTTTTTTGCTTTACATAACATTCATTTAGTGCAAGTGAATGATGAGCATTGTCAGAACTGCAGTGTAAACCGGAGCATTTCAAGGAAAGGAAGCAAGATGCAACATTAAAGGAACTTGAGGAGTGCAATGGCTGCTCTGTAGAGCATCAGGGCTGTTTGCATTCACTGCATTTGTTACAAAATAAATACATATCTATTTTCTATTAAATTACCTCCTGCAGTATTTACTACTCTCACAGTTTGGTGTGTTAGTGATCTACCCATCATCCCTTTCCCTGTCCCCCAAATGTACCGCAGATTTTTGTTACAAGTAAAATAAAAGCCCCATATAATTCAGTCTGCTTTCTGTTGGAACATTCAATATGTGTGGCAAAATTTAATTTGGGAGGAAGGTAAGAAGGAAACAAGGGTTTCAACTAGCCCTGAGGTCATCCTAGCTCTTCTCTGCTTGCTTGGACAAATTATAATTATTCTTTTTCTAGAATAAGCACATTTTTGCCCTTTTCAGCAAACACACTTATGTTTTAATAGTTACTGCTATTTTCAGCATTGTATATGCCAGAAGCTATAGTTGGTCATGCCAGTATTCATTAAAAAGTCACATGCACAAACTTTATTCATAACATTTGTTTACACTTCAAGTGATAGTCACAACATTTTAAATTAAATACAGGATTTAAAACATAATTGACACCACCAAATGCTATTTTTACCTACTAATAATCAGAATAACAGATAATGCTCCAAAATGAGGCAGTTCCTTAAAGCAGACATAAATGCTCCTTCTACCTCTGTAGTAGAGTTCTACTGATGAAAATGTTGGTTTTTCCATTTTCTTTTTTCTTTTGAGGAACATAGTGTTATACCAACTCAGAAACTTGCTGCATTTTTATCCTGGTAATGTACAATAATCATAGAATCATAGAATGTGCTGAGCCAGAACGAATTCATCAAGACCATCCAGTCCAACTCCTGCCCCTGTGCAGGACACTCTAATCACACCATGTTCCCAAGAGCATTGTCCACACCCTCTTAATTCTGTCAGGCCTGGTGCTGTGAGCACTTTCCTGGGGAGCCTGTTCCAGTGCCCAACCACCCTCTGTGGTGAAAAACCTTTTCCTGATATCCAATCTGAACATCCATGACTCAGCTTTAGGCCATTTCCTTGAGTCCTGTCTCTGGTCACAAGAGTGAAATCAGTGTCTATCCCTCCTCTTCCCCTTATGAGGAAGCTGCAGACTGCAATGGGTTCTGCCCCCAAGTGTACTTTTCCCCAGGCCGAGCAAACCAAGTGATCTCAGCTGCAACTCATAAGGCTTTCCCTCCAGACCCCTCACCATTCTCGTGGCCCTCCTTTGAAAGCTCTCTAATAGCTTAATGAGAGCACATAGAGCATAAAGGACTTTCACAGCCATTACTTCAATGAGTTTAGTAATTAGTAACAGGTATGTATAGTCTACCAACAAGGAAAAGTTTCTACACATAACTAATTATCCCTATAGTAGTTTATTTTACTATTTCTATATACAGCATGGTCTCCCTCTACTGTTCATTAGCTAGCTTTTAGTCCACTCATTTTCCTTTCCTTTAACTGGAAAAAAGCTTCATTCTCTCCACCTGTGTCCACATAAGGAAGGACAAAACCAGTGATTGTGTTACTTTCCCAGCAGAAAGCACCAGAAGAGCAGAAAGGCCTTGCTTTTAACAGAAGAAACAAAGGCTTTAATTCCTACCATCAAAGGAAGCAGACCAGTTACCTATCTTAAAACCCAGCAGGCTTCCATCTAAATCACTAATACAGGCATTGCCATCAGCCCTCAGGAGCCCTGACAGCCAGAACATTCCTGCTATTTTAATGAGGAGGAGTGCAATGCTCCACTTCACCATACAAACCCTCTCCCCACCCAGTTAAATATAATACAGCTATTAAAAATAGAAGAAATAAGACTTACTCAATAAAGTAGACTTCCCCCTTTTCTGTATAAGCCATTTCCCAGTTATCAGGCAGTGGGCCCAAGTCATCATTCTCTTCAGGTTTAGTCTGTTTTGTTACATCCATATCCTCCTTTGCTTCTTCAGGCTGACCATATCCTGGTGCAGGACAAGGCTGGGTGGTAGATGCCTCACCCGAGACAGCTGTACTCTTCTCTTCATGTTCACTTGATTCTACAAGAGAAGAAAAATTACAGGTTTTGGACGCCCAAGTTAATGGTGAAGAATTTACTGGGTGCAAGTCTCTGTGAACTGCAAGTCTTGGAAAAAAGAGAAAAATTCTGTTTGGTTTACACAAAGGTTCCTCTGATGATGCATTTTATTTGGAACACAATAAAAGAAAATAAAGGAATAAAACCAAACTGAAATAAGAGACTAATAAAGAGTTCTGGCTCATTCTGTCCCAGGAGTCCTTCCAGACTAGCAATAAACACTGAGCAGAAGACAGCTTCATATCCAGCAGCTCTAGTGTCTCATGTCTTAACTTCTCAAACTATACTCATAAACACATATATATATACATAAAACAACTAGCCCATTGTTTCAGTACAGACTACAGGTAATTTTCACTTAAAAATGTATGTGCACTAATTGCTTTGTATATCCATACATCAAATAAACCAATGACATCCATCAACTCATAGCAATATATTAACCATGTAGAAAGTGGTTGTGATTTCATTGTTGGTATGACCTGTAGGAGGCTTAGTTTCCCAGAGCCAAGACTAAATGCTTCAACATGTCAACACTGTAGTCTGCAGGAAAGTTCAAGAAGATGACAATTTATTAGATGATCTAATAGTGCACCCACAGCAAGGAAATACGCAGATACCTGTGTGAAACATGCAGGATGGTGGAAGACAGCTTGGGTGAAATGTTCTAATTAGTGATGCTTACAACAGCAAGAAAGAGCAACAAAAATTTAACAAAAACTGTTTATAAAGGCCTAGATTTTAATTAACCCACAGAATCAATAAATGTGCTGTTATGGCAAGCAGTGGTAAGAGAGAAAAGGTTTAGGAGAACTAGTAAAGATTGAATAAGCAATACTAAGAATACAAGTGTAACTTTCTAATGAAAAAGAAAAGTAGTAAGTATAATCAAAGATAATTTTAATTAAGTCACGAATTTGCAATGAGCTGCTACTTGAGACAGAATTGTACAAAAGGTGAAAACTAGATTAGATGGTTAAGGATGAACACAGAAAAATAACAGCAAAGCAGAACAGTCAGTCTAGAAAGTGGGATATGGTCAGAACATTAGGGCTAACAAGAAAACTTTCTGTAAGTGCAATAACAATAATAATAATAATATTAATAGTACCAAAAGCAGATTCTTTCTACTATGTGGGAAGGAAGGAGAGCTAATAGTTTATGACGCATAAAAACCCCAAGGCAATTAGTGCTCTTTTGCCTCAGCCATTGCTGACAAAAAAAAAAAAAAAATCACCTGTGATTAAATGGCTAACATAATTAATATCAGCAATAGGGCTAAAGGAGGTGCAATGGGCAGAGAACAGGTCAGGTGAAACTTAGATGACCCAACTGTTCTCAACTGGCAGAGCTGGATGAAATGGAACCCAGGGTACAGAGAGTACCACATAAGCAGACTCATGGAAAGTGACAGCAACACCTTCCCGACTTCATGGGGAAAGAAAACTTGGAATGGACAAACAGGACCCTGGTTTCAGCAAGATATACATGATTTGGGTTTTTAGATAGTTTTATATTCTTAATTTCTGAGTACCTAAGTTTTGACTGAAATGATTTGCTCAATTAGGCCCTTATGTCTTTTTGTAAAAAAAAATAAAAAATAAATAAAAGGGGAGGAAGACCCATGAAACTGTAATTGCACATCTTTCTCTTTTTCATTTCTAGGATGGGAAGTAAGAATCAAACCACTGACATGTAAACTCTTCAGAGGTCATAAATATTGGTCAAGACTTTTCAGGAAGAAATTGTGTCAAAGTAATCTTTTTTTCTTTACATGACATAGTAAAAGGGGCTGCTTCTTAGGCAAAAATGGTATATACAGTCTTTATGATCTCAAAAAGATACTTTTGAAACTGACACATCAACCCTTCAGAACAGCATGAAAAAACCCCAAATTTAGCCTTGGAAAGGGTAATGATCTACAGCTCTACATCCACATGCAGCCTCATGTTCGTAAATCTTAACTCATGCTTGAACTATGTGGAATTACAATCATTTTATGCTGTTTGGAATATGAATCTATCTGTCTGTAACATTTTCAAATATGTAAAAGCTTCTTGCAAAGCAGAAATGATGTACAGTCCCCACTTTCCCTGAGAATAGGACAATGTAATAATTGCTGAATAATTTTTGGGGTGTTTTGTTTTTATCTCTCCAAAGCAAAAGTCCTCATCTATTTGAGGCATTATTAACAGATCTGTGAGTTGTATTCTTGAGGCTGGCTGCAGCCTTGACCACATCTCTACCACAGGAAGAAAGACATGCAGATTAGACTGAATATAAGACAAAGGTCACATGGCAGATATGAGCACAGCAGAACAAATTCATTTGGGGTAGAGATGAATCACACACAATGACTATTGATCAGCCAATGCATCTGACAGAGCACAGATGTGGTGACACTGCTGTGCCCTGGGATTTTACCTTATCTCTAATATGTGTCCTTCCTCAAGATCTTATTTTCAACAGGTCTGAAGGGGTCAGATTCGTGATTTTCAATAACTATATTAATAAATCCCTGCCATAATGATGACAGAAAAAAAAAGTGAAAATTGTTTCTATTATTTGCAGTCTAATTCTTGAAACTTGCCATCTAAACATGCAAGAGGACCTTGTCACTTTATTCCTTTATTTTAATGCTGCAGATTATTTATGCAGAGAAGTTCAAAAACTTAGTGTCTTCATCCAAAAGAACCAAAATATAAACCAAGTAATATCAGAAAAGAAAAAATAATAGAAATGTATGGGGTTGTTTTAGCAGTTCTGAATAAAAATATTTCATATCTTTATACCCTTATTGTATCTAATTGCTAATTTTTAAATTATGTACAGGAAAGAGTCCATCCTTTTAAAATAACTGTTGAATACAGGAGAAGTTTAACTCATGTTTGCCAATATATGTGAATGTGTTTTCTTGTGAAGATATAACTTTGCAGCCTCGGAGTTTCTCCCTTTCCCATAGAGCTGGAGCCATATTCAGGTCTTGGTGCTTTTATATGGAGGCATTGCTCCCTCTGACTCCTGACACAGCGAGAGCCAGGAGCTGACCTGGGCAAGGAAAGCAGGAGTCATGGAGAGCACAGGGTATTCTGTGGGTCACAGGATGTGACTTAGTTGTGATAAATTGAGTTTAAAGAACCTAGAAAAATCAATGGATACCGACTTTTGTGTGTTTTTAAATTTTGTGTGTATTTTAAATGTGTATGTTTTTGGAAGCTTTGTATGTTGTTTTCATGCCTCTGGCTGTCTTTGCTGTGTAATAATAAAACAATAAACTCAACATGTTGCCTGGGTCTAGTGCAACTTGCACGGTGATTGATGGCACTGGGACTCTGGTCTTTTGCTCATTCCTAAGGCCTAGAATGATAATTTTGAAACTTTATGTCATATCTTATGCCTCAATTAATTTGAGCCTGACAGAACTTCATTCTCTGGGTGCAACTTATCATTGCTCAAGTACTGTCAGAATAATGCACATACATAAGCATGCTTTCAATGCTAAAGTGATTCTTCTGGAGTTTGGATGGTAAACTTCATCAGTCAGCACTGGAAAGCAAATGTGACATGACCAACACAGTGTCAAAAATACTGATGCTGGTTGTAAAGGAGACTGACTCAATCCGTTGCAGACATTACAGTGACAGCAGTAAAAACTGCTGAATGTCTGACAAGTTTCTGGTTACTATTTGATCAAAACTCTTTTTATCGCTTTGGTCAAAGCATTAGTTTTGCAGAAATCATTAATTTCAACACAGTGTCTGTCAGGGAAGTCTTTTCAGGTGCAATATCTCTCACTCAGCAATGTGTTCAATTGCACTAAACATAAGAAACCCAATACTAAGTCTAGACTTGCCCATCCTAACAGTTAATCTATAGATTATGTCTCCCATATGTTTCTTGGCAAATAGTATAGTTCTTTATTTAAATTTAGCCATTTAAGCTCTTCTGTATCTGTAGGCTGAATTAATAATTCTAAATTGTAGAGGTGATCCCCTAAAATGTGTATCTAAACCAGCTATGATCCCTTACACTTTGAAATTTCTTTTTTCTTCTTATTTTATATCAACAGAGCAGAGACAAATAGCTCAAACAAAAAAGTAAGACGTTTAGGCATATAATTTACTAAAGATGGATGAGATAAATCCCATCTCCCAAATTATACTACTTTATCCTGAGAGAACTTGATCCAGGATGAAGGACTGAGAGTGCTCTATCCTAAAAGGGCCAAAAGCCAAAGCACTGAGAAGGATTCCTGGTGGCTTCTGGGCTGAAGACAGGTGACACAATTCAGAAAGAATAAATATATTGGGCAGACAAGTATGGTCACTCCATCCATATACAGCTGTCTCAGGGAAATCTGATGTACATGAAGCAAGGCATATGGAAGATATTAATGAAAAATTGCTAAAGCTCAACACTTGCACAGATTATGCCAACAGACACTGAAAAGCTGCCTGAAAATTCAGACCAAAAGCACAAAAATCTCTGTAATCACAGATATCACGTAATTGGTTTGATAAGGATGGGTTTCTTTTCTTCAGAATCATCTTAGATATGTTACTAGATATGTTACTCGTGGTCCTATGTGTTAGAGAGGTACTTGAGTTGACAGGCTTGGATATGCAGTTAATAAGCCATTAAATTGCTGAGCATCTATAAAAAATGAATCAATGTTTCAGATGTCCCAGGAGCCTTATAATTAATAAAAGCCTCCGCCTGGAAGTGAAGTATTTAAAATAGAACACTCTTTCTAAAAGAATTGGCAATAACAAATGTCCTCCCTTTGCTGATTCTTTATAAAAACTAAAACGCTCTCTCCACCAGGAGTTGAAAAAGAAATAAATTAATTAAAATATTCTGGTTTTCCTGATTGTTTAAAGACACAAACTGCAAATGCACTGACATTTTAGAGGTGACTAAGCCTCCGTCAGCTCACAGAGAAAATGACTGCGGTAACAGGGTCTGTGGGAGCCACACTGCCCAACAAAGGCAACACAGCATGCATGTACAGAGCTGCTTTGCTACAATCCCCAAAGTCCTCAATCAGTGTAACTGAACAACAAAACACTGCTTATAAAACCATGAGAGCCAACACAGGCATTGCTTGTTCTGCTGGCCACACCAATAGGATTTACTCTGGCAGGGAGAGGAGGGGGAAGAAGGGGTGGGCTGTCTTACACCCATGCTCGTGTATTTCATTCTGTTACACAGCACATGCCAGCGCCTGCTTCTTGTGTGCTGCCTTGTCATTGTTCACACAGAATTTGCCTGGGAGAAGCATATTATAGGTGCAGAATTCAAGGAAAAATGCAGGCAAATATTGCCTCTTGATCCACTTGGAGCTGAAACATATTGTCCTGGAAATTGCTCCTCAGCAATGGTCTCTTATGTGGCACATTTCGAATAACTGCAAAGAATGATCTTTCTAACGATTTCTACAACACAAATCAGAGATCAAATCCTGCCTCTGCCTCTTTCACTGTGGAAGTATCCTGGCAACAGCAGCAGTGCTGATGTTAGGAGCTCCATCCTTTCCTGCTTAGCTGTGTAGGAAGGGCACTCAGTGCCAGAGAAATGCCAACAGATGCAGTCTTGTGTGGCAGGGATGAGCAAGGCTTGTGCAGCATGTGGTTGCAGTGGCAAGGGAGCCATACTGCAACCCTTTGGAGAGCCAAGGGGAAGAACCAGACCCACTCTCACCCCACTGCTCCTGGACATCCCTGGTAGATGGGGATGGATTCTGCACAGGAATTTTCCCTTATATGCAAAGTTAGGCAACAGCTAAGGAAAAGCATGTGGAAAAATCATCCTGGATGGGAAGATATCAAATTCAGTATACTTTGTAATGAAGCAGGAATTAAAAGGGTATATATAGACTTTGCAATATGAAAATCCTTCTACAGAGCTTAGATGATGAGCTAATAGATTTTTTGTTCCACAGTAAGCTATACATTTAGAGAACTTGCGATATTTCATTTTATCTCCTCATCTGTGAATGTCACTAGACTTCTACTTCAACAATCTGAGTCTCTAAGTTTACCAAAAAGGATTCACAGCAATATTTCTCAGCAATATAAAAATCTGAATTCTTTAATTTTCTACATGAACAAAAACCAAATAATTTCTTACATACTGTTTCAGGATAAGAATTATTAAGTTCTGTAAAATATTGTCATGCTGAGAGGTGGAGAGTGAAATTGATTGCCTGCTTCAGAATAGGCTGGAGTGCTTTCACTCAAGATACCAGTCAGTACCCAGAACCCCTTTTTTTTCCTGAACCACTGTGATCCAAGAAGTAAATCAACAATTGTCTTTTAGGACTTGACATCTGAAACCCTTATCAGCTTTATGCAGGCTCTGAAACATTCCTGAAAAGTGTCCTCCAGATGGTATTGCCAGGTAAGTTTTAATGGCACTGCCACACTTTTGTTAATATGGTGACTTTAGTCTTCCATTATATTGCTAAGTTGTCATGATAATTTACAAAATTTCATTTCATAAAGTGCTGACCAATCTTGTGAGTGTCACCATTTGAGAACAAGAAGACCCAAACCACAGAGACTATTTATCTGAACAAATTGCAGTTCTCTAGACTCCCTCTATAGTCAGCAGAGAGGAACAGGCACTTGTGAATGACTTCCTAACATAGAAATCTAAACCAGGTCACAATCCATGCCCAGAAAGATGGTATTTTTCTCTTTGGTCTATCAGGAGGGTTCAAAGAGACTAGTTCAGAGAGAGAAATCTTTACAGTAGCTGAGGTAAGTGAGACGACTCCCCAAAATAGAGGTTAAGTAATTATTTTTAGGCTTCAGATAAATCCTAATACTCAGGATTGCTGCCTTTCCCTCTTGCAAGAACATCCTTACCTGAACATGCATATTCTCACTGCAGAAGGAGGTAACTGAGGACTCTGAATAACAGAAACTCACTGCAAAGTAAGAAGGAAGAACAGACCTGGTGTTACTGTCACGTCATTGCCATTGACCACAGGTCTTTCTTCCTCTTCTTCCTCTGGTGGTTCAATGCCTGTCTTCTCCATATTGCTCACAGATTTATTCCTTTTACGTTTGCCCTCAGCCCCGGGAGTGGCACCTGGGAGGATCTGGTCTGTCACATTTAACAGCAGCGGAGCCGGTTCTGCGGGAGGCTTCGGAGTGCCGTAATAGTTGTCTGCAAAGAGAAGAAAAGGAATAACCCATAAGATTGCAGAAATACACAGGCTGCTGCTGCTTCTTTTGTCTTAGACTAATGGATGTGTGAGGTAGGATCTGGCTCATCAGCTAAAATAAAGAATAGTTCAAAATGTTTTCTGCAAAATTGCATGTTTGCCTTTCCTGAAATGGTAATTAATTTTCTTTGTGGTAGCACAAGTGATCCAATCATGCTCACAAACAAGTATCTTATTAATAATTTCTGAAACTATAACAGGTAAAGTTTATGTTCCTGTCATCCAAACACCTGCCAACCAGAGCTGTTCTCTTATTTCAAATCATTAGTTAGGACAAATTAGTTTTGCACCATTTATGCCACAAAACAAGAGTTTCTTAAGGATCAGAATTATGATGAGAATATCGATTATTTATTATGTTATGTCATTTTCACTCCCTCAAATTATCTCACCTGCTTAGAAAGTAAATAATCATCCAATGATTCAGAGATTTGCAGTTTTTAGCAACACTTTCACTATCTTGTTTTTCATATTTGTCAAATCTTTGCTATTCACAATTTCAAAATTTGTAATAGCTAATGCTAATATATTTTCAAAGAAACCTTTGAAAATAAGGTTGAAACCTTATGCTTTAGGGCTTAATATTATCTCCAAGTACTAAGGAATTCTGAGAAGACTTAAGGTGGCTGACAGATTACCCTCTATTTGTGTCTCCTGAAATTTCTGGCAGCTTCCTCTGAGTCATCTACTTTCTGTCAGAAGGATTATTAGATTAGATCGACCACAGTCCCATTTTATCTATCAATATCTGTATGTTTGCATTTCTAGCATATCTGATCTAAAAATTAGTGTCTTGCTGATACCACAAATTTTTCATTAAAAATATAGTTAAAATAGATCAGTAACATAATTAAAAATATTTTTAAAAATGTACTTTCTAGAAAGAAACATAGATAGTATGACAATATTATGACAATATGACTATTATTGTAACCACACATAGGCATGACAAAAATAAATACGTATGTTATACATGCATAGTAAACCATCATGAAATTCATTTTGCAGGCAGAGTAAAAATTATTACTGGCACTTGTATTTCTGTGTGTTTCCAAAGACTTATTATGTTCAGCCACATGACCAACTCAATACAGGTAACTGTAACTGGGCAGCCTTGTAAGTACTGAATAGTCAATGAATTTTTCACATTAGTTTAGCAAAACAATATTAATAACAGATGTTTCTGTAATTGTAACACACAGTAAAAATGCACTGTGTTAAATGACACTCATAGTCACTCTGGACCTAAGCATGTTTGAATAAAACTTTGATTCACTGCAGATTTTCTTAGGATGTTGTGAGATGGCAGCAGGTTTAGCAAAGAGCCCCAGCAGGGCAATGAGATGCCGCTCTGTAGGGGCGACAGTGGGAGCTCTCTGACTGCCAGAGTTAAAGCCAGGGAGCAGCATTTGGGCTCTAAGGGGAAAAAAGGAAATCTACATTGATCCACCCACAGAGACTGTGCCTCCAAAAAACGTCAAGACCAGATCTGTTTGCAGTCAAATTTCTATGCTCTGGCAGTATAGGCTGTTTTGAGAATATCTGGAATCCAGCAGTGCTCAGTTGGAAGTTTACTTTTGTATTGCTCTAAGATCATGTTACCTTTATTGGTGAGATTGTGTGTCTGTAACATCCCATACTTTTAATTGCGGATTCCTCAATTAAAAAAGCTCCCTGGCCTAAGCCATTTTACCAGTTTCAATCAGTGCCTCAGAGGCCTTAAGCTTGACAAAACTTGTCAAATATGCACTGATTTCCACTGATTCCATAAATATCAGAAAATATATCCCAGGGATATTGTATCAGTGTGACACAAACTGTGAAACTAAAGCACAGTACCTTGGCTTTCTTTCCTTTGTTCTTAGCTTTGTCATTGTCATACAAAATTGAGTGCAGTAATAATTAGCAGTAATGCTAATATCCTGAATAGTAGATGAGGTGTTGTAACTGAAGGATGCTCTCATGTTATTTTAAAATATTAGACACTTTTTCACTTTGAGTGACTGTATGCATCAGCGAGAGACAGAGATAAAATTCATACACACAAAAAAATCTATGAATATCACATATATAAAAATACAAGAAAAACTTGCACATATAAGATCAGGGGCCAAAGAGGATTTAACTCATTCGATTTCAAACTGAAAATACTGTATAATTTCCAACTTCTGTCCTGCAACATCAAACTTTATATGTGCTTTATGATCCAGTAACCGTCAATTTAAAAGTGAGTTTAAAATTATATATTGCTAGCTACCTCTTGATCTATACCTTTAATTCAAAAATATGTAGAAACAATGCAAATAAAAAGAAGAAATTATACCCATACTGATACAATCAATACTAATTAAAAATTAGTTAAACTCCAATGGAAAAAAATATATAGAGTGAGACATCCAGCCATTTCAATGAAGGAGCAATGCTCCATTACAGAAAAATTAGGATCAATGTAAACTGTACCTTTTATCAAGATCAGATTCTCAGTGTCTTGAAAATACTTACTTAAGACTTGGCAGATTAGAGAGATTGGAAGACTCTCACAAAACCTTGACAAATGTCATATCTAAGCATAATACAGAGACTAAATGTTTAAAAACCATAACTTTTGTTGCCATTAATTTTTGAAAATCTCTGATCTCTTTTTCATCTTCCCCAAGCAAGGGGAAGGGTTCAATAGGTTATTGTTGAAACACTAATCATAAGGTACTGAAATTCATTTTCCTGTAGGTAAAAAAAGGAACACCAAATAAACAATTTCAACTGTAGTTAATTTTTAAAAAGGAATTACTAAAAAGAAAAAAAAAAGTAAAAAAAGAAAGTGGACTAGAAGAAACCATATATCCCATGCTCAATGGCAGTCAGAAATACCAGCAGTTAGGAGTTTTTTTTAAAAAATGAATGGAGCACAAAACAGACAACACCTTTATAGCACTATACAAAATCACATAGTATCCTCTCTTTTGTATGCTGCCTGCTGTTCTGGTACTTGCCTCTCAAAAATTACATGGGAGAACTAAAGAAGGGCAATTAAAGCTTGGAACTGCTTAAATTGATTTTGAGTTTTCAGCTTGGAAATGGGACAACTGAAGGGGGATATGGCAGATATGTATAAAAACAGGACAACCCTGGGAAAGTGCCTAGAAAATCAATGAATGAATGCTTAGCTTCCCACTACTTGAGAACAAGAGGATGCCCAATGAAATTAGCAGGTCTAAAACAAGCAAAAGAAGTGGGGTTTTTTTACACAGCATAAGAGAATAGTGGCATTTGCTGTCAGATGCAGCCAGTATCATAAATGCAGTCAAAAAGCAATTATACAAAGTCATAGAAGAGAAAAAGACTATGAGAGCCTATTAAATGTAAAGGTACAAATTCTGAATCAACAGTTACATACAATCAGGTTGGCAGAGTGCAGAATGTAACTCTGCATGCCTTCCCTGTTCTTGTATTTTATGCCTTAACATCTCAGAGGTCTCTTGCAATCTAGGTGATTCTGTGATCCACCAAGGGGCAGTAGCAGAGACATTTCCCCTCCATTTGACTAAGTGCAGCTGCTTTATTACTCAGGTTCCTCCTTGCACTCAAAAAAATGTCTGCGTACTTACCTGCCACCCCTGCACAGTCAAGAGGTCAGTTTAAGCCTAAGTGAAGTTCTTTGTGCTGGGTCTGAATCAAAGCCTCTGTGCAGACAGGCAGTGCAGAAAAAGCACCTCTGCTCAATCCATCTGGCTGCTGCTCCTGATTGCTTCAGTGCTTCCAGCTGCTTCTGAGTGCAGCTGAACACTGGAGATGGTCTGGCCTAACATATTTGACTTGGCTGCCAAAGCAGCTTGGAAGCCATGGCACAGTGACAATTACCAAGTGTCCCTTGCCACCCCTGAGCTGCATGAACCCTGATCTGCACCCTGATTCTACAAGGAAGAGTCAGACAAATTAATGGGTAGCCTTGCTCTGATGATAGAAACCAGATCAGGAAGTCAGAAAGTCACAAGAAGCAGAAAAATGAGGAAATAAGGAGGAGGAAACAGCTTATTTTTTTTCCTTAACTTTAATTTGCCTATGTCAGGATGTAGTAAGACTTTTATTTTATCAATGAAGTGTTTGATGGTGAAGCAATAGCCTAACTTGCTTCCTGAGAAAAGGCAAGCCTTTGAGGAAGAAAAAAAGACAGAGCACTTGGATGGTAGCATAGAAGCAGAAAAATCCTCATGCTGAAATGATAACAAGACTCAGATATACTGACAAGCCTATACTGATGTGCTCAACACCCAGTGATCCCAGTTACCGGGCACAGTTATAAATGTGTCCCCCATGTCATGCTCTACTTTGTGCTCCATTGCAAGGACTGACCTACATGCATTTTCCTTTGCATGGCCTTCCCAGTCCCTCTCCCTTTCTGTGAGGAAAGATCCGAAACGCAGCATAGGGTGGACATCTCTTGCCATTCTTCTGGACAGAGAAGGGAGAGGAAGGGCTTTGTGCCAGGTCTGCACTCCAGGCTGTGGAGAAGGAGGTGCTCCTTTAGTTCCTGGGCCAGGCCAGCCTGAGCCATCAGGTTGTGGAGAAAGGGGACCATTGCTGAGAGCACCCTTTGCTCCTGAAGTTCCAGTGATCTCACATAAGAAATTAAAAGCTCTAGTTTAAAAAGGTATTATGAAAAGGAAAAATAGCGATGAGGAATTAGGAAATTATAGTAAAAATGAACAACCAGACAGAAAACAAGAGGTGTGCCAGAGCCAGAAGCTTTTAGGATGAATACTTCCAGCTGTGGTGTGACTCACATTCTGAGCCCATAGCAGAGGCACATCCCTTTTCACACTTATTTTTAGAGCGAGATGAAACAATACCCAGCTACAAATACACACCTGCTTCTGCTTATTCAGCACACTCATTTAGATTGATCTGTCTTTTTTGTTTATACAGCTTTGAATTGCTGAAGTATCAGTCAAAATTGTGTGAGTCAGCCACAACTCTAGGAAATGAAAGACAAACCTTATTTTTCAGTTATGAGAACGACTGCAAATGTTATGACGAATGTTAAACCTCTACATATTTGCTTTTGTGATCACTGACTACTGATAATAAACTAAGGGGAAGTACTCTGAAGTCTAATTGCTGCCTAGATTTGAGTTACATTTGATATTTTAATAGTTCACAAATACATATGGAAATGTAATAGATTCCAATGGTATAGAGAGTTTTAGGTAGGCAGAAATCAGCTTAATTTACAATAAAAATAATTATGTGAACAAATATGAATATTTTATAATTTGATTAAAAGAAGATGGCTGAATTTATTTATGACTAGAAGCCAACTGCATTCTGCAAGAAGCATCTGTTCATGATTTATGTCTGTTTATAATCAGTATCCAGATGAAGACTGGTGACAACTGGTGTCCCTCAGGGGTCCATATTGGGAAAAACAGTGTTTAACATCTTCATCAGTGATGCCATCAGTGGGACTGTGGGTACTCTCAGCAAGTTTGCAGATGACACCAAGCTGAGTGGTTTGGTTGGTACACCTGAAGAACAGGATGCCATTCAAAGAGACCTGGACAAGCTCCAGAAGTGGGCCCATGGGAATCTCATGATGTTTAACAAGACCAACTGCAAGGTGCTGCACCTGGGGTGGGACAGCCCCAGTGTCAGCACAGGTGGGGGATGAGCAGATTGAGAGCGGCCCTGCCAAGAAGGACTTGGAGGTGCTCGTGGGAGAAAATCTGGACGTGACCTGGCAATGAGCACTCCCAGGCCAGAAAACCAACTATCCTGGGCTGCATCCAAAGCAGTGTGGCCAGCAGGATGAGGGAGAGGATTCTGCCCCTCTGCTCTGCTGTCCTGAGACCAGGCCTGCAGTGCTGCACCCACCTCTGGGATTCTCTGCACAAGAAAGACATGGACCCATTGGAGCAAGTCCAGAGGAGAGACACAAAAATAATGGACCACTCCTGTGAGAACAGGCTGAGAGTTGGGTTTATTCAGCCTGGAGAAGAGAGGATTCCAGGGAGACCTTATTGTGGTCAGTCAGTACCTAAAGGAGGCTTAAAAAGATGACTTGTTAGAAAAACCCGTTGCAATAGGACAAGGGACAATGGTTTTAAGGTAAAAGAGGGTAGATTCAGACTTGATAATAAGGAAGACATTTTCTTATTGTAAGGATGTAGAAACACTGAAAGTTTTCCAGAGAGGTAATGGATGTCCCACACCTGGAAACACTAAAGGTCAACTTGGACGAGGCTGTGAGGAACCTGATCTAGCTGAAGATGTCCCTGCTCATTGAAGGGGGTTGGACTAAGGGAGTTGGACCATCGGAACATCCTTCCAACTCAAACTATTCCATGATTCCATGAAAATCCATGATCTTTTCATAACAAGATATTTATTCTTTTTAATCTTAACCTGCTTTGGAGTCTGCAAATGAACTATTATGGTCTATATTCGCTCTATCTGGCTCTAAGTGTTTAACTGAGGGAGTGTTTAATTGGAATTAAGTAAAGCAATCATCTGCCAGGAAGTGCATAAAAAAAAATCTCCTTCTGTAATGACTCCTAGCCTGCAAGCCCTGGGACATCAAGCTGATGTCTGCTGCTGTCCACCCCCTGTGCACTCTTGGCATGTAAGTTTAAGTGTAGCTTTCTGTTAACCTCCAGAAGACAGCAAGAAAACAAGCTGATGGTTTTGGTATTGTTTAGGGCAGGCCCAACACACTGGCAGTATAACCAGCAGGGCCAGACCATATGAGTTTGGTAGTCTTTCAAATATTTTGTGAAGTTTTCCTGGACAACATATCCCAGGTATAGGTGTTGCAGACATCTTCTTTGAAAGATTTGGTATTAAACCAGGAATTGTTAAGACTGGAAAGGACCTCTAAGATCATCAGTATCCCTGTTAACACAGCACTGCCATGTTCACCTCTAACCAACTCTCTAAGCGCCACAACTAGAAGTTTATTGAACATTTTCAGGGATGGTGATTCAAACACTTTCCTGAGCATCATTTGTGTGCAATGGATGTCAAAGACAGGAAGGAATTCTTAAATGCATGGTCTGTGACCTTTCATGAACTAAGCATGTGGTATCACTGTGCTTTCCCTACACTGTGCACACACACCACTTTGCCACAGAGGTATGTCCAATCAATTGCCATCTGCTTGTGAAATCACTTTATTCTAACATTTCTGATCATCTGTATATGTAATTTAGAGCATTTTTTTTGTATGCTTGTTTTGCTCTGCAGTAAAACCACATAAGTATAGAATATTCTAAAATGGAAAAATCCACTTCTCTGTTTCCTTACAACCATCTTATAAAATTCCTAAAGAGGAAGAGTTCATAGATTTTGTTAAAATATAATTAGTGATGTATTTTAACAAAATCCAAGACAATTACCACCTCCTTAAGGAAGTCTGGCAAACTTCTTTTCACCCACTCACCCTGAGTAATTTATTTTGACTGGTGACTATACTATAATTAAAGCCTTTTTTTAATCATTGCTGTAAGGTTGGGTGAGTAGATTTTGTTCTTGGGTTCATACATTTTCATGACGGTTTTGCAAAGCTGCTTGATGGATTGAAGTTGCAGAACTCTTACTGTGACTCCAAAGAAAGTGGAATTAAAAAATGAAGCCTTCTGAAGCGTTTTGATTTTAGATTTACATTGGTATATTTTTACTCATGGACTTGTGTCATTAAAATAGCAAAGAAATAGGAAAACTTGTAGTTCAGATTTCCCAGAATTTAGAGGAAAAAAAATTACTAAATATAGATTCACAATTATGTTTTTAAACAGCAGCTTTTAACTTCTATTGTGTTCACTGAAATATTCACAAGAAAATTTATACTTTTACTATGATCTTTCTGGCTAATTTTAGTTTCTTTTAGACAGAAGACTGAAGGTCCAGGAAAAGTCTTTGCTCTTCTTTTACTAACTAAGCCTTTGAATCCAGATTTCTTAGTTCTCTGAGCCTTGCTGTTAAATTAAAGTCTGAATTAAAAAAAAAAGATTAAAATTTATTTACTTTGGGAGTGCTGTCTGAATGAGTTACACATGATACACAGAACCAATTCCGTACTTGCTGGGTATCGACATCCCCAGGGCTACTTGTTACAAAGTCTGTTTTTTCTCCCCTTTCTATTTCCTAACTGCATTGGGCTTCAGCAATAAATCAAGTTACTTGAAAGAAATACTTTCTGGACATCCCAGGATTCTGCTAGAACAGAGGGGTCAGAGTTATTGCCTGGTTATTCCCAAGAAACACTTCAGCATTCTCTGGCAGGGACTATCCAGCTGTTTCCCAGGGGCAGGGGGACATTTGATGCCTTGTGCTGCCTCTTCCCCAGGCTGAATTGTCATTTGGGTTGCTCTCTGCAGCTTCTGGTGACAGATATTAGGAAAATATGTTAACTTCTATGTCAAGTAATGACATTTTAATAACTGGCTTCAGGATTGTCTATTCATCTACATTAAAATTAAGTCACTAATTATAGCTGTGGATTTTTGCCCAAGAGAGTTCTGGCCCCCAGTGAATGCAATAGCAGAGGAAGTTTCTAAATTCACAAACGCAGTGATGGAGACAAGATGGGCTGTCAAACCTTCCAACATGACAAAACTGCTGTTCTCTTACTGTTGGACACCAACTGCCCCCAATAAGAGCATCTCTTTTCCATCCATACAGACTGGGACAGATTTTATAAGTAAGGATGTACAAATTGGGTTATTATTTTTTAATTGGCATTTTTCAAGATAAATATCAGTAGGAAATGAATTTTAGTAACAATAAGGTGGTGATAGAGTACACCAGATATGCATAGGGCATGGTCTGATTTTGAAGGTCCCCAAATTAACGCATATATAAGCTAGTTCTCATATTTAAAATGATATTTTCCTCAGAGATATCGCTTCAGACTTTAGTGTATTTCAGAGAGTTCAAACTTCTAAGTTATCTTCATCACTGTTTCCATAGTTCCATTTTACATAGCTGCTTTTCCTTTTGATTATTATTTTTTCTCCCACCTTTTTAAGTACTAGGGTGGCTTTATCCTATAAATACTCTGCATTCCTTAGATTTTTCTAATTAATCTTTTAGCTGATTGCCCATCTATAAATTTTGGCACATATGCAAGACTAATCCCTAAAGCTCTGTGTAAGAGTACAAGGAGCAAGTAGACAACAATTTCACCTTTACAAAATCAGGTATAGACCAGACTGTTTTCATCATCCCTTTCATTTCTACCAAGACCAAACCATGTGAGCAGATACAATCCTCTTGAGCACTAAATCTCTCACAGTTGGGAAATAACAGTTCTCCTGTCAGATGTGGGAATCCCATGGGTTGAAGGTGTAAATACCTTTCAGATAAAGTAACTATAAACCATCCTGTGTTAAGTCCAGGTGGAGGTGGCTACACAGAGGGAACTGTCTTGCTTTAAGATTCCTCTAAGGTTAAGGTCCTGACCTTATTTTTCCCAAATATTCTTCAAGTTTGTATTTCTTTCTGAGAAGCAGAACACATCAGTTTTAGATAATGGCCTAGAAGAGAGAGGACTGCTTATCAGATGTAGCAGAGTGCTCCACACACAGCACATCATCACACATCTCCCAGCCACCAGCAAATATGAAATGACCTTCAACTTTCATCATTTGATCTTCTGCTGAGCACAGTGTACCAGTGAAAAATCTAGACAGACCTCTTGGAAAGGCTCCTCCTACATACTTAAGGAAAATCATGGACAGAGAGAAAGGATTGAATAACTAATATAAAATGGAATTTGGACTTCAAAATTAGGAATCACAAAGGTATGAATGCAGGCTATTGGAACAAGACTACACAACAATACAGCTTGATAAATACATTAGTAACTGTTTTATAGTGTTCTGCACACTTGAAAGCAATTCTGTCATCTAACCTCATCTTCAAAAAAGCAGTAGTATAATCTGAAACCTCTGCTTTTCCAGAAAAGAAACATGGTTCAATTCCTAAACAATGTGTTCTTTGCTGCAGCTAAGCACAGACACCAAGATACTTCTTCCCATGTCACTTATCATTTTTATTGTGAGTTGTCTGGATGGGACCCTTGAGTAATCACCTGTCCCTAAATGTGTATGATCCCTAAGTGATATAGAGAGTGGGTTTTTTAGCTAATTTCACTTTTCCTGCTTAGAAGTTCAGTATCTAAAATAATGAACTGTCTTCCCCTATCTGCCCTCGTAGTGATTTTAGATGAGATTAATTGACCTCTTGAAGTGTACTTGGGTTTTGGTTGTTACTTTAAAAGAAGGTCCAGACACCTTTAAGCTTGCTAATTTTAGAGGACATGATTCAGACCCTTAATGATCAAGGTGGCATCATGCTAAATCATGCTATTACTTTCTTCCTTCATTTAAAGATTTAGGCTAAGCAAACTTAAAAAAAAAAAGATTTTCTGCTTCCCTTTGTATATTTTATATATTATGGCTAAGATTTTTGTAGAAGTAAAAATCCTTTGCCATATTAGAGAACAGCTTGCAGCAGAGTCCCTCCCTTTTGACAGTAGTGCCTACATGGTTTTACACCCTTACAAATTATCTGGAAAGATGAGAAAAGTCTAAGAATATTTCTAGACAAAATTTCATCTAGTTCAGTCTGGGCCACAGAAATGAATATTTCTGAAGGTTCAGAAGGCTTAAAAAAGAGAAAAAAATATATGTCTAGGTGAAGTTATTATGTTATATGAAACATTACTGATTAATGCAAATCAGAGAGCCAGTTTGTTGCAAATTACTATTCTTTCTAGAGTGATACTGGCATTGCTGCAGACATCTCACTGTACAGTAGCAGCTTCCTTCTGATAAACAATAAGCAAAGTTAGAATCATTCACTGAACTAAAGGAATCAAATGTCATGCAGTGCTCATCATGTGGTTAAGAACTTTATTGTATGCAACATCAGCCCAGACTTTTTTAAGGAAAAAGGTTCCAGAAAGAAAAGATGTTCTAACAAAAGGAAGTAAAATTATAAGCTTCCTATAATAAAAATAAAATGCATTTCAGTTGTATAAATTAACTATATTTCTGTCGAAGGTGGTATGAAGGAAAGGATGTGCCAAGTTTTTCAGATGAAGTTCTAGTTAAAAAATGGGAATGAATTTCAAGAACATATAGTCACTATACTAGATGTTTCTGAGAGATTTCCCATATGTTAAATTAATCCACACTTACTACAGATCTATCTGAAAATGCCATGTGTAGGGCTAGGTGAAGTTTATTCAAAAATGACCCTGCAGAGGTCTTACAGTCATGAGAATTGTGTGATGTCTTTTGCCTGACATAAGAAGCTGGATTAATGCCCCCAGCCCAGGTTTGTTCACTACTGTGTCTCCTTTTTCTTTTTTTTCATAGGACTTTAAGCTTATTTTAAAAGCTGTGTTTATAGACACCTTATACATTTTCAGAGTGGCATTTTCTCTGTGTTATAGCTGGAAATCTGTCTCCAGCTGCCTTGACAACCTCGTGAAGATACTCTAGACTGTTAATTTCATCTGACAGTTTCTTCAAACCTGAGGAAGAAAAGAGATCCCTGTAGTCAATCAGTTTTTGTATTCATTTATTCAGGTTGCTACTAGAGAAAGTTATCTTGCCAATTGGAGAGGTATGTAGGGAATCCTTTCCTTTTGTGCCTAAAAAGCCTCTGCACATTGTCTTGGATAGTCATCTTGCACAACGTGAATAAATCAGATGTTCCCCATTGGTCTTTCCTTAAGGAGTTGTCAGAATAAATAAAAATACTTCTCAGAGACCCCCAGTGATTCCAGGTACAAAAAATAAACAAACAAACTTCCAAAAAAAAAAAAAAAAAGAACCCCAGAGAAAAAAACTACATAAATTCTTTTTTTCATCCACAGATTTTTATTTTGCCATATTAGTGCGAATCACCAGGTGTTTTTTAAAGTAAGTTGAAATGATAAAGCCAAAATACTAAGCCACAACTAACACTTAATGGAGGCTCTGTGTTCCCTGTTTTCCTTAAAGCCAGTGGCATAATTCTTTCTAAAGTGGTATTTTTTACCTCACTATTCTGTCTACCACCTTGCTCCTCAGATGACTGAGATACAGAGCTTTAGCTTTCTCATGTGAGTTTTAATCCATAACTTAACTGCCAATGAAGTCTTGTGCCACAAAAACACATTTTAGCTCCTCCAGAGCTCAGTTACTACATAAAGATCTATGATGAGGCAATCCACAACCCCAAGAATCTGTCCTAAAACCACACAACCTACCAGTGTTAAAACACAACTTTAAGCCAGGGAGAAAAAGAAGGTTTAAAAACTAATTATTTTTGAATAATTCAGAAAATTTCTGATTAGACACAAACTAAGAGATATTGAGGAATTAAGTAATTGATATCACCTGGGGTGAGTTTATCACACATTAGTAGGAAAAAAAAAAACCCAAAACCAGGGAAAGAAAGAGTTTTGAAGTTTGTAATAAAAAAGCTTGATCATGCTTGATGAGTCTTTTCTCCTAGTTCTTGCTCCTAAGCTGTATAATGAGGCATTCTGCCATGCTCTTCATCAGGCCCCACAAATTACAAACTTCACAATGTCATTCTCCCAAAAGAAGGAATGGAGGGTCACCTTCACTCAGGAGCTAAGCCACCACTGGGAGGGCAAGGTGAGATGTTAAATAAACCCTGACCTTCCACTGATTCTTTTCCTTGGACATGAGACAAACAAGAAAGTGGCCAGAGGTTGTAAAGAAAGTGTCATAACCACCATCAGAGCCTGGACATTTTGCCATTTGGCCAAATCTATCACTCAGTCTCTGAGTGTGGACTGCTGGAGACATGGGGAAAAAAATAGGTGCTTTCCACTCATTTATTGACACTGACAGAATTTAGGCACCAACTGACACTTTGGTCCCAAGGTCATGGAGGTCTCTGCATGCCCAGCACTGCAGAAATGCAGCTGCTGCCAGTGCTGAATGAATTGTTACTGGAGTTGGTGGTGGCAATGTTGCCCATAATTTACACTAGAGAGATACAATAGAAATGTTGTTTAAAACAGTGAGATTTGTAGAGCCATCAGACCAACAGCAAAAAGAGCAGTCGTAAAAAGATGAAGAGTTTTCATTTTCTCTCTGAAAGATGATATCTAATAACTGCCTGAAGGCCATTAGACAAATAATTGAAAACAGAAGTAAAGTAAATGAGCTGCTATTCACCAGGTTGACTGTGGGGGGGCAAAAAAAAAAGAGGTAGCTGAAAAATCTGTGCTCTTTTCATTCTCTGTCAAGGACAGCCAAATGTTTTTGATGTGTGGTCTGCACAGTCATTACAGATTGAAGCCAACATGCACAACTGTCCAAGTGTTTCTTATCTCTCTCTCATTGACACACTGTGTTGCCCCAGGCTACCTTTTGTTGGCTGTCCTTGTTTTGCCTGCCTGCCTGCTTCATTTCTGATCCTAAAATCCTGTTCTGGGGTAAAAGACTTCTCTACTATGTCATGGATACCTCTTGACTCTGCCCTGTGAGCCAGCAGAAGCAACAAAGAAAATAAAATGCTTCTGTCTTGTTTTGACTTTATTTTTTGAAAACTGCACCTAATAAAAATTCTCCAGTAATACTAAGAGCTGGTCTGGTCCTACAAAAAAGCAAAAGGGTTAGTGCTCTATGGAAAAAGAAAAATCAGTTTGGTACATGCAAATTATTTAGGTAAACTATGTATCTGTGACTGATAGGAATCTTCCAATCTGTAAAATGCTGATACAACTAGGCAAATTCCTCCTGTGAAATAAACATGTCATCATCTCAAATTCTAAGTTTATCAAATGTTCCAGTGTTTTAATTATAGCTAAATCTTCAGAGAAGACCTGTGTTTTCCACAACTTTCATTCCACCATGAAGCTGCCCCTCAAAGATATCAAGGATGAGATTCTACTTTTGCGTGACCGTAAATCAAATATTTCCACTGAAGCTAATGGACTTACTGCGATATGAGGGAAATGCAAAGTTCAAGCATTAAAAAGTGCAATTCTGTGAAACAAAGGGTTTTTTTTTGTGATCTTTGAGTGATTACTTCTGACAAGATTCACTATATTTACTCTTGTAAATGGCAAGTAATTTCTCTTTAATTTTCATTCTGGACAGAAAATGGTTGGGAAGAGTCACAAAGCAATAACAGCCTTGAACACTTATGCAACACTTCACATTTCAAACTGCTTCAGAAATGTAAACCAATTAGGCTGTCATTATGATTTATGCTAAGGGAGACAAGAAATATATAAACAAAGTCAAATAGAAATGCAGAGCTCCAAACTACAGTTCTGTGAATTAGAAATCGCAGAAAGAGCCTTCCAGGGACTTCCTGGAAAATGGAGTAGATTGAGTAACAGCTAAGACATTGTAACCTAGTTACTGTTGAATGGTCACGTGTGGAACACAGAACACATAAATACACCATTAGTCTAAATAAGCATTAACAGCTTCATCTCACAAATAACTATCGTTCATTAGCTCATTAGTGAATTTCCTGAGATGTCTTATTTACAATGCAATTACCCCTGGCAGATCTGTCTAAACTGATAACCAAAGGGCAATTAAAATCAGTACCCATGCCAGACCATTAGATGGTTTAAAGAGTAATATCTATGCTACTGGTTTCTTTTAGAAGTACATTGTTAACATCAGGAGCATAAATGTTAATTAGAGTAATGACTTCATTCACCAATTTTTTTTCTACAAGGCCATTTGGATCAGAATTCAGCTCCTCTGTTTGAAAGGGCAAGTTCTTTTTAATTAGGACAGCTACTCCATTGGTACTAGTAATAAATGAGAGGAGAGATCAAGGTCTCACCCACCAGGATTTTTCCACTTTTTTTGTTTCTGTGTAGCATTCAGTACTTCAGAAAAAAGCTCCAGTTTTAGTCAGAAAAAGAAATAAAGTCCTCATTCTTATAATGTTAATGTAGATATTTTATAAATATTTATTTGCAGCCCAGATATTCTCATATAATTTTTGAGATAAATTTTCCTCCCTTCATGTTTCACTAGGTAGATCAGCAGCTTTAGGTCATTGCTATTCCACTGGATCACACCCCTAAGGCAAGAGTCTATGCCAGAGTGAGACTAGTTAAGAGAAAGTGTCAAAGACTATTTAATTTCAAGCCTTCTCTGCTTCTGTGCATCGCTCACTCTTCAATCACGCTCTGACCCTGTCGAGGCACACAAATGCAGCTGGGAGAGGATGGGCTGCACTTAGCAACAGCAGTGCCCAGTGCCCTGCCTGGGCTTCTGATCCCAAACTGCACACATCGCAGCAGGGACAGACAAGCAGCAAAAAAGTGTAGGCTGAGGAGACAAAGCAAGGAACACGTGACTGCATTCGCAGGGCAGAAAACATTTCTCCTCATTATTCTTGCCTAGACAGGCAAAGCCTCATGGACTTTCACAAGGCCACTGCCACCTTTCCTTCCTTAAATGTTGGGATACATTGTTGCAGAATAGGTTGGATTCTAAGAAGTTAATTCTTGGCAATATTTCTTAAACCTGTCCTTAAATCTGGCTGGGCATCTGCATGCACTGGGCACATGGTCTTACAGCAGTTGGTGGCCAAGGATGGTCTTGAGTCAAGACGGGGCTGCAGTTACATGGTTACTTCACATGCCAAAGCAGCAGAGTGCAAAGGCTGAACTTCATATTCTTGGAGCCTCTGAAGCACTACCTTTCTGTGGGTTCTGAGATCCACATTTCACATTCCTATCCCCAAAAGAGCAAAGAATAAGAAGGTACAGACATAACTGGGGGTAGACATGGGCACCAGTCTTCAGTCAGTTTTGCTGGGTACGCGTCCCTTCTGGATTCTAGTGCTAGTCTACGAGCTTGTGGGCAAATTATGTGTTCAGAATCATGAGGTACATTCCTCTACAGAAAGTAATAGCTGGCAGATAGATAATGACACTCTGTGGAGCAACCTGTATTGCCTCCTAGCATCCATAAAGATGGCAACTTGTGCAGCCAGAGATGTGCTCAAGTATTTACATCTACATGCACACAGTAGTAACATCATGCTCAGGCAAAGGTTTCTCATACACTGATATGAGAGAGAGTCATATCTTAGCTTGATCCTAACCAGGTCACTAGGAGTTACCAATGGGAATATGCAGGGCCCCTCAAAGAACAATTTATTTGGGCAATACCAACAATCCCTTCCTAAGATTAAACGCAGCAAGGAACTGTCTTACTCTGATGTAGACCCAGAACAACATTGCTAAAATCAGTTTCTTTAATTCTGTAAATGAAAGCCAAGCAGATATAATAATAATAATAATAATAATAATAATAATAATAATAATAATAATAATAATAATAATAATAATAATAATAATAATTCTTCCATATGTCTAAAAACAGTATACTCCTTGTACATAGTTAACACTTGGTCCAACTTGTTCATAATAAACACCATTACAGAAGGCTAAAATTGCAAAATTAATAATTTTGTGAAAATCTCCTCAGTTCCAAAGAGTTTTGATGGTATTGTGGCCAGCTGATACTGCTGAACTTGATTCAGTACATCTAAAGAGCAAAGTTTTAAGAGCTGCAAATTTGCCAGGTTTAAGCTACATCACTGCAATCACAAGGTGATACAGACATTTTCCCTGTTAGGGCACTACATAAATTATAACCAAAATTTATATTAAATCAAAGGAATATGTCGTCACCACTAGAAAAAAAGTCAACAGTGTAAGCCTTGCTATTAATGGTTCACAGTGTCAGAAGATCAAAGGTGACCCAGGCATGGAGAATGCACAAGAATTAGATCCTCAGACAGAAGGCAAGATTAGATGATCACTGAGCAGGCTGCAAGGAAAAACTTACAGAGCTACTGTCAGTTCAGATTTTTAAGCTGGATGTTCCACATTAAAAATGTCATTCAGAATGATCCTAAAACTTGCTGCTGTGTGCCATTAGTTCAAATGCTGTGTTAACAGTACTGCATTAACATCAGTGCCACTCTAGTACAAAGTTTTGTGTAACAAAATTGGAACAAATAACATTTGGAAATGCTGAATTTCCATGCACATTTTCTGTCCAGAAGAACTAATGATGTCATTATCACTATATTCACTAACCTTGCTGAGCAAGACCTATCTTTGTGCGAAGTTCTCAAAATAGCTTTTAAACTGCAGCAATGTTGGAAGTTGGAATAAACCCAAGACCTGTGAAAGTTGTACCTGATGCCCCTCATCATTATGTTGTGGACCATCATCCTTACTGATAGTTCTCTCTAGTGCTCCTAGCTGAATTTGGCTGAAGCAGACCAGAGGGCTGTTGAGTACAACCTGCTCTCCTGGCAGATAAATGGGAACTACAGGAAAGAGAGGGATGGGAGAAAGCAACAGTGAATAGCCACACTGGCCACTTCTCCACCAGCTGGTGCTGGGTGGGATGTCTGTCAATGCCCCAACAAAGGAGTGAAATCCAGCTGTCATACTGACATAATGAATCCAACTCAAACACTACACAGTAAAGTAAGTAAGGATCTTTTAACCCATTAAAAAAACTATTTTTGGCCCTAGCATTACCTTAATATCCAACTCTCTTTTGTTCTATCTCTAAATCTCCTTTAGTTTCATGCAAGCCTGGATTAAATATGAGTATTTCAGGTTAGTAATCAAAAAAGATTTCCAGATGCAGAACTCAGTGTCCTTCAAATGCCCATAAAACAAAGACTGTTGTACCCTGAGTGCAGTGGAGAAATGACTGGAAATTAAGAAACCCGAATGGTACTAAGTGTATGTAAAGTTGTATTGGATAAAAAATACAACAAGCAAAACAATCAAAACTGCTTCAGTCTGCCAGTACCTCTGCAACTTGGAAAGAGGTTTTGGGCTTGACTGTTCATAAAGACAGCAGGACTGTTTATGGGAGAGACAGTTTTAAAACATAATTACCTGGTGGTTAGTCACTCTTTGTTAGAAACCCAAATCCACTCACAGACTTTATTTGAAGAAAGCAATATATGGATGGCCACTTAGGCTTTTTTTACCTAAGTGACATGGTTTTTAAATTATCATGCTAATCAATCACTTGACTTTTTCAGGAAAAATGAAGATAATTAGTTACTTTAAAAATTATTTTCCCTTGCATTTACTTTTTTGTTGTTATATTTTTTCCTGGCATAAGAATGCTCTTCATGGAAGCTTTTGAGCTAAATCTAACCTATCTACTACCAATGTAGATATCAGCCACTGACAGAAAAGCAGACATAGCCACACGTTAATTTCCCCTTTCTTACTACTCCTGACTTATTTCATTAGATCAAACTGGAAAGCTAACATGCCAAACTATTTATTCTGAGAAAACCTAGAAGGTCCTTGTCATTCAGCTGATTACATTTTTAGTTCAACAATTTTTACTTGACTTAAAATATATTTTTTGAAGGAATATAAAAACAGAAATGTGAATTGTTTAGCAAAGCTATTCCTATCATTTCATAAACTTGCATTCTGGTATTTTGTCTAATTTGGATTATAGCTTCTTAGTAAATGTATTATAAAAGAAGACATCTGAGATTAAGAAACAAATTTTTTAAGAGCTGTGTTGCCTGTGCATGCTTTGAAACTTACACTTGTTTCTTATACACACTGTAAATTTTTAGCTTCCAAACCATTGATATTTAATTAAACTAACTGAAAATGAAACAATTTCATGGCTGATGATGCTCTCTACAGAGCGAGACAGGACAGGAAGGACAGGAGGAAAAGCAGAGGGAGCTTTCACTGGATGAAGGGGTCAGTGCATTGAGCAGTCACAGTCTGACAGACACCTTTGGCACTGCTGTTGTGTTGGGGAGGTGCTGCTCTGACAACGCTAAATCCCCCTGGCACTATAAAACCAGAAAGTGCTCCAGTGTTCTTTAGGATGTACTGTGCAGATTTAAAATGGATATTTTACATTTATAGACTAAACAGACGGTGTGTTCTTCTGGGACAGCCCTATTATGCAGTTGCTAAGCAGCCAGAGCCTCACGTGCACAAGGCCCATGTGCAGTGCCATGCCCAAGCATCAGACCTGGCTGTAAAGGCACCTGCACAGCTCCTGGCACACAGCCGTGCTCCCAAAAGCTGGCTGGGCTCCAGGGGCCATGCCTGCACCTCACTAAGTGCCTTCTGGCAATGCCACTAACCACACAATCCCTATGCACAGCCAGGGCATCTCTCTGTTTGCAGATTTGCCTCCCCCATAGTGTCCCGCTGGCAGCAGTGGAGCTCTGGGAATGCCAAAACCATTGGATGGCCCCATCTGCTGTGAATGCAGAGGATGCCACAAATAGATTCACCTGGGATGCTATGCAGCAGCACTGCACCAGGAAAGGCTCAACCTGTGGCGTGAGCACAGGCAGAAAAAGGACTCCTGCCTCAGGGTGACTCCAGCTCTGACCTCTCCAGCCTGCTGCCATTTGTCTCTGCTGGGATGTAGCAGCAGACTCTTGCAGCAGCATTCTGCACAAGCTAGTGTGATCCAAACCAAGCCACCTCTCTTCTTCCCTACAGGAATCTTATTAACTGGTAATGGAATAATATCCAGGTTCTCAGACTGTAACATATCATGAGAACACATCCATCCCTGAATTAATTGGTATTTGAATTGTTGACTGGAA
>JAYDZK010000056.1:11075478-11119371 GCA_034509185.1 Euphonia xanthogaster | reverse complement strand
AATAATGTTTGTTTTAAAAACACAATACATGGTAACCCTGGGTGTCTAATTTGCTTCCATTGCTGAAAACATGTGCTTCATGTCTAATCTGAACAGGTTCAGGTTACAGCCAGGGGATTGTATTATACTTTGGTTGCGAGACTGAAGAGCTATTACCTGGTATCTATTTCTACTAACACTGCAGAACTACTTGAAAAATGTGACAAAGTCACCTCTTTGCCTTTAAGGTGCTAAACCAAACAGATTCAAGTCTGACTTTAATATTTTTAATGAATTCCTATGGAGCTTGTCATATTCCTGCTTGCACTGCATGCACCACAACTGGACAGAGATGCCCAGGAGAGCTTCAAGCAGCTTCATACATAAAGATGATGTAACATCTCAGGTCCTACAAACCTACAGACACCTTATCTCTGCCCTAACACCACAGCAGGAGCTCACACCCATTTAATGTGGTTTTCTATGCTCTTTAACTACCACCAATTATGAGAAAGAATATTATGACCTGTACAAATGTGTCCCAGACTAATCATGCCTTCGTAAAAAACTTCATGTTAACAGCCTACCATAATTTACTGAGCTCTTCTAATGCAGAACTGGTCATCTGCCCTTTAGCAACCAGGTCCCCACTCTTCACACATTTGGGTTTTGGTTTCTAAGACAGTGTAGTATACAACTACTCTGAAAGCTATGGTGTATGCTTATCAGAAAAACAATTTTTATATACAATTTTATACCTACTGATGCATAAGAAAGATGTCTGCGGGGCTGTTGCACAGAAGAAGCTGTGAGAACAAAATGAATTAAGCTTAACAGTGACAAGCTAACACAGACAAATACTTTCTTGAAATATTTTGCTTACTAATAAGTTGTGATGACTGAGAAGCCTTCAAGAGAGGTAGATATACACAAGTTTACATAACAGGAGGACCTGTATCAAAACCTTAGGGAGAAAAGAAATGTGTGTATATATGAAGGTATGGATTCCATCCTGTTATTGACAGAAACTGTGTGACAAACTGCTGGAGCAAAAATGATAGATGAGATGATATTAGTTATGTCGACAGCTTTGGAACTGGAGAATAAATGTTATCCTATATAGTGAATGCATCACAGACCACTGAAATGCTGTAACCTTGACCAAGCAAGTGCAAAGACAAATTTCAACTTATCTGAATTTTAACTAATGTAAATAAGATTCTTCACACTCACTTTAACAAACTTTTTTCAAGTGTTCAAGCAAGAGGCATATTCCTATTAAGACTTCAAATAATATTGCACATCACAGAAGCTCCCTAGATATTTTGACCCCTGGTTAGGCTACCAAAACAATTAGCTGATTTATTTATGTGATTTATGTAAATAAACTCTTTAATAAAAATTATGCATATATCCATAAGTTATATAAGAAATTACATCTAGTTTCCAGACATCTAGTTGCACACTCATCCAGGTCATAACATACTTAGACATTTGGTTACAGCTGTAGTATGTGCTGTGGTGGAAGAAAGATTGGAATTGGTATTTTAATCCCCTTGACCTGCTGCAAGCTACACTGACGTGCAGCTTTTATCTGTTTAATATCACTGGTTAAGGAAGACCCCCTCCTAGACTATGCTTAAAACACTCTGTGTCAATCACACATCAATAAATATAACTGAAAAATGACAGTTTTCTCAAAATGACTGAAAAAACCTGAACATATAAAATTTTCTCAAACTGTAACCTGATTCTGATACTCCCCCATGAAAAACTGGCTTCCACTTCTCATGAGTGGGAAACAGAAAGAAGAAATTTAAGAAGGAGATAAAACAAATGTGAAGACAGCAAGCTTTGATGTTAGGAACCTATTTAGCTTTATTTAGGATCCATTGCAAATCCCACTCTCTCTGAAAAGTTTTGTGATTTTTAGTACTCCATAAGATCACTCAAAACTTATTATTTATTTAGTACCATTCATCTCCCAGGTGCTTTAATGACTGGAACATTACAAATGAGTGGCAGAAAAAACACATAGTGTTATCTACTTTAGCATGTACCAGTACAGATCCTTTCCTTGCCCTGCAGTTATATTGCTTTTCTGTGTCTATTTCAAATATAATTAAGGTATAAAATCAATCTCAATGAATCCCCTTTTTAGATCCAATGCCTTCCAAATAAGAAACACATACAGTTAAGATAAATTCTGTTGAGAAAAAAGAAATCAGAATATTACAAATATTGTAATTTGAAAAGAGCAGTTTACACATTATTTATCCAGCCACCAGCTGAGTACTCCAATTCCTTATGGGAGGTGGGGAGTTGTTGCAACTTTATTGTTGCAATGGTTCTTTGCTGTCAATACTTCCTTCCCTTAAAGAATGAAGAAAAGAAATAGTTTTAGAATAATTTTACTTGTGCTTCTTCAATTTCCTCTTATGTATAGTTTAATTCTCAGGAAGATCTGATCAAAATGAAAGCATCAAATGAGTTTTAAATGGCATAAGGCAATCCAGTGATGAAATTGCTCATGTTATATAGACTTTATAGCTATAGACTGTATTTGCATTTGTTCTAGTTTTTATTTTATAATTCATAATTTTTGTGCTTCAAAAACTACATATACAGATTTTCTTAAAGAAATGTGGTCTATAAAGCTGTTTAAATGATAGAATGGTTAAAGTCTGTTTAGATTAAATCAGGAAACCCTTCCAGGCATAGGGGGGTCCTAATGAGTTTGTACAGATACCTGCGAGCAGAGGACAGCTCTGGAAAGACTGAAATATTCCTTGTCATTCCAGACAGATATTCACTATTCTGCTTAAATGGTGATGCACCACAATGGTGCAGAGACAGAAAAAAGTGTGGAATCTTATCTAAGACATGTCTGGAGAGACCAAGAAGCCTGTTCTATCTGCCATTAACATTCCCTTCAAAATTCTAGTCAGATTTATAAGAAAAACCCCAAACTTTCAGGCCATTCAGGATTCTTCTGAAACAATTGGCAAAACTCTTTTTCTCTTTAAAATGAAAGTTTAGGATTTTCTTAATTCTGTCTTACATCCCTAATGTTTTCCTCTGAAATTGTCTTTCTGCAGCTCATACTCAGTAACACCAGTGTCCCATGCACTGAAATAAAAAGTGGTTCCCTGGCAACAATATTGACACAAAAGTTCTCATGATTTTCTCTCTCACTCCTGTGTCTTAATGGATTAAATAATCTGAATAGCAGAGAAAAGCAGCAGGCATCGGATCTTAATGAACTGTAATAGCTAGAGACAGCATGAAAGCAAGCAAAGGTATTTGTGCTATTTATAAACTACTGGATCAGCTGACTCAGATTCACTAGCATTTGGAATAATTCATATTATATTCAGTGAGTCATTTCATGAGATACTTTAGTGTGTCAGGGTATGTGCAAAATACCCTTACACTTCATTTTTACCAGCAGTTTGATCTGAAAGCTATAATATATTGGAGATTAAGAGAAGTATGGGTTATACCTTCAATATGATAAAGAGATGGGGAAAGCCCAGCAGTTAATTAACAGACCACAGAATGGAGTGGCCATTTGGATCCAATGCTCTGCAGGAGGCTTAAATCACTTTGTGACTGCTTAACACTCAGCTAAATTCTCCCCAGATCTGTTACCCATCCCAGAATTACACAGTCAGTTAGGATGGAGAGGACTTCTGACATAACTGAGTCCAACCTGTGACTGAACACCACCACATCAACTAGAACATGGCACAGTTTCAACCATTTTGAATTTCTCTTGCCACTTCAGCTCACCCTACAATAGTCATTCATTGGCAAGTGGATTTTTCTCATCCTAGGAATGCTGTGGAAAATAAAAGGGAAATAAAATGACAAAACCAAACTGTAATGTTTGGAAGGAGTCGTTATCAGTCTGCTTTTGTCAGGTAGCATTCACACCATCTATTTCCATTTACAGATTAGTGTCACTATTTATAAAATGTCTTATCCTATACAGTTTTATATATCTATACATACCTTTGATGTAAGTATAGGTGAGGACCTTTTCTTCCTCATATTTCTGTGGGGATATGTACCAGACTGGGGATGCTAACAGTGGATGTGGCCTTGTCGGCACAGCCACTTTTACAGCAGTCTGTTTTTCATCATTCTTTTTGAGAACATCCAAGTAAAGAAAAAAATAAATGCTATAGTTTGTGTAAAAGAAACTCTCCCATACTCCAGCCATTACTAACTAACAAAGTCCACTCCAGACTGTGGCTACTAAATGCTGAATAAAACAAAAAGCACAAGTTTACCAGCTAAAGAAACTGGAAATGTTGGTCTACAATAAAGCAGAAAACAGAGAACTTCCAACATTTCCATAGTTTAATTCTACAGTTGTGATCTAGAGGCATTTGACACACAGCCAAATACTTGTCTGAGATTTTATGTGATAAGCGATGTGTAATTTACAAAATTCTTTGCTGGTTCTTCTGGGACTGAGAGAACGTCTAACTGTCGTTTGTATTCGCTGGATGCCAAGACCAAATGTATAAATATTACATTACTCAAACATGAATATAAATGAAAATTGAAGTATGTGAAACTAGAGCATGAAGTGAACTTAGAAAGAATTGGCAATGCCAGAAACACGGGAAAAAAAAAATAAAGATTCAGGTGCTGCAATTGAAAGTTTATTGTTAACATTAGCAGAGACTGAATTTTGTAACTTCAGTCTATTACACTGTATGGAACTGGGCAATAGATAACCAACCCAGAACCCACATGTCCACCTTTAGTGTATAATCTTCCATGATGTGAAATGGAGATCAGTGTTACAGACCAACTGACCAAGTACAAGTGCCCTCTGCAGCTCTGCAGCCAGTAAGACATCTGGGGCATTCACACAGGACTAGTCGACTTGAAACAGGACTCCTGGGACACTTGTGCCCTTTTGGAACAGCAGCCTAAGGTCCAGTGAGATACACCACGTCTGTATATACATTTGGGCATTTAAGTTTGGATCAGAAGTGCACATATGATGCAACCCCCCATTGTTCCTATTTCCCATGCATGGCTGTGCACGTGGAGCCATCTCAGAGCCCACAAGCTGCACTATTTTCTGATGCAACTAACACAGAAGATGTGCTCTGCCCCCTAAGTGTGTTCAGCCTGCAAGACTAGGGTAGAACCTAACTCACAGCAGGTTAGGTTATCTCCTAGTTTGCAGTGACAGCTGGGACCAGAGCATGTGAATGGTTCTCCTTGCAGAGCTGCTCCTGTATTCCTGTGCTACCTTCCAGTGCAAAGGCAGGCTACACTTTCCCTTACTAAAGGACTGTTTTAAGCAGCTGAAATATCCTGGCCTGACATTGGAGGGAATGGTTCAGTCCAGCCTGAAGCTGACGTACAGCAGCTGATCGCTGAATCCCTCTCCAGACTCCCCTTGGCTCATTAACTGGATCTCATTAACAGATAGCACTGGGACATCAGAATCCTAGACACAAGTGTCTTAGCATGGAACTGACTCCCACCATTTGTGTCAGCATCACAAAATGTTTTGGGGACTATAGTTTTGTTACCTAGAAAATTCAGCCTCCCTACAGACCCATCCTCTGCTGGCAACAGTTGAAAGGGTGTGGGTGAACCTGGATATCTGCTAGGCAAGCAGAGCCCTTTGATGCTCTTGTCCCCATCCAATATCCTTCAAAACCTCTACACTAAACATCAAAAGAAAACCTAAAAGTCAAGCACTACTAAAATCTTCAGTTAATAGAGAACAAATTACAATTAATACATAAGCAAGAGGCATGGGGGCAGGCTACTGCCTGTGAAAACCAAATTTCTGTTATCTGCAGACAGATGTTAGTTTCTGCTGTGAATTTTCCTTTTAGCTTTAAATAGGAATTTTAATTCATAGCACTAATCAAAAGCTGCTCCAATCTTTTTAAAAATGTAAACAAACAACACGCATTCACCATGTGAATACTAAGATGAGTCTTGGAAAACAAACACATAAAAATTAGCATTTTTGGTCAAAAGTACAGATGGGAAAGATTTATTTTGTTCTTTAAGCTGGATTCCAGGGACACCTAGGATAATAATTTCCCCAAATAATTTCCTCAGTCTGTGCTTTAGTTTACTGTTGATTTCCTAAAAGAGAACTTTGCTGCTGCTTCTTTTCAAAAACATTTTATAACCAAAAATATTTTGCTGTCAGAAATTAACCCTGAGAGCTAGATGAAATCCTTTCTTTTTAAATTTAATCTGGCTATTTTACTAATACTGGTCACACATCCTAAATAACCTCTCCTCCTTGCTGACATTTACACATTTCAAATATTTGAAACAGTGTTTTGCAATCCCTTTTTCACTGTAGTTATATAAAAAATTTAATCTTTTCATTACTCTGGTCTCTCTGTGCTTGATAAAAAATTAAATTGAATAATTACATAAATACTCTGAGTAATCAGGTAAAAAATTCTAAATCTACTTTATCCACACTATTCTTTACAGCTTACTCCTTTGTCTAGTTTTGTTTCCCAAACAGTACTATAACCTTACCTGAAGCACAAACTTTAAACAGCATTCAACACACCTTAAACACCTAATTCACCTTGGCACCTCTAAGATTTTTGCCACAAGTATTTTCAATCATCTCACACAATTTTCAACCTAAATTAACTACATTCAAAAATGGGATAAATATTCAGAAATTATATCATTATTTTAGCTAATGCTGAGATAATTGATGACAAAATTGCTTAATACTGGAGACATGACCCCCAATACAGAAGCCTGTTTTTACAGGTTCCTGTAATTATGAAAAACTCTGAAGATATGGAATTAAATGAGAAAATTTATGAGCCCCATTAATTATTTTCTGTAGACAATAAAGACTTTCTCCTAAGAATTTGTGGAAAGGGTTTTTTTACTCACTATACTAACAGTGCATATGCATGTGAAGTAAAATGCACTAGAGAACGTGACTTAAAAATGTGTCTTTCTTTTCACTTTACAGTTTCTCAAATTTACTCATTCTTATTGCTTGAGCTCTGCCTGTTGGCAACTAGTTTGTGAACAGTTCATTTCAAGGATTAGCAAAATTCTGAGCTGTGCTTAGTCATTTGATTGGGACAGAGAAGTCTCATGTTTTTGGTTATTACAGGAATAATAATATAAAAAACCTAAATGGAGAACAATCATGAAACAGCATGTTTATGGGAACATTCAACAAATATTCAAAGTGATTATTGATGTATCTACTTAGATTCAAATAAGCTATAATAGAATCATTAAAATGAGAGGAGAAACAAGCAGAGTACTAGAGTGAAGGGGTATTTCAATTACCAAGATAATAAAGAGATGTCATACTGTTTACTGTACTATTTACTATTTACTGCATTTTCATTTCTTAAGACCACTCATCTCAAACCTGCAGACTAAAGAATACTCATTAAGTTAATTTTTGAAAACTAGCAGTGAAAACATAATTTTAACTGGTAATGGAACAAAATCAGGGTCTTTAGATTTTGGCTTTTCCAGCTTCATCAACTGACCTGGAGGAGTGTATCCCAACTTTACATTTGGATAGGATAGTGATTTATAAGTGACTTTAATATGAGAAAATGAAGGCTTATAATACTCAACCCCTAAATTTCTAAACCTAGCTCATAAGTAATTTTCATGTTTAACTACCTTCTTAGCCCTATGATTGCCTACTGAGAATAAGACGCTTCTAGTCCTATATTTTTCACATTATTTAATGTAGACTGCATTCAGGTACATTTCTCAAAATGGTAAGCTACCTCATGGTTACAGAACTTACTTTTACAGTGTCACGGTATATTTACCAAATATATATCCCATGATCTGATTTCTAAACACTCAATCCATTCCTTGTTGTAATGTTTATCTTAAGCACAGGGCAACATAAAAACCATAAATGTTGGGTTTGAAATTAATATTTTAAACATCTATAGCAAAAGATGCAAATTACCTCAGGATGATTTTCAATTTCTTTTTTCAGAGACTATATTAGCTGAATGATGTGTGACAACTTTGCAGTAAAACAGTAAGAAACACAATTGGGAAATGTTATTATACTGGTGATGCAACTACATCTTACAAGTCAAACATTAAACTTTTGTACATGAATCACCTGAGTGAGACTGAATCTCCTGAGGATCAAATCCCACTTGCCCACTCGGTGATCCACTTGCCTTCACTATCACAAATTAATTTTTTTTGCTGATTTATAAAATATGATTTTTAATAAAAAGGCCTTTTAATTAGCCAGGATTTTGCCACTTTATTGAAACTGGTGACAATGAAATTATGAAAGGCAATACACCATTTTTCTAGCTTTAGATGCTGTACTATATTCTTCCTAATTAACCAAAACATCACAGATGCCTCTATGCTCTCCTTAAAACAAACATGGGAGTATTACCTAAATTTCCAAATTGTTTCCTTAATTCTGAAATAACTGAGGACTAATCCAGATTTTGGTCACAGTAATTTCATTGGAAGTGTGAAGAAATATCCCCCACAGCCACCTCAACTAACAGGACTGCCTTGGCAAAAGCCTCAGAGTGGACATATTTATACTAGCAAAGAACGCCTCTTGTTGGGATAGTTTATCTTATTCATAGCACCAGTGGGAGTTCTGTCCTTACAAAACCTCTCTAGCTAACATAAGGCACATTTTCTCAAGAATGTTTTACTGAGGTGAATATATCAGCAAATATGTCTTAGTGTAAGAAGTCTTAAATTAAATTACAAATTAATGCTACTCAAGCCTTAAAGCTTTTACTGGATAAATTAATATCAACTTTTCTATTAATTATGGTTATTGATAGGAAAAATTTACCTCATATTCAGAAAAAGTTTTCATCACATTCCTGACATTTCCAAAGGTATTTTATGTATCTCAGAATTGTAAGATCCAGTATTTTTTTATCATGACGTTTTTAGAAGATGATTTCTCTAATATTGAAATTCCTCACTAGACCTTATAGAAACCTTTTAGGTCAGGTCTATACATCTTCCTTTCTGTCTTTTGTTACTGTCTTATTTGCCTTTTATCCTACTAATGTCATTTTACCTTAAAAAATATTATATTTCTTGGGGGGAAAACAGAAGTATGTTTTCCTGCTGAGGTAATTTTAATTTATCTGGTACCTAAAAGGATACCCTTGGATATCAGGAGACAAAGTGATCAGATATAGTTCTCTTCTCACACATATGTTTGAAATCTAATTTTACTGCTGTGCATCAGAAGCAATATTATCTCAGCCTCATGGATGTCTATTTTTCTGAACTTATTGCTATCACAGTTCAATGCAATTGCCATCCTTGCTTTCCAATTATATGTGAAAGATACTCAGTTTCAATTATTTACTCAGCGTTCATGTGGGACCGTTCAGGAATGAATCTGCTGTGTATAAATACACCTTAAACATAGATCTTCAAAAACACTTGTAAGTTTTCTAGAGCAAAAGTTATCATTACACAATATACCACAAAAGGACCAGAACAGATAGAAAATGCAGAGTCTAGAAACTACAAATAATAAGTGCAAGAAATAAATATATGTCTTATTAGAAACTATGAAATAGTTAATGACCTGACAAACACTGGAAAATTTGGTGAAGATGAGCATTTGATTGCATTTATTAAGAAATGGCTTCCATGAAAGCAAAAACATTAACTGTTGAGAAATAAAACCTTTGATGATTGAAGTTCCTTATGGTTCTCCACAAGGCACCTCTGAAACCCTTCACCCCAAATAATGCTGGGGAAGCTTAAAAGTTGTAAATAGGTACTGGGCCTCAGCACGCATCATCCCAGAGGGATTAACAAAAAGACAAGAAAGTTCCTTCAGGAACACCTTATATTTGCTGCCACAAAAAAAGAGCAATAACACGACTAGGAAAGAGCCACAAGTCAGTGAAGGCGTTCAGGAAAAAGAACTCATCAGTGAAGGACAAAATGAACTAATTCTAGCTAAGAGAGAAAGGACATATGCTGTGCTTGATCTGACTTGCAAATACAATGTATCAGGGGAAAAATTCTGGCATAAAACAAAATTATTAATAAGTAATGATAGCTGGTACAGAAGCCTCACTAGAGGAACAAGAAGGTCCTAGTGGAGAGCATGAAGCTTCCAGGCTGCCTCTAAGGGCAGGGAGTTCTTTCCCCAGTCTTTTTGAAGGGAAGGACTGGAAGTCTTGATGCAAGAACCCATTCCTCCGAGCAGCGCTTCTGGGTGAAGAGGCCATGGAGACCACAGCAGCATTAACTTGATTTTCCTCTGTACCATAGAACATGAGGCTTTTCTAAACCAATTCTAGTGAAGTAAAGCATAGATGCTTTCTGTGCATTTTTTTCTTTAAAAATTAATTTTTGCTGTAATAAGAATTTTCCAGATTTCATTTTTTTTACTCCTTTTATTATATACTTAGCTTCAGTCATTTTGCATAAATTTGTGGCACCTCAAATTTTAGTTTCCTCCAGGCTAACACCCTGCAATTTCCCATCGCTACTAAAGGATATTTAATTTTAATATCATCTCCCTCCCTCTAATTTAATGTGTAAATACTCATTTCTTTCAGACTTTCCACTTTCAGCTTGATTCCTCTTCTCCCTTCCTGAGATGCTCTGTGATGAGGTCCCAGGTTACACATGCCAAACCCATCCAAGTGCTATTGAGGAGAGTGTTAAAGCAGTGAATCTGGTGGAGAAACAACAGTGAGCACTGACTGAAGGAGCTTCAGTGAAGTGATATGTTGATAACTTATACCTTAGATCCAGAATTTGAAGCATTTCAGTGCCAAAAGACAAGTGGGAAAAAAAATTACATGAAAGAATAGCATCAGAGTATATGCAATGGTTCTAGGAATACTTAGACAGTATTTAGAAACAGTGTAGTTAGACTGAACTAATTACAAGTCAGAATACAGTGTGGGGAAAAATCAGGGGGAAATAAGATCATTGCCTCTCTTGGGAGGGTCAAACCCAGAGTAAGAAGAAAAATAATTTTGAATGTGCTCAGTGGACACAAATAGGCACAGCGGATTAAACCTGTGCACAATAAAACCTCCAGCCAAGGATCAGGAGGCATTTTCTCCCTGTTAGGATGTCAGATCACAGAACTGTCTCCCAAGGGAGGTGGTGCAAGGAGCTCCACTGTATGAGTCATTCAGAATTAGGCTGAAGCAAAGCACCTGCTCATACCTCAGGCAACATAGCTTTGTTGGCAGGCAGACAACCTCAATGACCTGACAAGACTTAACCAGCTCTCCTTTTTGTCATTTCATTTAATTTTAGTCTATTCATATTAAGCAAAATGAGAAAAAATAGCATTCTGTGTAGCACTCATGTATTCGTTTCCTCAAGTGATTGATTACAAATGAAAAATACATAAATTGTCATAAATATTCAGACATCTGATAGGTAAATCTAATGACTAGCTCTGGTTTGTGTTATTATTTTGGAAGTTATTTTAAAACATTCCCCCTCTCCCCCCTACCGAAATGACAAATTTTCCTTGCCAGAAGGTGAGCCAGCCAGGGGTAATCAAATACATAAACAAGATTTAGTTATACCTGGGATGATTATGGTTAGAGCATTTATTTTTGGACTCCTACTGCTTGAAATATCTACCTTTTCAGACACTTCTTAAGAATGCCAAAGTAAAAATGGTAGCAGCAGAAAAGAAGACAGTGCTGATAAGAAAACATTCATGTCTGAGCAGCAAGACGCTCCAAATTTGCTCCCCTGAGTTTTTCAGCATGTATTTCAGAGGACTGAATACCTCATTGCTATTTGTTTTTTTTCCAATTCCAGCCACCATGGTTTAACAGAGAAAGGGGAAGCTTTAGCTTTCAGCTTTGGGGAAAAGAACACAGGAAAAAAAAATTAATTGATTTTTAATCCACTTCTGATATTGATATTCACTTCACTTTCCTCTTTAATATTACATTTATTTTCCATGATTGAAAAGAAATTTGCATATCTGTAATTATACACTGCAGAATGTGGGGGAGAAAGCAGAATGGCAAAGAAAAGTTCAGTGTTCTCAAAACAGGGATAACAGGTAACTTCCACTGCAGAAAACCAGCATATGACCTCTTGGATTGACAGTGAGGAAATTAAATATATATATAAAATTCTGTTTGAAAAAAAGCAAATAAAATATCAACTTTAAGGAGAGAGGGAAAAAATATCCAAGTACACAGTAGTCTATTATTTTGACCTCCAAAACTATACAGGGCTTTAAAACACACTTTGAAGTCAAAAAATGAGAAGGTGTTCTCTCTTCAGTTTGAGTTTTACATGAACCCTTGCACAGGAAGTGACTCAACCAACATGGGTTCATTCAGCTCAGTGGAACGAGAATGAGGCGGAACACAAAGATCCTACATTTGCAAGGGGTGATGTAAGAGTAAAATGAAAAACTAACTGGTACTTAAACATAACTTTTAATGCCATTTCACACATTGTAGTCTGTCCTGTGTAGCCTCTAGAAACTATTACAGGAAAGTGCAGTACTTAGCGGTCATATGTAATATCTTCCAGTCCCACATGGGAACTATGTTGGATATCAGTCACATTCAAGGATATATCAGAAATTAGAAGGGAAATTATGTTTAGACCATTGATTAGCTACCAAAGCAAAGAGTCAAGGAAAGGAAATTCAGTACTGGCATAAAAATGAATGATTTGGCTTATAAGGCACAAAATCCAGAAATTAGAGAAAATTTTCTATGTAGATGGGGAGTGATGTTCTAGAGCAATATTTTCATATGGAACAAGAACAAGGTATTCTATGACTGTGAGGTAGAGCTTGATAAGTTTACAACAGCATAAGTCTGGGATTCCTTTCCTAGAAAGAACAGAATGATGCAGAATGAAGGAGGGGGTCCTTGTGTCCAAAGCATGCAACCAGAAGCACACAGTGTGTGTCAAAGGTGGCCAGACTGAGAGCTTTAGACTGGTAATTACAGGAGAGGTAGAAATTCCTCAAAAAGCAAGTGACCAAGTTGAGGACAGAATAGGCAAGGTAAAAGCCAGGGGAGATGGGAAGAGAAGTGGCATAGAAATCAACAAAACCAATGATGAAGTGGAATCACCTTAAGTTTAGGTCCATAAGAAAGAAGGTGCCTGTGAAATGATGTTGAGATTTTTCTGGTGAATGAACCTGTCTGACAATAGTGCTTGACAATAATGGATATGGCATGGGCAAATAACAGGAGGAATCAGAAATCCACACGGTACAGCCATTGAGCTAATGGACACGTGATGCAATAGCAACTAAATTTCTGAAATGTTGGGTACAGACTCTTTTGGAAAGAAAGGCTGGGAAGGTGAGGTGACTTTTTGTGAGACTGCAGCTGGAATGTCTGGAACTCTGCCTGAGGATAGTGTATTGGGGTGTTGGTTATTCTTCCCCAGTTTTGCTGAACTTCATGAATTTACCCTCAGCCTGATTCTCCAGCCTGTTCAGGTCCATTGGAATGGTAGCACTACCATGTCTGTATCAGTCACTCCCAGTTTTGTACCACCTACTTGAAGAGGGTATGCTGTTCCATTTCTGGATCATTAATGAAGATGTTTGAGGAAGAGTATTGGCCCCAGGATCAATCCCTGGTATAACACTACCAGTGTCTTGCCTCCAACCTGACTTTGTACCACCTATCAACCCTCTGCACCCAGCTGTTCAGCCAGTTCTCAATCCATTAGACTTGTCTGTATTTTGCCAGCTCGTCCATGAGAGTGTTGTCGGAAACAGCGTCAAAGTTTTTGTTAAAGCCCAGGTAGGAAATAGTTGCCGCCCCCTCTTCATCCACAAAGATGGTCACTAGATGACCTGAAAAGGCATCTTCAAGCCTAAGCAATTCTTTGAGCCTGTGATCTTGAGGGTGACCATTTGTGTGTGCCAGACAAGAAGAGCAGACAGGCTGTGGCAGTCTGTGTGTCAGATCTCAGATAGCCTCTGTAGCGCCAAACTGGTTGGCACTGAGTAATATCAGGTTTACTGATATGGCTAAACCTGGAACCTGACCCCACCTGTCAGGATTCTTTTGCAATCCTAGGGAATGTCAGAACTGACTTCTCTGAATTTATGCTCGTCAGGGCTATTGATGGAAATGGTAGCTCATCTCTGTATCTGCACCCAACAGATTGAAACGTTGATGCGTTTTCCTGTCCTCTGATCATCAGCCCTGGAATACAGTCCCTGTTCTGCTAAGGGCCTCTTCTGCAATCTTAAACAAGTCTTCAGCTGTGTAGGAGTGTTCACCTCATCTACTTAACTCCTTCAGCAAGAGCCCTGTAATTTTGTGCATCCAAAGTTAAGCACTGAAATTCTCAATGCAGAGAATGAAGAGAATTGAAAGCCTCTAGGGGATGATTAGGAGCACTAAAGTTAAAGACTTTAAGTTACATAAATATGTAAATCACCCCCCAGTCACTTCTCAGTCACATACAACCTTTCCTGGTGAATTCCTGTCTCATTCATATAATGAAAATGTACAGAATGAAATGAAAGAAGGATATTCAATATTTATTTTATGTGAACGCTGTGTGTCTTCATAGCATGTATCATGGCCACTTCTGAGGTTGATAAAGTTGAGGTGCTATGAAGAATTTTTTCAATACCTAATCAAAAAATACAAAGAAGACAGTGGAAGTAGCTGGTTTGCTTCACATTCTTCTGCCTTGACAATTTATTTGGAATGTCACTTCTGAAAGTAAATGCTGCCTCACAAACCAATGTATTTCTGAGTATCTTTGGAATGAAGAATGGAAAGAATGAGATTAAGCAGCACAGTAATTATTTTGTAGATTGTAGGTCAGCTGCATGAAGACTACTATAAAATACATCACTATGCTTTGCCCAACCCTTTTTTTACAAATAAAGATTATAATTACAAGTTGAAAAGTTATGACAGTGCTGAAAACAGTGGAAACTGAAACCTGTCATTCAAGCAATTAAACAACCCCCTTCCTGCCCTACTTTTTCTAGATATTAACAGCACTTTGACAGGACAATGCATTTCTGTGGGGGAAAAAACCTCTCAGAAAATTTACTGTCTATGTGATGTATGTTTCTTCCCAAATCTTGCTTATCTAATTGGATTGCCACACTCCAAAAAAGGGTCTCTTGAGTTCATATTAGCTGTTTCACCATTTGAAGACATGTAAAAACTAGGTTGTGAACAAGCCGAGAAATGATGAAACTTTCAAAAACCAGAATGATTTTCCTTAGGAGAAGACATCGTCTTTTAATCTTTAGCTTGGAATGATTTTCTTTTTTCTCCCCCATGTGACTTTCTCTGACAAAAGCAGTAGTACCAAAGGTCAAAAAATAGTTTGGGATGCAGGAAATTACTCATAACTGATAAAACTGAAAAAGCATACAGAATTTAGGTAAAGACTGCTTAAAATCCCGAAGGTCACAGATGCAGGCTCTGCTCCAGTTGATTCAACCTAAGCCTCAGCATAGAAGATAATACCAAATTTTCACCTCACAATCCCTAAGAATATTTTTCTCTGAGTTTGCATTAAAGGTGAGGCAAGAGGGTTATTGTGCCATGGTCAGCTCAGCCTCCTCACAAAGCATCTTCTGTTGACTCTGTTCCTGTTAGTGTTTTCTACCTCACCCTCCAGTACAATCCCAGAAAGGAAAAGACAAAAGCACCACCCCTCCTCTGGGTGGCAAACCAAACTTTTGCTTTTGAAAGCATACTTGCCTTTGTGTCAAGGTTGTTCCTTTAGTAGAAAAATCCACTCTAGCATTGATGGTAACTCCTTAATGTGTGGATTGCAATGAAGCACCAAAGGCTGGGAGTTGATACTGTAAAGGCACTGCCTGGTGAGATTATGAAGGGAAATTATTAAATAGTGCCATAAGGGCAGCTCCTTCATTTCTTTTGATTCTTTCCTTTTGATTTCCTTCCTTTCTCTTTCCAGCTAAATTTTGCCACTGAGCATACAGTCATGCACATCCTTATACCATCTGTCCTCTTTCATGTTTTTTACAGCTGAGTCAATCAGAGTTTTAATTTAAATTTTCATCGATCAAGAGATTTTTATCCTGTCTCAGACAGAGAGGTAGAGGTTTTCCAAAGATAACAGTTTCGGTAGCCTGCAGAAGATTTTGTTTCCATTTCTTTTAGCTGTGGAGTTTTTATGCTCAGCAGACTAGTATCCAAATACAGCTGGGAAAAATATGACAACAAAATGTGTGCTAGGAATTACCAACACAAGTACCTGCAACCAAAATCTCTCCAGGGAGGTGAGATAGAAGTTTTCTCAAAGGACTCTCAATTATAAAGTTACAACAGCCAGAAGCTTTTGGTTAAGTCTAGCTCGTAAAGAAAAACTCATGTCTGACATATCCCGAGTGCCAGCTTGGTGAGGAGGATGCTCTTTGCCTTTTCACACTCAATCTATCCATAGCAAATGAAGTGCTCCTCAAAACAGTGATAGTGCAGGATCTGCTCCAGAGCCTGTACCCTCTGCTGTGCAGTCTCTAACAGGCCTGGGCAAAGGAGGAGGAAAGACTTGCACATTCCTCCTTTGTCTCTGTGCAAAAGCCTTTCAAACGTTATCATAAAAGACTGTTAACAGGATATTTTGTGATAGCATGCAGCCTATCCTGCCTACTGTACTAGAAAATGGGAAGCCATCTTTGCATAAATCCTTTGGAGTTATTATGAACCACACTGAATATAATTCTCCTTAATATAATGTATTAAAAATGTTGACAATAATATTGTTCATGCCAGAATCTATGGTTTAAGGTTTCTTAGTTGTGAATTTACTTTCCTAGTGAAGCTTTAAGTGATGAAATCATTCAGCTGCCCTCATTTTAACATGTGGTTATTAAACTAATCTATTTCTTATTAAATTGAGCAAGAAAGCCGCTGTGAGCTGCACCAGTTCCAGATCTTCCCAGTGGTGGGATCTTCCAGCTCCTCAGAGTAAGAGAACACTGCACTCCCAGCTGCAAGAGCTGTTCAATCCTCACTGTATTTACCGACCTTTTAAGCACTGCCACTTTTGACTAATTTACCAGCAGCCTTTTATTCATCACAGCACCCATCTCTTTCCCTTCCTCGCTTATTTTCCATACTAACATTATTTTCCCACTTGCTTAATAATAACTCCTTACTGAACTCAGCACTTGCTTTACCTTTTCTGTTCTTGTTAGCACCCGCTGTTACAAAATCTCTTTGTATCTCCTGCTGCTCTTGACGTGCCCTCAGGAAGAATTATTTATAGCCACACTATGATGTAACGAACTTCAGGCAGATGAAGTTGGAAGGGACTTGCGGAGATCATTTTGTCCAACCCCACTGCGTAGAGAGGGTCTCTTGGAGCAGGGTGCCCATGCCCAGATGGCTTTTGAATGTCTCCAAAGATGGAGACTCCACAACCTCCTTGGGTAACCTGTGCCAGCAGCTGGACACTTTCACAGTAAAATGCATTTTAGGATATTCAGATGGAACATGTTTGTGCCCACTGCCTCTTCAATACCTCTATTTACCTCTTTCTCACTTCTTTCATCTCTAATGTTCTAACGTACAGCTGTGAAAGTAGTCAAACCACTTGTCCATGGACATCTACTGCTTGTCCTTCAGCTGGTTTCCCTACTGACTGCTTTCATCTTTTGTCCTTCATGTTACAATATACTCATAAAGTCACAAAATAATGTGTTTTCTCTGTTATTTCCTCTGCCTCTGCAGTACCTAGGCAATGGTTTCCAGACTATGCCTGGGGTTGTCTGACACCACATAAATACAAACAGCAACAATTCTTTCACCTAAAGCTCCTAAAACCTTATTAGGGAAGAGCATTCCTAGGCACAAGACATGAAGGAAGAACAACAATATCATTTCCCTTCAATCGACCTCAACGTCGGTGGAAGACCCCACAAATATGTCTACACATGGACAGTAAAAGTTTTGGATTCCCAGTCACCAATTTGGAAGTTCATTATTCTTATCTGGCACATTGTTATGAAATTCAGAAGGTCTCCAGGATTTCTTTTTTTTTTTTTTTGTAGATTTTTTTACTCCCATAGTCCTGAATTCATTGATAGAGTATGTAACATAATTTGGTGGTGAACTTAGATCAAAGAAAGATTTTTGTCTTTGCATTCCTCTGATCTTCAGCAGCCTTGAGGGTGCTCTAAGTTACATCAGATATCAACATGCCATGGTCATGGCTATCTTGCATCCTGTCTCTTCCTGGTTATGACTGAAGCAGATCAGACTTACCCATAACTAAGTCTGGAAACACAAATCTCTGAAGAGCCACATATTTTGCAGACTGCAGCACCTCTCCTGCATCACTTTCAGTGCTGGTGAACTTTCCTTATGCAGGCAGAGTTTTCTGCTGCATCAGTAGTATCTTTTAAAACTTATTCTATATTCATGGCTATATTTTTCCTCTATGCACAAAATAACTATAAATGTAGGTCATCACCTGTGCTTTATATTTAATTCTCTAGCTGCATATTTGGTCTTGATTTCTGATTGCTTCTTCACTATATTTTTTTGGAGAGAACCTTCCATTGTAGTTCTATTTATGCTTTCATTTACACAAGCTAAAACATAGAGCCATTATTTTTGAAAACAGTGTAAACCAAATATACAGATTTCCCTACACTTGAAAGGTTTGGCTCATTTGTTTTTAATATCTTCAGGGTTTTTTTCTTTTGTTTTTAATCAGAAATTCCTTGCTTTGAAACACAAATACTTCTTTTAGTGGTTGTGTTTTTTTGGTCTTTTATCTTGCTTTAATTAGCTCACTTGGGAAGCAATGTAACACTATTGCACAAAAAAAGCTGTATCAGTAGCTGAATCCTTCTTTTCAATTAACCATACAAATCCAGGTCTTCTTCCCACACTCATACTGCATTATTCCACACTTGGCACAACCTACTTCTAAGTCCTTCATTATTTTAAGGTCATCCAGACAGGATCCTTCCTGTCTTATTTTGTGCCAGCAGGCAGAAAGATGCACACTTTTTTTCACCTGTCTGGAGTCCACCATAGCAACCATGGCCAGGCTTGCATGCAGGACTGCAAAGTTTTACAATACCTTGCTATTGAAGCAGAGTAATCAAAGTGAGACTTAAAAAAAAAAAAAAACAAAACAAAAACAAAACACAATTCCATCCAAGGCCATAAAATGGAATTTTTTGTGTCTTGCTGCAAAGCCATTTCTGCTGAAAGAATAGAAATACAGAAACTGCAATCCTTGCTATCACACTGATTTTATAGAACATTGTACAAAGAAGGGAGGACTACAAAGGTAAGTTTTGCTCCCAGGAAATTCCTTACTGCAGGTGTGTCACGAAGGCAGAAGCATGAACAGGCAAACAAGGAGAAATAGAGCTGCTCCTGGATACACAGGGCAGAATCAGGAAGGCTAAGAAAAGGTGGAATTGAAATTGCTAAAGCACATCAATAGCAACAGGAGAGGTTTCTACAGCTACAGAAGCAACTAAAGCTAGACTGGGGAGAACATGGGACAGTGCGATGGGTGACCAAGAGATGGAGATTGTAGGAAAGGATAACCTATAGTAGGGAGGTGTGAAAAACTCAATACCTTCATTTCCTCAGCCTTTACTGGCAAAGTCTGCTGCTCATTCTCAGGCCACTCAGGTCTTTGCTTAGGACCAAAGGATGGCAGAAACAGGTACTACCATGGTACAGAAGGATCCAGTTAGGTACTAATTAGGTCAGCTAATCAGCAAACATGCGTGAGTCCATAGGACTTGACAGGATGCACCTGAAAATGCCAGGAAACTGGCTTGTAGTTGTTTTGGGGCCATTCTCTATCATGTTTGAAAAATTGTGATCAAGAGAGCAAAGACTAGAGAGTACACTTTTAGTCTTCAAAAAAGGCAAGAAGGACCTAGAGAATGTACTCAGAAAAAACATTATCTTTTGATTCATAGAAAGGTACTAATAGAAATGTATTGTGGAAGCTTCAGTATACCTTGAGTTTAGAAAATATAATGGCTTCAATATTTTTTGAAAATTCTGAGATTGGGAGAAGCAGAAAGGGGATTTTCTCCATTTCTTTTCAGAAGAACCTCCCAAACACCTTTTGGAATGCAGTTTATGGTACTTATCTGTTGCTTTCCCTGTCTACCACACTTATCAGAGTACTATTTGATGCAGGAAAGTGATATGAAGCTTAATATTGAGGAATATCATAAATATGAATGTGGAGTATCCAAGAAACTATAAAATCTAGAGCAGCTTCACAAAAACATAACCACATGAGAAATACATGTAAACTGGCTATAACAAATATTGTGTGTTTCCAGTAATGTACTGAAAAATGGAGACCTCTGTAACTGAGCAATGTGGAAAAACATTTCTGCAGAGCACATCATAATGATTTGCAATTTGAATGTTAAATTATTTTACATCTTTTGTAATACCTATAGATATACATGGCTTATCAATGTGATAGTCTGATAATTCAGGCTGTACAGTTTGATGTTTTTTTCCTAACCCCGTTTGCATTTAAACTAAAGCTACACTACAGGTACTGCAGGCAAAATTCACTTAGAAGTGTAACTCAAATGCAAACATGAACTGGTTGTGACCTGTTTTATTAAAAAAAAACCACAATCAAAACATAATGTGTCACACAGACAGCATTAATATATACTATACTGAAGCATACAATACTATACTACAGCCTTTAATTAATCCTTCTACTAGTGCAGGAATATTTCTACTAATAACTACTTTTAAAATTTCTAAGAGGTGAAACTTGTACCTACACCTCTGGAGGTTATTTTAGGTTTTAAATTACACAGTATGAGAATTTTTCCCCTAATATTAAATTGAAATGTTAATTTTTTCCAGCTTCATCACATTAGCCCTGGTTACTTATTTGCCCAACTTTGAATTATCTTTATTCATCCATTGGGTTCACACATTTTAAATTCTCTGAGCTTCTCAATCATTACTCAACAAAGCCCTATCTGATGAGTTCTCTAAATTTATTCCCTACAGCTCTTTTGGTAATTTGCATTACTTTTGCCTGGACACTTCAGTTTGTTAATAGTTTTCTGCTAGTAACTGTACAGGATTCTAAAGATTAGGGCTGAAGTCTTGGGCTGAGCTGATACAAGGTTGACCCAGCTTGGGAAAAGGCATGAAAGCCAAATTTCTTTCTTGATGTTCCTGTGATTGAGATCCTCTTGGTGCTGATCTAGGTTTGCTACAAAATCAAGTATGTTGACAGTTTTTTTCAGCAAGCCTGTTCAAGCAGACCAGGTTTCTGGAGCACTCAGACCTCTATAATTTGTGCTCTGTTGTACCTGGTTGTGCTCTACATCCTGGGAACACATTTGAGCAAAGAAGACTGTTGTCTGCCTGGTGAACATACATCCTTCTGATTTTCTTGGGAAAACTACCAGCCAATAACATTTGAAGCAACTCTGAGCTAAGTTTCTCTAGTAGCAGTCACAGAATCTCAACAAATCCCAAATCAGATGAACTGAATGTCTGTGCAGCCTCTGTTGAACTGTGCAGCCCCAGCCAGCAATTATGGGTTCTACCAAGCACAGGTGACAGTGGCTTAGTCTGTGACCTTGTGCCTGACACATGTGATTGGAAGAGGCGCTGGACATTGACTCAGGAGGAGCACCTGCCAGCACCCTGGAATAGCCAGAAAGTGCTCTGGCCTCCTAGATCCCTCTGCCTTGCCAGCCCAGCTGTCTGGCAGGCCAGGCAGGGAGCTCAGTTGAGATGCTGTCTGCACCACAGCTCGGATGAGTACATCCACTCAGCCTCCTGAACTCACACACAGACCAGGTGTGTCCATGGCTATCTGCTGGGCAGGGGGTGGAGCTGGCAGATGCTCCTCGAGACAGAGATAACTCCAATGACTGCTGGTTTTCTTTCAGTTGAACCCTTTCAGAAGCAGTAATCTCTTGGATTCTTCTGGAAGTACACAGGAGGAAGGATGCTGTCTTTTTAAAGGCTGAATGGCCCCACTCTCTGAATTTCATGCATAAAACCATAGTCCTTAAGCTTCTTTTTCCTGGATGCCTGTGGGAATGGGCTTGACCTATACGGACACATGTAGTCCCCAGGTGACATTTTTTAATGCTGCATTATGATGTACACCTGGATGTTGTCTTTTCTTATTGGTTGCATTGCATCAAACTTGGTTGCATTACATCTTATTCTTGCATTACATCAAAACTGACCATGTCTTAAACTTTTATGAAATAATAGTATCTGTCTATTGACATGATCTGCAGGCTCAGGGATCTTTAAGCTTCCCAGTAGCATCACCAGTGCTGTGGAGGATGATGACCTGCCTTGGCCCACAGGGCAAGACCTTCTACCATGAACCTTGTTGCTAACCACACACCAAGAATATAAATTATCAAAATAATGAGCATTTTTGCAGCCTCAGAACAGACACAAAGTATGCCATGTGCAACACCACTCCAACCTTTCAGTTTAAAAAGGCACTGTAGAAATTATGGAAGTCACCCTTTTCAATGCAAAAGTATAATTTTTAAAAGCAGCTGTTTTTTTATACATAGAGGAAATTATATGTATTCAATTTTGATTCCTTTCTTATCACTTCCCTGAGAAAATGAAAAAATACTTAAATAAAAATTTTTTAAAAAGTAAATATGATGTTTTATGTCTTAAAATGTGTTTTAAAAATATCATACATGTCGATATATTCATTGCTATTACATTTTGGAGCTTCTAACCATTTACTTTCTTTGCATTTCATATTTATTGATGAAGTCCAATTCCTGCCTCTGGCCTAAGAGTAAGAGAGGAAACACAACAAAGCCCATAAAATCTTAATAATAAGGAACAGGCGCAAGAACACAATCAGATCAAGAAGTCACTGACTGTATCTAAGATTTCTTCTCCTATTTGCTGACCTAAATGTTGAAATATCCACAGTTACATGTTCTCTGAATATGGGGGTGAAATGCTGACATCATATTAATATGAGATCTACCTCTTCAAGAGGCACTTTCAACAGCAATATGATTTTTACTATCAAGTATCTCTTCTTATTCTTCTGTGCCCTTGAAAACACTTTCTGCTGTTAAAAGACATGGCTTTTGAAGGACGACTATTTTCATCTCTATGCATCTATCCTCATGAATGCTTTGTTTTCCATTTTAAATCAGAATATTTCATTAACTACTGTGCTTAGGTCTTAGGAGGGTAGTATTTTATTATCTTTATGTTGATAAATTTTCTTTTGTATCCATCTGCTGTGGAGTGCTCAGGATGTCCTGCACACAAGGGAACAGTGCACACAGTAAGTGGGTGGAATTTTGAATATGTTACAATTTTTAGAAGGAAGAATGGAATCAAAACTACTGGAATCAAACACCAGCACTTTATAAAACCATTATCACCACAATACAGTAATTAAAATTTCCATTGCCTACATGGAACAGTCCTTAACTCATTTTTAAAATTTACAGATATTAAAGTGAAATGTTAATTGAAAATGCATTAGCTGAACAGAAGGGCTTTGATCATTGAGGCTAAATTTGGCTTGAGAGAAGAAATGAAAGCCTATGCAAAACTTAATGTCTTCTCAAGGAGACAGCATGGGGACTGTCTCCAGGTGAATGGAATCAGAGCACCTCCCAGTGTTGCTTATGTGCCAGCTATTGGAAAAGTCACAGGCAAGACATTGGCTGTGACCCACATTCTCTTCACCAGTGGAGCTCATTCTAATGCTGACCCCTTAAACCTGTGCCTACAACAACTGGAAGCTTTGCCCTCGAATAATCAAGAAATGCAAAACACTAAGGTTTCACCCATGGGATGTATTCAACCTGTTTTTTAAAGATTTAATAATTACAGATTTCTGGATTGTTAGGGAAATCCCAGCTAACTCTCACCCTTCTGCCAAATAATACTCCATCAGTGAAAAAAACAGAGGTGAAATTCTGTTTTCATTTAAGTCAGCTGGAAATTTACCATGGAATTTAGTGGGGCCAAAGAAAGTCCATGATCATGTAAGCAGTTAAATAGCTTCAGTGATCTTGGAATTTTCATCAGCGAATGAATTTGAGACAATTCCAAACACTCAAATAATAAAAAGTGGATTTTTGACAAAATTAATGGCACAAAATTAATTAACTAAAATAATTGCTTTTCATGGAATAAATTAAGGATTATTACATTAAAAGCAAATAAGATGTGTTTTAAAAAACAACTATTATGGAGATTTTCTGAGGAAAACAAAAATTTGATAGAAAAAAACACTTCTACTTAGTGCATCATTGGTAAGTGTACTGGTTGAATTAGTTGAAGTTCTTGTTTTTGCCACATCTAACAGTCATGAACAGGCTTTTTCATGTCTTCAGTTGCTATAGAGCTCCATGTTGCTAAAATACCTCTTGCTTTAATGTATTTGAAATACATTTCTATCCTTATGGATTGCCAACAAGCATGTTTCTTTTTCTTACAGTATTTATACACTGAACATCTCTTCTTATTTCTGGTACTGCCACTACATATGTCACTTTTAAGAGGCAATTCTACCCATAGCATGCATTGCACTTAAACTCTTACATTTTTAACACTTCGTAATGATGTCTTACTATAACCTTCAATCATGTGCCTTAACATATTTGGGTTTTGGAAACATTGAAGCTGTTACATTCCTGTTAATGAGTGTTTACATTCTTAAGCAAAATACAGTACATTTTAATTCTACTGCTACACTGCACTGGTTAAGAATTTTGCTGATCTAATAAGGAGGTGGGAGCAGCATTTGATATCAGTGACCCATGAAGCCTCCATGCAAATTTTGACACATTGGAGACCTGACATTGTGCTGAAGCAAACTTCCTACCAGAGAAGTTGTAAAGGCCTGTACACACACATGGACACACAGTTTGTCTGTTCATCACAGATTTTGCTATTCTGCATATTATGGATTGACACATTGTGTCAATTCAAGGACCATCTCTGATCTTCATACAAGAAATAAAGAAAGGAATGTGGGTTATTTTGCTGGGGCATGTCGTCCTGTGTTATATGAGTCTGCATGGCAGTGGCTTTCATTCTGCACAGGAACATCTCCTCCTCTGGTTACAGAACCATGGTTATGTCATCTAAATAAGTGTGTTGGATAATGAAGTTATCATTTTGAACCAAGTCAGAATTTCTTTAATTAGTACAGTAAATTGAAATTCTACTAAAAATCAAATAAAGTGAAACCTTCAGGTTTTGGTCATGCTATTGTACAAAGACCTTGAAATAAATGTTTGATGTGCTTCAGGCAAACAGCCCCTGCCTGAAATAGCAAGATGCTGTTGTATAAAAAACTTTCAATTTCAGATAAATATTCATAATAAAATTGGTAATTTTATTACCAATTCAAAACCCAGTAACAATGTCACCAAGGTTAATGTGACTACGACTTTTAATCTGAGTGAGAGTGAAACTGCCTCTTGTATTTATTCTCTTGTTCTGCATTGATAATATTGCCTAGACTGGCAGCCACAGGTAAACTGCAAAGCATAGCAACTGTTCATGTAACATTATGTATGCTTAAAATAATTAATATCTATAAAGATAGCTTTCTTATCAGCAGTTGCTCAAAAACACATAAGTAAAAAAAGTCAAAATAATAATGCATTTAGTTGTACTGAAATGAAATAATTGCATATTTGCAAAATTGCTAAAAAAAGAGATTTGTAGAGTTTTTATCCTGAACATACTATTGCTTTTCTACAGTACTTTGGAACACTACAGTCATTCACAGCCATCACAGAAGTGGTAGACAAAGAAAGGTGTATCCAAAGCCTAAAGCAGTAAGGAGGTCAGAGAGTAACCTATTTTTAATTCTAAAGAATTTATAACTTAAAAATTCTTTTTTAAAACTAAAAAAAAAAAAAGGTGTGCTTCAAGGAAAAAAAATAAAAAGAACTATACAACTCTGCTATTTTAAGAATATATTTTGCTCTCACTTTTAGATTGTATCCTGTCCAAGTTGGAATCACAACTCTTATTTATTGCAATAGAACACAACATTTCTGATTGTTTTACTGGTTTTACCATTACTATAAGAAAACATTCTTCTCCCAACAATACCAGATTCTATAATGAAAATACAAAAACTCAGTGTCAGGTAAGTCTCCACTTGACCTCCTTCTCCTCTGGCTTACCTGGATGTTCCTGATTCTCTTTGGAATTCACACAGTAGAAAGTAAATTGACTGAAACAAACCTTCTAGTCAAAAAGTGATGAAAAGTAACACAGATATACAGTCTGAATTTCTATCTCAACTGAATCAGAAATCCCTTTAAAACATTATTCTGGTAGAGATGAACTGGTTCACAGCAGTAGTGGTTAGATAATTAGCATAGACTGACTCAGCTCCTCTACATAGAAAGTTAGCTAAATGCAGAATGATTTTCTTAAAACAAAAATAAATAAATAAATAAATATTTAAACCAATTTATTAATACTGAGAGCAATTAAAAAGAAGAGTGATTTGTTTCATAAATATAAATACCAGTCTTGGTAAGGAAAAATTTATCTCCCAGAGTATGTATGCTCAAATAAGTTGCTTGATCTATCCAAGAACTCAAAAATCATCTCCTCATGAGGGAAATATAAAATTTCTTTGCTCTGGTTTGTATAATTTTTACTAGTAAACTTAATCATTGAAGTCCTAATGTGCTCAGGAAAACTTGTGACAGGATGATTAGTAAAATTCTTTCCCAAAGAAGGAGTAACAGTTAAGAATTAACCAGGAAACTGTGGAGGTGTAAATTTCTATGGTCATATCCAAAAGGCTGCATGGGAGTAGGAGAAATAGCATCTGTAAAATAGCATTATTTTCTCATGTGTTACCTATTTTTTGCCATAAGGCATAGGCAGATAATATATTATCTGTTTTTTGTCAGAATGCACATCTGGTGATTAGAAAACCTGGGAATCAAGGACAGGATTTAGGCAGAATTGGTCTGTTGAGTTTAGTTAGCTGTATGTTTAGTTTCTGATTTCCTGGCTTCAGTGAACTTGCCACCTGTGATAAGCAAATGACATGGCAGATGTTGTACAGGCACGACTTTGGACCTCTCTTCAGCTGGGTCCTCAGCGGGTTTGAGGAGTTATGCAGAGTTCCTCAACCAATATTTCACCTTGCTGTCCACTCAGCTCTGGTAGTTGGTATTAAAAGACACATCTCAGTATCCCTCGAGGGACAGAAGAGCACTGTGAATTAATTTAACATAGCAGTTCAATCTCTACAAACTTGCTGCAAACTAATGAAATTACATGGTCAAGCAATGACAGACTTGTGCTCCATTTAAGCTCCTCTAATGTTACTTTCAAACACCTAAGGTAACAAAAAGACACTTCAAGAAAGGCTTGTTATTGAATTAACCTGTGATAAAAGTAAAATTGTGGTGTTGTATTAATGTTTAGGTAACTTGTACCATTACATGTCAGACAGTGGTGAAAAAAGTAGAAACCTGAAAGATGACATACTTTCCTTTATTTGACCTTCTTTAACGGAAATCTTTGTTACAAGTTCTGTATTGATATAACTCTTAATGAAAATTTATTTACTGGACAATGGGGACTTTGTGCTGATTAGGTGGGAAAAAATTACCTTCTTTGCTGCTATTTATAACACAGCTAATGATTTCTTTGGGGTGAATAGCTTCTTATTTATCTTCAGGTGCTTTTCTTGGCAGGGACAAAGTAAGGACAAAAAGGTCTTTATTGCTTTTTTTGCTACAAGGTGAAAATATGGGGCTGATTTCTGTAAAATGGCTCTAATCACCAGGTATTCCCATATATATGGGCCATATTTTTCCTATAAATGGTGTTTCCTCTGAATATTGCAGTAAAAACCCACTATCTACTACCCAGTTACTTTAAATACTAGTATATTTGCAAGAAACATCTGGTTTAGTGTATCATTATTTTGGTTTTATTAAAATACCCTGTGATGTAACTGCCCACCTCTTTACAACAGTTTCACTTTCAGGACAGCTGTGTTTTGGAAAAGGTTTAAAATCAGATGAGTCATTGGTTCTCCTGGGAAGCAGAGTCATGCAGTACGCTGCTGGCTCTTTTCCTCATATACAGCATCTCTAATACAGCCATTAGGACAGCCCCTATCCCTCTGCCATATTACAAAACTAATGAGTTATTTTCAATAACTTTACAAGGCCCATAAGGCATGACATAGCAAATTCTTCCTCTGTTATTTAAGTAGTGAGGTTTCACCTTCTGATATAGATGGATAATTGTAGGATCCCACGTGCAAAGGAAAAGTGTCAGCCCCACACTTGATTTCTGCTATAGAATGTGTTTGCCCTAAGTTAGAAAAGCAGCTGTTTGCTGAAATTCTGTGGAAATGCCCTTGAGTATTTGGTGTAAAGGACAAGTGTTTCTGTCCTGTAAATGCAATGTAGTACCATGTTTCTCTTAACCACTATAATATACTAAAATTACAATAAACTCATCTGCATTTAGCTTTTACATGTGAAAATATTTTCCTAATGGCCATATGGCTCTTCACAAATTTCTGATAGCAGTAGCAATGACATATTTGTAACAGGATAGAGCAGAGCAATTCCATCAAATGAGAGAACAGTACAATGGAAACATGATACAAATTTAGCAGTAAAAGCCTGCTTACCTTCATATGTTCCGCTTTCTAGGAGAGCACCACTTTTCTCCAATTCCATAAAATCTTCAACAGTGATGAAAATATAGTCCACACCAGGGACTTCCCCCTCCTTATGTGGCCTTGTGGTGCCTATTAGTAAGATGAAAGACACACTGTCAAGCACATGGCCTAAATGCAGAATAATCTTTTTGAAAGCTTTGGAAAAGTCACAAAGTAAACCACTTACACAACATCTCGCATAGCACATCTTCCTTGTGAGAATGCTTTCAAAGCAATCTAGCTCTATTTGCTGAAGCTGACAGAGGTATATGAGATGTATGTTTAAGATTGTGCCAGATATTATTTGGATCTATATTTATTCTCACTAATGAAAAACTATCCTACTGCTGTTATTTTTACATTACTAGAAAGACCCTTAGTGACATCAGGAATTCAGAGGTAACACAAAACAAAGTCTTTTTTACAATTAATCTGCTTCGTGATATTTTAAACGTTTATTTAGAACACAAAATAATAGTTCTGTAAGTACATCTGTAAGGGTTATATTCACATTGCTTGTTTCATTACCATAAGTGGACTTGACAAATGGTTGGGCTTTAGGGCCTGTGGGATTAAAATCACCTGCTAACCATGCTGTCAAGCTGCACAGGTGTTTATATTTAGTTATTGCCTCTATTGTCATCCCTGGATGACAGAACTCTGTAAAAGCTGACAGATAATATTACACACAGCCTGACAAGTGACTTGGCTCAGCTAGCAGAAGTTGGGATGTTAGCAGGGAAGAGTCTGAAACTGACCTAATTTCCTAATGGTCAGGCTATCCCTGATTTGACTGAAACCACTAATTAAGTCTTAAAATTCCATTTGGACATGGAAGTATTTTTGGTTCTCAGTCTCAGAGTGTTTGAAACATCTTAATCAATTCTTTATCAATACTGTACTGATTACATTACACTTGTAGGGTTTGGTTTAAAGACTGTTGATGCTGGGAAGTGGCCAGAAACATGTCCAACCTCCTTTCTGTTACTTGAAGACACAGAGACATAAAAGTGTCAGATTAACTCCATTGCCTGCCATAGAGACCTTTTTCTCCTCAGACACAGCCTGAAGTCCATGGCAAAGGCTGAATGAGACTGTCAAGACAATATTTCAGTACTTAACATGGCGATTATATTTTGATAAATCTATAAGACCCTTCCCTCATTTTCTCCAATTCCCTTCCCACCTCAACATTTACAACTAAAACTGGCAGTTAATTTCTGGGAATTCTCATACTATTTTCTAGAGTACTCTGTTCATCTGGAGTACTGTGTGCAATTCTGGGCTCCTCAGTACAAGGAAGATGCGGCACTCTTGAAGTGGATACAGTGGAGGGTGACAAGGATAATTGAGGGACTGAGAATCCCTCTGATGAGCAAAGGCTGAGGGAGCTGGGCCTGTTCAGCCATGAGAGAAGACAGCAGAGAGGGAACCTCATTAATGTGCATAATTATCTAAAGAGGGGATGCCAAGAGGATAAAGCTGGCTCTGCTCAGTGGTGCCAGCCACTAGGACATGAGGCAGTGTCTGATGCACAGTTCTATCTGAACATTTGGAAGAACTTCACTCTGCAGTGACCAAGCACTGGAATGGGTTGCCCAGAGAGGATGGGGAGTCTCTCTCCTCGGAGACATTTCAGAGCCATTTGGATGCAATCCTGGGCCATGTGCTCTAGGATGACACTGCTAGAGCAGGGAGGTTGGAACAGATGCCCCACTGTGGTCCCCTCCAACCTGACCCACTCTGTGATTTTGTGGTTACTTTTGTGTTTTGGAGATGGTATTGTTAAAGCCCTCAGACACTTGGATTTTCCATAAGCATGCTGAGTTTATTTCCCATGGATTATCTGCTGTCTGGGGATGCAGCAGCACCCCTAAAGATCTCCAGTCCTTTGTGAGGACTGTATTGGAGCACAGGGATTCTGGTGTGCCCCTGAGCTCCAGAGAGCTCTGCTAACAGCACAGACATCAGATGTTTGTTCTGCATGCTCTCTCCTGAGAAAACTTTTCACTATCAAAGAATATTGACAGAAACTGTATCTTCCTCACAAAACTCTCTGCCAAATCAAGGCTATTCCAGACACAGCACAGGGAGGAAGCTCACATATTAGATGAATATATCTAGCTTACTGTTTCTTCAATATTTTTTTTTAATGTAGACAAGCTTGGATTACTAGTTTATCAATTGAGAAAAAATAAAACTTACATAAAATGTTAGCCCTACTTTGAATGAAAATTTGGACCAGATGATATAAAGAGCTCCCTCACAATTAAAATTTTTAATGATTTTATACTATTTAGTGTTAATACACCCTGGTTTGTTTTAAACACCTGGATATTCAGCAGTCATTCATGACAGATGATGGCAAAGTCTCACAGGAGGTCCAACAATAGACTTGGTTATTGTGTTTCTCTGCTTTCATCACAGTCTTTGTTCAACTCGTAGAAAACTGTAATGGACTAAATTTCAGGTTCTGAATCACTCTCTTAAGTTGGAAGCTAAAGACCTAGTCTTTCTGTCCTTATATTACTGAGTCATGTATTTTTCAGATATGACACAGATATGATAATACCTTTTGCATGTCTTGCAATAATTAACTATTAATTAAATATCCTGTCTAATCTGCTTAGACAACAGCAGGAGATAACACTGTGCCCTGGTTGAGGGTTTTTTGATAACAAACTCTGCACTTCTCTCCCCCTTCACTCTCAGAAATAGTCTTAAAGGTGCAGAACTTAATGTCTAGCATAAACAGAACAGACAACTGGGCATACAAGCATCATAAAGTCACCCAAGGACACACTGTCACTTGGATGGTTCCATCCTCTTATACTGCTCAGGGGGTGAGCTCCAAGAGCCCTGCACTGTGTACTGGGGGCTGCAGAACAATAAAAGATCAAGTAGTCACTTCCCACAAAAAATGGAGAAAGGAGCAAACCATGATCAATAGCTGCTTGAATTCAAGGTGACTCTACCCCAGCTACAGCAGCTTCCATCCCCAGAAGAACTTTATTGCTCTTGATAAAATCTTGCTGAGTCCCATTTCCCTCCTGCATCTTCTCTCATTTCCTCAGGCTGGAGGACCTGAGATCTTGGAAATTGTTAAAGCAAATCCCTGGCTAATGGAATAATCAATGGTTATTGCCTCTTTTACTCCTTCACCCTGGAGGAGCTGAGTTGTTGCTAAGAGTACTTCTGCCATCCTTTATAGTTTTCTGCAGTTGCCACGGACTTTATAATGTGCATATTTACCGAGCTGGACACAGTTACTGGAGCATCTTAAACACCCATTGAGGTCTGAACGTGAGATCTATATATAGGAATCTTGCAGACTACAAGAAAATTCTTTCCTTGCCTTTAACCTAGAGCTACACTTAATAGAGTTTGAGTTTAACTGCCTCCATATAGACAGATAAGCAAGCCTAAAACTTATGGTGATTCAAGACTTAAAACAAAGGACTAATTTCAAGCCTCAGATTTCTCCAGAAACACATCTTTTGTTATGCAGCATCAAGGCTTAATAGGACACAGTTGCTGCTACTTATAATATTTAGCCCTTTATTAATGCAAAATGGAAAAAAGAACTCAGTTACAATTTTGTTACCAAGGTAACCTATGAAAAAATTATCTCTGAATTCCATAATGAAAGAATATTACACTTTCAGATATTTCAGGACCAAAACCAACGAGGGGTATTTGCACTATGCATATTTCTGACAAATGCAATTTATAGGTGCAATTGAAGACACAAAATGAGCAGCTGTGTGACAGCTGTGTGACAAAATGAGGTTGCGTGACAGCACTTACATGACCAGTCCAGTCATGCAAGTGCTGTCACACAACTTGTAGGTACCTTAGAAATTGCAGGACCTTGGTCTACAAAATCTGGACTGGTATTGACCTTCCTTGATTTTATGACCACTTGCATCATTCACCAAACAATCTCCTCTCAAAACATATATAAAGGTCATTCAGTGAGCAGCTATTTTGTTTAGATTTTTAGCTTTAAGATGGATAGTTGGTACATTTTAGAGTTATTTAAGGTATGTGCTATATATTTTTATTACTATTATGTTTTAAAAAGACCCTTTGCCTTTGCAGCTGGTTTCTTTTCTTCTATAGGGAAATTATGGTGATTTGCCATACTTGAGTCCAGGCTTTCCATGCTCATGTGTGTTGTAGGATGATGCTATATCTCAGGAGAGGAATTAAGTGCTGTTTACATAAATAGCATCTGAAAGAATATTCTTCTTTTAAATGAGGTTAAGGCACCTGAGGGCAGGTGCTTAGACATGTAAGAAATGTTTACTTCTATTAAAAAAAAAAAAGAAGTCTGTTAATTTAATATCAATAAGCTATTTTTGAAATACTGTTTTTATGAGCATGGGGAACAAGAAATAAATGGAACTTTTATGTTGACTTCTAGTGCAGATTGGAAAAATGGTCAGTTCATGCGGTGTTCAGTCCAGATTGCCTTTATTAGTAAAAAAGGATAGAATTATTGATTCTAGAAGAGTTCCAGGGTTGGAAAGCTCTGCACCAGTTTGTAGAGGCAGGAGAAGAGCTAGGAATTTATGTCTATTTTTAATCTCAGTATTCAATTACATAATTATAATATTTTAGTGCCTATTTGGGAGCAAAGTGCACAGCCTGACTTGGAACATATTTCTACTACTTAGAGGCACTGAGTCTTCATAGTCTCTCTTCACAGTCTCTCTCTTCACAATCAGTCTCTCTCTCTCTCTCTGTCCAGCTCTGCTACTTTTAAAAGCAGGAAAGATGCTTCCTCAATTTTTTTTTTTTTTTTTTTTCTCACTCCACGTAGTTATGGAAAAGAAAAAGAGGCAAATTTATTAATTTGTCAGCATAGGAATATGAATGTTAGTTAAAACTCCCAGAACGGTGACAGGAAAGACTCACTCAGTACTTTAGACACATTTTAAAGAACACTTCATTCTTGCAGTAAATAATCTGTATTTTACTGTCTTCAGCAGGATCTCAAGGTTAAAATTGTACTGGTTGCATCCTTGTAGAGTCTATATGATGTTCAGGAAATTAGAAGTAAAGGCCTTACCTCCCTGCATGGTCCCATACCAACTCACAGACTGGGCTCACAGGTTTCAATGTTCCAAGCTTAAAGGCATGTTATAAATATTTAAATTTTTACTTTTTTTTGGTAAGTTAAAGGCAAACCTGGCATACTACTATCCAAACATCTTCACACATATTTAGCTGATTTATATATGGATTCACAGATTGGTTCCTACTGCATGAGGTAATTTTAAAAGCAAAGATGTGGTTTTGCCACAAGGATTTACAGTGTAAAAGAAGAGCAGGGGAATAACCCAGTCCTTTTTGCACAATGACCTACTTCTAGAGTAATTTTCCAAATGTATGGAAGTGAATAGTATCTGGTTTTGCTTATCTGTTCCAAATGCAACAAAATGCAAAGAGAAAAATGTCTTTAATATATGAAGCCCTTTTATTAGACATTCTACTGAGAATTTGTTCTGTAACTCTGCTGTGTACAACAGCTTGCTGTGGAAGATGGTCTGCCAGGCTGTCATACATTACAGTAGCTGGAGGGATCCCTCCTGCAGAAACAGGCCACTGCTAATCCTTAATAAACTTCAGCTGAGCCCTTGGTATAACCTTGTATACACTGTGCCTTAGAAAAATTCAACAATACTTAATTAGGTCTTTTGTTTGTTTGCCAAATTACTCTGGAACACTATTACTGTGAAGAACTGGCATGTATGGGAAATTATACCTATCTTGTCAAATTTCTAACTGCATTAAGCAGAGAAGCACTGCATTTGTCTTGATCTACTGAATTTCCAGCTGAAGAGAATAATAAACATAATTTTCAAGTAAAGTGATTTTAGGCATATTACAAAGCCAGAAGCTTCAAGTGTTTATGACAATTCTCATAACAGCAACATAAACCACAATGGCATAAGTCCCTTCTTGCCAATGGTCATGAAAAATAAAAGTGTTTCCCTTTTCCAAGTGTGCAATACCAGCAATTTCTCTGATGTATTCCTATTAAAAAAAAAAAAAGCTGCAGAAGCAAAGGAATGAATTCCAGATTCCTGAAAATGTTTTTCAGGGGTAATAGTTTCAGACTGCATTAATATTTGGCAAATGTGTTCCTGAAGAACATCTGGGTGTTAATAAATTCAAATTTAGCAAAGATGCTGAATGTTCTACAGTGAGGCAAGAACACAACTGAGAGAGGATCTCATCAATGCATAAAAATATCTTAAGGGCAGGCCTTAAGTGTGGGGTCAGATTCTTCTCAGTGCTGTTCAGTGACAGGGCAAGAGTCAACGGGCACAGACTGAAACTCAGGAATATCCATCTGAATAAGAAGAAAAGCTTCTTTACTGTGAGGGAGACAGAACAGTGGAACAGACTACAGACTGCCCAGAGAGCCCGTGAAGTCTCCTCTGAAGACTTTCAAAACCTGCCTGGACACAAGGATGTGCAGCCTGTGTAGGTGGATCTGCTTTAGCAAAAGGTTTGACAAGATGATCTCCACAGGTCCCTCCCAACCTCAATCATTCTGTGAAAGCAGGAATTTAGCAGCTGCTGAGCTCTGAGACTGCAGCATTATTTGCAAAGTTACTTGTACACAGAGTGAAAAAATCAGATGCTATTTTGAAGAAGCACTGTGTTTTTAATATTGACTGGATTTTCTGATCAAGTTTTAGAAGAAAGTGAAAAGCAGTTAGCCATACTTTATCACAGAACTAAAAGCTTCATGTCTAGGTGCTTAATTCATGTGAACTGGAAAGGAAGTTTTGCATTCCCTGTGCATAATTAGCATTCATCTCATTACTACTGAGAGTAGCAGAAATAACAGATGAACTACATGGCTCAAGCTACTGTCTACTGAAATTAGGTGGAGAATCTGATTCACATCAAAAGAAACCTTTAAAAAGAAAATTAAAACCTCATCCATGGTTTTCACAGTTTGTATTACAATTTGGGATTCATGGCATTATTGGATATGTTTTGATTTTTGCTGAAGAAGCAAAAACATAAGATTGAAAAGGAGTCTTAAGGGGCTGTGCCCTGGGTTGTAGTGCACACATTCTACAGCACCACATAATTCTTAGGACAAATATGTTTTATTTTATGGTGTAGAAGAGAAACAACAAATTCCCAAATTTGAAACTTTATAATGCACATAGGAGCAGATAAGCATGTCCTTTATGGAATATGCATTCTTTGAATGGTTCTTTAGATCTTCATTATTTCCAAACTTGAGAGATATGCATTAGGTAAGCTAGATAGGCTCCTGCCTGGTGGTTAGCATGATTATTAGATTCCAGATGCATACATCCTTTCCAATACCTTTTTAAAAATTATTTTTAGATTCAATATGCAGACAGGAGCCTCTGATTAAACACAGCCTGGGTTTTCTATTTGTTCTCTTGGTTTTGTGCAATGTGACAGACAGTGAACAGCCCTAAGATAATTTATGCACTGTAAAATAAAGTCATATTGGAGCTGAACAGAAAAGTAAAACTGAGAGATGCAAATGACAGTAGTTCTAGCTAAAGACTGTGGGTAGGAATGTTATATATTTGTTTATTTATTTGGTTAATTATGAGAGGGCCACTGAAACCAGCAAGAAGCACCCAGAGAAGACATGCAGCACAAGAGCTGTGCACTGAAACAGATACTTGCAGACTTTTCTTTGAACTGTGGCATATCCAGATTTACCCTTACACAGTGCAAGGGCTTGAATTTTGCACTTAGTGCCCCTGTCCTGTGTTAGGCTGCTAGACTGTGTGTTCCCTCTTCAAGGCTATGTGACATTGCTAGGGTGGCATCAGTTGGATCACTTTCCTGCACTTCGTGAATTCCCATGAAGTCTGCAGGGTATTTTCTTTTGAGAAGAACTCTGACCCAGTGTTAAGCCAGATATCCAAGTTTCATTGCCAATACAGCATTTGAGCAAATAAAATAACTTATTCTTCATTATCTTTGCCAATAGTAGTCTTCAAAATGTTAACAATAAACTGCAAAGATAATATCTAATAAAAGAGAAGTGTGAATACTTTGTGTAAAGTTAAGCATGGATGACTGCAGGAAATACTTGTAAAAAAAATCAAAAAAGTTGTTGCTAATGCAGGTATCTTAAACACTTAAATTATATTCTTCATAATTCCTGGAAAATGCCAAATTGTGAAATGGCTGTTCTGGTATTTGGATGTACAGACCTTACAGGGGTTAGGTAAGTCCCTAAAGGAATCTGAATGCTCAAAAAGTGGAAAAGATGAAAAGAAGGAAAATCAGGTATGAATAATTTTGGATTCCACATTATTGCCTCAAGAAGTTTTTGTGTTTTGTTTGACTGGTTAGTAGGTTGCTTTTTTCTAAATGCAAAAATTAGTACCATCCAGGAAACTCCAGAAGACCTTAGGATATTATTAAAAAAACATGTTAATGTCTTAGCAAATACCCCAGCAATATATCCCAATATCTTTCATACTTATTAGAAAATGAAAACTCCATGTCAGCTTTCCAAACAGATATGAAAGAAAGGAGCAAACTGCCATAAAGAAACATTTGAGAATAAAACTTTGAAAATCTGATGATTAATGACTGGTAGATTGTGTGTACAAAGTCTGGGGTTTTATTTTGGTTAACTAGGAACTTCTTGAGCTAATAAATAATTAATAGAGTCCAAGTTTTTTTTACATGCTTTAGACAGTCATTGTTCTTCTTTCATGGATTTTGACTCTTTCAGGTAAAGCTATAAACTAAAAGATCATGACAAACTTTTACCTCTTTTGTCCATTTAGACTTTGATTCCTATGGCACGTAGTTGTTTGCACCCCCATAAATCTTAATTACTACTATAAAGAATAGGTTTTACATAAAAAGGAATATATGTGCACAAGAGAATGATCTCAATAGTGAAGACATACATAAGAGCATCATGTTGAGAGACTCATGTATGCATGAACATTGATGTTTCCACACAGATTTATAAAAAACACCAGCTAATGAGATCCAGACAGAAACTTTAGATGTTGCTAATAAAATAAAAAGCTCACCTAATTACATGCAAAATGCTTTCTACTACTAGAAAAGCTTAATTAGAAAATTATTTCTTACTGTCTTTGGATGAACAAAGTCTTTTCTGGGAAACTTCTGATTTTTGCAGCTCTTCAAGATAGATAATATAGTTAGAGAACTATTTGCATAGTAGTCAGTTGGCATGGGTATCTATGATAACAGTGAGACATTGCAGATGAATTTTTGTCCATTATTAGCAAATTTGTTATTCCTGCTGATGGCTCAATGGATTGGATCGTCAGTGGAAATATTATTGACATTTGGGATGATTTGTTAAAGTGTGATGCCAAAACATCTATTTGTACTGTGCATAATTCAAATTTACTTCCAGAAATCCTAGAAGCACACCACTTCTAGTGTAAAGGACAACATTTCTGCTATCAACAAAAGAACTTGCTTTTTTACCATTTGATTTTATTAACATTATAAATAAACTGTTATGGATGACTTCTGTTCTGCAGCTTGCACTTATTACCATATAGAGCTGAAGAACTCTCTTAAGTTGTAAACACACCATTGTGTACCTTGAAAGGTTCAGCAATGCCTGCAATAACTTTTCAACTCAAAACCCACTAATATTATTATTTGCTTTTTATATTTTATTCAAACATAGGAAGCCAGCCACTCTGTATAATGCCTACTTAATAGAACATTTTAAAAGGATTGGTGAAGTTGTTAGCCATTGCTACTAAATCTCAGGAAATATTTAAAAATGGATTTTCTAAATCTACAGTCTTTGAGAGGCATTAAAAGAGGGACTGTGGAATAGGCTACCATAGAAACCATCCACACGTGTATTCTTAACCAAACTTCAGTACTTCAGCTGTTTAAATTTGTGCCAATAATACTGAACAATAATAACAAATAAATAATATGAAGCAATAAAAGTACTTTAAGAGTATCGGGGCAGATGACTAAAAGAAAAATGAGGGGCATTTTTTATGCTTAAAATAGGCAACTAAAAGTAGGTGTGAATTAAAAAAAAAATAAATCTGTATTTAAAATGTGGCAGCCTTCAGATATGTCTATTCTCTCTCCATAGTCTTCAGATTTATGTTCTGATGCACCTCTCAACAGTACCTGTCCCCAAAGCATGCCAGCGAGACCAAATCCAGAGCACTTTTTCTGAATTAAAAGGTACTTTCAAAAACTGCAATGGATGATGTCTGAGTGGTAGAAGAGAGTCACATGTTACCTGGGCTTCATATCTTCCTGTTTATAGCTGGTTCCAATGGTTGTATTCCTTGGCTTTCATCCCTACAGTTGATACACACAGCTGAAACCCTGCACCATTCACCAGACACCAGACTAGACATTGGTTTGGTGACTAAAAAATACTCAGATGTAACAGCAGATACTGTGCAGTCACTTTTACTGAACAAGTTCAAAGAAGAGAATGAGTGGCTGTGCAGTACTGTGTGCCACACTTCCAGTAGATTCCCAGCTGAAATCCCTGGTGGCCAACTGCTATCCAGACAGCAGAGCAAATGCTCTGCTGAGACACAGGGAGTGCTGGTACCCCAGCAGGGATCCCATCAGTGCTAGACAGGATTCTTACTGTGGGATGCCACCACATGCTGTGGAGGGCTTTGAGCAGAAGGAGAAGTCATGCTGTGGGACTGCTTCCCATGGCAGCACTGCTCTGTCCCTGTGGAAGCACATTTCTCATCTGAAGGTTACAGTCTGTTGAAGGCTGCACCTCTCAGGCACACTGGCAGAATAAGCACATATTTTCTTGTCTACTTCTAGAGTAAGACAAAAAAATCTTGTTCCCTCTTTGCTCCTCTTGCTTTCTCAGCACAAAGAGCAAAAGTAGGATATAAACAATACTGTTGTGAACCCCTGTGAGACTGAAATATTAGGGTTAATAGCTTAAGCATTGTTAAAATCACCAAATAATGGACCTCTGTCCACTGTAGCAAATTGCTCATTTGTGACCACTGAAGCCAAATCCCACTCAGAGCATGTCACTTGACTGGAAATGGGCTGTGAGTTAAGCCACCTGATGGGGACTTGAGACAAGATAAATCTGGCCCTATTGTCCAGTTACCTTAAGTCTAAGGAGAAGTAAACAAGCCTGGAGGGAGAAGAATGTACCCAGAAAGGAAGCCTTTCCCAGTAGCTGTGCTGAAAAGCATCAGGGGAAGCCAAAGCCCACAGACTCATTTGCTGAGGCCAGGTCTGCACCCCTGAGGGGGAGGCTCAAGCCCTGCAGTCCTGCATGGTTCTCTTTCTCGTGGTCATTGTCCTCTGCTCAGGGGTACCACTGCCCCCTCTCCCCCACGGAAGGTCTGGTGGGGCATTAGTGGCTCCACTGTGCTGAGGGGCCGCTGTCGTGTCTTGGAAGGTGCCACAAATCATCAAAGACCCTGAAGTGCCCCCAGACCCATTCCTGAAGCCTTCCACCAGATGACTGCACATGATCTAAAAATGCTGCACATGATCTAAAAATGCTGCAACAGACCAGGGTGTGTTGCAAGAGACAGTGCAAAACTTCCCTCCGCGTGGGGAAGGTGCCTGGGCTGTCCCCACCCAGCCTGTGCCTATTTTAACCCATGGGACTTTGTGTTTCATGGGTATCTTCCCCCACCCCCTATGGACCAAGAACATCACTTTGACCAATGGTAAACTACATTGCAGCAAACAAGTCTCACTGTGAGCTCTGTGGGTAGCTCTATTTTTCTTCCTTTCTTTTCCCTTTATTTTCGTAGGTGATATTTTTATGCTTTCATATTGCTTTATTACTACAGACAATCATAGCCAAAATGGTTACCTACCTGCTTTCCTTCGTAACCAAACACAACTAAATTTTATATGGGGTTATTTTAGAACAATTTTATACAGGGTTTATTTTATGTTTTATATATCTAAAAATACATATATATTTACAAATATAGATAATTTCACTCTAATGCACCCCAGTAGATCTATCAAGAAGAATATGTTTTACCTGTGTCATCTGGGTAACAACACCTTAAAAAAAAAAAACTGTTTCTCTTTTTTTCCCCTGTTCCTCATAGAGAATACAGTTTTCATTGAACTAAGACCTTTTGCAGTAAATTCCAAGGAAACACAGTGTTTTATTTTTCTGTTCTACCAAGTCCAGTTTAAAATAGTAGCAGAGAAAAATCTATTCTTCTTTCACATCAATGAATGCATCATGGAACACTTCTACCACAGTATTCAGAAAAGAAATCTATTATTTTGAAACCATCTTAATTTTTATATTAAATTACTTTCCCTAAAAATATTACTACCCATAAACCACAAGTATTTGAAACAGATTTTTTCCCATCTGTTTTTAGGAAAAAACTATTTTCAGTTTAACTCACATTAATAAAAATAAAATAAAACATTCCTTGCTAACAAGTTGAATAAATTATTTATACAGAAGTCATTATTTTATAGCATATTCACAAACTCAAAAGTGCATGATGTAAACTTAAATATTACTACTGCCTTCAATTTTTCAAAATAAATTCAAAACCTTGTTCATTTTTCTTTTGAAGGTAGACAAAAAAAAAAAAAAGCTTAGATTTAACTTCAAAGGAGTCAAATACAGTGAAATTAAGGAAATAAATTCCACATAATTCTGAATGTGGGAAGCCCATTGCTATTCTTATCTCCAACAGGAATTATTTCTGAGGTGTAACTCTAGCACTGGTGAAGGTTGTTTCATGAGGACTATGTGATTCAACTAATGGATAAAATCCTTGTTCCAGAAAACCATAAATTTTATGTCTGATTAAAAAAGGGCTTGGAACATTCTGAAGGGTTTTAGTCCCAGGTGTGACCTTGATGTTTTTCTTGTATTTGACAAAGCTTAAAGAAATGTTACTGGTGAGTAGCAAGTGTTACTGTGGTTGGATAACAAAAATCGATGCTTTTCATATACAGTGACACTTCCTTTCCTGATATGATAGTTCTAATAATCAACCTTGCAACATTCAATTCAGCAGTCACTAGAGAGCAGTCATTTTAGCTCCAAACAGTTAGCAAAAGCTAGCATCTGTTCCTACTGATGAGAACTGAGCAAATTAAAAGTACCTGCCTCAAACTGAGGAAGATCTAATTTTCTTCTTATTTTTATATATGCAATTAATTATTATTTAGGAATTTGTGTCCTAATAATTGGTATTAGGAAAAAAATTTCCTGAAAAGTGAGGGTCAATTATTCTAGCTCCCCAGCTATGAGAGAACATGAATAATCTGTATTTTTAGTGATTTAGTGACTCTTTCTTTCCTTTTAAACATCTTAGGACTTCTGCTTCTTCAAAGTTCAAGACCTCTGCAAACCTGTGTAGAGTATAACTATTGCTTTTTCACATCTCTCTTATCCAAATCCCGACCTGTTATGGGTTGGGTTTTGTTTATTTGGATGGGTTTGTTTTTTTTTTTTCTGGCACACATGCCATTCATACAGTGGTCCCTTCATCCCAGCAAGAAAAAATGTCCCTGCATTCAATAGCTGTAAAATTTGAGATTACAGCTTGTCAATTTACTTCAAGTAGTGTACCTGGCATACATACATTGCCTGCTCCTTAGCTTGCTCTGTGCTTGTCAAATCCACAAATATGTGCTTGTCATGAAGTAGGGCTCAAGTTCGGACACTTCAATTCTAGGAATTGTCCCACCAGCCAAGCTTCTCCTTATTTGAGCAGTGGTCAATCTCTCTAGCTGAACAGGTTTTTATTTAAAATAATGTGTGGGGGAGAGTTTTCTCCTTTGGGACACCTTTCAGCATTGCGACCCTTTCTAGGAAAAGGTGGTGTCCCCACACTTGCACTGCAGGGCTGCCCTCCTACCACGGGTGTTGTGCTGGAGAACACCAAGACACGGACCTTATTTTGGCTTATTTTGGCTCATTTTGGCTCAGGCTCCTTCCTTGTGTTTTTGTAGCACATGGCATTTGTCACGAAGCTGTTCAAACATGACTACTGCTGTGCTCACTTGGTACTAGTCAGGATATACTGCTGCATTCAGATTTGCCAAACCTCAGCTAATTCTCCTGCTGCAATTATTTCTCCAGGGGAGAACAACAGTGAGCTCTGGAAGGACAAGCCCTTGCTGCAGTTTTTATGGGAACAGCAACACATAAACACATCAACACTACCAACATCAACTCTTGGGCCACCATGCTCAGCAGAAGGAAGGAGTCATTTACACCACAGGAAGTGACTTCTCCCCTCATTTACCAACAAGCCTCAGGTTTGCCACTCAGTAGGACTTCCCCCACGCAGCTGTTGAACCAGCTCACAGGGAGCAACATTCAAATCATGAACTTTCTCTGATGGGTTACCAGATTGAACTTCAAATCTAACTAACTCCCACTTTGTAGGACTAGTTTACCACAAACAGGCAAGGAACTCAAGAAATTATGCAGACAAAGCTGTTAGCCCACAGGAAACATACATGTACTGGTGGAGCATCTTTGTCAACCATTTGACAAAAACGGTATCGTGTCTTCAGTGACCAAGCAAGCAGAGCTCACATAGAGCTGTGACTCTAAGGTCTAATTCCCACAGTTTAACACGAAGTTCATTGATTTATTAACTATTTTGCTTGCTTTTAAAATGTTTGCTTGGTTCTATTTTTGTTTTAAAAATGTAATTTGAATTGCAGTATAAACAGCTGAATTAAAAAAATAATAAATCTAATACCTCTTTTTTTTAGGTATTGCAAATCCATTCAAGAACTAGTAGCTACATCAGTTGACCTTGAGGAAGAAAAATTATGAGAACCAAGGCCTTTTTAATTTTAGCTGTAGTAAACAGCTTCTGAAAGTAGAATAAAACAATGGCAGCAATAAGAGAGTTTTATGTTTGCTGAACTCCACAGGAAGAAAACTTAAAAGAAAAAGAGAGTTTTCAATACATTGTGTTTGCTTAAGGCATGAAGCTGTCAAGGTCAGCAAGCATATTTTATTAAAGTAGTAGATAAATTTGTGTGTCTAAATTATATTGGTTGGCTAAATTACATCTAATAAAGATAATAATTATAAATAAAGTAATGCTATAATTACTGCATAAACCGACCCCCTTGCATATTCTCTGAATATAATTTTTGCAATATGTATTACTTGCACATCAATCTGTATAAGGA